>OZ023235.1:7981591-9181591 GCA_964006365.1 Trididemnum miniatum | reverse complement strand
ATTTTAAAGTTTCGATCTTTTTCACGAAGATTTGCTTAGAAAGTTTCGGCGATATTTCAAAAATCACAACCGTTATGTAAATTGTAACAGATCTACTTGTTTACGGTAACTATTTTGTCACTTAGCGAAAAATTATCATTTTAACACTTTTCCATTCATCACAAGACAAGCGACAATATCTTTTTTTTTATTTTTATGGGATTAGAGTTATAAACCATGCGCTTCCCTGTTAAAACTGAGTAGCTCTTAACCGTTTACGGTCCTTTTAAATGAAAAAGATAATGTGATATAATCTGGGTCGTTACTTAATATTACGTTAACTGCTACGTGGGCTTTTTAAGTGCGGCATTTGCAGCTCCAATCAATGCATTCTTTGTCCAAAAACAGTTTTTTGGCACTTCAAAATTGCGTCAGGTACCCTTGTTTCAAACCTTCTTCTTGAAGGTGGTGCCTGTGTACTTTTCAAAATAACCATAATATTATCTAATTTGTCTTATGCCAGTTGTCGGTTAAATGTGAGGTATGCATTTTTGCGTATGCTTACAATGCATTTTTAAACAGAATGCTGACTCTGACTTTCGTATGTCATTGCTACCAACGTCATATGGACTCCAAATCATGCTTTCTGATTTCGGTGACATACCAACTGTATTACTTCGTTTTGCGTTTGATTTTCCTCCGATAATTGGTGAAGTAAACATCAAAGCAGCTCCTTCCAGCTGGCTGATTGTAAGTACTGCTAAGCAGCGCGATTCACGTAGCATGCTGCTGAAGCAAAGCAAGATATATTAGCTCTACGTTTCAGAGTTTGTGACTTTACAGAAACTGAAACTGCGTAGGATTTGGTGCCATACGTGTAATAGATACATGGCTTTGTGGGTGACTTGCGAAATCGTGGGCAAAATCAATTGTATTCAAATTTTGTAAATTTTTTGATGTTTGATTGCTAAGCAGCTTATTTTTTTGCATGCTACAATTGAATTTTGAAGTGTCATTTTGGTTTGCTTTTCAGTATACGTCTCCGCGGATTCTCCTTATCGTTTTATTGGGAGTTCTTGTAATTTTTTGCATTCTACTTCCTATTGTGATGGTTTTCGACTTCAGACATTTGAAAGTAAATTGAAAGCAATTCAACATATAGTAGAACATTAAAGACGTAAAATTTCATCTCAGTTACTTTTCAAATAATTGCCGGCTTGCGTAGTGATTGGTTAAAGTCATCGCTACCGGCGTGAAAGGTCTGAAGTTCGATTCCCGACCCGGCAAAATCGGACACAGTATCGCCAACGGCTTGTCACCGCTGCGGCGTTTCTTCGAATATAAAACGTTCAAAACTTAAAATAATTATTTTTCGAAAGTGTGACTACTGAATGACTAATGGAGGTGAATCTTGGCTTTCCTGTTGATCCAAGCTGAAATACCTACTATGTATTCTCTTAATTCTTGATAGCAATATTTTACTGTTCGCCCCAAATTTGATACAACCCTTTTGAACCCAAGAGTGTGACTCTTGCTTTGACTCAAAGAGTTTTGGTAGAAGTGTTTTTTTGTTTTGATAAATTCGTGTTTTTGTTTATAACACTGCGTTATCAGTTTTACAGAGATTTTTTGCCAATCTTACCAGTAAAATCAGTTTTCTGCATGCGGTTGTATGTTACCATAACCCAGGGGTGGGCAATTATGTTCACATGAAGGGCCTCATTTGAAAAAATTTTGAAGCCGAGGGCCGCACCTTCGCAGACGTTTAATCTTCCACCTAAATTTAAGTGAAGAGCAAAAAAAAGATCATTACGTCCGCAGATGTCCTTTTTTCACTGGCATTCAGCGCTGAGCTTTAGAAAAAAGAAAAAAATTGTCTTCGGTTGGACTTACGTTAGGAGTTTATATTTCTGTAAGTGCCCGCGGGCCGCATAAAATGGTCTCGCGGGCCGCGCTTTGCCCACTCCTAGCTTTTAGAAATGTGTTGCATTTCAGAGCGTCGTTTTTAAATGGCCGATTGGTTAGAGCGTTCGCCTCTAGAGCTGTGGACTTGGGTTTGATTCGGAGTCGGGTCAAACCAATGACTTTGAAATAGTGGTATTCATAGCTTCCCTGCTTGACGTTCAGCATTATAAGGACAGTGTGGGGAACAAGCCGGAAAGTTTACTTGTTGTGCCGCTGGGAAAGGTACTTAGCGGGATTCCCCCATCTTGGTGTGGTAAACAGATGGCCGGCAACTCCTAAGCGAGCTCGTTATAGCGCTTTGATCGCTTTCTCATGATAGAAGGATAATTATGCAACTAAATGCGCAACAACTTACGGCGATTGTGATCGTCAGGTTGTAGTTCAAATTTCGCACGAGCTTCGTAGTTACTTCTTTGCGTAAGTTCTAATGTGACTGAAAAGCTTGGAAGCAACTGAAGCTGTTATCGACATCTTTGCAACTTTTATGATTGGAGAATGACTGCCCAGTGCCCAGTTGACGTAGTGGTGAAAGACATCGCTATCGGCGCGGAAGGTCTTGCGTTCGATCCCCTGCCTCTCAAATTGGACGCAGTCTCGCCACCGCTGCGACGTTTCTTCAGAGCTATGTTGCCCAAGCGCTAATCCGCGGAGATGGGCCCCGCCACTCGTTACACGTTTCGGTGTAATACCGCGAGCATGATAAAGATCTGATTTTTGATTTGATGATTGGAGGAATAAAACAAAAAAATTCAATGTAGTTTGTAATGTTCGTAACGTTTATGCAGGAATGCTCCGTACAATGGTTCGGAGGTTTCAAAGAAGGGATTCCTTGTATTTTGAAAATACGAACAGCTGCAGTTCCAAAGTAAGCTTCGTAAATTGTTTTCCAAATATTTGTCCATTAAACAAGCAATCAATAAACATTGATGAATTACTTTTCCACCAATATTTATATCTTAAAAAGCATTGTAAAGTGATAGCGTTACCTTGCAAACATGAAGATTGCAGTAGATTGAGAAGGTCGGCAGAGTGGCGCAGTGGTTTGGAGCGTCGTTTTTTACGACGACCATGATCGCAAGGTTAACGGTTCAACTCCCAAGCTAGCCTCGTTGTTGCGTCGTTGGATAAGATGCTTCGCAAGCTGTAGAATCCGGCAAGCAGCAAATTAAAGAAGTCAGAAGCAAAATTTAACCGGAAAACTCGGAAACAAAAGCAACTCCTAAGCGAGTCTCTGGATTCTTTCTAAGCATAGCGCCTCCACCGCTTTGTCGTGATAGGAGGATAGATGTGAAGAAATCATTCAGAAGGTAGTATATGGTTCATAGACGCATAGTAAATTTGCGTAGTATTGTTGCAAGTTGATATATTCATAATTAGCATTGTTTTCGATCTAGTCGCTCAAGAATGTACTCAAGATATGCGTTACGGTTCAGACTAAACTATTGATTCATCAAAATCTTGTTATACAGAGAGCCAATTGATGTATTTGTCCGTGTAATCACCTCCCCGAGTAGTCGAACTCCTATTGCGTGGATTAAATACAAAGCAAGTCGCTTTTCCATCTTCGGAAACAATTTGACTTTGGGATTTTTTGTTCCTCGACCAAAAACTGACTACATTGGTGTTTATATTTTATGCACGTCTGCCAAACATCAAGATCACGTATATGGCAATTCTCAACCTGTTGGATGGTTAGTGTGTTTTTCTTGCCGTGTAAGTGTGATGCCGCAAACCAAAATTTGATCAGGCTCGAAAAAGTCCGCAATTTGATATTGTTCCAAACTACTTAAACGTATCTGTAAGAACCGAAAGGACCAGAAAATTTTTCAAATTGAGACGGAATCTGCCCCGAAAAGTTTAGCTCTACCCACAACCTTGCTTCGGTTGTATTACTATGAATGCTTTGCATTATTTCCTTTGCAACACCAATGAAATTTTATGCTGTTATTCATGGCGTTTATGCAGGAAAATTCGAGAATTGGGAGCGTTGTGTGACAATCGTTTCTGGATACATTATAGACATAAGCCATACTTGGAACTATGCACTAATCGACGGTTTGGGTTTTCGCTTCAAAATCAAAATCCCATTTGGAAAGATGCTTGGGTGAGCATTAGTAGAGCACAGAGCAACTTTTTGTGTTTGACTCTAAAATACGGCCCTGATGGTGGCAAGCGAGGCTGCAGTTGCCGAAATGTTTATTAGAGAAGAAATTACAGTTGCATGATTTTTTCTGTTGGCCACACAGTTTACTAAGGAAATCTGATGATAACGAAATGTATTATGCAATGAAGAGGATTACTTCAGCTTTATTTTCTTGCGTGGATGTTCAGTTACTCTTTAGCTTAACATGCTGATCAAAACATGATTTTTAGAGGTTAAATTGAACAAATACATTTTTTTCAAGCATTCAAGCATTTGTGGCTTAAATTGTAAGCGTAGGGCATCTATTCTAAACCTGCACTGATCATTTTATTTGTGGCTATGACATTCGATTTTGTGATTTTCGTTAAACCTTAATCCGCTTGATAAAAACGACTGCTGTCTGCGACGCTCAGGTTAAGAATCTCGCGTGTCGGTGCACGCTCAGGTTAAGAATCTCGCGTGTCGGGTTCGATTCGTGGTTGGGGCTGATTGCATTTGACATACTGCGCGTTTCAAATGGCTGCTGACTCGAAGAGCGCAAACTCACTTCGCAGTCTCTCTCAATGATTGTTCAATTTGTGAGTTCATGCGTTTGAAAATCACCTCAATTGCTATCATTTTATTTTCAGCTCACTTGGTTGTCTGTTTTCGCCCAACATCATGTGTTAACGTTTTTCAGACCTCGAAGAAAATTATGCAAGTCTTTTTTAATGTTACTAGATCATTATTAGTATTACTATGCTCTCAGTTTAGTTTTTACAACTGACGCAACTAAACTCATGCATTACAGTATTTATTTTGGTAACTTTATGCTCCTATAGCGGAAGAGCGACGGGAGCACTATAACAAGCTCGCTTCAAGATGCCAGCGAAATGCCTACCACTCAAGGATGGAGGAATCCATTAAGTGCCTTTTTCAGCGCCACAACAAGTAACCTTGCTCCCCTTGTTATCCACTCTACCGGTACCTCTTTTCAATGCTGTGCGTCAAGCAGGCAAGCAATTTTCAAGTCGTAGATTTGACCTGACTCAGAATCGAACTCCAAGTCTACCGGTCCAAAAACAGTCGCTCTTATACTCACAACAAGTAAACTTGCCGGCTTGTTCTCCGTACTGTCCCTTTAATGCTGAGCGTCAAGGCGGGAAGCTGAAAATACCAATTTTAAAGTCATTGGTTTGACCCAACTCGAAAACAAATCCGAGTCTACAGCTCCAAGAGGCGGATGCTTTCACCACTCGGCCATCGAAGCCTCTCGGCCATCTAATTGATTTAAAATTATTTTGTCAAACTTACTCAGCTGATCGTGTAATGTGGAAATCCAATATTTTACAGTTTCTTACCAGTATTTCACATTGACCCAGCGACTTTTTTCCATTCTCGCCTGCCTATCAACCGCTTTATTTCTCTATGCAATTCTCTACGTTTACGGCGATATATTGAGTGATGTAGAAGAAGTTCGATGGTTCGGAAAAAGGTAATTGAGATTATGTAATGTTCGTTTAAATTTGATGAACCACTATTCATAGTTAATACGTTGAAGAGTAAGAGGTAAAGGTAAAAGTACGGGACAGCGATGCTAAGCACACATTGTGTAGGCCATTTTCAATTGGCGGCCCATTACAAATATCAATTATGAGTGATTGAACGCTGTTATAGGACAACAAGACGAACGACACACATACACTTAACCCCCGACCGGTAATAAAACCCCAGGCTACCAAGCGGACGCTCTTACCGATACACCAAGGACCGTTACATTGAAGAGTAAGAAAGTAATTACTAGTGACCCTGGGTTCGATACTCGATGATGTACGCCAAAGATACCGAAAATATGTCCGTGTAGATCAGTGGTTCTCTTCCTGTTATAGTTTGTGGCCTTCTTCTGGAGACTTAACATCATTGGCCTCTTGCTCAGCGATAAAATTTTTGTCGGGATTTCATTCTTAGTAGCTACAGCTGTGCAGTGTGCACTGCTCTGAAGTGGTTAGTTACCAGTAATATATGTTGCACTTGTGACCTCCCTGTGGGACCAATCCCCCCTGGTATAGATTAATAAGCGCCTACAGCAATATGTTTTACATGTTAAAACAATGTCAACCTCGAATGGTTTTTCACATTTCTAAGGTTGCTTTTTAAGTTATGGCGCCATTTTTGTCAGCTTCCAAAAAAAAAGTAAAACTCCGTAATGTGTTTTAGTGACACAATTTATTTTTCCGGATGAAATTTTACAACATTAGGTGGAGTTTTGTGGAAATTTTTAACCTTTTTACAGTTTAGGTGGTATACAGCAGTGTTTCATAATCGGGTGAATGGTTTACCCCAAGGTGAATAAAATTTTTGCTAGGGTGAACTCATCAAAAGAGGTGAATGGGGGTGAACCGTCAGAAATGATGGATGCGAGGATTCACAAGTGATCGAGCAGAAGTGATGCGATAGCGCAGAGTCTAGCTTGAGTTAATCTTGACAAAAATCAAGACAAGCTAAATCATTTTATGCTGTTATATGTATTCGAGATAGATTTATCATATCGTGGGACAAGGGTAAAAGAAATCTGGAAATGATGCAAAAGGTGAACAAAAAAGTTTGCGGAACATTGGTGCAGGGAGTACAGTTGTAGCAGCTTGACCGGTCGTGATTGATTTTAATGTTCAAACCATATAGATATTATAAATTTATTAAAGATGCGCTATTTATGAATGAAAATTATGATGAAATTTAATTGGTAGATACTTTTTTTTCTGATAGGTTCTTCGCTGTTTCCTCTCGCAGTGCTCTTTGTGCATTTTATGCTTTTTGTTGTGCAATTTTTATCTTAGCACTACTGAGGGTTACTTTCGTGGGAATATCAAGAAGAGAAAGAAACATAAACCTGATCGGAAAGGTACTTTTCTGCAAAATTAAGGTGTAATTTCATGTAGGAAAAATTAAGAACTTGTGGGGTTTTAGCCAATGATACCAACAAAGACCATTTTTGAATCTTGTTTAGTAATTTTTAAATAATTAAATCTTCATTATACTCGCGCTGTTTCGTCGAAGCGTGTAGCGAGTGGCGGGTCCATCTCTGCAGCTTAGCGCCTGGGTAACACAGGTCCGAAGAAACGTCGCAGCGGTGGCGAGCCGTTGGCGGCACTGTGCCGATTTGACCTGCCCAAGAATGGAATCCCAGACCTCCCGCAGCAATGGCGAGTTCTCAGCCACTTAGCTAACCGGCCGGTGTTTTTAAATGATTATCCTTAAAAGTAGTATAATTACCACAATGAACGATTAGAAGCTTAAGCTGTCTTTTTAAAACTGCTGAGGTACAGCAAATTTTATGGATGTTGTGGTCATATTGAGCTTTATATAGCTTAATTCTAATTTTTTTTACAGGGCAGAACGGCCATCTTACCCGTGCCTGGTCGAACTGTTTATAATATGATAATGACTGGCAGTCCGTCGTTACATCGCTTAAACGAAATTAAAAGTAGTCCTCGCAAAACAGACAAACCTGCTCTCACACCTTTCCTTCCTAAAACTTCACAAATGGTAATTTTTGACTAAACAATGTCGTAATTTAATATGTGTAAGATGAAACAAATTGTGCTTGAACGGTAATACTTCGAAGCGAGTGGCGGGGCCCATTTCCACGGCTTGGCGCCTTGGCTACATACCTCTGAAGAAACTTCGCAAGCGGTGGCGAGTTATTGTCAGATTTGAACGGCCCGAGAATCGAAGCCTGGACCTCTCTCACCGTTAGGGATGTTCTTAACTGAGTTTGCTGGATGGGTTTGTTTGACGTAGGCTACGTATTAATCATAAAGACTACGGTTTTGAGTTTTTCCTAAATTAGTTTTTGGAAGCTTTTTTGTTTGTCTTTTTTAAATTGTAGTTCATTAGTTTGTTTCATCATTTGCTACATCACGAAGATTTTCTGCCCTTTAATATTGAAATGAAAGATCATACTGGGTCCTACTAAACATCGCAAAGAACTGAAACGCCGCAAAGGACGACAAAGGACCTCAAATTGATGTACTAAACACCGCAAAGTACGACAAAGTACCCTAACCCTAATCTAACCCTAGCCCTAACTCTAGCCTAACCCTAACCTAACTCTAACCCTAATTTAAAGTCCTATGTCGTTCTTTGTTATGGTATGATTTCAAGTCCTTTGTTGTTCTTTGCGGTGTTTAGTAGATCAATTTAAGGTCCTTTGTTGTTTTTTGCGGTGTTTAGTACATCACTTTGAGGTCCTTTGTCGTCCTTTGCGGTGTTTAGTAGGACCGTATGAGACTCACTTAACTTTGCTATTTACCACCTTCCTTCAACAATATCTTCAAATGTTTTGGCAACGAGATGATTTGATTTGTTTGTGACCTTTACAATGTCACATTATAAGATGAGGAAACCCCGTTAAGTGGTTTTATCAACAGCGCAGCACGCAAACTCATTAGCGAGTTTTTCAAATCAGTGGTCAACCTGACGACCAATTATTTAAGAGATCTTTTTTAAAAGACGAAATCTTTTCAGATTTTATGGTTGATGGAAAGGAACTTTAAGCAAATTCCTAGAGAAAGTAAAAGCGCTGGTATCATGGCGCCTTCCGCGGGCTGTGCTGGCAATTATGAATCCGGGGAAGGTTTTTCCGAAGTCAACGAGACTTCAAAGAACGCAAAACCTGATTTTAATAAGCTTACAGTCAAAGGCAAACATGAAGGATCCGTGCTTCAAAATCGTGCTGAAACTGACGATGTGAAAGAGAATGGCAGTGCTTTGAAAAAAAACTATCAAGATGTTAAGCAAAAAGTTTCCTTCTTAGATGAGTCATTACCGAAACTGAAGGACCAGGAGCTTTATGATTGTCAACTCGCACATATTGCAATTGAGCCGTCTGCAGCACGTAAACGTCGAAAATCGTCTACGAGTGATTGGATTGATCGTCAATTGGCTTTGCTTCAGCAGGCGGGTGGAAGTGCAACACAGCAAAACCAAGCTGCAGTTTCCTCACCAAGTCATCATCATCGTGGAGCGTTGGGAAAGGCCCTTTCTACTAAAGATATACGCAAATCGAAGAGGGGGAAAAAATCAGTTGCACCCTCGGACCATCAGTACTTTTCTAAACTTGCTAAACCAACCTCCACGTCTAAACCATCCAGTTTGAAGCCACCCCAAGACGACTTGACTTCCCTGTCTTCCAGCGACGCAGGTTCTTTGCTAACACGACCTAGTTCAGTAAGAATGTCGACACAAAGTTTATACCATATTCCTCAGGTAACGTCTTATATTTCAGTGAATCAACCGTCTCAAAGTCGATACGATATCCCGCAAACATCTGTTACCGTAAAGAAAAAGAGTCAACCTCATAGAAAAAGAAAGAAAAAGAAAAAGTTGACTCAAAGGCAAGAAGGTATTTCAGAGAAAACAATCGCTTTAGGGAAAAAGCCGACTTCCATCCCTGACGATATGCCCAAGAGGTCATCCGTTGCTTCGGTGAAAAAATCGGCTCAAAATCAAGACAGTATTCCCGACCGGCCATCGGTTGCTTCGGTGAAACAATCGACTCAAAGTCAAGACGATATTCATGAGCGCTCATCGGTTGTTTCAGTAAAAAAATCTACTGAAGTTGTAGACGATATTTCTGAGGACACATCATTTACTTCATTGAAAAGTTTAGCTCAAAGTCAAGAAGATGTTCCTGAGCGATCATCGGCTGCTTCAGTAAAAAGTGCGGGTGAGGAGAAAGCACCCTTTGCCCGACATAGCCTCGACCGGGATGAAAGTGATACAGCTTTTGCGGCTGCCCCAGACTTATATGATTGGACTAAAGGTTGGACGTTTGACGATAATCTTGATTCTAAAACGAATCTTCTGGATGAAAAGCTTTCTGTTGATGAAGAAGTCCTTTTAACAGAAAAGCTCAGTCTTGAAAGAAGATCTTCACTTCGAAAGAAGGAAAGTGTCGATAAAGGTAAAGAGGATGAGCGTGATTTATTGGAAAGCAACGATCTTACAATACCACAAACCACAGTGCGTAAATCATCTTTTCCTGAACGAAGAAGTTCCATCAAAACAACTTCACGAGAAAAATTACGCCAATCTAAACTTTCAGAAGATTTACGCAAACTCGATAATAGACAATCACAAGAAATTCTTTACGACTATGAGGAACCACTTCCTTCATCGCCTGTACATGATGACCAAAAGGATTTCGAATCAAAATTTTATGAATCAACACGATATGATGATCCAGATAGTCATTTGTCTACCAAATATGATGATCCAGATAGTCATTTGTCTACCAGATTTGATGATCAGGATGCTCTGACATCAAAATATGATGATCCAGATAGTCATTTGTCTACCAAATATGATAATCCAGATAGTCATTTGTCTTCCAGATATGATGATCAAGATCCTCTGACATCGAAATATGATGATCCAGGTAGTCATTTGTCAACCAGGTATGATGATCGAGATGCACTGACATCAAAATATGATGATCCGGATAGTCACATATCTACTAGATATAATAATAAAGATACTCTGCCATCAAGGTATTATGATCAAGACAATATGTTGCCCCAATTACTTGATCGAATTGATCCATCATTAAGATACGATGAACCAGATGGTCATGTTTCTTCTAGATATGATGATAAAGATACTCTGCCATCTAGGCATGTTGATCGAGGTGGCCTGCCATCGAGATATGTTGATCGAGATGATTTGCCTTCGCGATATGATCGAGATGATCCGTCATTAAGATTTTACGATCCAAATAGTCTGCCATCACGGTATGATGATCAAGGTGGTCTGCCGTCGAAATATAATCGAGATGCTCCTTCGTCAAGATATTATGATCCAGATAGTCTGCCATCGAGACGTGATGGTCGAGGCGGCCTACCATCAAAAAACGATGATCATGGGGGTATGCTGTCAAAATATGATGAAGAAGATGATCTACATATATACGATAATCAAGTTGATCTCCCATTAAAATATGATGCTCGAGGTGGTGTACTATTAAAATATGACGATTGGAATGGTTTTCAGCCTTCTTGGTATTATGATGACCAGTACAATAGTCAGTTTAGACATGACGAGCGAAGTGGTGTGCTAGCAGGACAGGGTATAGATGATGGTTTTTCATCTCGGTACGATTATCGATACGAAGATTCGTCCAGAAAAAATAAGGATGGTGAGCATGTTTATGACGACAGTCGCCGAGATGGGAAAGTTTCTCCAAACTTCGATGATCTAGTCTTCAGACCACCTCAGTACTTCCAACGTGTTTATGGTGCTGAAGACCAGGAACTGCCTTCTGATTCTAGTGAAGCTGCTGTTTTGTATGATTCTGAGTCGCTAACTAGGTTGGAGTTGTTATCTAGTCCAGGAGTTGAAAAATTTAAGCAAGTCACACGTAATGATCCCATGTTTGCTTCGCAATATGACGATGACCAAAGAGAGAAAAGGAGGAAGCCTAGAGCAAGGCGTAGAGTGGCTGAAGTGATCTCCGATGACGATATATTTCACCCTCTTGAAAAAGACTTCAGACCCAAGCGTCAAAAGATTACGTTTAAGGAGAGAATACCTAAAGAATTTCCAGATACGTCTAGCTCCTTGAAATCAAGTGATTACGAAGGCCAAAGTGTGAGACCTGACCGAGCCAAAGATGCTTCTGGCTTAAGATTGTTTGACGATAGACAATCAACTGGTAAAGTGAGTGATTTATCACCAGATGAGGCGAATTATTTCTTGAAAAGATCTGATGAGCTATTGACTGGCATTATAAAAAGACTGGCTTACCAAATAGATCATAAACCATATTCTCTAACCAAATCAGAACCTGCATTTCATCAGGTACTTGAAAAAGCGTCACAAGAGATATTCCAAAAGCGTGTCAGTGATAGCGAACTGCTGAGAATGCATAAGAAGATTGAAAATTTAAAAAGTCTATCGTCAACTTCAAGCTTGTTTGAAACAGAGCGTAAGAAAGATGATTTGAAAGATTTTCAAAAATACCTTGGACGCCTCGCATATCAAACCCGGGAGTATCTGCGGTTAAAGTCAGGACCACTTCTACTGTCAAGACGCCAGAGTGCTACGATGCTTGCTCCTGGTGACCAAAGCCGACCTGATGTTTATTTACCTCAGGCTGAATCGCTGCTTGAGAAAACACGGAGTATGGCTTCGGATGATAAGAATGCGGAAAGACTTGCCATGGACAAAAGCAGCCGATTAACTGTGCCAATCGAAGTTTTCGGCAGTAAGACCACGAGTCCGCTATTGTCTCAAGAGTTCTTAGGTAGATCCATTTCTGCTAAGGAGTTATCTTCTATGTACGACGATGTTCTGAAAGTTAGGTCACGTCTTATGGAGAGAGAATCGAAAGATGTTTTGTCTAGTAAACAATCACTTCAATACGAATTGCCTTTTCTCGCTTCCCCGCTAACCTTCGGAATAGATGAATATTCTGATGCAGTTGATGATCTTGGTAAGGCAAAAGTGCAGAAAGATGCTGCAGAAATAGTAAGTGCTTGTTATTTTTATTTTGTATTTTGATTTAAAGCTACAAAATTAAAAATGTAGTTGAATTTCGAGCATGTACATTGAATCGTCACGGGCAAAGTAAAGTATTTTAAAATGTATATAACTTTGCAAATAGTTGAAGTTTTTCAGTTTTTTTTTTTTTTTTTTGCTTCAATATTTTAGTGTGAGCAATAAGTGTTTCAAATTTCAAAAAAATAGTAAATAGTTTGGTTGCTTCTAAAACTGTAGTTGGTTTTAAACTGTAGACCTACATTATTATTCGCAGTTTTCAGTGACACTTTTTTGCATCTTTGTTCAGCCGAAGCTACTCGCAATATCAAGACCTACACGGTCACAATTGGCCATTGCATCTGGTCGAAAAACAATCTATCCTCAGAGGAATGAGATTTTAACTCATTTCAGTTTGGCTGATTTTTGTACATTTAAGCCTTCCTCGTGGTTAATACTTGTAGTCGGTATCATGTCAGCTCTTATGCTGCTTATAACCTACGATATCAATGCTAACAATAACGTCGGACAAAGTGGAAAGTAAGTTTAATAAAATAATTGATTTGCTATTTGTAAGTTTGAGCAAGTAGTGGTAGTTACAGTTTATTTATCGAGCAAAAAAAACAACAAAATCACAAAATAAACAAGAAAAGGAGAAGCCAAGAGAAAAAATAAACTCGAAAGGTGACTACGAAGTGACCGTTTAATGTCTTCTGGTCAAGCAGCCACTTAAGATTGAAAGTTGCTAAAAGCGACCATTTATTAAAATTGAAAAAGTGCATGAAGAGCATAAAGAACATCATTACTACCTACATAAATCTTTCCAGAAGATGCTTTTTAAGATAAATTTTAAATTTAGTATACGGTTCATTCCTTTAATTTAGTAGACAACGAGTTCCAAATTTTAGACCCTTGATACCTGATTGATTTTTTGTCAACGTGTTGTAGAAGATTTAGGGAGGTAAAAATTGTTTTTGGATTTTAATCTGGTGTTTGGACGTTGAATGTAAAACTTAGTTTGCGGTATTGTTTGGTGATAGAGAATCGACGACAGGTATTTCAGGTTATTCGCATAGCTTTGTTTTGTAAAGACTGTAACTTACTCACGTAAGAGCCGAAGGTGCCACCCCAGAGTGGAAGGCCATAGAGTAGATGAGGGTGTATAAGTGTAAAATATAAGAAGAAGAGAGCGTAGGAAGGAAAAAGGAAGCGAAGTTTACTTAAAATATCAACAGATCTAAAAATTTTGGTTTCGTTATTTGTTGTTTAAAATCTAGCTTGGCGTCTGAGGATGTGCAATGTGCATGTTTCAATAGATGCATTGTTATAATATATATTTAGCACTGAAAGGGGAAATCTGAACTTTTGAGGAAAGATTATTACTGCAGATTTGTCAGGATTAATGTGTAATGCATTTGGAGTAGGTCTTGCATTTCAGAATTATGCAATGCTCAACTTTCTTGGGCGAAGTGCTCGATAACTGTCAACAGTTAGAGCTTGTACCATAACATTAAATCATTTGGTGATGCTTCTTTATGATTTGCTGCGTAGTTTCATTTTTACCCCCCTATCACGTGCAATCTATTAAAACGCTACAAAGGGCTCGTGTAGAAATTGCCAGCCTTCTGTCTACCTCTGTACAGTAAGAAGAAGTCTTTCTGGATCAGTGGTTTTCAACCTTTTTAATGAAGCGGAACCCCGATAAAACATTCCAAAGACTCGAGAAACTTTTGTGCATTAATTTTAATTTACTAATTTACTTGAACCAAACTCTAAATTATAAGCTTGCGGAACTCGTGGACTGTACTGGTGGAATCCCGGTTGACAACCAGTGTTCTGTATCTCTCCATCTGGCTGCTAGAATCATTTTAATTTAAATGATTTACGAATGGAGATTTCTATTTAAATGATATATGCTTACGCTTTGCACTCCAATCGGTCTGGTCATTCGGCCGTCTGACTATACTGTTATTCTTTTCATTCCAGATTTATGCTTGATACTTTGATATTACTGCTCTTTGCTACTTTGGTACTTGGAACTTCAATTGAAGCACTTTTTGTATCTCTACTGGTTTATTGTGGCAAAGTTCGTCTGGATATTGATTTTGAGAATGAGGTAATTGATTTTATTATCGTTTAATTTGTTGTCGAACTTAGCAATTAATTAAAAAGATGGAATTGCAGATTTTTTGTTTGTAGTTTGTTTTTTAGAAGCAAATAAGGCAAATAGGTTCTTGATTGGTTAAATGGCAGATAGGTTTAGGTCTAATATAGAGCAAATTATGTAAATAAGTTTGTCCTTATTGTGTAGTGGCGAAGTATCATGTTCCAATAACGCCGATTTGTAGCAGGTTTGATTTGATTTGATTTCTTCATTTTTATCCTCCTGTCACGAGAAAGCGGCGGAGGCGCTATGCATAGGACGAATCCAGACTCGCTTAAGAGTTGCCTTTGTTTCCGAGTTTTCCGCTTGAATTTTGCTTCTGGCTTCTTCAATTTGTTACTTGTTAGATTCCACCAAGCAGAGATGATTATTGTGAAGGATCTTATCCAGGGACGCAACAACGAGGCTTGGGTGGGAGTTGAACCATCAACCTTGCGATCATGGCCGTCGTAAAAGCGACGCTCCGAACCACTCGGCCACGCTGCCGACTGAAGAAAAATTAGGATGACGTAAATGCTGGCTTATTGGTCAGGCGGTAATTGTCAATGACGACAATAATTAAAATATTGGATTTTTTTTAGAACTGGATTTTTTAGAACATAATATTTTTGTATTTAGTTGGATATTTATTCTCTTAACTCGAGAATGCCCACAGCCCTCTGTCTGCTTTGCCAAGATTGCCAGCCATCTGTCTATTTTGCCTAGATGGGGGAATCTAGCTAAGTCCTTTTCCCAACGGCACAACAAGTAAACTTACCGGCTTGATCTCCGCACTGTCCTTGTAATGCTGAGCGTCAAGGAGGGAAGCTGTGAATACCAATTTTAAAGTCATTGGTTTTACCCGAATCGGAATCAAACTCAGGTCTACAGCTCCAAAAGCGGACGCTCTTACCACTTGGCCATCTGGCCAGATAAACGTTAGTTCAGTTAAAAAAGTGAGTCGTAGTTATTGTCATATTGAGCAATCCTCGAAGCTTCAGTTTATTTAGGTGAAAAAGACGTTGAAAAAACATGAGGGAAAAACACTTAAATTTTATGACGCGAAACGTGATGTCTCTCAGCCAGGTGCCGTGCATGAGGAACTGATTGACACACATGAATTTTCTTTGCATTCAACCTATAAGAGTAGAGCTCACAGAAAAAGTCTTGGAACGCAGTCTGGAATACGTTTCATGGATTTTAAAAAAGCCAAAGAACGTTTATACAAAGATCGTATCGCGATTTTACACGAGCGTGTGTTGTATCCGAGACGAGTAGCTAGCAGCCCAGCTATAATTCCTGTGTCAAAATCTTACAAGAAAAGCGTTTTTTATACTGCACCTGAGAAACCCGCACAACAGGTTTCTTTGGAAGCTATTCCAGTGGAAGAGCCAGTACTAGAATCAGTTGTTGATAATGTTGTGGAAAAGTTTATGCCTTCGGAAGACAAGGCAAGTCAAGTCGATGTTAAGTTACCTGTAATGTGTCCTGGTCGATCTATCTCTCTCTGTAGTTTGTGTCCGGAAGAGTCGGATCCAGAAGAAAGTTGGCTTTCTCGATTTTTTTACAATAACTTCTGGGGTCGCAGTTTCCCATGTTCAGTTTGTCAAAAAATGAAGCCAAAAATGAGACTAGGTGCATCTGCAACGCAAATCTCGTCGGAAATGGAAATTGAGAGAATTAGCATCTGTGATGAAATGTGCCCTCATATTCTCGAAAAGGATTTAAATTTACCTCTCGTTACCGATCTTCTAGAGCCCTTGTGCTCAACTTCAGAATTGATAATGTCCCCATATATTTTTGAAAAAGAACGAGACGTCAGTTCTACCAAGGGAGCAGCTAAACAACGCAACTTAAAGCCTAAGAACTTGAGGTCTAAAAAAGCAAGTTCTGTGGATACTTTTGTGACAACTTTAGATCAGAAATTTCTCTCAAAAAACAATTCGGTAAAATCTGATTCAATTAAGTCAGATTACTCTTATATTCGCAAACGAGAATCAGATATACGTTCTATTAATGGAGAGGCAAATTCACTTCGAGCTACGGAAAACGTTGATGGTAATTTGAAAGGCTCTTCAGATGTTGAAAGCACAACAAACGATGAAGATTTTCAAAAAAAAGAAAGAGATGTGACAAAATACAACGAAATTCTTGAATACCCTAATTTTCGCGAAAGAATATCGGACTTGAGATTTTTTAACGATTACGCACCAGCTAACCCATCAGTTTCTTATACTAAACCGCCCTTGAGGATTTCGTTGAAAAATTTATCCCATGCTTACGAAGAAGTGGATGTTGGCTCTTCCCATGAAGTCATAAATCCATCTGCTTCCACTTTCATCAATTTAAACCCAGCTCGGCAAAGTTTAGAAGCAGTAGGTCTCCCACAAGGTCGAAATTTTGTTTCCAAAGAAAGAGATTTGGTTGAATTTCAACACGGCTCTCCTTCCACCGGGCAATCGATGCCGCTGGCATCCCTTGGAAATATATTCAGAAAACAGTTGGTTAAAAAAAGGAGAAAATACATTAAAGCTGGGAGATTAATGCGAAGTTTATCAGAGGAAAGTGTGTTTCAAGCACCTAATATACCTTTTCAGTTTCCTTCGAATACGAGTATTGCTGGTTCAGTGCGCCATCGACAATTCTGCTCTGATTTAGTTCCAAAACAGCAAGATTTCAAAACGATATCTCGTTCAGCGGCTTCATATAAAACTTCTGATGCGGTAGACAATAACTGTCAACTATTTAACAAGCATGACGTGGTAGCGCCTCAAATTGCTGAACAACAAGCTCCGTCACTTAAAGCGGATAAAAACGAGCAACATGAAATTAGGGCTGGGTTTTCTAGTGAATTGAAAATAAACCGTCATCCTGTAGAAGCAAAAACTGGTGTAAAAAGTCATAATAAAGGCTCAGATGATGAATCTGAAGACTTGAATTCACGTCATTTGCAATTCAAAAAAGAAGACTCAAGTTCGAAAAACTCCGAATCATTTGCTTCTGAAAAGATTGATAAAAGAAACATTGAAGGACTCCACTGTACTTTTTCTTCACAAAGTCTTCAAACTCAAACTGCTGAACAGCACAAAGCTTTGAAAGCAAAAGCATCTGATCGCATTAACGAGGATGTGGTTCTAAAAGAAACGCAGAAGCAAACTGCTCAAGAATCAGCGCTGTCACGAATGCCAGTTTCGCAAGAGTGTTTGGAAAAATTACCAAGTGAAAAAGTTCAAGAGAATTCATCTGTCACCATGTTAGATGTTGGTAAGTAGTTTAACAATATTATTGCTAGAAAATGAACCGGCCGTTAGCTCAGTCGCTAAGCGCACGCTATCGGTGCGGGAGGTCGGGGGTTCGATTCCCGGGCCGGTCAAATCGACACAGTGTCGCCAACGACTTGCCACCGTTGCGACGTTTCTTTGGAGCTGTGTTGCCCAGGCGCTAAGCCGCGGAGATGGACCCCGCAACTCGTTACACGCTTCGGCGTATTACCGCGAGTATAATGAAGATTTGATTTGATTGCTAAAAAATTAGCAATAATATTTCTCAGTAAAAACAGCTTACCTTAAATCAGGCTGGGTAAACTGCGGCCCGCGGGCCAGAAATATAAACTCCTACCGTGAATCAAGCCGAAGACCTTTTTTTTCAGCTCCGTGCTGAATGTCAGTGAAAAATTGAACATCTGCGGACGTGTAGACTTTTTTTGCTCTTCACCGATTTTCAGTGGAAAAATAAAGAGATCTGGGAGCGTGTAGACCTTTTTTTTGCTCTTCCAATCAATGCGGCCCTCGATTTCAAAATTTTGTTTCAAATGTGGCCCTTCGTATGAAAAGTTTTGCCCACCCCTGCCTCAGTTAATTCAAAGCAGCTACTGGGAGTGTTAGAGCTTTAGAAGTACAGATATTGCATAGGTTCTTTTTTTCAAACATATTTCTTTAAATTAAACTGGTTACACGAGTTTCTGCGCTTAGTTTACAACAAAATTTACTGCGATGCGGGTTATTTTACACATGAATTCCTGGCAATGTTGTGAAGATTTTATTTCCTTGTTCTAGATGAGTTTTGTCGTTTTAGTAAAAGACCAATCTTCAATGGAAATTCGTGAGCTTCGCGCTATGCTGGTAGACATTCGAGAAAGCATTCAAGATTGTATTGGTTATGAAGAGACGAATGTTTTCTGTGCAATTCGACCAAGTGCTGGACCAAGTTAGTAACTCAAGTAAACATAGGTGGGCACAAATCGCTAATCCGCTAATTAGCGAAGCTAATTTTTTCACTTAGCGGATTAGCTGCTCAGCTAATGTTCAAAAATGTGAGCGGACTGGTTATCGAAGCTAATTTTTTTAGCCAATCCGCTAGAATAAGAATAGTTGCTACCGCGGTTTTAATAAAGAAAAGCCTTTAAGTTGCCATATTTTCCCGTTTTTCGAGCCAGAAAGATATCTATCGGTACTCTTCTAGCTAGGCGCTTTGATCAAGCAATAGTAACTCCGTCAATAACATCATCATGCTGAGCTTGAGCGATCACTGTTTCGACTTGTAGGAGCTAGGAGGGTTACAGACCGGCAGCTGAGAGGGGTTAGCATACCTTTTCTGGATATCAATAACCAAGTATATTGCGACTGAGTACTAAGTCAAAAACCATCGGCGAAAAGGGATTTTTGCCGGGTCAGATTGGATGTGCTTGGCCGTAATGGGGGCCCCTCCAAAAAAAAAAAACGCTAGCATACCTTTTATAGGTACCACAGGAAACCTTGTGGAAACTAAAGCTTACATCGACCAGATCACAAAATGGTATGTGACAGAAACTTTTTCGGCTACTTTACCCCCTACAGAAGCCCCCAAAGTTTGAGTGATGACGTCACAAAAGTTTGCTAGCGTACCATTTCTGGGTACCACATGAAACGTAGTGCAAACGAAAGCTTACATTGCACTGATTACGAATGGTATGTGACAGAATTTTTTTCGGCAGCTTTACATCCGGCAAAAGCTCTCAAAGTTTGAATTATGACGTCATAGCGAAAAATTTGAAGAGTCGCATGAAACTTAGGGCAAACAAAAGCTTACATTGCACTGATTACGAAATGGTATGTGACAGAAATTTTTTCGGCTGCTTTACCCCCGGCGGAAGTCCTCAAAGTTTGAGTTATAATGTCAGAGCAAAAGTGATGTCATAGTTCAAACTTTGGGGGTTTCTGACGGGGGTAAAGCAGCCGAAAAAATTTCTGTCACATACCATTTCGTGATCTGGTCAATGTAAGCTTTCGTTTCCACTAGGTTTCATGCAGTGGTGTAAAAAGTATTTTGAAACTGTACTTAAGTAAAAGTATTGTTACTCACGGCAAAACTACTCGAAGTAAAGTTGAAAGTATTGACTAAAAAAAGCACTTAAGCAAAAGTAAAAAAGTAGTCATTTAAAAACTACTCAAGTAAAAGTATAGCGTTCTTAATCGTTAAAGTTTCAATTGCTCACTTGCTGATAATGACTTGCGTTGAAGGTGGCAAAATCGTAAACCAAAAGAAATTATTACCGCTCACATGGCCGAGTGGATAAAGCGTTTGCTTCTGAAACGGTAGACTCGGGCTTCGATTCAGAGTGGGGTTAAACCAATGACTTAAAATTGTATTTATTTGCATTAGTGACATATTTATCTTCCTATCACGAGAAAGCGATCAAAGCGCTATAACGAACTCGCTTGGAAGTTGCCGGCCACCTGTCTACCACACCAAGATGGCGGAATCTCGCTAAGTGCTCTTCCCAATGGCACAACAAGTAAACTTGCCGGCTTGTTCTCCACACTGTCCCGTTAATGCTTATCGTCAAACAGGAAAGCTGTGAATACTAATTTTAAAGTCATTGGTTTGACCCGACTCAAAATCAAATCCGTATCTACAGCTCCCGAGGCGGACACTCTTACCACTCGGGCATCGCAGGTGTAAAAGTAGGTATTTGTGGCTTTCCTGCATGACGCTTAGCATCAAAGGCGACAGCGTGAAGAACAAGCCGGCAAGTTCATTTGTTGTGCCGTTCGGAACCACGATTAGCGAGATTTCCCCATCTCGGAGTGGCAGACAGGTGGCTCGAAACTCCTAAGCGAGCTCATTATAGCGCCTTTATCGCAAAGAAGGATAAACTTATAAATAAATAAGCATTAAATCAGAAGCGGAAACCTGTTTAATTCTGGTATCACTTCAATTTTAGCTTTGCAATTTGCTTTTTTTCATAATTAAGGTTGAAAGAGAAATTTGATAGTCAGTAGTTTTGCTGCTAGACCTGCAGGTTTATGGAATTGGAATGAATATATTTTTAAGAACATATTAAGGATTTTCTGTAACTTGCGGTCATGCGGTTACGGTCGCGCAGTATTTACAAGCAACAGTGGCATTGGATGCGACGCAACTTTGCAAAGCAAGATTTTAGGTGCAACGAGGGATTTCAAGTGAGACTATTTACTCAAGGACAACTTTGTACTTTTTTAAAATAAAAACTACTCAAGTAGTGTTACTTCATACTAAAAGTACTTAAGTAAACGTAAAAGTAGCCCAAAAAAAACGACTCAAAAAAGTACTCGTTACCGAAAAAAACTACTCAAGTAATCTACTCAAGTAAAAATATTTCGTTACTTTACACCACTGGTTTCATGTGGTAACTGGAAAATATATGCTAGCGGTTTTTTTTTTGTGTCTTTAAGCCCCATTATTGCGGTCAAACGCATCCAATCTGACCCGGCAGAAATCACTTTTCGCCGATGGTTTTTTGACATAGTAGGTCGCACTATTCTTGGTTATTGGTACCTAGAAAAAATATGCAAACCCCTCTCAGCTTCCAGTCCATCAACCTTGCATTTCGCAAAGGCGCGATAGTCAGATATGGTCAGACCGACGCTTATTTTAGTAGGCCTGTTGCGTTTATTTCCCTGCTCTACTTATTTCGGCAATGTGCTTAATTAAGTACTGTGCTAATTTCACTGCTGAGTTTATTTCAGTGCTGTGCGTTCTTTTAGCGTGTGCCCAAAACCTTGACGATATACCCTGCAATTAAATAAACTTTTGGAAATTGCGTTGATACGATATTGTTTAGATTTGGCTGATCAAATGAAAAACGCGATATTACTGTAAAATGATTGCTACAAGTTACTAATTAGCGATTATAATCTTATTACAATTAAATTATAAGCTTATAATTAATTAGCGGACTAGCGTTAGCGAAGCTAATCTTTTTGATTATCGGATTAGCTGTTAGCGGGGCTAATTTTTGCGTTAGCTGTGCCCACCTAGCAAATAAAGTCTTCATTATACTCTCACTATTTACGCCATAACGTGTAAGGAGTGGCGGGGTCATCTCCGTGTCTTCACGCCCGGGCAACGCGAATCGAACTCTTAAACCTCCTCATCAATAGCCAAGTGCTTTATAACTGAGCTAACTGGCCTGTTTTTGGCAGCTTAATACTTGCTATAATTTTTTTTTAACGTTATTACGAAACAGTGGGCTAGCAACCATTAGGGAGTTATGGAAAGGTCGTAATTTATGTCAGAGTTACGTAATAGAACTCCCTTATTTCTGCACGAGTCGTAGTATATTTCGACGAAAAGCTTTAAAATTGAATCGCATTTTCAAAACATAGCGAATAATTTACATTATTACAAACGGTGCTGTTTCAGTGTAATGGTCTAAGTAGTTTTGTCCTTTCTACGCGTTTTTGATAAAATAGAATAAGCCCAAGAAGTATTTTGAAGTAGCCTGAACATAATTTTGAATCTTTTTTTAGTAAAAGAAGAAACCGTTTCTGTTACCATGTCTTGCTTGGTTCTCACCAAATCAATGTCGGACTCTCTTTTGTCTTCTGTATCGGAGCTGGATACTGGTAAGTTATTACATCAAATCAAAGCTTCATTATACTCGCGGTATTACCCCGAAGCGTGTAACGAGTGGCGATACTTCGCGCCTGACCAACGCAGCTCTGAAGAAATTTTACCATTAATATTTTTGCTTATTCAGCACACCCAGCTTTCGATGAAATGGCAGTGCTGAAGGATGAAATAGAAAATGTTCAAACGATGGCAGAAAAGTATCTACACGTTGGTCGTGATAATGTGCCCTCGAGCAGTAAGCGAGGTAAGGGTTGATTCGAGTTATCTCTACACTCTCATCTTGGAGGTTAATTGCATTTGAATTTCTTTTATGGTGGAGAACGATTATCATAAAACAAGCGCAGACTTTTGTAAATGTGTGGGTAGAATGTCTGCCTGTTGAACGGTAGACTCGAGATTCAATTTCAAATCGTGTCAAACCAAAGACTCAAAAATAGATATTCTCACTTCAGAGCGCTTCCCTGCTCGACGTTCAGCATCGATTTATCATGGAGGTCGCAGAACAATCCAGCAAGTTTGGTCGTTGCAATGTGCATGCTTCACGGATTTTCCACCACAAAAAAATTATCCACTATGTGAATATGCGATACAGCATAACGCTCTACTGAGATATGATTTGACGACCTTGGTGTAACTCCCACTCAGGCGTGATAAATGCCTTCACAATAAAACTGATCAGCGCACATGCCACGCAAACGGATTAGATAGAAAAATCTGGATCGACTACCATTCCGCAGCTTAGTATTCCTTTCTAACGTCCGAGCCGTAGAAATTTACCCCTTATTGGCGCCTACTATTATAAAATTGTTTTTAGCATACAACATGAAGGAGCTTTCGAAGCTGCGAGATCGTTTTAATCGGTTATGCAACACTGTGAAACTTGCCCATGAAATGTGAAGTTTCTAAAATGTTCTGTTTTTGATTGTTTTTTCGTTATGTTTCAATACATTCTACAATACATTGTTTGTAACAAGTTTATTAAAGCATCTACGTAACTATTGCTTTCCTCACACGTATGCAAACTGGGCAATATGTACAATACATTACGCAAAAAATAAACATCAGCGTCAACACAGAAACTAAATATTAAATCGTTATTACACTGCCGCAGAAATTTGTCAGCTGGTAAAATCGCACCAAAATACTAAATTAACGAACGAATAACTAATCTTATACTATTTGCACAGTTGAAACCAAAACTGACCAGACCTTAACGCACAATGCCCACTTCCTTACAGATCCAACGTGACGGAACGACGGGTTAGATTTTTAGACTGGAGTCGATTTCATTTGACGCATATTTCGCGAGGCTGCTTACTTTGAGTGCAGGCTCACTTTGTAGTCCCCATTTTACGACTTTGGAAATAACCTCAGTTATTATTTTACTCCATGCTCCCACCTGGTCGTAAATCGTCCTGGTACTAAAAAGGCACAATTACATAAAAAGCAACAAATAAGACAAGAGTGAAGAACCACCGAAAACTGCAGAACCATTTTAAATCACATGATTAAAACATTTCGTACAAGCACATAATCGCAACTTTTGATCAAAAAAACACTGAAAAATAGCGACAAAAAAAAAAAAGAAAGCAATGCACTAATTGCACAATATGTTTCCGCAGTTAAAAAGTATAAAAAAGAGTTCTTTGTAAAATACACTACTAACACATGCAAGAAACAAACGTTGTGCAGTTAGTGCGTTCGCAACTTAAATCCCGATCTGGAGCCATATGGAAGAGCAGCAGTGGCCATTTACAACTTTAGTTTTACCAGAACCAACCCGTAGTACGAAAAATGGGCTGATGTTTAAGTTATGAACCAGTATACGCAGGATAAATGTTATTGTATTCTTGATTGTAATTCACATTAGCAGTATCCATCATTGAGGTCATCACTTCCTGTAATTTTTGCAGTTAATGTGTAAGCGGCGAAACATAAGCGTTTTTAGTTATATTATTCATCTACATGATTAATATTTGACGTCAAGCGAGACCCAGGGTCACCAACTACAGACCTAAAATTTTATAGCCTATATAGTAGCTGCAGTGTACATAGCAAGTAACAAACTTGATCAAGTACAACAGAACAGCACACATTACGAGTTATACAAATTCGCCCGAATTTCACCCCCCCCAAAAAATTATGTAGCTTACTGTATGAAGCAGAGCTTTAAACAGGGGGGGGAGGGCGATGAACCCCCTTTTTGATGCGTAAAGACCTTTTTCAGAAGTCCATCAGCAAGGGCAATGTAGACAAGGCCTTTCATTAAATCCGGACCTGCCCTCACACTTAAATTTTTCGCTGGATGATATGCCCCTGACATAAAGGGATCAATTTTTGCTGTCTTCGTTCAGTGTTAATTATGAATATAAAATCATTTACTTACCAAACAGCCCTGCATACAAATCGAGCTTTGCTACAGCTTTAATCTAGATAAAACTGATAGATATTGCGCCAGGTACTACATTGTGTTTTAGTAAATTTGCTCGAACGATAATTTCCTACCTGTTGTTGATAAGCATCTCGTAATTGCTGGGGATTACTTCCATGCGCGTACATAGCATTGGACGGAGATGTTTGATAAGGTCTTGCTGCATTAAATCCTGGCGTTGCGTGATGACTAGCTAAAAAAGAAGAAACCAATGATCTTCTGAACTAAAACAGAAAATTGCAAATCCGTACTTAGGTTGGTGGCAAAACTTTCCACTCCAGCTTGAGGTTGAAACTGTGATGCGGCAGGAACAACATTCGCTCCTGGCCAATTTTGTTGCGTGGGAGGATTAAACTGAAAAAGTTATAAAATGTGAATTACTGGAGAGCCAGATCTCAGATGCACACGGAGTAACAAACTCTAAGCCAATATGAAAATCTGCTATTGTGTAGCTACTTACGTTATGCTGAGGGGAGTAATTCATGTCAGATTGAGGTGATTTTACAGGAACTGAAAAACAAAGAAAAGTTGATTATTGCGATAAACGATAATGTGAAAATTTCAAACGAAAAAAATTTTTTTAAGCCAAAATAACTGCCAATTCCGCGAAGTTCCTCCCATAACCGATAAATCTTAAGTGATCAAAAGAAAATTAGACAAAATAAGCACGTCCTGTTGACTAACAGTAAAATTTCAAAATAGTCCATTGGTAAACTTTGCAACACAAGGCGGTTTTCAATTTTAAGTACTATTTTAAGTAACTTTACGTAGACGTTTCAACTTTTACTTTCTAATCATCTTCAAGCAACATTACCAGGCCTAAATGCTTAAAAATTAAAACAGAAAACTTTTGATGAATGAAAACTTACAACAGCGATAACCCACCTTGCACAGGATATTGTGCCGCTTGCTGAGATATCTGGGGTGAATGCTCCGGTGGAGGATTATACACAGGTGCTGTCTTCGGCTCATCCGTGGAACTGACGGAATCCATTGATTGTTCGCCATGCGGAGATCTAAGTGTACACAGTTTATTAGCATTAAAAATCATAGCCAAGAAGAGAATTTGTTTTTGGATGAACAGATCAAATTCGGTTGAGCCATCAGAAGGCGAAAGTCAATGCCGTACACTATTTTATAAGAGCGCATCAAAGTACGGGGCTAATACTAATAGCATAATACGTCTCGAAGAAAATCAAAAAGCATACGACATATATCTATAATTACTGAACTGCATAGAAAAGTAGCGGTTGCAAAATCGCATTCCTAGTCTACAATGATTCTGATACATGTTCTTTGTTCAACTTTAGTGACCTTTAGGCCCGGGGTTCTAGTTTCCGCATCATAATCAATTTTGTGATGTCGTAATCTCTTTTAACTATGACATCAAAAATTGATTACCGTACAAAACTAGAATCAAGAGCCGCTGGCTCAAAGCCTTCTAAAATTGGACAAATGGACATGCGAACAGGGCAAACGCTTACTTCATTAAGGTATTGGTGCAGATAACGTATTCGACCTCGTTGTTATAAGGATTTTGAAAAGCAAACGCACTTGTCCGCATCCAAATATATTCTCCGGAATGTGAACGAAATCGATACATCATGGTGAGCACCTGTAATAAAATGTTGCTGTATCTCAGTACGTACTTACAGTACTATCAAGCGGACTCGCTATAGCATATAAGATAATGCACATCATTTTTCTTAACAACGTTGGTTTTATGACAAGCATATTTATGACACTGAGGACAAACAAAATACCCGAAACTTCAACCCAAAAAGAGAGAGTAACTTATGTAATATTGTGACACGCATGAAAACGCAACATGAAACAAAAGGCAGTGATAGTTTAAGCCTTGTTAAAAATGTGTTTATTGCAGTAAAGTTCAGGCATGATCGCAGCATCGTTATTCGTCGCAATTTATTATTTGCTCAAGCAGGTACCACAACTCCTTTTCAACTTCAACAAGAGTCAAAAGTACAAGAACGTACACCATCACTGGTAGAGATTTCAAGGTAGTCCAGTTTAGATATAGACGCATCATGGCTATTGGAGTTGTGCAACATGGATTACTGAGTAGGTAGGTATAAAAAGTACCACTGACCTGTCCTTTTAACAGCATCACTTGTTTAAAGCTCTCTTTCATTTGTTCCACATCATTGGGATGATAAAATTCGAAGGGAAGTTTTTTCAATAAATCCTAAAAAAAAACTTCAGTCACAAAGGAAACAATAAACTAGGCAACAATAGTTTATTTCTATGTTAGAAAAATAAGTTACTTATAATAAATCATTACAGGATATAAACATTGAGCCACAAAAAGTGAAGACTACAATTTTTTGTTTTCTAAACAATCAAAAGATTATCAATAGCCCGACGTACTTCCAGCTTTAGAGAACACCAAAATTGCTAAACCACAACCGCAACTTTTATAAAACGGCTTATACTTGGCTCTAAACAAAATCTAGCAAGCGTTATAATACTATTAATTGCATAGCAAAGCTGCGATCCAAATAAAATGATCAACAAAGAAAGTAAAGATCACTCAACTTATCATAATCTTAAAACAACAGTTCACTACATAAGTACATAATTATCTTACTTGTGGTTGGTAGCCGAGAATTCCAGTAACTCGTAGATCAACAAATGTGAACGTGCCATCACTGCCGTGCCGGGAAACAAATTCGGTGGCATCTTGACTTGAGTTCAGCTCTCCGAAACTGGGGTGACTAGTTATCTGTGGAAGTAAAAATTTTCAAACTTTTTGCCACTGCAGAAACAAGAAAGGCGATTGAACAAAGTGTTTTCCTTCTTTTAAGTAAAACATGCTTGTTTTCTGTAAGCAAGCTTGAAAAAATGAGGTGAAAGCAAGCGGTCTTTTTTGTAGTTGGTGAATCCATTCCCGAAAAACGAAATTTAATACAGGACCAAAATTAGAATTTGGCTACAAAAAAAACTTTCCTAATTTTTTGCGCATTCAGAGGGCGTTCTAGCAAACTGCAGTCTTTAACTAAAGTAGATATAAGTTGGTTGGAATGAAAAAAATCCACATAGGGCAAAAATAATTACCTGAAGCCTTGCAACTCCCACTAAACAATAGTTTCCGGAATTTGCACCTTGAGCAAGATTGACGTCATCGAGAGCTTCCGGTGGGGCATCAGCCCCGTACCCAGCTGGGGGCCAAGATCGAATAAACCCAGTTACATGCATGACTGCGTACATATCCTTACCCTCTTCAAATTGCTTGTTCATATTTCTAAAAGATGTTGAATTTTATTAGTTCAAAAATTACCTTGAATTTGCATACAGCTATGTCCTTTCTAAAAAACTAGCTGCGAAAATGAGCCAATAATTGATAACAAGCTGATTTCCTCTTAAAAATTTTTGCACGTTTTCATCAACTTACAGTTTAGGCTTACTTAACCGTGTTCTTACTGTTCATTATTTACTTTGTATGGAATTGCGCCAAGATACCGTTGGTAGAATTGCTAACACCAAATAACACATAAAAAATCATTGTTCATAGAACATAGAAATCATCACAAGCAAAGGGTATTGCGCAAAAGCATTTCGTAAGAACAAATGAAATTTCGCAAGAATTCATAAAAAATTCCAAACAGATTAATCTTACGCTCTGAGATGACGTGGCAGGGACACGCTGTTTACTTGAACTTTGCCGCATTTCATTCGACAAATGAACGATCTTCTATTTCCTGCACACATTCGCATTGATCCTTGCTGGCCTTCTTTTTTAACAGTTCCAGTTTTCAAATCAAGAATTCGACCTGGGATATAAGTAGAAACGATTTAATGCAAACCGAAAAGTATTTCCACATCATTACAGAACTGGTATTTTACTCAAGGTAAATCTTAGTAGTATTAAGTACAGGGTGACCCAAAAAGATGCGTACCCATAAAAATTTCAATTGTGACTTTGATTAAAAAGCTATTAATTTCAAATTACAACCACACATTATTCAGTTTATGGAAGACCATTCACCAGAGTTTCAGCTATTTCTGTCAATTTTTAGTAAACTTATGGCTTTTCCAAGATATGTTCCAAATATTCACAATTTCGTTGCAAGCATTTCGTTTCGTTTTTTGCTTTCCGGGCACGTCAATTAGCAAAAAACAATGTTTTTTTGGGGTTCGAAGGTTCCAGACGAAGTGCTTCAGACGACGCTTCATTTCGTTAAATGTACTGCCTGGGTGGCCATGAACAAGCTCGGGATCATCGGGCCTTATTGGTTCGAAGATGATGACGACCGATCCCAGACAGTCAACAAGGGGCGCTACATGGCTGTTCTGAACAAGTACTGGGCGTCGCTGGGACGCCGGAGAGGGGTTCTGAGAGTTTCACAATGGTTTCAACAAGACGGGGCCACACCTCATACTGCCAACGAAATCCTTGCTTGGTTGAGGCAGAGGTTCGAAGAGAGACTCATAAGCAGAAGGTGCGATGAGGAATGGGCCCCGCACTCACCAGATCTTAACCCTCCCTGATTTTTATCTGTGGGGTTTCCTCAAAGACAATCAAAGAAATCCACAAACAATTGAGGAACTGAAAACTGCCATCACAGCAAAAATAAGAGCCATCCCGAAAGAGGAGTGTGTAAAAGTCATTGAAAACTTTGCCACACGAGTACAGGTTTGCTTGCAAGTAAATGGTGGACATTTGGAACACATCTTGGAAAAGCCATAAGTTTACTAAAAATTGACAGAAATAGCTGAAACTCTGGTGAATGGTCTTCCATAGACTGAATAATGTGTGGTTGTAATTTGAAATTAATAGCTTTTTAATCAAAGTCACAATTGAAATTTTTATGGGTACGCATCTTTTTGGGTCACCCTGTTAGTAAAAAAATACTGAACTCAAAAACAAAATCTTTGAACACTGATCTGTTATTAACAGTTAAAACTGCCCCATCTTTCAGTACAAAATTCTTCTCCGCCTCTTTTGAGGATTGGTGCTTACAGAGAAACTTCCACAAAAACGCGTGATATGATACTGTCACTACGAATTTCTCTTAAGCCTGTAATTCTTCCACGTACCTGGGTTTTGGGTATCTGCTACGCAAAGTTGCTCCCTGACTTTTTGAATGTCATCTGGGTGTATCAGTTGATATAGATAGTTACCTTGCCAATCAGAATGAGCCTGTGACGATAATTAGTTCTCTGTTTTGTACCGATAGGTCGTGGAAAAAATGTGTACATGCCATGCCTACATCACACACCAGTGAAATTCTGGCTGCATTTTTTATTTTTCATTCTCGAAAATGTGACGGAGATACTACAAAAATCTGTTGGATGTTAGATTTTTGGAAACGTTTTAATGGGTCAGTAGGCTACACACAACAAGAACAGCTGCAGTAGGTCGTATGGTAATGTGAAACATTAAGTAGCTCTTGGGTCAATTCTGAGCCGCTCAACCGATAGCAGTGTTGCTGATGACTTAACACGGCTACCGAAGCCCTCTACCTCTGTAGCTGTGCTGCTTGGACGAAGATAAACATCGCGAACCCGTGACATGTAAAAGCAAATGAACATCTTCTTCCCAATATACTACATTTTGGGCTGAAAGAGAAACGTAAAAATAACGCGTTTAAATTGAAAATTTGAACTTTAATTTACATTGTCCAACTCAACTAATGGTCTTTTCAAATTCAAAGAAATTATAAGCTCGTGAGATATTAATTTAAATTGAAGGGCTTATGTCTAATCTTAGAATAACTTAAAAAACAGCTAGTAATGACCTTTTAATAAAGCTAATTGTGGCATCGTCTTCAACGCAATTAATTAACGACAATGAAGCACTCGAACATGCGCATATCAACATGAAAAATTGATATAAAACTACAACTGAAGGAAGAAAGCCAATTTTAAACTTGTAAGTTGTATCTTAAGCTCAACCATGGCAAAGCTATAATTAGCCAGAATTCCTCACAGTGATGTAGTTAGTAGTAGCACGTTTTTAGAGACGCATCCGTTGGAACATGCTTTCGCTTTCTTTTGAAAATATACTTCCTTTAATACAACCAACGCCATCTGTTTTTTTGTGGTTTAAAACGCGGAACACTTTACGTAAACGGGTTACTAGCTATTCAAAATCTAATATTACCTTAAGGTCTAAGCGCTTACGCCAATCAAGCGTGCCAAGATGATCTCTTGTTCACACTTACCAGTAACTGTTTTCCTATCCTTAGTTAAATTGGCTGTGCTCTTAAATCAATTAGTTTCCGTAATACCGTCCGGTTAGCTCAGCTGTTAAGCACACGCTATTGGTGCGGAAGGTCTAGGGTTCGATTCCCGAGCCGATCAGGTCGGCACAGTGTCACCAACGGCTCGCCATCGCTGCGACGTTTCTTCGGAGCTGTGTTGCTAAGCCGCGGAGATGGGCCCCCGTCACTAGTTACACGCTTCGAGGTAATACCGCGAGTATCAGTTTGATTTGATTTAGCTTCGGTAGTTTTATTTTACATACTATCGTTAAGTCTTGGCAAATAAAAGGCTTTTCCACTGATACAAATTTATGTAAGCACACTTCAAAAACGAACCTTGAGTTTCCCATGAGCACTAATCATCGTTATTTGAACAGTCAAAAATTTTGCTTACCTGACTTAATACCGAAGTAACTGTATCAGAAGCATAAACAATTTGACTACTTTCGCAGTTTGCAACGAACAAAAATCCGTCAGCTGCCTCCAATACGAGATGTTTCAATTCCTAGAATTATAAACGTGATGTAATAAGCACAAAACTATTTTCACGACCCTTTTTCTTCATTACATAAAAAACAAAGAGCAAGTACAAATGAACGAGGACACCATCTATCTAATGTTAATGAAAAATTGAAGCAACTTCATCCACGCCTAACACCCTCTATTTTAGGTTAATTTAACAGTGAACTAGACTAAACAATTAAGATAAACATTGCATATTTTAAAAACAAAACTGCTTCATTTATCATTGTTGTTTAATCGTGTGAATACTATACATATAATAACTAACGGATTAAATCAATATTACTCGCGTGTTCATATCTATACATTATTGACAAAACAAACGTTGTAATAAAACAATGCAATTTGAAAAAGTGATCACGTTTCGAAGCCTAAATACAGATGTATCAGCAATCCATAACTCGCAATATAAATGATCATTTAACAAACTGTAAGCGCTACTTGTGCAGCCAACGACTATGGATTTATGTTTCGACTACTTTTTCGAACTCATATTTTTATTTTGGATTTACATTACAGTTACAAACGCAACGCTACAAAGGCTACATTTAATAAAAAAGCAACTACAATATCTGTTTTTCAAAAGTCTCAGGATAAGATCTTATGCATAGTTGAAGAGTCAACCAGAAAACGCGTACTAACTTAATCAATTAAAATCTGAAAACCGTGAACATAGTAACATTAAAAACGGTTACAAAATAGCTGTTAGCCTTCTTTAAGCGATGTAGCCGTGCAATAATTCTGGCAGTGTTTTTTGCTTCAGGTGCCTTTAGAACTGCCACTGCCATTTTTCGTACATTCAAAGAGATGCTTTTAAAAGGAGTAAAAATTTGAATCTTTTTCAAAACACCGAAGTACTTATAAGAACATCAAAATAATTTTTTTGTAGTATACATGACGCATACATAGTTCACTAAAAATTTATTTAAACCGATGAGGGCAATTTACGTAAAAAAACAAAATTGCTTATTCTCTTACCTGATCCGTCAAAAATGAAGGCTTATAATTGCTGTCAAGATTACCAGGAGTGGTTCCTCTCAACTGCTTCATGTGAGTTACTGCCATGCGAAGTATGGTTAGTTTGTCTGGTTTTCTGAACATTAAATGATCATTTCAGATTTTAGAGTATATATCTTTTGACTCGGCATGAAGGTAACACAGCACTTTCTCTTCTGCAGACAGTGAACACTGTTTCGACCTTTCAGGTCTCATCAATGCAGTTGGTACAACGGCCATATATATGCCAAGGAGGATAGGTCGAAACAGTGTTCACTGTCTGCAGTTAAGTATACATATTTGCGCTTTTGCATTCGTGATACTTTCTCTACTGCAGTGTAATTTTAAAAGATCACCAAGGAGGAATGAGCTATACCAGATGTTACCGTTCCTTATATATAAATTCCAAAAAAAATCGTAATTTTAATATAATCTGCTTCAAGCATGGACCGAGTTTAAGGGGGGGACGTGTCTTTTGTATATCTTCATGTCTGGTCATAATATCTTTTGTCCCATTCTAATATATATCATATCTCTATCTTTTGTCCCCCCCACTTTTATCTTTCGTCCCCCCCACATTAATATCTTTTATCCCCCCACTTTTTGTTGCCAAAATACATAACATTTAGCGGTATACAATCACACGTATAACATGTCACACCGTCACCAGAGGCGTAAAAAATTTCCAGAGCAAAGCTTGGCCAACAAGCTGCTTTGTATGTATTGATGTCAGTGGCACGGCGAAGGTCTTGCTCTAAGACCATTTTCTTAAAATGCATCGAGATATACTGATGAAAATATCTAGTTCAGATATAGCTGAAGAATTTGTGACAGCCAATGATGTAAGACGTGCAAGAGTGTTTGGCAAATTTTAGACACCAGCAGAAATTCGCTTGCAGTTTAAAAGTGTATATACTAAATTGCTAATGAATGGTGGCTCCATCCTTACCTATTTTTATGACTCATACTTGATAATTCAATGTTTCACTGATTACGTTTATATCAACATGTACCAGTAGTTCGGTACTCTATCAATTGTGTTAACTTTCAGTTTCTATCAATTGTGTCAACTTTCAGTGAGCCTTCAATCACGGAATGTGTTATGTTCATATGTATAGCATTTTCTTTTGATATTCGTTGTTTTTTGTTGAATAAATACTGTGAATTATATTATATCCATTAAAGTACTGGTACTTCAATTTTTCTGTGCTCTGAAAGTGGCCGTAAAAGCAAATTTCATTTGGTAGGTCATTGATCCTATACCTTGCAGTTGTTATTAAGAGCATATAGGCCCATCCATCTCACTTTTACCTCATCGGCTTTCCTTTTTTCGAAAACAGGGATTGTATTCTGACTTTTTACTCATCTTTTTGGTTTGGTTTGCCAAATTGACGCAAAAGCACGGCAATGATTGTTATATCACTCAAGGTAAAAGTTGCTGTCGCGTTTTCTAGGTGAGGCGAATAAAACGCGTTACTGCTAAGACCTCGAGTGGCGACACAATCGCTGTTGCCTGTTGCGCTTTTAAAGATTTATCTACATCAACGTGGCAAACGAAATCGAAATGATGCGTAAAAACACAATAATTTTCGAAAAATGGAAAGCCGAAGAGGTAAAAATCAGATGGACATGTCTTCTTCGTAACAAACTCAAGATGTAGAATCAATAAATTCACAAAATGTAAAATTACAGGCTTTTAAACTTAGGACAACATAACCAACGTCCGCGTTCTATAATACCAGCAGTATTCAAGTGACATATTTCTGTCAAGAGCATGTACGATAGTCTATTGCACAAAATTTGTCCCCCCCCCCACTTTTTATAACCAAACTCGGTCCATGGCTTCAAGGAATTTCACGAACAACCACCTTAGTTCCAGCTAATATTAACCTTGATGCCATCAACTTAATGCAATAGATTTTTTTACTTTCACCTTTCTGCTGAAGATGCGACATTTAAATTGCATTTGTACCAGTGGGGGCTTATATTACTGTCAAATATTAAGGTTGAAAATTGCTTCTTGCTTTATTGATTTGCTGCCTGAGAATGCAGCAAGTTTTGACAGTGAGCTTTAGTTACCGGTATCTTAAAACATAACAAAATTGAGGAAAACTTGCACAACAAACCATACAATCATTACAGCCATAAATGACATTTTGAACCACATACACCGACGACACAATTTCTGTGATGTCTGCTTGATTTTCTGCATAAGACTTTTCTTTTCTTCAGTAAGATAAAACATTAGCCTACTTCATTTTGTATCACCAAAAAGCAATTACTACGATACCGGTATGTAAAATATATTATCCCATACGCAGTGATGGGCACGATAAACCTTTCTGTACTACAGAGAAAATGATAAATCAATAATTTCAAAAAAGCCCTGGGTGATACCAATAATCGATAAATCTCAATTTCTTAACGCGATATTGGTAGTCGATAAATTACCGCCGATAAATTTTTTCGATAAATGTTGCCATAAATTTTCAATGTGTTTCAGGAAGTTTTGTTTTTGTAAGTCAAGTTTTAAAAATGTTTTTCCAGATGTTCCAAGAAAAGAGAGCAGTTCACATGCTCTGGCGTGGCATTAAACAAAACAAAGAGAGAATTTTTTAAAATTGCAACAAGACTTTGTGGTCACTGTGTATTTTTTCCATAGCGCCAACTTACCGTACTAACTCTGAAGTTTAAACACTGCGTGCATAAGCGATTATTCATTACAGTAATTTATTGGCGATAACAAAAAAATATATCACAAGAGCGATATCGGTAATTTAATTGACAAAACAAAACTATTTTGAGCAATAGTGACAATCAGTAGTAAATTGTCACCGATGAATTATCTTGATAAATGCCCATCTTTGCCCATATGTTATTGCAAATTATATATAGGCTTGCTAAAAAAAATCACATTAAATAAAAAGCAATAAATTTAAACATTATTCCAGACTACTGGCCGATACGTTACAACCTAATACGTTATCACAAATCGAAGGCTAAAAAATGATATTAAACAATTGAAAAGACAATAAATTGGAAAGAGAGCATGGAATACTGTTTTTCATGCCTGCAGAGTGCAAATGCTACAATTGTTTATTCTGTCTTAAGTTAACCTTGAATTGCATACCAATCCCATTATGTAAACTGTTTCAAATTTTAGGCAGGTACACAATAATGAATTTTCTAACCTTGCCAGAGCACTGCAAGAAGGCACCATGTCTGATAACTCCGTGATGTAGGCAGTCATTTTATTGCGCCTTCGACGTTCAATTTCAGAATGGTTTTCACGAGCAAATTTTTCTTTTTCCTTCTGCGACATGTCTTCAGCACTTTTTCTACAAAGTGTTACACCGTTATAGGCACAGGTAATGTTTTCATTTACAGAGACTGTAGATTCACCAACACATGACATCACAAACGCATTAGTACATTTATAATTTGTCAACACCAATCACTGCAAGAAACAGTGTGAATTAAATCATATATATTCATAAAAGCGTAATAAACACAAATAGGGAAAAAAGGAGTTAATTATTTAAATTAGAATCCCGAATGATTGCACAAAGCTTTGCAAAGTTTCCAAATAAACGCAAGCTTTAAACTGAGTTAACAAACATAAATTTATAGACCTATAAGCTGATGTTACCATTACACAATTAACTTTAGAATCCTAACATGCAAACAAAGGTACAAAAAATTGGCCAAGAGTAACCAGGGAAAAGTTAAACAAAAGTGTATGGTACTGGTACTCCATTTGGGCTATGTCTAGTATCAGCCCCCACGCTTTTTCTGTTTGTCAACCTTAACCTAACTCATGACCTTAACCTAACCTATAACGTGACCCAGTGATCCTTACCAAACCTAACCAAACCTGGGGGCTGATACTAGAGCTAACTCCTAAATTTATGGCAGTGTCTATCACTGCTCCCTCCAAGTTCTTAGCAGGTGCGAATTTGCCCAAACATAAATTTTATTGAAAAATTTTCCCACAAATTTAGGTGGTTAAAATAAACTTTGATTCAATTTTTTCCTCAAAGTTGAGTTTCCTGAGTAGCCTACTGAATATGAAACTTTTGTTTTACATCAAAGTATTGAACTGTTGAACACTTCGATTCTAATTTGGCTAAAAATCACCATTCCAGTCAACAAGCTTAGAGAAAAACAGCAAAATTTTGCCCAAAAATTTCTCATTTTTCTTAAATTTCACACGTTAGAGGGAACAGTGGTGTCTATATTGCCATGAATGGCAAAATATACTCTGCAGTAATTTATATTTATAATATATACCAGTTCACTTACTCAGCATCCATGTTTTCTTTCACACAAAATCGATGAGTAGTCACAGCACACAATAAGCTGATAAGCTCAGCTAGTCTTCTCAGTTAACTTCAACTTTCAAATGCTTTTCGCATAATCTAGCTTGAGTATTTAGTATTAGAATATAAAAATAAATAATTTTGAGTAAAACTGTATCAGCAAAACTTTTAACTGCTAATAGACAGGGGTCCTACTAGACTAAACACCGTAAAGGACTGAAACACCGCAAACTGGCAAAGGACGACGAAGAACTTCAAAGTGATATACTAAATACGGCAAAGTCCGACCAAGGACTTGATAACCCTAACTCTAATTCTAACCTAACCCTAATTTAAAGTCCTTTGCCGTTCTTTATTATATATATGGTATGATTCCAAGTCCTCTGTCGTTCTTTGCAGTGTTTAGTAGCTTACCGGTACATCAATTTGAGGTCTTATGTCGTCCTTTGCGGTGTTTAGTAGGACTGAATAAACAGCAGAGGACACTGAACTTCATAAAATTTTGGTGATATGCTCAGAGGTACTAACCAGTAACCAGTTAACTACGGTAACAAGATTTATCAAAAGTTACTGTTACAGCACAGTGTACTTATAGGTTCTTATAGTGGGCTCATTTAACAAAAAAGCATTGTTATGTATGTGCACAAAAATCAACGGGGGTGAAATGACGTCACTGGCACAAATGTGCTACTAGCACATCGTCACTCGCACTCGCACATTTCGACTCGCACATAACCAGTCACTCGCACATCAGCGTACTCGCACTCGCACATTCCATGCTCACTCGCACATATTGACCAAACTAGCACTCGCACATTCCGATGTTGTAAAACCGGACCACTCGCACGTTGACCAAACTAGCAATCGCACATTCCGATGTTGTTAAAATCGGACCACTCACACATTGACCAAACTAGCACTCACACATTTCGGTGTCGTTAAAATCGGACCACTCGCACATTGACCAAACTAGCATTCGTACATTCCTGCATTGAAAAAACCAGACCACTCACACATTAGCTCCCTGGACCCTGACCACATTTTACATGGCCAGTTTCATGAGTCACAGGACGTATGTAGGGAGAGATTGAAATCTAGACGCTCATTTGTACCTGCTGCTCGGAAATTACTAGACAGTCTTTCTGAGATGGACGTCCGTGCAGCCGAGTGGACGAACACGAAATGGGACATGGAGTACTCTGCCAACGCATTGTCACTCCACTCTTTCATTCCCAAGGCTAGCTCCAGACCCTTGGGTATGGGTCTGCCCAGGGCAGCCTGGGTCAAGCTCAACCGTCTGCGTTCTGGTGTTGGACGTTTCTGTTCGTCCATGTACAAATGGGGTCTCGCTCCTCTAGCGAATTGTGAGTGTGGTGCCAGTGAACAAACCGCAGATCACATCATCTCACAGTGTCCCATACATCGAGCACCCCGAGGTATGTTTGGTCTAATGGTTTTGGATGACGAAACAAGATGCTGGCTGAAGTCCCTTACAGTCAGCATCTGACCCAAGCAGTGTGGTGGCCAGGGTGGTAAAAGGATAAACCCTCGGCCTTGGTCCTTTCATCTGTCTTGGAAGAGATGCCCCGCCAAACGACGACGACTCACACATTCCAGTATAATAATAATTGGACCACTCGCACATTGACCAAACTTGCACTCGATCGGAACTCTGGGTGGTCCGGTTATAATATGCGAATGAACATGGAATGTGCGAGTCCTAGTTGGGTCAATGAGCGAGTGGTCCGGTTTGTACAACACCGGAATGTGCGAGTGCTAGTTTGGTCAATGTGCGAATGGTCCGGTTTGTGCAACACTGGAATGTGCGAGTGCTTGTTTGGTCAATGTGCGAGTGCTATATAGTTTGGTCAATGTGCGAGTGGTCCGGTGTTTGCATCATCGAAATGTGCGAGTGAGCATGCAATGTGCGAGTGCTGGTTTGGTGTGCGAATCCTAGTTTGGTCAATGTGCAAGTGGTCTAATTTTTTGGCTTTGCAATATCGGAATGTGCGAGTGGTCTGGTTTTCACAACACCGGAATGTGCGAGTGCTTGTTTGGTCAATGTGCGAGTGGTCTTGATTTTACAACACCGGAAAGCGCGAGTACTTGTTTGGTCAATGTGCGAGTGGTCCGGTCATAATGTGCAGTACGGTGATGTGTGAATGATTGGTTATGTGTGTTGATGGTGTTTATGACGTCATATAGCGTATTGATTGAAGTACTTGTTCATAACATCAACCGCAGTCGTTATTCATTAATATATTCGTTGATCTAGACTAAAGAGTTGTTGCTGTTTAAGAGAAGAGAGTCAGGCAGCTATATTTAACATGGTGGCAGCGGAAACAGTTGCGTCTATCCGATAACCTGTTAAGATAAGAAAATATGAAATTGGTGCTAGATTGCCAGTCCATCTCTAAAGACGAAAAAATCCAGTTAATTTCTGAGGATACAGTTGTAGCCTACTAACTTTGCAAGTATGGTTGAGCTAAATCTGCGGCTACCACCAACATTAGATCTGTGCTCCTCGAATCTGGCCGATTTTTTTAAAAAATGGCGACGAGAAATTGAAGTTTATTTACTAGCTAGCGGGGCCAAAAGCAAATCAGATAAAACTCAGAAAGCAATAATACTGCACTGCGCCGGTCCTAAAGTTATTGAGTTAGCCCAGCATTTTACCTACAGCGAAGACGAGGAAAGAGATTCGCCAGATGTATTGATTCAAAAATTGAGTGATTATTGTCAACCGAAGAAGAATCTTGTGATGGAAGCCTACCGTTTTTGGAATATACCTTGGTGTGAGCCATTCGACGCTTTCTTAAACGAACTTCGCAACAGGGCAGCATCCTGTGAATATGACGACTCTGATAGAATGATCAGAGATAAAATAGTGTTTACGGTACCAAGCAAACTCCAAGAAATCTTAATGAGAGAAACAGACCTCACTTTAAAAAAAGCCATCGATATATGCCGAGTATTTGAACTTTCGCTCAAACAGTGTCATGAAATGCGGGCTGACTATCAGACTCCACAGAGTGCCAATCAAGTTCATAAACTCACTAACAACGCAACCAAGCGAATAAAGCCTACCAGAGCCACAAGTGAATCGCTCATAGAGTGCAAGTTCTGTGGAAAGAAGCATAGATACGGACGAGTTTTTTGCCCAGCCTACGGAAAGCAATGCTCACGATGCCATGGTCGAAATCATTTCAGCATCAAGTGCAAGCGAACAATTAACCAAGTTGACCAAGAGGAAGAAGATGATCCACACCCTGATGATAGTACAGTGACTGAACTACGCGAGCATATGCACAGCTTTTCATTGAATGCTGTTGGTAAGTCGCAATTAACTGCATTGTTAATAGTCAATGATACAAACGTGCGTTTTCAATTATACACAGGCGCTGAGATTAACACTATCAACAAACGGTTCGTAAAACCGCATCAAATATCTCCGACAAAAAAAACTCTGACCATGTGGAATAAAACTAGCGTAAAACCTGAAGGTGAAGCTATACTTGACGTTTATAATCCTAAGAACGCAACCTCGCATGCTGTAAAATTTATGGTTGTTAACGATTCTCTTAATTGTCTTTTGGGTGTCGAAACGGTACAAGATATGAACTTAATCAGTGTCAATGCACAATGTTTTATTGCGAAAATTGTTTCTGATGACGATTTGGGGAATTTGGGTGTTACGTCTTTGTGTGTTGATCGCTCCGTTAGGCCTAAAGTATTGCCTTGTAGAAATATACCTATTGCTATTAGACAAAATGTTAAAAATACCCTCGATGACCTTGAACGTCGTAAAGTGATTTCACCAGTCGACGAACCCACCGAATGGGTAAGCCAAATGGCTATTGTCAAAAAGCCGAATGGAGACCTTCGCATATGCATCGACCCGCAGCCTTTAAATAAAGCTCTCCAACGCGAACAGTACAAGCTACCTGTCCTTGATGACATATTACCTGAACTGAGTGAGGCAAAAATTTTTTCGAAACTTGACATCAAACAAGCTTATTGGCATGTGACATTGGACGAAAAGTCTAGCAAGCTAACCACAATGATAACACCTTTCGGTCGCTACAAATGGAACCGTCTACCTTTCGGCCTTAAAGTTAGTAGCGAAATATTTCAAAAAGAACTACCGCTTTGTCTGGACTAAAAGGTGTATTTGCCGTGGCTGACGATATTGTTGTGCTGGGTTGCGGAAAAACTAGTGCAGAAGCGCTTGCCAGCCATGATAAAAATCTGGCGGATCTGCAACAGCGATGCGAAGAACAATCAATCAAACTCAACAAAGAAAAAGCTGATCTAAGAAAGACTCAAATCACTTTTATGGGGCATATAATTAGAAACAATGGGATTAAAGCTGACCCTCGCAAAGTTGAAGCGATTGAACAAATGCCGACACCTTCTGATGTAGCTGGGGTGAAACGATTTTGCGGTATGATCCAATATCTATCCCGATTCATGCCTAATCTAGCCTCAGACCTGGAACCCTTTCGAAGATTAACTCGCAAAAATGTCAAGTGGCAGTGGACTGATGAATGTACAAACGCTTTCAATACTATTAAGAAAAAAATTGCACACCCACCAGTTTTAGCATATTTTGAGGATAGCGAAAATCTTGTTTTGCAGGTTGACAGTAGCAAGAGCGGAATCGGAGCAGTACTGATGCAAAACGGACGACCACTCGAATACGCGTCTCGCGCTCTAACTCCAGCTGAACAAAACTGGGCCCAAATCGAAAAAGAAACTTTGGCTATAGTATATGGTCTTGAACGATTTGATCAATATACCTACGGACGAACGGTGACAGTGTGCAACGATCACAAACCCCTAGACATGATTTTGCGCAAGCCTCTTAGTCAAGCACCTAAAAGACTGCAAGCTTTAATCATGCGATTAAATCGCTACGACATAACATTTCAGTATGTTCCTGGAACGGCCCTCCACCTTGCAGACACACTCAGTCGTGCGTATCCAGAAGCGACGGACAGACAAGAATTTCCACGCATAATGAACGTTGATGCGTTTGAAATGATTGCTGACAAACGATTAGAGACTATCAAGCGGGCAAGCAACCAAGATGATGAAGTGCAAAGCTTATTACACACCATTTTGAATGGTTGGCCAGAATGCAAAGATGAAACCCCTGAAAATGTACAGCCGTATTTTGCATTGCGAGACACATTAAGTTGTGAAGATGGTCTTATCTTAAAAGGAGAACGAATACTGATTCCAAAATCACTTCGGAAAGAAATACTGCAGCAGCTACATTCCGCTCATTTGGGCTTAGACAGCATGCTTCGCAGAGCTCGTGCCACTGTTTTTTGGCTCGGAATGACAACTGACATCAAGCAGTTAGCGGAAAACTGTCACGAATGTCAGCGACTGAAACCTAACAATCAAAGAGAACCCCTGAAACAACATGCGGAAGGCAGTTATCCATGGGAGAAGTGCGGTGTCGACTTATTTGAATACCAGGGCAAGACATATTTAGTGTGTGTTGACTACTACTCGAACTTTATTGAGGTTGATCTTCTGCAATCAACCACCACTGTGAAAATCGTTAATTGTTTAAGAAAGATTTTCTCTCGCTATGGCATACCTAAAATTATTGTTTCCGATTGCGGATCACAATTTGTATCAGAATATTTTCAACGGTTTTGCAACACTTGGTTTATTGATCATATAACGTCATCGCCAGGACACCAGCGTGAGAATGGCAAGGCAGAGGCTGCAGTAAAAAGTGTCAAAAATATGCTGAAACGCACAGAAGGAAAAAATGAAGATCAATACATTGCGTTATTAGAATTGCGTAATACTCCACGACAAGACGTCAACTGCAGTCCTGCTGAGCTAATGTTTGGACGAAAAACTAGGTCAGTCATACCCATGATCACGAAGACCTCTGCTAACTTAAATACAAAAAAACGAGTTCGTCGCAGAGTTGCGGTTAAGCATTCTTATGATGCGCATGCCAAACCACTGCCTATTGTTGATGTTGGTGATATTGTTTATTTTCAGAGTCCACATAAGCAGCATTGGGACAGTGGAAAAATCATACGACAGTTGGAATCGAGAACATTTGTCATAGAAACTCCACATGGGGTAACATTCAAACGAAACCGTGTACATATGAGAAAAGCAAATCAACGTGAAGCTAGGGAGTTTCATTCTTCGGCATCATGGTTTCCGATGCCGGGTATAGATGAATCCGACAACATCTCTGCTCAACCCACCATACGTGATGAAACTCTTTCGACACGTCCACATAGGACCCATAGGACCCCGGCACATTTCCAAAACTATATTCTGTATTGAAACCTAGGCCTAGAATTTTGTGTGTTTTTCTTTTTGGTTTAATTTGTTGTCGTCACTTTGGGGGATGTTGTTGCATATAATGTTTTTAAATTTTTATGTTTTGTATCTCAGTGTGATTGAGGGGGATGTTGATGGTGTTTATGACGTCATATAGCGCATTGATTGAAGTACTTGTTCATAACATCAACCGCAGTCGTTATTCATTAATATATTCGTTGATCTAGACTAAAGAGTTGTTGCTGATTAAGAGAAGAGAGTCAGGCAGCTATATTTAACAATGTGCAAGTCGAAATGTGTGAGTGAACATGGAATGTGCGAGTACGGTGATGTGCGAGTGATTGGTTATGTGCGAGTGATTGGTTATAATGTGCGAGTACGGTAATGTGCGAATGATTAGTTATGTGCGAGTCGAAATGTGCGAGTGGTCCAGCCATAATGTGCGAGTGAACATGGAATGTGCGAGTAGGGTGATGTGCGAGTACGGTGATGTGCGAGTGATTGGTTATGTGCGAGCGGTCCGGTCATAATGTGCGAGTGCGGTGATGTGCGAGTGGTACGGTCATAATGCGCGAGTGAACACGGAATGTGCGAGTACTGTGATGTGCGAGTGATGGGTTATGCGCGAGTCGAAATGTGCGAGTGGTCCAGTTACAATGTGCGAGTAAACATGGAATGTGCGAGTACAGTGATGTGCGAGTGCGGTGATGTGCGAGTGATTGGTTATGTGCGAGTCGAAATGTGCTAGTGCGAGTGACGATTTTCTAGTAGCACATTTGTGCAAGTGACGTCATTTCACCTCGTCTCCAAAATTTGCTGTTTTTATTTTCTGTTTTTAAAATTTTCTAGGAGACATTGCAGATTGTTTTACTCCGTAGAAGAAATGAAAAAAAAGTGACAAGCAGTTCATAGCCTAATAAATACAATACAAAACTGCTCGCCATTTTTTTTTTCATTTCTTGGTATAGGAATGTGCAACACGATTTGAACAGATGAACTCTCAACTCAGACTTTTGTTCCGGACACTGAGCACAGAGAGTGGTTCTACTGTTAGTAATAATGGATACACTGTGGTTACGGTTATAAGACGGTTGCCAGTAACTTCGCCACATGGTAACTTCGTTACAGTAACTTTGCCACATGGTAACTTCGCCACATTTTCATACATCGAAAATTTACATTGACTACCCCGAAACAAGACTTTAAATTCCCGGTTGCCGTAAAAAAATTTATCGGGATTTTCCACAGTCCAGTTAAATTTATTAAGGTCACATTGTCACATGGTAAATTCGCCACATAATTCAAACTGTGGGGGAAGATGCGCGGGAGATGTGTGGGATAGTGCATGGGGTGAGTGGGGAAGTGTGTTGGGGTGTAGGGGGTTGAGATGAGCATGGATCGTATTCGGAGCCGGATTGTGCCGTTTTTTTGATGGAGCCGGATTATCCGAACTGTAGCTTAGTGCTGATTGGATCGGACCCGGACTGACTCTCTACAGATTAGGCTACATATCATCTTCTTCTGAAAAATACTTAAAAACCATTTTGCAGCATATAGACTAATGAGTAGCTTCAGTAAGTTGAATTTAGATTGAAGGGGTTGCTCTGAGGAAATGTGATCATGAACAAGCAATTAGAAATTTTTGTCAAGTGTTTTTGTGTTTGGACTAAGATTGGACTGCGAACTCTCAGTTAAGCCTTTTTTTTCGGAGTCGGACAGGATTGGATTTTCATTTTAAAATATTGGACTGGACTCGAAGTGGAAAATCTCAGTCCGCTCATCTCTAGTAGGGGAAGGTGAGGGTAGCTGTGAGAAGAGGTATGGGGAGTGTGGGGGGAGGTGTAGGGAAGTGTGTTGGAGGTGTGGGGATGAGTAAGGAAAGATGTGTGCGGAGTGGAGAAGTGTGGGGAGGGGTGTGGGAAAGTGTATGGGGTGAATGGGGAAGTGTGTTGGCGTGAGGGGGAGGGATGTGGGGAAAAGAATGGGTGGGGTGTAGGAAAGCGTGTTAGGATGTGGGGCCCAAACACACTTCCCCACATCCAAACTTTGAAGCGCTGTAGAAAATTTTTCTATGGAGATTTTTCTTGGAAGTTACTTGGAGTTTTTTTCGGTGGTATTTCAGACCTAGTAGAGGACGTTTATGCAAAAATCATTTGGTAAACAATTTTTTCAAGGTTTGACCCTAATCTGATCTTATTCGCCCTTACTAAAAATACAGAAAATGTTAGGCCTACAAAGACAAAAATCTTAAAGTTTTTAAAATACGGAAAATGTCACAAAGATGGAAATTCTAAAGTTAGTCGAATACGGAAAATGTTACAAAGACGGAAAACTTAAAGTCACCAAAATACAGAAAATGGAATCCCGCTTAAATGCGTTTCCCAAAAGCAGAAGTAAACTCGCCGGCTTGTTCTCACTATACTGTCCCTCTAATGCTGAGCGTGAAACAGGGAAGCTGTGAATGCCAATTTTAAAGTTGTTGCTTCGACCCGACTCGAAATCAAACCCAAATCTACGTTCCTTCGAGGCAAAGTTTTAAAGTCATTGCTTTTTTTATCATCGCAATTGTAAAGTCATTGCTCACCCCTCGGCCATCTGAACTGTTAAGTATATGAGTCTTGAGCTGTTAAGTCTTCATTATGCGTCTTTTTCTATTTTCAAATTATTCAGCAATAATTCCGGCTTTCATCATTTCCGCCATTTCCTATTTCCGTGTTTTAGCAAGATGCCCTTTTAACATTTCCGTCCTTCAGCGAAATTTTTTTCTGACTTTTTCCGTCATTTCCGTCTTTTCCTATTTCCGTATTTTATCAAGATTTCTGCCATTTCCGCGTTTACGTATTTTCCGACATTTTCGCCTTTTAGTTCAGCACTTTTTCCGTACTTCCCGTATTTTAGCAATATTTCCGTATTTTCCGTCTTTTCCTATTTACCTATTTTACCATTGTCCATATCACGAGCACAACCGCTAGGGGTGCTATGAGTAAACCGCCAAACCCTAACCCCAAACCACAGCTTAATTCAAACAAGTTCCGAAAATTAGCCAATCAGGATGTTGCCGTTAATGGCAAAATAGAAAATTTCAGATATTATTTATTTTATACATTATTTAGTTGCATATTTATCCTTCTATCACGAGAAAGCCATCATAGCGCTATACGAGCTCGTTTAGGCGTTGGTACCGTACTGTACATTTTGCTAATTGTTTATCACAGCCTTGTAAATAGTAAAATACAATACGGTATTACTGTGTGGGGGACGGCTAACCAAACTCACTTAGAATTTCTACGAGTGAGATTGAATAAAGTACTGAGAATAATTCTGTCATGTGGAATTGAAACCCCAATTAACAAAATGTACAGTACCTTACAATTTCTGAAAATTGATGACATATACGAATTCGAACTGTATAAATTCATGCATCAGTTACATCATGGTAAATTACCCGAAGTATTTTACAAATCGTTCACAAAAATAGCCTCTGTTCATGCCCACGATACTAGACTCAAGCAATCTGCCTTTTATGCCTTATCGCGTGTTAACAAGAGCTTTTGCAAAAACCAACTTTCCTATAGAGGGACCAAATTATGGTGTAAATTGGACAGTAACTATAAAAGTATACACTGGACTTCTTGTAAAAAAAGATTCAAGAAATATCTCTTGGATCGCTATTGACATTATTTAGGCCTACAGATATACAGTACATTTAATTGTATTTCGAAGTATTAAGTAATCTTTTGTTTTTATTTATTTACTCTTTCCAAAGTGACTGCAATTGCTTTCGTTTGTGTATTGTACTATCCGTAGCTTTATTATATTACTTATATCCTGTTGTATTACCACTCCTTTGTATTTTTTTTCTATTTTCAGTTTTTTTTTATCTCACTGTTTACTGCATTCGTGTCAGGGAGCATCTTGACGCGATAACCTAACGGTTTTCGGTGCTTCCAGCCATTGTGCACAAATCATTGTATTGTGTGTAATAGTGCTATTACTACTGTATGTGTAATCGTTTTTTTTTTTCTGTGACTCGTGTACTGGCAAAAAAATAAACTCTCTCTCTCTCTCTCTCTCTCTCAGGCATCTGTCTACCTAGGGTGGCTATACGTCCGGCATTGCGCCGGACAGTCCGGCATTTGCGTCCTTCGTCCGCCATCCGGCATCGGCCGATGCCGGACAAGCAGAAGTCCTCCTTTTGTGCTATTGTGCAAATATTATTGTCTCAAAAATCTTGACAATCGATTGTAAAAATACCAAACCGATTAGAAAATATTTTACTTTCTTTTTGCGTTGTCTTAGGTTTAAATGCTTATAGGCCTGCTGTAGTTACAATTAATTGTTACGACTCAATGTTTAAACCCACACGATCAATTAAATGCTTATGCACTCTATGGCGTCATTCTAGTGAGCGTAATTCTTTAATCCGAACGAAATAAGAGGTAGTTTGGGCTTTGAAGATCGAACGTAGCCTATAGATCAGGGGTTCCTAACCGGGGGTAAATTTTGCCTACCGAGAGGGTAATTTTTCTGAAGTATAAACTAAAACAAACTTCAATTTTCAGTATTAAAAAGGTGGAAGTGTTGTTCTGGGGTAAATTATACTTTTTTCAATCGGAAAGGGGTAAAGAATACAAAAAAGGTGAAGAACCCCTGCTATAGATCACACGTTTGCTCAAAAATAAACAATTATTGCATCTGTCCAGAAAAGAGCTAAAATATCGGCTTTTGAAATGCTTAGGGGCAATGAAGCCTTTTGTTCTTCGTTTTACGTGAGTTTCCTAATGCTAGCATGCTTCGCCCACGCCAAAAAGCTTGTTTTCTTTGTTCCATTATCAATTTGAAATTCATTTGAACTTAATGTTGCTGAAATAATTTCTGTTAAATTGGAGTAATTCAAGTGCCTTCGAAAAAACAAGTCAGATATGTATTGACAGTAGTTTTCAGTCAGCTAAAATTCTGATACAGAAACGATTAGGTTAATTTTGTAATCTTTCGTGTGAATCATTTTTAGATATTAATGTCCTCCATTTTTGTGGCTTCGCAATGGTCACCGTATGTCTACCACACCAAGATGGGGGAATCCCGCTAGTGCCTTTCCCAACGGCACAACAAGTAAACTTGCCGGCTTGTTCTCCACGCTGTCCCTTTAAGGGTGCGATCACACTAACTGAGGCGTTGAGGCAAATTTTGCATTGAGTGATTGTGCCGATTACAATCACCTTTGTTCCAATTGTGATGTTCACACAGCATTCAGACCGTGAATTTTGTCTCAAGACCGGTGAGACAAGAAGCGCAATGATCGATATTTTCGCAATGATCATATCGTTGAGACCAAAATCGTGAGAATTTTCACAATGGCGTTGCTCAGGTCCGTCGCTGAAAATTGGCTTTGGCTAGGCACCTAGGCTTTTTTTTTTCAATAAAGTTGAAATGAGGTGTTTTTGACGAGGTGTTTTGAGGCAAAAGCGATTTGCTAGACCTAGAGATTGTTTTAGAAGCATTATTGAGTTCCTGCAAGATTTTTTTAGCAAAATAGAAGCTTGTTTCCTATCAGCCTAGTAGCTTATTTTTTGGAAGCTAGCCAAACTTTGTTTTAACCCTCTTAATTGGTAATATTATGGTATTAAAGATTATTTTTTGAATATGATAAGGTTATTGGTTTGAAAATTCGATCATCCATTTGAGTTTGCCTGTACTTTATTATGGTACAGTATATCAGTAGGCCTATTGGTAAATGCAAGAATTTCCAGTCTAGTTTTTAGCAGTATCATAGTCAAAATGCCAACAATTAACTGAAAATTGGTTTTGTTAGCTGTAGGCTTATCTTTCACTCTAAGTCTAAAACAAAATAATTTTTCAAGCTGTTTGATGTGTTGCTTGATAGTCTAATCCTAATATCGGCTAAATTGCATATTTTTATTCGAAGTGACTTGGCGAATGGAACACTCGCGGTGTTTTTTTTTCCTCGCGAATGGAACAAGCAGATTCATGCATACAGCAGCCTATGTACTTATGCTACGACCACACTATCACATTACTGCCACCTGCCGAACCTTATTTTCGAACCTTACCTGCTGAACCGAAGCCGAATATCCTAACCGAATCCACCGAAGCGTAACGTCCTAACCGAAGCGAAGTCGAGACGAGAACCCAACCCAAAACTAGTGCAGCGCTTCCCACCACAGGCTCCGCCCTTAGTCACTGCGCCACAGGAAAGTCGTTGCAGTGAAGCGAATAATGGCGTTTATAAACCCACGCTTGATCCATTTCCATTCGCGAGGAAAAAAAATCACCGCGAGTGTTCCATTCGCTAAGTCACTTCGATTTTCGTTTGCTCAGCTTACTTAATATAGGCCTATAGCAAACTGTAATTATGCATTGCACTGTTGCATGTTCATGCATAATGTGTTTTTTCAGGCAAATAAGGTTTACAAGTCTATGTATAATTTTGCAATGTGTTGGTACAGTAATAACCGACTTACCCTGGACTAACCAACTAGCCAATGCAGATTGTATTGCAATGGTGCTATGGAGGATGAGGTTCGCAAAGCTATATTTTGCTCACTGTGCTCCATTGTCCGGATGTTAACCAGGTTAACCAACACACAGAGCTGGGATATGCGCAAACTAGTGCGCAAATTTCGCAAATGACGCAAGTTGCGCAATTGCAAAATTTGAATTGCGCTTTACTTAACTTTTTTTTGCTTCCGCAATTTGCGTTTGTGCTTTTCATATATTTTTTTTGCTTGCGCAATTTGCGTTTGTGATTTTCATGTATATTTTTTTGGTTGCGCAATTTGCATTTGCGCTTTTAAGGTCTTTTTTTCGATTGCGCAATTTGCATTTGCGCATTGTTTATTTAAAATTTAATTGCGCTTTACTTGCGCATTAAATTTTCTTTGAAGTGCGCAACCGCAAAGCCAGGTTACCTTTCCAAAAATAAATAAATCGGTTTCGGTCGAATAATTTTAAGGCAGTTGTATTTTTGGTCGCACTGACACTGCAGTTTTGTCACAAATTAAATAAAAACCACGTGGAACCGGCAAGCAGCAGCTTTGGTAGGTTATCCTACAGAAACAGTTTACAGTTTATTGACACAGGCCCTACAGGAAAGCCTACAGCATTCAATACCAATCGGCATAATTATAGATAGGCCTACGGTAGCGTACCAAGTATGTAGTAATCAGTTCTGCCAAGCTTTTAAGTTTTCAGATGCGGCCGGTTTCAGATATTGGAGTTCAAAAATGAACTGTTTGTCCCATTTTGCTTAGTATTTTAAGACTATTCCAGTATTCATATGCTAACTAACTTACTGTCTATAGTCTTAAGGCAACAAGCAATACGGGACAAAGAGGTCAGGTTTGAACTTCAGTATGTCAGAAACCGCTGCATTTGAAAACGGGACACATCAAACCTGGCAGAACTGATACTCGAATTTTTTTCAATTTTTTAAAAATGAATGCAGCCAGGCCGGAGACGTCTTATGTCTGATGTGCTATTTGCCTAGTGCTTTGAATTTTCTTCGTTGCAAGGAATAAAATTTTCTACTGTGCTACTAGCCTATTGTTTGGGTAATGGCTCATGGGTAGCCTAGCTACTGCAAAGTGATTTTTGTACCGATTAGCTTTAGTTAACCTAAGGTTGTGCCAAAGGTAATAGAGATTATAGGTAAAAACATACTGAATGCTTTTACCATTATTTCCTTCGACCGATGACAACTCCTGTTGTACATACAGGACTAAAACCCTTTGGCATTGTCATTTCTACCGTTAGTTTGGGGTGGATTCTAGTTACTATTTGAAATATTTTTGCAACTTGTTTCCACCGATAAGGCATCTTAGTTAAGTCCTGAGTTACGAAAACCAATATTGCAGTTGCGTTTTATCAAAACGATTGGTGATTGCGCAATTTGCGTTTGCGCTTTTAGTCTGGAAAATTTGGGTTGCGCAATTTGCGTTTGCGCTTTTAGGCTGGAAAATTTGAGTTGCGCAATTTGCATTTGCGCTCAATGCTTGCAAAAATAGAGTTGCGCAATTTGCATTTGCGCTACATATCTTTAAAAATACGGTTTCGCAATTTGCATTTGCGCTTTATGCTTCCAAAAATTCGGTTGCGCATTTTGCTGTTGCGATTTGTGCTTGAAAAAAATCAGTTGCGCAATTTGCGTTTGCGCTTTGAACTTTTTTTTTTTAGGGCCCAGCTCTGCCAACACATCTGCATGTTTTGAACTCCAGCACCTAAATCCTCATGTGCAAAAACAGTGTGCCGGTGTGATTTTGGAAAGTTGCCAGGATATTTCAAAACTTGACTCAAAAAATAAGGTTGGCTTTTCTTGCTAGACCAGTACTAATTGTGTACAGAATGGACCAAGATATAAATTTGTATTTTCCTAATTATTGCCATTAAGTGATGGTTGGCTATAAACATGATGTATCCAAAGTTGCATTAAGACAAGTTTTTAGCTGGTACGGTAATACTTGGAAATTTCACTGGTGTAGGCCTAATTATCTGTTTTTTCTGCTGCTCTTTAAGAATTGGATGAAAAGCGGAAACAATTGCGATTTTTTTTTTTTAATGAAAAGCGTGATATTTTTTCCTGACATGTTGGTGTGCGTTGGATTATGACCTAGCACCATTGTGTTGTACTGGTATCTGAAATTAAATTAAATTCTGATCAAAAACATAGCCAAGGTTTTTTTTTACTCAGTGACACATGTAGTGAATGAATAAGCTCTGTAAAATCTAACATCAACCTTGTAATATCTTGGAGCAAAATAGAGAATTATCTGAATTATTTTTTTGCTGGTACCGGTAATAAATATAATTCTATTTTCTAGATTGTGTCTTTTATTTCCACAATGTCAACACGGTAAAGAGTGCAATATGGTGACAACATATTAAAGCGATAGTAAAGAAGGAAAAAACCAACAAAAGTGATGAACAATGCAACATTATGGATAAGAGATTTGGAGTTAATAAAAAGCAGAAGCGGGCAAAGTTGCAACACCCAGATGAAGAGGAGTTGGTTCTCATAAAAAAGAGAAAAACCTATGAAAGTGATAATTCATATAAAAAATAAATATCAATCAACTAGAAAATCACAGCTATTAACACTGCCATGCTGAGGTGCTTTGGTAGGAAGCATAACAGTGCTTGATCTTCTAGGGTTGTTCCATGATAAGAACATGCCTAAACAAAGTGTAAAAAATATGTATATAGGCCTATAGGCCTATATATAAAATTTAAGAACATCACCACAGAGTATTTGCAACATTTGTTATTGAGAATCGTTTTGGTGTAATTGATGTGTAATGTTGTGATTTATGCTGCTTTGGCTTGATGCTATGTATGCCGATGGTGAATCAGAACTTTGTTGTGATGGCCGTAGATCTTCGCATTTTTAACACCTTTAATCTTTGGGTGATTTTCAATAATTTTTGGGTTTTGCACTCCGGAATTCGTAACTTTATGCCCAGCGTAACAACCGCAGTGCTTAATTTAATGACTAAAAATTTTCCATAGCGGTAATGAGTATTCATGTTACCTCCCCTCCCCCCCAATATGTTTCTAGATACGGTCGTGAATGTATAAAACCAATATTCCTCGCATTGTGGTCAGTTATAATCGGCTGATTGCGAGCAGGAACTACTTTTGTAAAAAATTGTAAACTGTGTTTCATTTGCTTGCGATTTGTCATTTCTTGGCCACATAGAAGTTGCAGCACTAAGCTTTAGATCATCTTTTAGTTTTACGGATGTAGCTTATCATAAAGAATGCAGTCACTACGGCTTGAGACTAGTTCTCATGCCAATCAAGCAGTGTTGATATCGATGGTAACAGTACAACTCCGTAGTATTTGTGAATTTATGGGTTTAAACGAGCAGGAGAGTGCACACATGCGTAGTTGCAATGTTGCACAAATGTTAAAAGTGGTTTATGTGTTTAAAATACAGTTGTAACCAGTACTTCCAGTGTACTCTGTTTGATTCTCTGTTTAAAATGGACCCAATTGTTCTGGCTGAAATGCACCTATGCCTTAGAAAGAAGAATCGTCGCAGAAAGCACTGGATGCATCCAATCATTCAACATCGAAAAAAAAAATAGGCCGGAAAAACTAATGTATAGTTAGTGTCAATTATCTTGTTACGAATTTGATGAAACCTTTCACTTACACTTTGAATAAACATTGAATTAATTATTATGTTCAAAAGAATATCATCGGTTAGTCAAGGAGTTCGGTATTTCAGGGACTACTTTCGATGTTCTCCAGCTCAATGCAAAGAGCTTGTTACCACTATTGGCCCTCATGCTTGCAAGCTACAAACAAATTGGAGGAAACCTCTATCAGTTGAAGAATGACTGGCCATTACTTTAGTAGTAGTAGTTTCAGTTTATTTGCGGATGAACAAAAGTATACGTAGCGCTGTAACTGCAGATACAATGTATGGCCGCAGGGAGACAACGAGTGAACTTTAAGGTAGTTTCATTTTAAATGGTCCGACACGACAAATCAAGTTTATTTTCGAAAAGATGATTGTTTATGTATCGATCAGATGGCCAAAGGATAGAGCGTCAGTCTTTGAAGCGATAAGCAAGGGGGTTCGATTCTGTGTCTGATCAAACCAATGATTTGGCAAACTCTCGCTTGGGACCTTAGCGCTCAGCTTTTCACGAGCGGATTTGGAAGTGCTGCTTCGCAGTGTTGGAAACTTTGCCATTGTAAAGAATGCGAGTTCGCACGGTACCGTTGGTACGAAGCATAGTCCTTCGCGGAGTTGATCAATTATGAGTAATCACGTAAAGTGTAATTAATTACCTTCAGAGACACCATTTATCTTTGAAAAGCACTAATGTTTTATCCACAGTTTTTACGTGTGTGTTGTTGGCGACACTAGCGTATTTAGGGGGGGGGATAAAGGGCGATGGCACCCCCCAAACAACCTTACAAAAAAATTAAAAACGAGCGAAAATAAATGTAACTTAGATATATTTGAAAGTTATTATGGAACTGTGTTACAATGGAGTATCAGAAGAGGTGGGGGGGGGCGGTTGAAAATAACAATAACATGCAGAAATTTTAAGTGTAAACTAACTTTATAAGGCTATAGAGATGTAGGCTAAGCGGCCGGTGTTAGGGTATCGTGAAATAACGAGAATAAATGCGTAAGCGCCTATAATGTGCTTGTTATGCCTTGTTCGTTACTTGTTGCAGTTTAAGAATGTTTAATACCAATTTGTGTGTCCTAGCTCAGATGAGCAAAATAAAATAGTGCGAGGATATAAACAGATAACGCGATCGTAACATGAACCGAAATTTAATCTAAATCGGTTTAGGATGCTTTTTTTGTACCGGTATCTTTACTTCATCCAAATCCAAACTGGCATGAATTTCGAAGTAAAAATTTGCCATTGGTTTTGAGTTTTGTTTATTTCTTAAGTGAAAATGATTATGTTGATAAAGTTATTTGATTTTGCTTGTAATGGCGAAACCCCCCGCTGCTAATTTGCCTTTAAAAAGCTATTTTGCCTAAAGTAAAAGTTAGTGCTTTTCTCAATTTCAAGGCCGGCCACTTGTCAATGGCTAATTGGCTATTTGTATTGCATAACAGGCTTGCTAACTCAACCAGCATTGGATGAACACGATAAGATCCAAACACAAATCAAGTTGTTGTTGCTTGGATTCAAAGTAACAAAATTTAGATCTAAATAAAGATTTTATAACGACTATTATGCAACCACGCTAAGTCAGTCTTGACTTGCATGTTTCAACGCCTCCCTGTTTTGTAGCACGCGCTCTCTTCTACGCCTTCATCAATTTTAGTTTAAAATTTGTGTGCTTGTGCTATCGTTACTTTTCAGCGTATTGGCGTTCAGAAATAAAATGATTGATTGAATGGGTAAAACAAGAAGAAAATTGGAGTTAACAAGTTTTCCAATGCAAGAAATATACGACCGCTTTGGCGAAATTTCGATGGGTGGTTCTTAGAAATAATATGATGACTGGGGCAAGTTTCTGCAACTTTTGCAACTTTTTTTGCAGCTTCGGGAAGCTTCCTAAGTAACAAAAAACTTTATTACAGCATGTATGGAGGTGTTTGCCTAAATTTTATTTATGCTACTCTTTTGGTTTTTAAAGGAAACTTTTTGTTGCAACTTTTACGAAATATTTTAAAAAATCTCGCAAGAATGTATGAACAGCCAAGTGTAATTTTACTAATAATTTTCCAGAAGTAGGTAAGTCTGCGTTACGTCTACTTTGTTCTAATGCACGCAGTAATTGTCACAGAACAGATTGCGTAATGAATGCGATCTTCCAGCATCATTTATTCCGTAACAATAGGCTCGCTGTATTCTGTAATTATGAGCTTCAGCATGCTGGGCAAAGCAGCTGTTAGAAAGTCACTTTGCTTGGGACGATGTTTGGAAATATTTAGCACTGTATGTAAATAAATCATCTTTATGTCAATAATAGACACAAATTTTGACAACTGATTTCACCGCATGCAACTTTACACCTTTTTGTTAAAAATAATTGCAAGTTGCAACTTTTGTCAAAAACAAACGCAACTTTTTTTATTTGTTTAGTGCAACAAAAACTCGCCCTAATAACCAAGTGCGTATAGGCCAGGGGGTTCGAGGGTTCAAAGCCTCCTGCCCTATTGGTTCGTCAACTTTTTAGTTTTATAAATTAACCTTGGTCCTTGATCTGCGGCCGTGTCGCTGTAGTAACGTGGTAGCGTGAGCCTACAAGAACCGCAAGCGTTGCTTAATTCCGGAATGCCATTTATTGCGTCACAATTTTGTGTACCACTCTCGCCACAATCGCAATCACGAAAAAAGTTAGCCACTCGAGTGTTCACAGCAGTTTGACTTAATTTCAAACGTAACTGTTCCGAGGTAGTCAGGTGCTTACGATATAAGTTGAGAATAACAGGTACTGCTCTTGATAGTAAAATGCTCCGTGTTTTTGTATTTAATGAACTAATTGTAGAAAGTGTTAATTAGCATGGTTAAGGATGGCAAAAGACTTCCGCCTTACATGTGATGGCAATACTTAGGAAGAGATTAGCATAGAGGGCAGTGGCGGCTCATGAGTTTATAACTATAGGGGGTGCTGCCATTGTTCAGAAGGGGCACGTGATCTTGCTCTTGCGGCTGTTTATGATAACGTGGTGGCCTGGCTGAGAGACAAGACGTGCTCTAGCATGTAGTTCGGTCTGGCAGCTTTAAATCAAATCAAACCAGCTCCAAACGAAGCAGCTGAGAGCCTACAGGTTTAGTTTAGATAACGAGGATCACGGATGTATTGTTCTGCAAGCTGTTTACTGGTCAATAGTAAAATTTAAACAAAAATGCCAATCAACTTTTCTAATAGAATTTTTTCCGCTGATTCCAAATCTGCAGCCAGTTTTTGTCCATCACGTCAGGTTTAAAAGATATTTTAAGTTTTTTTATCGTGTTTAACTTTTCACAACGTAATTGTCACACTACAATTTACCTTTGTCGCAAAACAAAGCATTTGGTTGTGACATCACAATTTTTCGTTTGTGAGTAGCCATACGTCATGAATCTCTTTGATGTGAACTTTTCAATAGCATGCAAAAGATTTACTGTACCAGGTATTACCAATCAACTTGAATTTTTCCAAGCCTCAGATCATCTACTATTATGATTAGCCTTGGCAGCGCTGTGCTTAGCAACATTTTCATTGTAATAAAGCTTAAATCACAAACTCTAGTTTTTAAGACCTCATTTTTACACCTTTTCACTTTTTTCAGAACTGTTACCGAATAGAAGGGTTTAATTGAAAAAAATCTCGTTTGTGACAAAATAGATGCTACCTGCAGTAGTATGAAATTACGTGGGGGTTTTGACTGTTGTTTCCAAGGAAATTATTTGCTGCTAAAACTGAAGTCATATTTTTGATTGTTTGCAAAATATGTCACAATAAACTTCTGTGACGTTACAAAGATTTTGCCTATGTCATAATAATGTAAATATTTTGACTGAACAGAGGTATTTGGTTTTAAATAAATAAAAATGAAAAAATCTAAAAAACCTGACGTGCTAGACGAATATAGGTCTGTTTACACTAAATGCGATTTTAGTCCGATTTGCTGTCGCACGAAATTTCATAAGATTTTTGACGTAAGCAGTTGACGAAAATATCTCCCACACAATTCAAACCCAAACAGTTTTGTTTCCTACCGGTTGTTTTGCGAAGCACCTTACGATTGTATTCTAAAATGCCGCGCAAAGTGACGTAGCTTTACGTCATAACCTCTAACTGTTTCCTAGCCTACGTCACTGTACGTACGAAAAATTTCATCGTATTCTGTGTAAACACACCTTATAGCTTGCAGATTCGAAATTAGCGTGATTGATTTCATAAGATGAAGGTGTTAAAGTCTCTGAAATATTTAAAAATCGAAATTTTGTTGACCAGTGTTATTTATGGTGAGATTGATTGTCAGTTTACGCATAATTTATTATATATTTTTTTAAAGCGACGAAGGCGCTAAGCACAAGACGAATCCAGATTTTAGGTTTAAGGTGTTGCCATTTTTTCCAAGTTTTTTGGTTGAATTTTGCTTCTTGATGCTTTAATTTGTTGCTTGTAAAGAAACCATCAAGTAGAGATAATCATCGTGAAGCGTCTTATCCAAGGACTCAATAACAAAGCGTATGTGACAGTTGAATCAGTCACCACCTGTAACCATGGTCGTCGTGGAGACAACGCTCCACCCACTGCGTCAAGCTTACTTTATTTGGGCGTTGCATCGTTATGACTAGTGCAACCAAAAGTCGCTACCGTCTGCAAACCAAGTTTCAGAGTGATTTTTCAGAAAGCTTTCAATGCATTGTTTCAAATCGTTGTTTCATAAGTCAAAAGAAGCCAAAATTCAGCGTTTGCGCAAAAATATTTTTACGAAGCTTTCTTCCTTTTTTCATGTTTCTGTGAAATCGTTCATTCATTTATATTTTTTATTTTTGACCAGACCTGCAACGGTGCAAAACGTGAGCGTTTTTCAAACTGGGACGCGTGGACTAGTCTAAAGGGAGGCGCAGATGTTAGTCAAAATCATTTAAAAATGTAGGCTTATGCATTATTTTATGAAGGGGAGCGTCATGATTAATATTTTGTGGGGGAGGTGTAGTAACACAAAATTTAAAAACCACTGCTCTAATGTGTACGCTTACGGGTGATATTGCAAAGCTCGCAATCTTAAATTATGCTAGAATTTTCGGTTGCTTAGTGTCAATTTTTCAGCGCTGTGACGCTCTAGTAATATGTAATTCGCAAACGTCTAACCAAGTTGCGTAAAACCCTTAGTGTCTTTGTGGTTGACTACAATCAAGCTCTGAAAACAAAATGCGTCTGATTGAGCGAAAGAGTAGTGACTGGCTTTACTATCCCATACCTTGCATTAGCGACACTTTCAAAAAGGCTGAAAACTCCAAAATTGATAGTTTTGCTGGGGTAGCTTACAGCGTTCTCCCAGACCCCCCCCCCCCCCCCCAGCTAAACACCTGCTTGGTTTTTGACGCAAAGTCATTCCAGGAAAATGTTTTATGTCAATAACACACATGAATTCATTTCAGCTCCAACGATTACGAACATTTGGTTTGCGCGGCTGATTAAAGTCACATATTTTACGAAGGGTGCAAGAACATATCAAAAATTTTGTATGAAAATGATTGGGAGTATCAAAATGGTTGGGAACCGCTCTATTATAAAATAATGCAAAACAAAAGGAAAAGAGAGTTCCTAAAATGCTTAAATATGAACACTTATGTTTAAATAAATTATATGAAGTTACTTACGACAGTCGACTGACAGTGATTAATTACCAGAACCTGACTGTCACGTTAAAAAATTATCCGTACCCCAACTAAACACTCAGTTTGTGATTCAGCTTTGTTGCAACTTTTTACTTGTCAAAAGTTGGCCCCCCCTTTTATAAATTCTAAATACGCCACTGGTTGGCGACATTGTGTACGATTTGGCGCGAACCCCGAGACGAGGTGAAATGACGTCACTAGCACAAATGTGCTACTAGCACATCGTTACTCGCACTCGCACATTTCGACTCGCACATAACCAATCACTCGCTCATTATGACCGGACCACTTGCACATAATCAATCACTCGCACATCACCGTACTCGCACATTTCATATTCACTCGCACATTATGACCGGACCACTCGCACATTTCGACTCGCACATAACTAATCATTCGCACATCACCGTACTCGCACATTATAACCAATCACTCGCACATAACCAATCACTCGCACATCACCGTACTCGCACATTCCATGTTCACTCGCACATCACCCTACTCGCACATTCCATGTTCACTCACACATTTCGACTTGCACATAACCAATCATTCACACATCACCGTACTGCACGTTATGACCGGACCACTCGCACATTGACCAAACAAGTACTCGCACATTCCGGTGTTGTAAAATCAAGACCACTCGCACATTGGCCAAAGTAGTACTCGCACATTACGGTGTAGTAAAAACCAGACCACTCGCACATTCCGATATTGCAAAGCCAAAAAATTAAGACCACTCGCACATTGACCAAACTAGGATTCGCACACCAAACCAGCACTCGCACATTGCATGCTCACTCGCACATTTCAGTGATGCAAACACCGGACCACTCGCACATTGACCAAACTAGCACTCGCACATTGACCAAACAAGCACTCGCACATTCCAGTGTTGTAAAACCGGACCATTCGCACATTGACCAAACTAGCACTCGCACATTCCGGTGTTGTACAAACCGGACCACTTGCTCATTGACCCAACTAGGACTCGCACATTCCATGTTCATTCGCATATTATAACCGGACCACCCAGTGGTGCGATCGAGTGCAAGTTTGGTCAATGTGCGAGTGGTCCGATTATTATTACACTGGAATGTGTGAGTGGTCTGGTTTTTACAATGCAGGAATGTACGAATGCTAGTTTGGTCAATGTGCGAGTGGTCCGATTTTAACGACACCGAAATGTGTGAGTGCTAGTTTAGTCTATGTGCGAGTGGTCGGGTTTTAACATCGGAATGTGCGAGTGCTAGTTTGGTCAATGTGCGAGTGGTCCGGTTGTGATGTGCGAATGGAAATGTGCGTGTGAAATAAAATGTGCGAGTGCTAGTTTGGTCAATGTGCGAGTGGTCCGGTTTTTACAACATCGGAATGTGCGAATGCTAGTATGAACAATGTGCGAGTGGTCCGATTATAATGTGCGAGTGAATATGTATTTATTGTGCGAGTGCTAGTTTGGTCAATGTGCGAGTGGTCCGGTCATAATGTGCGAGTGAACATGCAATGTGCGAGTGCTAGTTTGGTCAATGTGCGAGTGGTCTGGTCATAATGTGCGAATGAACATGCAATGTGCGAGTGCTAGTTTGGTCAATGTGCGAGTGGTCCGGTTTGTACAACACTGGAATGTGCGAGTGCTAGTTTGGTCAATGAGCGAGTGGTCTTGATTTTACAACATCGGAATGTGCGAGTGCTAGTTTGGTCAATGTGCGAGCGGTCCGGCTACAATGTGCGAGTGAGCATGGAATGTGCGAGTACAGTGATGTGCGAGTGATTGGTTATGTGCGAGTCGAAATGTGCGAGTGCGAGTAACGATGTGCTAGTAGCACATTTGTGCCAGTGACATCATTTCACCCCTGTTGCGAACCCCTCACCTCCCGCACCGATAGCGATGCTACATTTACAACTGAGCTAACCGGCCGTGTTTGTTTTGTGTGTACTGTGTAGACTACTCTTTTGTGGGTTGTGTTACGTCTGTAGTTGGAAGATAATTACTATAACAAAAATAAATCAAACAGATGCAGTTAAACCGCAGCAGAAACTGGCGTTTGAAGGTGTGATGCAATCGCCCGCGCAGAAATATTTTTGGCAAATACCAGCGCACTAAGTGAGTCTTTAAAATTCCCTAAAAATTGAATAATAGTTTACGTACGCAAATATTAATAATAAAAAAAATAGATCATACTTTTCACTGCACAATATATTTGCATTGCGTTTCAACGACCGTTTTCAAGAACGCAACAACGCTGGTACTGGTTAAAGTCAATACAATTCCCACAGGTTTGCTGATAGGCCCTCCCCAACACTTCGCAGGAATCTGCTAAAAAATTGCGTTGTCTGTCAAATGCAAAAATTTTCCGCTAAACAAAAGCAAAATACCGCAAATCTAGGGTATTTTCCTTTAACTTTAATCGAGATATCTTCCTGCCGTTACAACTGCCCGACAAAGCTTTCTCAATTTTCACATAAACTGAGGTTAGACCGTAGACTACCATTGTAGGCCTAGTCTATGGTTAAACCAACGTCATGAAAAACGCGGATGCGCGATGCACAGTTAATGTGAACCTTCTTCGCAACGTCTCATTGTTGTTTTGCAGTTTCTCCTTCAATGAGACGAAATTTCTCAATGACAGTGAGACTTTCGTCTCAACGTCTCAGTGTGATCGCACCTTGATGCTCAGCGTCAAGCAAGGAAGCTGTGAATACCAATTTTAAAGTCATTGGTTTGACCCGACTCGGAATCAAACCCGAATCTATAGCTCAAGAGACAGACGCTTTATACCATTTGGCCATCTGAGCTGTTAATCAAAAAAAGAGTATATTAATCAAAAAAAGAGTACAAAACTGTGCTGAAGAAAAATATCCAAAAGAAAGAGACAACAACAACAACAACAAACCGATCCAGCACAGAAATGCCATGACGTTACAGAACATACCGGCATCAACTTAACTCTTTTCATACATTTTCCACTGTTATTATAGTAGGCTATATGTCAGCGTTTTCCAAACTATGGGTCGCGACCCACCTGTAGGTCGCAAAAAGAATCTTGGTGGGTCGTAAAAAGTTATGGAAATCTCGAAATTAACTACAACCAGGACCGGATTAAGGGTTTCTGAGGCCTGGGGCTATTTGGTAGTAAGGGGCCTGTTTTGTCCCCGTCAGTCCTAGACCTGCTGAAATAGGCCTATGTAACCTACATACCAGTATTAAACACATTCAAAAAACAAATTTTCTGAACCTATTTTGCACGTACAAAGCTTTAGAAGATGTCATACCGCAGAGCCCCAATTTCCGCAAATACGCTTTCTATTTGTTGTTTTGTAAGTGATTCTACGATTAGTTTTCCCCAAGCCATGCAAAGTTTGCGTCAACCTCCTTCACAGCCTCTATTTCAGGGATGGCAAACCACTGACCCGCGGATCACCTAGTGACCCACTTGTAGTTTCAAAAATATTACGAAGAAAACGGTAACGAACATTAACGTAGTGAAGAAAAGCTTATCTTTCCATACTGCGGCATTGAAGACGGGAAGCTGGGTATTTTTGAGGTGAAGATCCTTTTTTTTGTTCTTTGCACAGATTTCGGAAGAACTTGGGTTCAAGCCCCTCGTTAATATGATTACATCCACAACCCACGTTTTTTCTTGTTTCGGTCTACGACCTTAAATTTGATCCACCAATTAAAAAGGTTTGCCATCCCTGCTCTATTTCGTATCCTAACGTCATTTTACGAAAATTCGTACGGCATTTTGTGTGAAACCATAAGTCTATGGTGAAACCATCTTTAATTTACGCTGCTGTCTATGAATTATGCAACGAAATAATCATAAATTAATGACTCGCTAAAACGACGACATTTCTTCGGAGCTGCGTTGCCCTGCAGGCTCTATGTCACGTAGATGGACCCCCGCTACATGTATCACCCTTCCGCGTAATCTTGAGTTAATGAAGATTTAGATCAGGGTTGGGGAACCTGCGGCCCGCTTAAGTTTTGAATGTGGCCCGCGTCAGAACTTTAATTGTTAAGTGTACAACAAAATGGTGGAATATAAAACATTAAGATTTCTTAAAAACTGCGTCACATTTAACTACATGCTATATATTTATAGCATAAAAAACGCGCAAAAGTCTCTGATTTTACGAAAAAAAAACAGCTCAGCATGAATGTTGTTAAATTTGCGACGAAATATTGTGCCTTTTTAAAGCGAAATTTAACAATTAAAAGTAAATGTGGCCCGCTGAAAATATTATGCAATTAATGTGGCCCGCTGTGCTTTACCGGTTCTGCACCCCTGATTTAGATTGATTTCCTTCTAGTTACAGGATAGAACGTTACATCACACACTGTAACCGATGCTGGGCTATTGATAGTATTTGATTGTGATTTGTTTCAAAATTTACACAGCAATGAACATTCACATCAATCATCATTTTATTTATTCAGTTTGAATTCTGTTTCGAAAACCGTTAAATTCGTTGTACAATATGCTGCAGAACAATCATATTGCGTCGGAATGTTTTTATATACATTGTTTGGCATTTTTTTGCTTCCTGCAATTTTGACCCAAAACATAGAGAGATTTGATTTGTTAGGAGGGGCTGGAATAATTTCAAAGCTGGCTTCTGGACCCTGTTTCCTGCTCCGATGAATGCCTCAGCCGTTGGGCTGGTAACGCAATACTGGTCCGAATCTCGCAACGTAAAGTATGTCCAAATCTCACAAACTCGTAATCAGTCTTCTTGGATTTCGTTTACTTGCCGCAGATCTTGTGATTTAAATTCAAGAGTAAAATCGTTGAAACTTTTGGCGTTGATACAATCTTGAATCACTCACTTAGCCCTAACCTAAACTGGATAGATTAGGCCTATAAAGATTGGTAATTCGTATTCAACTTTAAAATAAAATAGTTGATTGATGAAAAAATCACTTAGTTGTTCATAATAAGTTGTAATCGAGAGGCCTATTTTGGTCGGTGGGCCTGGGGCTGCAGCCCCCGCCTTAATCCGGCCCTGACTACAACTTTCTAATTCTTTACGTCTAAAGCTACAAATTGAAGTTAATGTCAAGCCCATTACGGAAAGTTGCAAGAAACAAGGTCATCCTTCTCTGGAGCGTTACTCAATTTGAAAGATTAAATTATTTTGTTTCCTTCGACAATATTTTATTAATTGAATAACGTTAAGTGGGTCGCCGTAAGCTGCGGTAATAAATTGTGGATCCCAGGTCTGAAAAGTTTGGAAACCACTGGTCTATGTAATGATATTGGGCGGTGAAACTAGTCTAACTCATGAGCTGTGGCCTGTGAGGTAGTCTAGGCCAGGGCTTCCCAAACTGGGGGTCGCGACCCCGCGAGGGGTCGCGTAACAAACTTCAGGGGTCGCAGGAAGTATACAAATTTTACACAAAGTACTGCGTACTATGCATAGCATGCTGTTGTGCTTTTTAAATTTTTAAAAGTGGTGTAATTGCGCAAACATCATTCTTAACTTAGCTGTAGATTCTGGCCTATCTCTAGGCTAGTACGAAATTGTGAGGCAGCAGATGAGTGCTGTAGTTCTATGTATAAACTGTTTCGTTTCGTCACATCGGTATCACGTGACACAGCTGGAAGCATCTTTTTGTTTCATCGCTTCGGTTTGCAATGCCACGCAAAACTCTGCTGGCGCGAGGCTATAGCACCGGTATCTAAAAACTAATTTAAGCTATGGATAGCTGGTTAATCAAAGGTTAGCATTAAAGCCGAGTATCCATTAGTATGGGACTCGGTAGCAGTGTTCCCTCTAAGCTGTGCGCGTGTGCGCGCGCACACGGCTTTCAGAGGCTGCGCACACGCATAAATATACTGCGCACAAACATATGATGAAGCAATGTTCTCGGTTGGCAAGTTGAGGAAAATTGTTCTTGAACCTGCTAAAAGGATGCATTTCTCCGCAAATTGTACCGTCTACCGTGAGCGAAAAATGTACCAGCAGTAACATAACCAAGAGAAGTTGCGCTATTTGTTTTCAATAGCTGCCATATTCAATTTAATCATGGGTTTTTGCACAAACGTTGGTCATTTCTAAAAAGTGCGCACTCGCCGTAGTTTGAGCGCACACAGACTACAAAAAATTAGAGGAAACATTGCTCGGTCGTAATCGCACTCCGGCCGTTTGTCTCGACGTGTGTGTCTGTGCGAGTCAGCATGTTCAACGTTGACGGCAAAACATCGTTCCTGCATAAGCAACATTGAAACCGTCCTGAGACCGGCATGAACAAATATTGAGCCGCGGCTGGATTTGGTTTGTAGGAGAAAGCAATTGCACCCATCACATTACATAAGTGTGTTTGCTTTTTTGTTTTTAATAGGCTACTTAAGTGTAAACTAGTAGGCACTGCAGGCATGAACAGCTCAGGTGGCCTGGTGGTACGAGCGTCTGCTTTGGTAGCTGTAGACTTGGGTTTTATTTCGAGTCGAGTCAAACCAATGACATTAAATTTGGTATTCATAGCTTCCCTGCTTCACACTCAGCATAAAAGCGACAGTATGTAGAGCAAGCCGGCAAGTTTACTTGTTGTGCCGTTGGGAAGGGCGCTTAGCGGAATCCCCAAATCTTATTAGTGTGATAGACAGATAGCTGGCGACTCCTAGGTGAGCTCGTATTGTGCGTTGATCGCTTCTGGTGATAGGAGGATAAATATGCTACAAAAATAAATAAACAAAATAATTGAGTAACGGTAGCTTGTTTTTGATTTTCGCCTTTCAATAATCATCACAAACGCATATTTCGCAAATGGATATTACTTATTTTATCCGTGAAGGGTCGCGAATAATTTTAGGAGATTAATAGGGGTCGCGAGCGGAAAAGTTTGGGAAGTCCTGGTGTAGGCTATTCCAAACTTTAATACCGGTAACTGGGTAATGCGCATAAAGAAAAAGTTATGAAATTGGTCAGAGTTAGCTCAGAATTTATATTTAATTGTGAAGTTATGAGATCATAAGTTGTAGACTACTGTGTATCACTGTGTTTAAAATAATTGTTAAACTTGCGGAATTGGAAACATCCCCTAACAGTTCCCCTACTGTGAGAGTCGCACTACAGGACTGTAAAACTGTTACGCAACTACGATTTTCCAACTTCAGTAACTGGAATTTTCAATGAAATAGACACTTCCCACTTAATACTGGTACCTAGTCTAGTTGGTTGCCAGTAACTTCGCCACATGGTAACTTCGCCACAGTAACTTCGTCACGTGGTATCTTCGCCACACTTTGAAAAGGTGAGGGGAGATGTGAGGATAGTAAGAAAATGTGTTGCGGTGTGGAGGGAGGAAAGCAGATGAAGGAAGAGGTATGAGAGGAGGTGTAGGAGCGTGTGTTGGGGTGTGGGGGAGATGTAGGGAAAGATGAGGGGAGTGAGGAGATGTGGGGAAGTGTATGAGGAAGTGTGTCGGGGCCCCACACCCTAACACACTTCCCTACTGCCCTACATCTCTCCCAATTCGTTCCCCACACTTCCCCACTCGCCCCATACACTCTCCCACACCCCTCCCCACACTTTTCCACTCCCCACACATCTTTCCTTACGGGGTTCCACATCCTAACACACTTCCCTACACCTCTCCCAATTCTCTACCCTTGTAGCGACAAATGCCTCGGAATGTCACTACATATACGTTAGAAGTTCTGCTACTGACTAGACAAATAGATAACACAAATTGTACTCACTTAAAAAGCTTATAATTTAAATTCAAAATTCGGTTCCAAAAAAGCACGTGGTAGATTCGCCTTTTAAATCATCGTCATTCTCTCCGATCACCACAAACAAAAGAGAAAAGGCAAAAAAAGGGACGAAAACTAGTTCGTCGCTGCTTATATAGGCCTACAGTCGAGGATCGGTTATTACGTAACAATGCATGCAATAGTAGTGCTGCCACATTACCCCCGCCCAAGATTCGAAGCGGTGTTGTAACAACGGCTGTTGTAACAACGGCTTCGAATCTTGGGCGGGGGTAATGTGGCAGCACTACTATTGCATGCATTGTTACGTAATAACCGATCCTCGACTGTAGGCCTATATAAGCAGCGACGAACTAGTTTTCGTCCCTTTTTTTGCCTTTTCTCTTTTGTTTGTGGTGATCGGAGAGAATGACGATGATTTAAAAGGCGAATCTACCACGTGCTTTTTTGGAACCGAATTTTGAATTTAAATTATAAGCTTTTTAAGTGAGTACAATTTGTGTTATCTATTTGTCTAGTCAGTAGCAGAACTTCTAACGTATATGTAGTGACATTCCGAGGCATTTGTCGCTACATAAATTGGTGCCCCGAGTGAGGAAGTTCTCAGTTACATAAATAATGCTGTTTGAAATTTTTGTCATCATTCTTGCTAGTATATTTTTCTTCGGTGCTTCTGTCGTTGCCGCCACTCTGTATGTTGCTAGGGTGACCAGGCCCTTAGTTCAACCTCATAATACACCTGTTGAAGTTAATCCTAGTATACCAGTACCAGTCGAAGTCAGGCCTACTCCTGTTGCGGGAAATTGTAATAGGTCCAGCAATGTTTCGATATTGAATGATTCAGGCCTTGGGTTGCAAGTTAATCCCCAGATTACCAGTAAACCTCCCGTGTTTTTGGAGGGTAACCCTAGGATGTGGCTTGCTTTGCTCGATTCCCATTTTCAGGCGACTCAAACAGTCGGGGACCATCTAAAAATTGAACAGGCTTTAACTGCTTTGGCCCCTCGTCAGCTGGAACGTTTAGAGGAATTCATACTCTCTCGCAATGAGGACACCACCTTTACTGAGTTCAGGCGGGCAATCCTGAAAGAGTTTGAGCTATCATCTGAAAGGAAGTCAGACCAGTTATTAACCCAATCTTGCCTTTCTGGTGTCCGGCCCTCCTTAATGCTGCGCCGTTTACGACGTATGGCCACCGGCGAATTGCAGCTAGGAGAAGCGGTGCTGAGGCGCCTGTTTTTGAATAAGTTACCGCTTCACATCCAGAGGCAGCTTAGCGCTATGTGGGACGTAAACCTTGATGATTTGCCGAAAAGGGCAGACGAAGCTTATGAAGTAAGCCACTACTTAGGACCAGCATCACGTACTGGTACTGGCCCCAGCTCTCAGCAGCCAGGGAGAGAGCAAACCCCTTCATCACCTGAGCAACGTTATGACACCCTCATCCTTTCCTCACACGCCAACACACTTCCCCACTCACCCCATACACTTCCCCTCACCCCTCCCCTCTCTTCTCCACTCCCCACACATCTTTCCTTACGGGGCCCCACACCCTAACACACTTCCCTACACCTCTACCCACACGCCGACACACTTCCCCACTCACCCCATACACTCTCCCACACCCCTCCCCACGCTTCTCCACTCCCCACACATCTTTCCTTACCTCCCAACACACTTCCCTCACAACCCCCTTACCTCTTCCTACAGCTACCCTCACCTCCCCCTACACCCCAGCACACTTCCCCACTCACCCCATGCACTCTCCCACACCTCTACCCACATCTTCCCCCACAGTTTCAATTATGTGGCGAAGTTACCTTGTGACGATGTTACCCTAATAAATTTAACTGGAAAAGCCGGATAAAAATTTTTACGACAACCGGGAATTTAAAGTTTTGTTTCGGTGTAAGCAACGTAAATTTTCGATGTACGAAAGTGTGACGAAGTTACCATGTGGCGAAGTTACTGTGGCGAAGTTACCATGTGGCGAAGTTACTGGCAACCGTCTAGTTTCCGGTATTGCTAAATCCTGCACGAGCACAAGGACTGCCCTCGCAAGTGAGTTACGAGCACAAGGACCACTAGGAGTGCAAGTGAGTTAGTACTAAGGGTTAGGGCCCCTAATAATAACTCACGTATGCCCCTAGTGGTCCTTGAGCTCGTAACTCACTTGTGAAGTGGTCCTTGTGCTCGTGCAGGTTTTAGCAGGACCTGTACAGCTCTAGTTTTTTTAATCAATCATTATAAGAATTGAATGTGCAGAGCAGAAACATTGGTTAATGGTTATTATGGGTAAACTTTTGGGGTCAAATCTAGAATAAGCCGTCGCTGGAATAAGCCATCGAAGCAAGCGGCTGATCACCGAGCGAGCGTGTAATATAATGATCGCTTGCTTCGACGGCTTATTCTAGATGAGACCCAACTTTTGTGTCAATTGTAAAAGAAATATTTTTTTTAAGATAGGAGTTCTACAGTTAGGTATAATTTATCAGATTGAAATTTTTGCCCTGTTATGGATATCTTTTTCAAATCAGGAAAAAATAGAAAGTTTTAAAGGGGGAAAAACTCCTTGAAGTGGAAAATTTGATGATGTAATTATATTTTTACTGAGAAAGAAATAGACATAGCTTAAGCTTGCAGTTTCAATGTAAAATCATGGAAAAATAACGTTTTATTTTTATATAAAAATAAACTGCTGTGAAAATTAAATTCCCACGTTAAATTGTAGAAAAACAATTCAGCTAAATTTTGTTGTCATCAATTCTGAGTGGAAATGACATCTTGACATGCAGAAATGAGAGTACCGGTAGCATGCATCCTCAAATTTTCCAATTAAGGAAGTTTTTACTCATTTGAAACTTCATGTTTTTTTCCTAATTTAGAAAAGATATTCATAACATGGTGAAAACTACGATCTGATAAATTATACCTAGCTGTTTTACACCGGAGAATTGTGTTCCAGTTTGGGTCGAACGTAAGTAACAAAGGCTTTAGGTAAGGTACAAATGTTTTCTAGTGGAAAAAGCACTCAAGATCTGATAAGCTTACACAGTGGCAATGTGTGTTTAGATTATTTGAGATTGTGAGCAATGTAAATGCCAAGATGTTTAACACATGTAACTGTATTAATATTGTGAGAGCAAATTTGAAAATTGTCCAAAGAATTGACCCAAGAAATATGCAGATGCTTGCATTATTGACACTGAGAGTAGACTATCGACTGTTACTGAGATCGTTGAGGTTATAGACACTGAGACACATTATTGATTGTCGTGCAGATGATTATTGACACAAGAAATATGCAGTTTTATTTTATTTTATAAATAAAACTGAACAAATTTTATGGTTTAACAGTTCATATTCCCTTAACAATGTGCAGGAATTATTAATTGTGAATATGAGTAATAGTAACAATAGCTCTGAAGATAAAGAGAAGGTACCATCTTTTGATATCTGTTTTCTTCAAGATATTCATGAAATATTGAGTCGTTTGGAAGCTGGACGTGACATTGAAAACTTAAGTCATAAAGTCATTGAATTAAAAGAGAAAATCAAACAAGCTAAAGCAGAGATTGAAGAGGCGAAAGGAATTGACAGTACAAAAGAAGAACAAGAAGCTATTTTGGCATCACTTCAAAAACAATTACAAATTAAACATACCATTGTTGAGAAATACAAAAATTTCAAAACTCAAGTTTCTTGAATGAATAATCATCTAGAAAAGTTTATTGTTGATTTAAAAACATGGAATATTTTGCTCTTGAGAACCCTTCCAAAGTGACTTGTATTGTAAATGATTACTCCTGTAATTTAAAAGAAAATCATACTCCATTAGTTATAGACAATGGATCATACCACTGCAGAGTTGGATGGGCTGGTTTGTTAATGCCTGAACTTGACTTTAAAAATGTTATTGCTAAAAATCGAGGAAATCGAAAGGAAAAGGATTGGGAAATGCTAGTTGCTGATGAAATCACGAACATTGAAGCCGTTCGTTGGTTGCTAAGAACACCACATGATTTTAATGTTTTGGTTAATTACTCTATTCAAGAAACTTTGTTTGATTACGTCTTTAAGCATTTAGGTATAGACAGTGATGGTGAAATTGGTCACCCAGTATTGATTACTGAGCCTATCGCTAATCCTGCTTTTTGTCGAAAAAATATGTCAGAATTGCTCTTTGAAGCTTACAGTATTCCTCAACTAGCATATGGCATTGATTGTTTATTTAGTGAGTTTAATAACGAAAATGAAGTGCCACTCACTTCTCTGATTATTTCGTCTGGTTTTCAAAGTACACATATATTGCCTGTTGTAATGGGTTTCCCTGATGTCAAGAATGCATTGCGACTTAACCTTGGTGGCTATAATTGCGCTGCCTATATGCAACGTTTGTTGCAGTTAAAAAACCCTGTTTTGGCATCAGAATTAAATCTTACGAGAATGGAAAATGTGGTTCGCAATCTCTGCTACATACCTCAAGATTACAATGAAGAAATTAAACAATGGTTGGATCCTTTTTATTCAATAAACAACACCACTTCACTTGTGATTCCTTACCAGGAGAATGTGAAGATTAATAGTTCAAAAGTAACTCCTTCCTTTTGTAGAACTATAGAGCTACAGAAGAAGCTAAAACGGTTTGATTTTAAACTTCACGAAGTCAACTGTGTATTGGATATAGAAAACGTAAACCCTGATGCTGCTGTTAAAGTTGCTAAAGACTTTGGTTGTGACAGTATGGAGCAACTTAAAGAAAAATCCCAAGATCTTTATTCCAGCATTCAGGAATTGCAAAAGGAACTAAATGACCAAATAGTCGACCCAAATGCAGCCAAAAAAGTAGTGAAATGTGGAACAGAGAAAATACAAATCCCAGAAATTTTATTTCAACCTTCTTTAGTGGGCTTTGATCAATGCGGCTTAAAAGAATGTATTGAAATAGTGCTGAAACGTTATTCATCTGAAATTCAAAACTCTTTAGCCAAGCATGTTTTTATAACCGGTGGAACTAGTTGCATAAAAGGATTTAGACAGCGAGTATTTACAGATTTGCAGGAATTGCGTCCATATAAATCTGAAATAAATGTAATCCAAGCAGCTGACTCTTCATTGGATGCATGGAAAGGAGCAGCTAAATGGGCACTCACTGACCATAATGCGTGGGTTACTAGACAAGAATTTGAAGAACATGGCTGGGATTTTTTTCATAAGCACAGATTTTCCAATTCTTGACTTTTTTTGTTGTATCAGAAGCTTTTTAATTCGGTTTGTAGGAAGTAGAGCAAACCTTATGCTTGTCTGAGTTTTTAGTGTGAAGACGTCGGTATTGGGAGAAGTGAGGTTTTGCTTTGAACCAATGACAACATTATTTCAATTTTTTACGTAATTCAATCGCTTTATTTAAAGTCTTAACTGGTTAGTAATTATTTTGATTTTTCTCCAAAAAAGATTAAAACACCAACGGCTTGCGTTCTATTCAAAAAGCTATTTGCGGTTAAGTTTCTGGTAGTGAGTTTGAAAAAATGCTAGAACGATATTGCGTTTGTGGAATGTAGATACGCGTGTATTCTGCTGTTGTTGGCGTGAGCCAAGCAAACAGTTTCTTTACCAATTACGTCAGGTATTGCGCTGTTTTTGTGATTTTATAATGCAGTCTGTTTTTGATTGGTTTTCTTTTTAACATTATTGTCATTTTGTAGACTTAAAGTGTGCTAACGTTGTTAAAGATTTTCAAGTTTTTAATCATCAAGTACTTGGTTTAGCAATACTGTAATGAAAGTAAAAATAAAGAAGTGGTACGCTGTGGCAAGCTGGCACTGGCAGACTTCAGACGATAGCTGTGGAATTTGTCGTTACCCGTTTGAATATTGCTGTGCGAATTGTAAAACTGCTGGAGACGATTGCCCGATAGGTTAGTTAGTATTTCATGTACCTCATGAAAATTTTTCGTGTTATAGGTGAAACTAAAAAACAAACTATCTGTTCTCTTTGGCACTTAGCATCATTGAGCTAAACTTTTTTTTATTGGAATATTTTGAACTTTTTTTGTTTTGATTCAAAAGTTATATAGTTATCGAAACTCGATAACAAAGCAACTTGTCCAAGATATTTTTATTACGTTTATTAGCGTGGCTCACAATTTTTTTTTTAGTGTGGGGTCAGTGCTCTCATTGTTTCCATATGCACTGCATATTGAAGTGGCTACAATCTCAGCAAATTAATCAACATTGTCCGATGTGCAGACAAGCATGGAAGTTCAAAGAAGTGTAAGGTAAAACTGTTTATTAGTTGTATTTGAGGTTATTAGCAAGCATAGCTACCGGCAGCGTTTTTTTTTTAAGGTTTTGCTTGAACCATTACGTAATTTTGAAACATCGCCAGTTTTTAAATTTGCGTGAAACACAGGTTTCTACACTGTTGCAGAAGCAGATTTTGAGAGGCTATTTCGGTTGCTCAAAACGTCTTAGAAAAAACACTGATTACCTGTACCTTAATCGCATATTGCGCTGCTTGTGTCAGCGATATGGCCTTGCGGTACCGCGCGAAGATTGCAGATCGCAGTGATGGGTTCGATTCACAGCTGTGTCAATCATTGTTTATATATACGATACGCCAATTGGCTGCGGACTCGAACAGCGTAAACTCACTTTGCAGTCTCTCAATCAGTGATGGGCACGATAAACGTCTCTGTACTAAAGCGATAATCGATAATTTCAAAAAAGCCCAGAGCGATGCCGATAAGTCTTAATTTCTTAAAACGATATCGGCAATCGATAAATCATCGCCGGTAAATTTTTCTGATCAGTGTTGCAGTAAATTTTCAATGCGGTGGACGAAGTTTTTTTTTTGTAAGTCTAATTGCAAAAATATTTTTCAAGAACAGAGAGCAGTTTACGACTGTGCCGTGGCATTAAACAAAACATAGAGAGACTTTTTCAAAATTGCAGCAAGACTTAAATGAACACCGTGTATCTTTTCCATAGCGCTAACTCGACACTGTGTCCATAAAGAATCGTTCGTCGCGATAATTTATCGGCGATATCAAAACTATTGTGAGCGATAACGATAAAAACTTGTGAGCGATAACGATAATAAATTATCTCGATAAATGCCCACCTCTGCTCTCAATTTCTAGAATTTTTTCCATGATAAAGTAACCTTCGGCTTTTACATAAATCAGTGGCAGTCGCAGTGACGATACGACGTAACAGCTTCCCTTTTTCTGCTACCTTAGTCGGTTATTGCCGATATCGATAATTGTACTATAATGTAACATAAGGTTAGAAAGTGTATAAAATTATGTTCTTTTGGCAGGGCAATGTTTTCTCTGACGAAACATCGGATTTCCGCCAGAAGATATTTCAACATTTCCTCCATAGCAGCTAGCATTTCTGCAGCTGTAGATTTAAAAACTCCAGTAACACCCGAACTTGTTTCAAATATTGTAAACGAGGTTACGCTTCACAATATTTCGTATGGTTTCCACACGAATTATTTTCGGTCTTTGCCTTCCGAAGATGTTGTGGTGGAATTCAGTTCCCCAAATATTGCAAAACTTTTTCACGTCGGCCACTACCGTTCTACTGTAGTAGGCAACACTATCAGTAATGTATTGTCAGCTGCTGGACATCGGGTGCACAAAATTAACTACTTGGGAGACTGGGGCATTCAATTCGCTCTGCTTGCCGTCGCATTTGAAAGATATGGCAGTAAAGAACTTCTGAATGCAGAACCATTAAAGCACCTTTATGATTTGTACGTCAAAGTATCCAATCAGGTTAAAGACGATAAAAGCTTACAAGATGAAGCTCAGGTTTTATTTGCGAAGATGGAAGAAGGCGAGAAAGATTCGCTTCGATTTTGGGAAATCTGTCGTGATTTGAGCGTTACAGAATATAAGAAGTTATATGCTGAACTTGGAATATTCTTTGATGAGTACACGGGAGAGTCAAACTATGTTGTCCCAGCGAAAACAGTCCTGGATATTTTAAAGAAGAAATCGTTATCATATAGAGACGAAAGCGCTTTGAAAATCGATTTGTCAAACTCATTATGGCTGGCTGAAGCTGAAGAGCGGCATAAACATCCAGTCTTAGCCAGATCGAGTGGAACAACATTGTACTTGACCAGAGATGTGGCTGCTGCTATAGAACGTTATGAACGGCTTAAATTTGATCGTATGATTTACGTAACTGATATTTCTCAAACAATGCATTTTAAACAACTTTTTGGCATTCTGGAGGCTTTGGGACACTCGTGGGCCCAAAGCGAGTCCGGGAAGTTGATTCACAAAAGTTTTGGTCGTGTTCAAAAAATGCAAACGCGAAAAGGCAACATCGTGTTACTGAATGATATTTTAGAAGAAGCTTACCAACGCGCGTACGAAGATAGACGTAATTGTGAAACAAGAAAAGCGAGTTTAAATGAGAATGAAATAACTAAAACGCTGGCCTTGTCTGGTTTAATATACCATGATTTAAAAAGCCGATTACCTAAAGGGTACAAATTTAGTTGGGAAAACGCCCTTGCTTCAAAAGGCAGCAGTGGCCTTTACCTTCAATATACTTACAGTCGTCTATGCAGTCTTGAACGTAATACTGGCGTACGCGTGACAGACGCGATAGATTCTGTTCAAGTTTTACAACAACCTCCTCTGGTCTCATTGCTTCAACTCGTAAATGAATATCCTTCAACCCTGGAAAGGCTTTATGAAAATCTGGAACCAAGTATATTGGTTCGTTATTTATTTGAACTTAGTCGATTAGCTGCAAGAGCGTTTAAATCTTGCGTTGTCAAAGGTGAACCTGGAAATGTAGCAGAGGCGAGGCTGGCTTGTTTTCACTGTGCAAGAATTGTTCTAGGTAATGGTTTAAAAATTTTGGGCATAACTCCTTTGGAGCAACATTAGTTTATAAGTGTTTTGAATTGTTACTGCCTAACGCATAACATTTTTGGTTCTTGGAATTTTTATCGATGTTTAGCTGTGTAATGCATTGATTGTGGTGCGTTTGCTTTGATGTATATAACTTAGAGCGTGCATTAAAGATCAGTTTGTAATTTTTCGCATCCACTCAAGAAAGGTTTAATTTGTAAAACAGTCAACTTCTACCGAAGATACCATTCTAGTAGCATCAGTGTCGCCAAGATATGAATTTTTGTCAAGCCCATAGACTTCCGAAATTTCAAAAAAGCGTTACTCATAGACTAGTTTTACGAAATTGGCCGACTTCATCTTCGAGCCTACAATTTTTGGAAGTCTTTAGATTTGACAAAAACTGATAGGCCTATTTTGGCGAATTTGACATAACTTCACCATCTGGATTTTTTTAATTTTGCAAGCCAAGCTTGATAAAAAATTCAAATTTTGGCGCTTTTCGCAATGTCATAACCACAATATTTTGGATTTCTTGAAATTTTGCAAGTCTATTGGTTCGATAAAAGTTCAAAAATGTCATAGGCCTAACCTCAACATTTTTTGAAATTTTACAAAAACTATAGTCTCGATGAAGCTTCAAATTTTGGCTTTTTTAAAAAATTGGCATAACCTCAACATAAACAATTTATCGAAATTATGGAAGTTCACTGGTAGTGAAAAAATACAAGTTACGTTAAGGACAACTTACATAATACGGTTGTGCGTAAGAAATATCAAGTTGTAGGTCCACGACAGAGTGAGCATCTAACGCCGTATTGCGTATCGTGTAATGCAAACCGGTTGGCCTAGTGGTTAAAGACATCGCTATCGGCGCGGGAGGTCTTATTCTTGTGCCGGTCAAATCAGACACTGTCGCCACTGCGGCGTTTTTCTGTCGTCCCGGCGCCAAGCAGTGGAGATGCCCCCCCAACTTGTTACACGCTCCAGCGGGTATAATGAAGATATAATTTTTGATCAAGTAATGCATTTTAAAAAAACAATATGAATTCTCGCCATACCCTGAAAGTAGTCATAGATAAACGCTGAAAAATACGGTTTGCCTGATTTTTTTTGTGAAGAAACGCCAATGGCTGACACACACACAAGGAAATGTGTTAATAGAAAAAAGCGCTACCACGTGTAAAAAACCATGCAATTTCCACATTTCTCTATAGCTAAAATAACACGTGAAGGCTTGCTGGTATAACAAACTTAACTACATGGTTAACCACGCCACAACATTGTCGCAAAACTACAAACCACAATGCTAAAACACAGTAACAATTGCAGGAAGCTAAAAGGCACCAAAAATCTAACTGGCATATTGACAACATAAAAAGCCGAAAGGTGAAGCTTTGCAACATACAAAAGCACAGTTAGACAAGTTAATTTGAAGGCAACCAAAAATCAACGACGAGTTAATTTGAAAACGAAATCAGCAAAATAATTTTTAAAACCACTTTCAGGAAACTGATGTTTAACACGCTATTAAGCTATTAATACACTTACCACCTGCAGTAGGTCATTAATTGACATAGTGATACAGAGCTACCTGTCCTATATGTTTAGTCATCGCCAAAGCATAGCCAAGCAGTAATACGGTTCATAATGAAGTCATTGCACTCATATAGGTCATGCAAGGTCGAACCGAGAAAGCACACAGCAGCACACTATCAAGTCACGAGGCAGAACGCATTCAGTTTGACAAATTTAACAGAAAACCCTTACTGTAGAAATCAAGGAAATAAGAGCTTGTAAAACGATGCCAAATTTGGTAACTTTTCGCTCAAATCCTAAAACGTATATTGTTCGGCTACGAAGCAACCTCAATCAATATTTATTGAAGCTTTCACGTATATTACTATAATCGCTATGTACGTCTAGAACTCGAGATATACAGTCTATTGGGAGCTACGCTAGCGTTTTGTATTATTGATTGAATAAAACAAGATTTAACCAATGCAGAAGCGATTTAGCAACAGCATGACTCCATCACATGAAATTTAATCCTTGGCTTTACGCCTCGTCGTTGCTTTGTTGCATCATTCAATCCAACATTGCGAAACTGGCTTTGTGTAGCCTACTAAAATGCCAACCAAGCTCAACAATGACCGTGAAATTATCATGAAGGGTATAATTTACGCATTCAAAGTAGAATATTTCACTAAAATTAAAATCAAAGTATCATGCAATCCTAAAAACCGCACCCAAAAAATACCAACTTTAAAAACTGGTTATAAAGAGCACCCTTTCTTCGGCAACTTCACTAAAAAAGTTAATATAAAGAGTGACGGTAACCAATCTAACGGTGGTAAACGATAAAATTTTCTACTCCAATGATGACTGCTAGTCCATTATTTGGCTTGAAGAGTATTAGGACAAACAGTACAGACAGAACACACACGTTACAGTGCAACACATAGATCAGGCATCAGGACATTTTAACAACAATCCACCTTTAAAAGCATTAAAGGATTGACATATCCAACAGTGAGATATTAGCAACACAATTCCTATCATTAAAATGTATACAATAACTACACTACAGTGACAGAAAATGGAATGGTCGAGATAGATATCAAGTACAAAAAAATTGTAGTTGGGCTATGTATTGTTGTGCTCCTTAGAAAGGATATTTAACTTATTAGAGTTTGAACTTCCTAAAACCAAGAAATGTTCTGCATATTCGTTTGAACTGTTTAAATTGACCTCAAGTTCTTCAGGGATTTCTTCGTCTGTTTCGTAATGATTGCCATCGTCAGGGTCATCAAAATTCATTGAATATTTTGACATATTGCTGACTGAAGCTCGAAGGTTTTCTCCAGAAGAAACTTTAATCATAACAGGACCTTGCCCCCAAAACTTTCGTTGAGGTGGAGGTACGGTTTTGGGTCGAGAGTGGCTGCTGCTCTGCACATCACCCGTTGAGTTGCGTGCTTTCTCAAAATCAATGGAATCTTCAAAATCATCCGAGTACTTGCAGTTCATATTTCGCATGGAAGCGTATAATTTTGCTCCCGTATCCGTTACTATTTCCACCGATTCTTGGCCCCAAAAGCGTCTAGGAGTGATAATTCGAGCTTCTCCTTTTTTTGTTTTCGAAGAGGTGCTAGTAAAGTTTGTTTTTGGAATGAATTTTTTCGTTTTTGAATAATCTTGATACTTCATTGAGCTTTGCGGTCTTGGCAGAGCATTAGCTCCATTCACGTAGGTAGAAAAACCTCGTTCTTTTTTTTCTTTTTCCTCTTCCGTTGTATTTTTGCGATGCAAACTTTTTGCAAGTTTCTTGTGCTTTTCAAGCTCGATCAAATATCTATCATGTTTTTTTACAGCACTTTCTAGTTGTGCACAGTTATTATTTGCATTTTTGCCATAAGCTGAATTACATGAAAGCTTTGTTTTTCGCCGTTGCATTTTAGGTTTCCATTCTTGACGACAATTACTAATCAACCTACTTTTCAACACATATTGACATTTAATCTGAAAGAAAATTGTAAATTGGTAAAAACATTAGTAACTTGTCTAGTGTCTACGCTTAAAAGCAATATAATACCCATTCTAAATGCATCAGCAGTTTTACAAAATATAACATAGCAAAATTTGTTCTACAGAATCAAACGTACAGCACCAAATTCGCATTCAAGATAAAGTTACTTCGACAAACCCTCAACCTTTCTAAAATAAGTATACCCTTAGAGCTTGACGTTTTCAAATATTTGTCGTTTATAGAACCAAAAACTACAAACCACACACTTGACACCACCAGTAAAATCGATGTAACAAACACAAACAAATACCACAACATAAAACTTTTATGAAAGTGATGTTGACAAATTTCAACGAATATATAGATACAATAAAACACTTCGCAAGAAACAAAATACAGTGAAAAAGTTTAGTTGTTAAATAGTTTTACAAAAAAATGATGACAAGGTAGCGTGTAACTGTAAATTATGTTTGCTCTACACAGAGTTAAAAATATAAAGACGCGTTTGCAGAAAAGACATTCGAAGTTCAACATCAAACTTTCTAAAACTACAAGGTTTTCAATCACAACGTGTTTATCTAAGACTAGCAAATAAATGTTAAGTGAATTTTTGAATCAATACATTCATTAATAGATCACCAAGTGCAATGCAGTTGTTCTAGTTCATTTTCTCGTTATACTGATTAGCTTCAAATACATTTCTACAACGACAAAATGCAATAAAACTAGCAAAATTTTTGTAACTTGAATTCCATGTAAAACAATAACACTTTCGTGTTTTCGCTTACTCGCATAAAAAATGCGCCATTTTAAAATCAAAATTATTACGCTGTATCTTCTTCAACAACAAAAGTGATGAAAGTAGTGTTTAAATAACAAAATAAAGCTAGTTTGCGTCAACAGATTGAAGAAAATTCTTATTGGTAAACCTAACATCAAAGTTCAAAACGTATGCCCAATCAACTATTTATACACCAATGCAAAAACCCAACTTTAAATTCAATGGAATAGTATAACAATATGAATTGCATGATCTTTAAAAAGCAACTGATGCGTAATAGCCGAATCTTACCTGCGAACACATTGTATGCTTTATTAAGCGGATGTGACTGTTCTGACACAAGTAAAGCTGCAATGAACATGCATTCAGGCTGTAGCGATATAATAACCATCGCAATTTCTGTAATGTCATTTTCACACATAAGGGCAATTAAAGGTAATACACCAACTGCGCGAAATATCACTCAAGAATTACGTTCAACAAAGAGTAACTCACTGAATGGTGTTATAACAATAAATTACGTAGCTATGACACACCCATTTTTAGAAAATTCAGTTTTCTTAAGACATTTTTGGGGGTGGATTTGGGTTCTTAAACATGAAGATAAGTCCCGAAAATGAGGGTGAATTAAGGCAGATTTTTTTTTCATTTCGGTTCCCAAGATGTCTCATTTGGCATGTAACATTTTGTACAAAAAAAATCGGGTAAAAGTGTAACATACTTTTTTCAATGCCGTACGTATAGCCTATATCTATCACACCATTATGCAATTATAGCCCGATTTCGAGATTAAGTTTCAAAACTCTACACATATCAGGAACTTCACTTCGTGTTAAACCGTTGGAAGACCAAGTATAAAAACAACATACGACCACTTGAGTTAAATTGTCACGTGCAAGACTAACGTAAAAATTTTGGAAGGAAGCTGAAAACGTCAAAAAACGGTATAGGTAAGCATGTTATTGTTAATCCTTTTAGATTTGGAGACAAAAAAAAGATATCAGCCCTACAGATTTTGTTATAAGAGCTTTTTAAAGCCATGAGGCTTTCTTGTTAATAACACTACCTCAAATCTAAAAATTATCTTATATGATACCAAACACGAAGACCAGTCATTACCAAAAGTGTAGGATTGAAACTACAATGCATAGCAAAAATTTTCAAAAAAGTTTAACTGTGGTAAAAGTTGATTACATCAAAATACGTTTTCTACAACTACCTTTGAAGACAAGCATTTGAAACATCTTTGAAAATTGACATGGCACTAATTCGCTTTTGATGAAGTATTGAACTATTATAACAAGAATAGATTGGGATACACTCTACAACACATCAAACAATGAGAGAAATGAATAAATATGGAAAAAACGCTACAGAAGAATGCACAAAAGCATAAAAAAATGATTAACTTTAGGGGTTGAAGCAAAGTTTTCACCACGTTTTTCAAAATTGTTCAAAACCTTCTTCCACGCACTTACAACTACATACTAAAATCCATTTTCCAACACGTGTGCATTTGTCGAATAGCTTTTTAAGAATTCTTTTTACCACCGATCAACAAAATATTGAGAAGTTTTTAGCACAAAAGTTGATGCAGCATTTCTACTACTACTATTTTACACCAGTTACTTGTGCAACACGCCCACGTCGCTCAGCTACTTCAACGACGAACTAAACATGTGATGCGAGTTAAATAAAAAGAGGTTGAAAAAGCAAACTACATGCATTAAAACAACGGAAGATCATCTAAATGAAATACTGTAAACCGGCAACAAGAAAAAACTGCTCTAGAAAAAGCTCCGAGTCAAGGACAGCGACATGGGCAGCTCGACCTATAATTGCATCAGTAGTGCTACTAGTTGGAAGTGGATGAACGACATGGTAACGACGCAAGTTTATCTTTGGGTTTTGCAACACTGGAGACATGATATTGTCCACCATTTCTTGGTACACAGCGCTTAATGCTTTGTCTTTGAAGGCAGCTTTGCACATTTCGATTCTTGCCGATTGGTAAGGTACATATCGATCATCAGCAAAAGCGATTAATAAAATATTTTTGAAAAATTCAAGTCCTTGCTTTGCGCTAAGTTTATAAATAAAAGTATCTCGGAAATTTTTTTTCTCTTTACAAGCAAGTTGCAAAAGGCATGGTGACTTTAGAAACTTTCGCATTAGCCATAAACCGGTATTGACAATCGCACTGCTGTTCAAAACAGTTCCAAGATGGGGAGAACAAAACGAGACAAAAGTGTGAAATCGCGGACGAAGGTGCTTCAGAGATTCACTTGTAATTGCTGAACGAATGAGCAGACCGCCAAGCGAATGGCCAATGAAACTGATGCGTTTTGGATGAGTTTTTGAAAAATATGAATTTCTGATGTAGTCCAGTATCTCGTCAACTAATTTATTGGTCATAATTTGAATATCATCATAAGTATCATTTTCGTTTGCTGATGACATCAAATAAGATATTTGGGACTTGGAGTGTCCAGCAGATTTCAAAATGGCTTCAAGTCCCATTTGCAAAAACACCTTCACTACCCTCATGTCTCCGTCATTACCATCAAGACCATGACAAAAGACAATCAAGTGAGAGTCTTTACTAATTTTTGCTTTGTTTGCTTTTACTTTAGAGTAACTGAAGTACGGCGTAAGAGGAATTGTAAAAGGAAGATCACTAAATAAATGACCAGGAAACTGTAACGAGCCCAACAATCTACTTTTTTCGGCAGCATGTTTCGCTTCTAATTTTTGTAACAAAGTGTTTGTGCTATCCGAAAACGTCATGATATCCAAAGCGTCACTATCGGCATCTTGACCAATGCTATCTGCACCAGAGGGCTCGCATACATCATCATGAAGCTGATTAAAGTCCATACACTCACCTAAAAACGCTTCAAGTGTCAACATATCATCTTCAGTGTGACCTTTGTTCACTTTAGCATTGTTTGAATCCAGTTGCTTTGCAGTTTCATCAGTTTCTTCGCCATTCTTGCTTTGCTTTTCGGTTTCATGAGGGTTATTGCTGTTTTTACAGGCATTTATATGATTGTTCGGGTGGTCACCATTACAACCACTACTTTCTACCATATTGCCTGAAATTGTTTTTCTGCCAGTATAGCCTGGACCTGTAAAGTTGCATGAAGAATTAGCTGAAGTTTCACCAGCTCCATGAAAAAGCGAATTAAAATTCGGGAAATCATCTGGCTCTTCCATTGTGTGAGCGGCAATATCATTTGAAAACTTTGCATGACCAGTTGGAAAAACAGCTTGATCTGCTAAATTGGAAAGACATTTGAAATTAAAGTCAATTGCAGGATTGTCAACCCCATTGGACAGCAATTTTACATTCGAAAAACTTCCAGCTTTTTGGTCAGGCATATTTGCTTTCACATGTTTTGCGTGAGAAAGTTTTGGATAGGATCCACTGGAGGTGAGGTTGCAACTATGTTGAAAAACTGGTACAGAAAAACAATCAACATCATATTTATCTTCAAACACAATGCACATAGGACTGGATGTACCGTCACTTTCCAATGTATCAAGAAACAGAGGCGGCAAATTATTGTAATAAGACGAAGATCTCACTTCATTAGCAAACAAGTTATAAGAAGTAGACCGCTGATCATCAAACAAATAACGAGGATTATTTACAGCAAAAAAACAAGATTGAAATCTTTGAATTCGTTGCTTGTGGTGCAAAAGCGCAAGTTTGCCAATGATATTGCGGTTCAAGCAAACTAATTTTAAGATGTCTGACCACAAAGCAAGAACATAAGAGCAAGTTGATGCAAGGTTCATATTTGCTTGGTCAAGAACTTCATCTCGGCTGCCAGCTTGTTTCATTGATTCTTGCATACCTTTAATTTTTATTAAAGCTTCAGTAAACTGATGGGTATGTTTGCTTTGACTCGGAACATACTGGCTTACTACTGTCAAATATCCTGTAAGGTAGGTGTAAACAGAAAAAAGAATATCAATAACAGAGTTGTGAACTGAAATAGCATAATCCAACTGTTTGGCCAAATTTGTGAATGGCTGTTTTGAAACAGGAAAAAGGATTGATTCCAGGGTAATCTCACGAACATTTCCCGGAGTATCGTTACGACATACAGCTACAGTTTGTAATAATGGTTGGTGCAAAGCCACCAACGAAGCATGGATGACCAGTTCAATACCAGCTCTTACACCATATTCAAATACCAGTAAAGTATAGCCATGTAAGCCCTGAATTGGATCAATTTGAAATTGTATAGTTCGATTGCTAACCTCATCAAAATCTTCCAAAGTTATTTGATCTGCATCATCACTAGAGGAAAACCACAATTTCGCAACTAATTTAAATTTCATTTCTGAAATATTAGCCAAAATGCTTTGACAGTCAATGAGTGTATGGCACCGAAACAAGAAAGTATGGTCCAGTGCTAAGTCTTGATGTCTGTGCAAAATCTGAACTGTTTTTGAAATTACTTTGTTTTTACAGATTTTAGCAGGTAAAAGGCTCTTTGCATCATGATCACTTAACAGATGAACTTCCAGATTAGATTTAGCAGAAGTTTGATCTTCAAATTCCAGTGATACATAGTACAAACCACGCTGAAAAATGTCTATATTATAAAAGTGTCCAAGATCGATGACAATTTCAAAAGTTGATTGAAGGTTGTCCATTATTTACGATCAACAATCTTTCAACTTCAGTTCAAGTGATCAACTGCAGCATAAACTCCAGCATATTGGCCAATTACGTAAAATCAAATTCTGAAGTTAACTTCAACAAGAAAATAATTTAAACATTAGGCTACTTAACATGACTCAAGCTCAACCTTAACCATTGACGTCATGTGTAACCAGTCTTGGTGACCAACCAGGTACTGGTAGTCAGCATGCTAGATGCTATCACACAATTATACATTAGACCAGCAGTTTTCAAGCAGGTTGCCAGTAACTTCGCCACAGAAACTTCGTCACATGGTATCTTCGCCACATTTTAAGAAGGTGAGGGAGATGTGGGGATAGTAGGAAAGTGTGTTGGGGTGTGGGGGGAGGAAGGGAAGATGTGGGAAGAGGTATGACAGGAAGTGTAGGAAAAGGTATTGGGATATGGGGGAGGTAAGGAAAGATGCAGGGAAAGGTGAGGGAGGAGATGTGGGGAAGTGTGTTGGGGCCCCATACCCTAACATACTTCTCTACACCTCCCCCATTCCTCTCCCCACGCGCCAACACACTTCCCTACTCCCCACACATCTTTCCTTACCTCCCAACACACTTCCCTACACCTCCCCCCACACCCCCCATACCTCTTCTGACAGCTCCCCTCACCTCCCCCTACAACCCAACACACTTCCCCACTAACCCATGCACTCTTCCACACCTCTACCCACATCCTCCCCCTCAGTTTCAATTATGTGGCGAAGTTACCATGTGACAATGTTACCTTAATAAATTTAGCTGGAAAAGCCCAATAAATTTTTTTGCGACAACCACGAATTTGAAGTCTTATTTCGATGTAAGCAATGTAAATTTTCAATGTATGAAAGTGTGGCGAAGTTACCACATGGCGAATTTACTGGCAACCTTCAAGCAGGGTTCTGCGGAACACTATCCAGTTCCACCAGTACAGTTCAGGGGTTCTGCAAGTTTACAATTTAGAGCAGGCTTTAAGCAAATTAGCACTGATAGATTAAATTAATGGAAGTGTCTATTTCACCGAAAATTCCGGTTACCGAAGTTTGAAAAATCGTAGTTGCATAATCGTTTTCGGTTCCTGTAGTGCGACTCTCACAGTAGGGGAACCGTTGGGGGATGTTTCCGATTCCGCAAATCACGATTTTCGAACTTTGGTAACCAAAATTTCCGGTGAAATACACACTTCCTAAATTAATACTCAGAGGTTTCTCCAGTCTCTGGAAGGTTTTATTGGAGCTCTGTTTCACCAGAAAGGTTAAAAACCACTGCATCAGACAATTTATCAGTAACCATAATGGCAGAATTATACCGGTACTAAACTATAGGGCCTATATCACAAGTATCATATAACTTTTTTCAACAATATTCACTAAAAACATCATCTTTAACTAGTCCTGAGTGTAACAATAATATCGCAGTACTTATATGCTGCTCTTATATTTAGGAGAGAATTCGTCCATAGGATCTTATAGTGGTACACTAGAAAGCAAAAGGGCATAGCACAGCGCACTTAACAATTCTGGCAGTAAACAAACAAGAAGCAAAGAAATCACACATTGAAAGCCAATTTGTAGTAATAAGTTTTTAAGAGGCTTTTCTAATTAGGCAAGTTGTTGCTAGACTACAGTGATAGAAAATATTTAGGAATACTCAGAGAGTGCTGGTACCTTACTAGCCTAGAGGAAAGTGAAGGGTTCAAGGTCGATCATCTATTGGATTACTGGTAGTCCAATAGACAGTAACATTTGCAACATCATAGCATAACAATGTCAATGCCGCCCAGTAATACAAATTAAGCACTGAGCACGTACAGGTGAAGTCTCACTACTGATACAGGTATGTACCATACCGGTACCATACACAGGTCAAATCTAGAATAAGCCGTTAAAGCAAGCGGCTGATCGCTGAGCGAGCAAAGCAAGCATTTAATATAATGACCGCTCGCTTTGACGGCTTATTCTAGATGAGACCCCCATACACTGGTAGCCTACCTAAGAAATTGAACTTTGCATTATGTTTAAACAGCTTAACTTTTTCGCACCAAAAATCATGCCAAATCCAAACCAGCTACTGATAAACCAGTTAACTAGCATACTGGTATGGTAGCTTAACTCCACATCGGGTCTTACTATACAGTAAACACCTCAAACTGAAACAGCGCGAAGGACGACAAAGGAATTGATAACCTTAATTCTAATCTAACCCTAACCTCACCCTAATGTAAAGTCCTTTGCAGTGTTTCAGTCCTTTGCGGGGGGTCCTACTTAACACTGCAAAGGACAACAAAACACCTCAAACTGATTCCTACTAAACACCGCCAAGAACGACAAAGGACCCTAACTCCAATCTAAACCTAACCTAACCCTAATTTAAAGTCCTTTGTCGTTTTTTGTTATGGTATGATTCCAAGTCCTTAGTTGTTCTTTGCGATGTTTAGTAGATCAATTCTGAATTTATGGTCCTTTGTCATTTTTTGCGGTGTTTAGTACGGTACCGGTACATCAAGTTGAGATACTGTGTCATCCTTTACAGAGTTTCAGTCCTTTGCAGTGTTTAGTAAGACCACCTTTGCGATGTTTAGCAGGACACTCCAGGTCTACAGCACAAAGCATATACCGATACACAGTATACAGGTATCAACAGCTAGTTGAATTCCAACTCAACTTACGGTACGTACTGGTACCGATAAGTCTCAACTAATAAGTTCCAGATTTACCGGTATCTAAAATTCCAAGAAGAAAACCCCGCAGTTACACTGTGCAGTGGACCCAAATCCACTGCAGATTGTTCTAAGTGATCTGGTTCTACCCCAGGCCAGTGCCAAGGGGGAGCCTGGCCGCCTCTGTGGCGTAGCAAGGGGCGGCTGGAGCCTGGAGGGGCGGTCTGCCCTGGGCGACACGCTTGGTTTATACCAGTAAATGGGCTGCTGCTTGACTCGAAGACCATTGGTCCCTTCGCAGCTCTGCCTGTTGCGTGTATCACTTGTTTATTCATGTGCCATACTTGCTATAATGAACCGGTACCTTGTGATTGCAGCAACAATACGTTCCAGTTCTGTTATCGAAATATCAAAATTTGGAATTTCGAAATTCAGATTTCAGACATGAGCGGAGTTGATTTTTGTAAGCCCGTTCCGATCAAAGGCCTGATGATCCCTGTGCCCACAACAATAGTTTTGTCAGGCTGTACGCAGATATTTTTGGAGGCAGGGGGACGTGAAGAAAACTACCAAAAAAATTTACAACCCTCCTGCAAGAATCTGACCCATAACGAGATTTAAATTGTATTAAAAAAAATGTGAGAGGGCATGCGTGTCCGCAGAACTTTTTGTAAGGGGGACAAAATTTTTTGGTAGGTTATAATTGTAGATTGGGAGAAGATAATAGCTGAATGGGTGATAAAAGAAAATAGGCCCAAGGAAAATAAGACAGCGTATCGACATCGGTAGAACAAAAACACGGACTTTGAGTGATACTGTAGCCAGTGATGGGCAAGATAAGTTTTTCTGTACTAAAGCGATAACCATAATCGATAATTTAAAAAAGCCCGGGGCGATACCGATAATCGATAAATCTCAATTTCTTAAAAAGATATCGTAATCGATAAATTCTCTCCGATAAATTTTTTTGATAAACGTTGCGGTAAATTTTCAATGTGTTTGACACGGTTTTTTTTTTTTTTTTTGTACGGCAAGTCAAATTGCAAAAGTGTTTTTCTAGATTTTTCAAGAAAAGAAAGCAGCTCACGGACCCATGTCAAGTCAAGTTTATTTTACCAGAAGGCCAAATAAAAATCGAAAGACGGATACGGCGAAAGACCTTACGGTCATCTGAGTCAGCCGCACCTTCGGCAGCAACTTACATTTATCAAACTGCTGGTAGGCTACAATGCAAAGAGCTTAAGACACAGCGTGGAAAATATAAAGTATTGAAATTCGCACTCATCTAAAAGGAAAATAAAATAAACAGAGCTGGAACGAGGACCGAACCTATCGAGACGAGACATCATAGCTTCGAGACCGAGATGAGACATCATAGCTTCGAGACTGAGACGAGACTTTAAAGTTACGAGACACGAGACGAGACACGAGACTTCATAAACCAAAAATTAAAAAATATAAAAACGATAGTAATACTCTGTAGTATGGGCTCTACTAAGCCAAGTTATTGAAATAACTTTATAGCAAAATGACATTAGCAAAAACAAATGAAGCAATGAAGCCGTAGCGGTTATGAACAGATGTGGCCTATTATAAATGTGCTATTGATCATATCCTTTTAACGATTACAATTAATGATTTAACGAGTTCACTATAATAACAACGAAACAGCTTATTATCGCAGAAGATTTAAGTCCTTGTAGCTTGCAAGGCAAGCAATACCTCTCGCAGACGATTACACGGCCCAATATTCTTTTTTAATCTGGCGAAAAAGACGTCAAGAAAACTTTAAACAAAAAGTCATTGGTAAGCTATGTTGATCTAGACCTGGGATGTCGGCATTGCAGCCCACTATTCTCTGCTAAAACAATTTTTTAGCAAGTTTATCAAGTATTGAGCTCGAGAGTGTTCATGAAATTTAATCAAAACACTTTATATTTGATAAATAATAAATTAATTAACATAAACATTTTAAAGTCATTGTGACACCATGCATTTTTGAAAATCTATCTGGTTAATAACTTTCTCATAAAAAGAGCTAGCTCAAATCTAGAAGCACTTCCCATGTCGGTAACCAAATTTCCTGCAACTGTAATCCCTGCACTTTTTTCGATTTGAAGCTTTGTTTGGGCCTGGACTACTTTGAATAATCTTTTAATAGCTGTTGTAAACCAGACGAGGATAGCATCTTTCATAGGGAACAAATTTGAAGAAATCTTGATTTTATGACATATGACGCGTTACTCTTTTGAAAATGTTTTGATTTGACACACCGTTTGCCCATAAAAAATATATTAATTTTTTATACCTGGCTAGCGGTCGTTATGTCTTTGAGTGAAGGCCATATTGTTAATGTGAATAAACATTATTGGATTAATTATTACATTAATTAATTATGTTAATGGATTTTTAAATTTTCTTTGTTGTTAAAAACATTGCATTTTCAGCAAAATGCGGCTCAGTACAAGGCCTACCTATCAATTGTTAATATTTTTTTTCTTAGAACTATAATATGAAATATTGGAATTCTGGTCGCTTTGCGGCCCAGTTAAATATTTAATTTTGCAATGGGTCCCTAATAAATTAAAAGGTTAAACATCCCTGATCTAGAGTAGATTACCATCGAATGCATGTGCTTAGTGGTTGAAATAGACCAGTTTTGCTTGAGTTTTCATATATGCTGCTCACAAAGAGAAAGCAAAAGCCTGCAATTCTGCAGGCCTGAACAACAAAGCAAAACAGTCTAAACAAAATGTGGCCAAATGTTTTTGCAAAGTGCGAAATCACGCACAATGCTTTACTTTGAATACATCGCGTAAGTACCATTGTTGCTTCCGTATCAAAGACCTGAATGCTGTTTCAAATCCAAAATTTTTTCATGTCTCGATCGATCGACTTTCAAGGTCCGAGACCGAGACGAGACATTGGCATAGCGAGACCGAGACACTCAAAAACGTGTCTCGAGACCGAGACACGTCTCGAGACATCCAGCTCTGAAAATATATGGGCACAAAAGCAATGCATATTTGTTTTATCAGTTTCACACTATGCACAGCTAATAGAATGCTGTAGCCAGTGCGGCGCTAGGCCAACTGAGGCCCCTCCCCCCGAAAAGTTCACGTGGGGCCCCCTTTATCCGCCAGCAAAATGGAAGGTAAAGGTGGTTTTACACAGAATGCGATTTTCATTCGATTTTGCATTTCATGCATATTCGTCCGATTTTTGATGAACAAACCTGACGGATATGTCTTTACACAAAATGCGATTGCGTCCGATTTTGCATCTCCGTACCCTAGTTTAAAATCTACGCACGTATTTTAATGCATTTTCGTACGTAACTCACTTACGTAAATTGCATCGTATAATTCTGTGTAAAGGCGATTTTGCATTCCATGCATATTCGTGCGATTTTTGATGAACGAACCTGAAGGCTGGATATGCCTTTACACAAAGTGGGATTGCGTCCGATTTTGCATCTACATAAGCCTACCTATTTACACTTCTTCATTTAAGTTGGCAAAACTTATTTAATAAGTTGGCTTCTAAAAGTAGCTGACCGTCTGACGTATACCATGGATTTCGTCGATCTGGTACCCAAAATAAGGACGACTGGAAAAGTAATAATTAAACTGCCTGGGTATCCGGTATTGAACTGAAGATACAACACCTTCCCTTCTAACCTAGCCGTACCGCGCGCAGGTGTCAAGATCCTACGTGACGGATTCGATTCGCGGCTGGAGCCGATCGCATTTGACATACAACGGGTGACTGCTGACTTGAAAAGCGCAAGCTCACTTTGCAGTCTCCCTCAATTACTGTTGAATTTTCCGTTCTTTATAATTTGAAAATAACCTCAGTTGTTATTAATAATATAATCTAGACAGCCTCGTCGTCGTTCAGCGGGGCACCTCTTCCAAGACAGATGGAAGCACCAAGGCCTAGGGTTTATCCTTTCACCACCCTGGCCACCAAACTGATTGGGTCAGATGCTGTCTGTAAGGGACTTCAGTCAGCATGTTGTTTCGTCATGCAAAACCATTAGACTAAACATACTTCGGGGTGCCCGATGTATGGGACACTGTGAGATGATGTGGTCTGCGGTTTGTTCACTGGCACCACACTCACGAATCGTTAGAGGAGCAAGACCCCATTTGTACATGGACGAACAGAAACGTCCAACACCAGAACGCAGACGGTTGAGCTTGATCCAGGCTGCCCTGGGCAGACCCATACCCAAGGGTCTGATGCTAGCCTTGTGAATGAAAGCGTGGAGTGACGATGCGTTTGCAGAGTACTCCATGTCCCATTTCGTGTTCGACCACTGAGCTGCACGGACGTCCATCTCAGAAAGACTGTCAAGTAATTTCCGAGCAGCTGGTACAAATGAGCGTCTAGATTTCAATCTTTCCCTATATACGTCCTGTGACTCATGAAACTGGCCATGTAAAATGTGGTCAGGGTCCAGGGAGCTGCGGTTGGCTGGGGAGAGTGTCGCTCCTTGGCGGCGAAGCTCAGCTGGCTGGATGTCTGAACGAACCGGAAGGTAAACCGATGGAGTGGGACGCAGGCATCCAGTGACAATGCGCAAGGCGTCATTTAATACACTGTCGATGAGGCGTGTGTGCGCGCTGCGGTACCAGATTCGTGCGCAGTACTCGGCAGTCGAGTAGACCAGAGACAGGGCCGCTGTGCGCAATGTTTTGGCGCTAGCACCCCAATCTGTTCCCTCAAGTCGCCTCACCAGTGAGACGCGAGCACATAGCTTCTTGCGCAATGCTTCCACGTGAGGACGATAAGTGAGCGATGTGTCCAGTTTGACCCAAAGATAAGTGGGAACTGGGCAGAAAGGTAAGGTCTTACCGATGTTACAGACCTTAAGCTCACGCTTGGCCTCTCGATTGTGCAGGTGAAAGGCCGCCGTCACCGTTTTAGTGTGACTAGGCTTCAGTCGCCAGGTCTGGAGATATTCCGAGAGTGTAGTCATGTTCTGGCTTTAAGTCCTTTCCAACTCCTTCCAATCTCCAAATGTATGAAGTATCGCCAGGTCGTCGGCATAGGCGAACTTCTTGGAGGTTATGGAGAGGACATCATATGTATAGATGTTGAAAAGGACGGGGGCCAGGACCGATCCCTGGGGGCCGCCGTTTCTCAGGCGTCGTAACCCGCTAGGCTTGCTATCGCCAGTTGTAAGGGTGAAGTTTCTGTTGCGGATCAGCTCCATAATCATACGGACCATGTGCTTGTCCGGCAGAAGCCTCAACAGCTTGCAGGTGAGGCCACGGTGCCAGACAGTGTCATAGGCAGCTGTCAGGTCGATAAAGACGGCACCGGCCTTCTTTTTTGCTTCGAATGCATTCTCAATGCTTTGCGTGAGCAAAGTGACTTGATCCACGGTGGACCTTCCGCGTCGAAAACCCGCCTGTTCCCGTGGGAGCAAAGGGTCAATAAAAGGTTCGACGCGGACGTAGATAAGTCGCTCGAGAATCTTGTAGGGAACACAAAGCAAGGAGATCGGACAATAGCTCTTTGGGTCCTCTACAGGTTTCGAAGGCTTTGGGATCGCTACTACTAGCGCTCTTCTTCAGATCTTAGGAATTTTGAGGTGGTGCAGGCAGGAAGATAGGAAGCCACGTAGCCAAGATTTTAAGCCGGCTCCAGCATGGATTATTAGCTCAGGGCAAATGGGATCAGGTCCCGGAGCTTTGCCTGGTTTTAAATGTTGGAGGGCAGCAGCGAACTCCCGATGGGAGAAACTCCCGGAGACATTCGCAGGATGTAATGGATCAGCCCTCCGAAGGTCTTCCTGTAAAATGAGCCGAGATGAGCGCCGATTTACACCTTAGCATTTCCCGTTTTTAACCAGCTGGGAAGCAATAGCATCAGCTGGAACGGAACATCAACGAGGGGACTGTCGTGACCTACCAGTCCAGCTGTTTATAGTATTTCATGCCAGCCGGCTGGAGTGCGAAAAATCAATGTTGCGAACCGTCTCTGACCAGCGATTCCTCCGCTTTCCGTCGAGCCAAGTGAGTAGGGCAGTGGCAGCCCTATCCGAATCAGGGCCCTCAGGTGACTGAAGGAAATGCTGATAGAGGTCTTCACACTCCGCATCCCAGCAAGGTATGTGATTTGATCGTCGACCACGAGGGATGCATTTCTTCGCAGCCCGCAGTCCTTATTACCTTGCAAAAACGCTGGTAAGCCTGATCGATATTCTGAGATTCAGGTGGCTGTATACTCTTGGCCAGTTTGTTGGTTTCGTTAGAATAGTGGTCCCAGTTGGCCTTGCGGAAGTTCTATCGCTTTACAGGCTTGCTCGGTTTTGGATGAGCAAGTTTGGGTGGACTTATAAGCGAAGGTCGGTGTTGTGACCTTGGGAACTTTCCTAAGATACGTCTGTCAGGTTAGCGACTGTCCAAATCGACACTGGCAAATGCAAGATCTGGGTTGGTGTCTGTTTTCCAGCGGCCAGAGTGGAAACTGGTGGCCTCCTTGGGGCTGTATAGCAAGGTGAAATTGTTGGCACTGGCCCAGCCAGCCAGGCATTCACCATCTGGATTGCTATTGTCATAGCCCCAGTCAACATGGTGGCAGTTGAATCCCCAGCGTAGAGGTAGAGATGTGGGAAAGCTGGAAGATCAGATCCGTGTTGGAGGGGGTTTGTAGACGTTGACTATTTTATAGTTATCAACATCCACGCACACCCACTCGATCTCCGATGTTGGTGGAGACTGGTCGATTAGGATCCACTTCAGACGCTCATGGACAAACGTAGCAAGACCATGCTTCCTGCTCAAGCAAAACCTAGCTGGATGGTAGCTCAGAATGTAGGACAACTGGGCACCAGGACAACTAGGCACCGGACAACTGGGCACCAGACAACTGGGCACCAGAACAACTAGGCACCAGGACAACTGGGCACCAGGACAACTGGACACCAGGACAACTGGGCACCAAGACAACTGGACACCAGGACAACTGGGCACCGGACAACTGGGCACCAGACAACTGGGCACCTGGACACCTGGACTTCCTGTACGAGGATGACGAGTACCTCACACTGTATCGCAAGATGATGCAACACGCTCATCTTGCTTTCAGTGAGGCCTTCGATGTTCAGCTGGAGAATGCTGGGCCGTTGGAACTTGTTGGCGGTGCGCCGAAGATGCGCATCGCCCCGTCCTGAAAAGGACGTTTGCCATTGCCCAGCTTGAACATCGTTAGGTGTCCCGCCGTTAAGGCAGATTCGGTTTCTGTCAGCCAGATTTAAATAGCGTAGACAGAGTAACGCTCCGGGCTACGGGAAAGCATCTGCCATCCGGAGCAATCTAGACAGCCTGAAGTGCTAAAAATGCTTCATGCCTATCTATGCCTTGCTTTTTGTGTTCCAAGTAAGATTGTGTTGCTTTTGTGATGTCACAATAAAGCTTTGACGGTACGACAAAAAATAAGGCAAGACAAATAACACAAAGCTTGGTTTATTAGTATTATTATTTCGACTATAACCAAAGTCTCGTCAGCCTTGCTACGCACAGCCAATCCAGGCTAAACTCATTCCAGACTGCAAAGACTCTTTTTTGCATTGCTTTACCTGAACATCTCGACTTCACCTCTTTTCTAGGTTGTGCCCTATTTTTGGCAGGCGACTGGCCCCAATCAACGATACCCAATGAAAGAACCTATAACCACTAACCCACAACTAAGTTACCGGTAGCCCAACTAGCCCACATCACTAGAAGCCCCCATGGCAACCCACTCATTTGCAGCTGCAGACGCGTTTATTATTTATCTATTTATTCGATAATGCATTTTAAGCACGAAGTAAATGGCAAGGTAAACAAAATGAATAGCAAACACATTATCAGGGAAATGGCAAAACCCGTAGGTTTAAAACATGCAGTATGAATTAAAAATTCACATGGGAGAGTGTCGGTAGCTGTCTGCATGGCCATAAAACCTCAAAACATAGGCTAAACATGTTTCACAAATAACGAAAGGAGAGACATAAAATAAAATATAAAAAGTAAGTAGAACATATGTACAGAACTTATGTACATCTATTTACAATTTTGCCTTATCTTTATAAATTGGCATGAAAGCAACCGATAACCAATGCAGCGTTTACAAGCACTTTTAGGCTATGCATTCACAAGTTTGTCAATCGAATGTTCTATGGGAAAGTTGTAGCGATGACAAAAAACGTAAACTCATTGGGATAGATGCTTTTTCAACTTAGTCACAAAAGCAGGTCTTGATAGCAGAGCTCTTATATCAGACAGTAAAGCATTCCAAACCTTGGCGCCACTATACTGAATGGACTGTTGGGAAACAGATGTAGAGTAAAAAGGGAAATGATCAGCATATCTCTTGCGTGTTGAATGAGAGTGAACTGTGTTGTTTGGCCGAAAAAGGTTTTTGAAGATAGTCGGTAATTGATTCTGATTAAATTTATGCTTTACTTTTCCCATTTCCATTGTGTACATGTCAGTAACAGAGAATAAATTTGTTGTCTTGCAGTTAGACTTAACAATAAATTTAATGACTTTAGAGCAGAGATTGTCGATTTTTTTGGCTAGTACGGTATTTCCATGATTCCGCGAATTAATGCAATATCGCAGGTGACTAGCTATTAAAGAATGGTAAGTACAAATGAAGTTATTGGAGTTCAACTAAGATTTCAACTTGTAAATAATCCCTACATTGCGTCTCATTTTTTGAAAAAGAGCAAGCATGTGTGATTTCCATGACAGGTTTTTATCTAAAAGTACACCAAGAAATGGGGTCTTTTTAACTCGCTCAATGGGCTTGTTGTTAAAACGAAGAATGGGAAACTGCATGTTATAACTTTTTTTGTGGGTATGAAATATTGTGTATTTTGTTTTATCAGTATTCAGGTATAATCTATTTGCTGATAGCCAGCTAGCTATAGTTTGTAACTCGCATTGTGCTTGGTCATATACTATGTCAATTTGTTTATGTTTAATGAATATGTTAGTGTCATCAGCAAACATAATTGGGTGAGCTTGATCAAGGCAATTTTGAAAATCGTTAATATACACTAGGACGAGCAAGGGCCCTAAAATTGATCCTTGTGGCACACCGTGTTGAACATTGCGGTAATTTGATTGGACCTTGTTAGATCCAGTTAGCTGTCTACGATTTGATAAGTAGCTTTTAAACCATTTATTTGCGTTACCACGAATACCATAGTGACAAAGCTTTGAGAGTAAAATATTATGATTTATGGTGTCAAAAGCTTTGGAGAGATCTAGGAATATGCCCATAGTTGTTTGACCGGATTCAATTGCATTGGCAATATCAGACACCATGTAGGTAACAGCTAGCTCAGTCGAGTAATCTTTTCTGAAGCCAAATTGTAACTCGTACAATACATCACGTGTAGTGATCTGCATCACTACAACGGAGTCCCTTCATACATTATGTACCATACAGTAAACCTTCTGGGGAATCCCCACCGGATTCATGATTTTTCGCAGTCTAATGGCGGGAAAAGGTCTACAGAAAGGTAATTTGGAAGTTGTTGTTGTTCTATGTTGCAGAAACTGCTATATCTAGTATATCTAAATTAATTGTGCATTTGGTTAATTGAGAAGAGGACTATTGAGATTAATTGAAGATTGACGAAACTCAAGACTTGAATCCGAAGCCTGAATAGTTGCTTAGTCTCTGATTACGGATACTACTAAGTGAAGTTGGTTGATATTGTAAAGTCAACTATTAACTGAAGAGAGGATCTTGGATCGTTATTATAAAGGACTACGTGTTTTCCGAGGTGAGTCTCTATACAGAATTCAAGACTGTAGGCACAACCCTACACATGGTGACCCCGGCTTCCATTCTAAAAGTACCTCGAACTCCTTGTGCATTGTTACTTTTCATTAATTTGATTTTTGTTAGGCCTATTGATTGGTCTGCTACTTGTGATTTTGCTGCAATCTATATGCACTCATACAATACTAGATATCGGTCTGCAACTATGTCTCATGTTTCTAACTCACCATCATCATCCATGCCTGCTCCTCGTTCATCCCTGTTAGATAGGTCTACTATATTAGACATTGAACCACCAGCCCAGAACATTTCACCACCCTCTAACCCTCAGTCTCTTCTGCCCATTACCGTTCCTCCCATGACCCCCTTAAAATTTTCCACAATTGATATCACACTGTGGTTTCATCGTTTTGATGCCAGGTATCGTGGACTCAACTTAAGTGAGGAGCAGCTGTACTATGAATTGCTCAATTGTCTTGATGACATTCATGTTCAACGCATTTCCCATTTGTTGCGCCACCAACCGCCTTCTTTTGATTTGTTAAAAAATGCCCTCATCAAAGTTTATGACATTCCTGCTGCTCGTCGACAATTTAATCTCAAGCAGGTCCCTGCTCTCGGAGATCAAGCTCCTTCAGAACTTCTGCATCAACTACGATTCACTCTTGGAAAAGATGATAGTGTTGATGAAACAGCTAAACTGCTTTTATTAAGTGAGTTTTTGGATAGGATGCCTACTCATGTTCGCCCCATCTTGCGATTGTTTCAAGATCAATCCCTTGACATAATTGCACAGAAGGCAGACGCTCTCCTACAAGACGATTACTCCGGACAATTTTCTTACTCTGTTTTTCATGAATCACAACCTTCACCATCCTTTCCATCTAATCATCCTTTCCCAGCTCCTGCACATATCTCCACTCGACCCCACTCTTCCCCTTATCACCCTCCCTTACCCCATCCATCTTCTCGCATACGATGCCCTTCGACTTCTAACAACCAAGCACCACGTGTCCCCAACCGTGCACCCCTTCTTGCTAGTACTCATCAAACCACCAACCGTACTTCCGATCGTTCTTCCATTATTAATGGACTTTGTTTCTACCATCGCAATTATCCTCAACAACCCCACTATTGTGTGGAAGGATGCCAACATTATCATTCTTTAAACTCCAGAGGCGGCGCATCAAACTCTCCTTCCCCAACTTTGCAATCAACACCCTCGATGCGTCGCCAAGCAAATTAAACTACATTGAATTACATGATCATCACAATCAACTCACATTCCATGTAGATACTGCTAGTCCACGCTCCTTGCTCCCTCTTTGTCTTTTTCCAGATTCTCAGAATAATGCCAAATCTTGTGATTTATTTGCTATTAATCACCTTCCCCTCACACAGGTTGGGGAATTAGACCTCACCTTACAGTTTCATTGTTTCCCGCATCGAAAATTTGTTCATACATTCATTCTTGCCGACATATCTACTCCTATTTTAGGCTTAGATTTTTTGCACAAACATCACATGATCATTGACACACGTTCCTTTGCTGTCTCTATCAATGATGAGGAACCCTCTTGCCTTGCAGTGCCTAAGACTCCCGATGTAAATGTAGAAGATCTTTCTCTGTTAGAGATTCTGGAATTGTTTCCAGATCTCACATCAGGACACATCCATGTGGACAAAAAACTCCATCCATTTGAACACACAATCGATGTAGATGGCCCACCTAAGGCATTTCGGCCTCGTCGCCTCAACCCAGAGAAAAAGAGAGAATTAAACAGACAGCTAGATGAAATGTTGGAAAAGAAAATCATTAAGAGTTCCACTAGCCCTTGGGCAAGTCCTGTCCATTTGGTTAAAAAGAAAGACGACTCCTACCGATTGGTGATTGACTACCGCTTTTTGAACAATCAAACACGCCGCATGAATTATCCTCTCCCTCGCATCCAAGATTTTACTGCCCATGTGCATGGCTGTAACATTTTCAGCTCCCTGGATCTTAAGTCTGCATTCTGGCAACTTGATGTTCGGCCCAGTGATAGGAAATATACTTGTTTCAGCACTCATAGAGGCAATTTTGAATTTAATAAAATGCCATTTGGTCTCACCTACGCTTCTTCTTCTTTCCAACAATTTATCAATCATGTTCTACAGCATACTGAAAGTTTTTGCTTTGCTTTCATAGATGACCTTTTTATTTTTTCTCCAGATCTCGCATCCCACAAGCGTCATTTACTTGAAATTGCTAATCGCCTTAATGCTTATGGCCTGACTCTCAATATGAGTAAAACTTCTTTAGGCTTGTCTGAAATCGAAGTCCTGGGATACCATCTCTCTGCCAATGGCATTTTACCTTTGCAAGATAAGGTAGCTGCAATCAAGAAATTTCCTAAACCAAAATCTGTTAAATCCCTACGACGTTTTTTAGGTATGGTTACTTACCAAAGACGATTTATTAAAAATGCTGCTGAGCTCTTACAGCCACTGAATGACCTTCTCCATGGTAAAGTCCAAAATAATGATCCAGTCATGTGGACTAACTCTGCTGAGCAAGCCTTTATTGTCATTAAGGAGGCCTTGTCTAATGTTTGTCACCTTGCCCATCCAAAAGAATCCGCCCAATTGTATTTGAGATGTGATGCCAGCGGCATTGCTGTTGGTTCCGTGCTTGAACAACTTGATGATGACGAAATTACTCCCTTAGGATATTTTTCTAAAGCCCTGAATGGACCACAGAAAAGATACTCCACTTATGACCTAGAATTGTTAAGTGCTTACTTAAGCGTCAAATATTTTGAACATTTATTACTTGATAAGCATTTTATTCTTTTCACTGACCATAAAAGCTTGGTTAATAGTTTTTACAAGCCTTCCGAAAATCATTCACCTCGGCAAGTTCGCTACCTCAGCTACTTGTCCCAGTTTGACTGTGAAATTAAACACATTCCAGGTCATAAAAATGTTGCAGCAGATTGCCTTTCCAGAGTTGTAATCCAGCATGTTCTCGAGCGGGATCAGCTCCCTTTTTCTGCCTCTGATTTAGCCAAAGCTCAAGCTGCCTGCCCCGATTTGTCATTTCCTCCTGATTCATCCATTATTGTTCAACAGGAGCCTATTCCCAATTCTGATCTTTCTGTTTTAGTGGATGTCAGTCAAGGCCACCCAAGGCCTATTCTTCCGCCTGAGCTACAAGATAAAGTTGTTTGGCACTACCACAACCTCCATCATCCCGGCATCAGAGCCACACAAAAACTTGTGAAACATCGATATGTTTTTACGGACATGAATCGAAGAATAAGAGACCTAGTTCGCACTTGCACTGCCTGTCAGCGATCAAAAGTGCACCGCCACACTGTTTCTCCCATTGCATCCATTCCCATGCCTACAGCCAGGTTCACTAAGCTACAAGTGGACATTTGTGGTCCTTTTCCTTCCTCTCAAAATTGCTCCTACCTTCTTGTTTGTGTTGACCCATTTACCCGGTGGGTTGAAGCTTACCCCATGCACAACCAATCTACGGATTCTGTCATCTCTGCCCTTGCACAACATGTTCAACACTTTGGCACCTTCTCCTGCATTCACTCAGACTCAGGCAGTCAGTTCACTTCGTCCTTATTCAGAGATTTTTGTCGATTTCTTGGTGCTGAACATCGACTCAGCAACATACGCTACCCTCAATCTAATGGCCTTGCTGAGCGTTATATAAAGACCATCAAAACAGCCCTTACCGCCAAACTTGATCGACAGCACTGGACACGTCATGTTCCCCTTATTATCCTTTCCATCAACAACATGTATAAATCTGACCTCAAATGCAGTAGTGCTGAGTTGGTACACGGCCAAACTCTTCGTCTTCCTGGAGACCTCTGCTTTGACACCCCTCAGCCCGCCTCCGCACCTTTCGATGATGTTTTAACATCTATGAGACAATTTGCTAATTCCTGCAAGCCTATCAGCACACGTGTGTGCCAGTCCAATCGTGTTCATCTTCCTGATTCCTTGAGCTCCTGTTCACATGTCTATATTAAAGTGGATCCAATCAAGCCAAACCTCACTCCAAGTTATGATGGACCGTTCCTTGTCATGTCTAGAACTGATTCCACTTTTAATGTTTTACGACACAATCAGTTGTACTCAGTTGCCATTAATAATGTCAAACCTGCTTATACCTTGCCACCTCCTCATTTTCTTCACTCTTTCCCCTTTACCGAACCTACACCACCCCACAGACATTCTGATTCTCAACATTATTCCTCCACTTACAACCTACGTCATGCCCCTCCACCACAGCGTTACCAAGATTATGTTGTGTATTGAATGTGCGTGTTATGTTTGACATATTTTGCTTCATCTGCTGTTTTCGTTCATTTTGCTGTTTTCTGTTTTTGAGGTTCAAGCATGAAGAATGCTTATCTTGGCCCTGTATATACAGTATTTGTAAATAATAATTTTTTTTCATATTGCCAGGTCTGCCATGAGTAATGCTATAAATTCTTGATCTTATTGCTTCCTGCTTTTAATGCAAGCTTCACTGGCAGTAGTTAACAGTGTGTCATCACATGCTTACTGTGAATTCTCTGGTACTTATACTTTTTGTGTTTTATGATGTCGCCTTGAAACCTTATAGAAGTTTCCCATTTGAGATTACCTTTTGTTACTGGACATAACTTTTGATAAGCTCAAATACTTCCATCCCTTTGTATGCATATTTGTGATTTTGGAATATATAGTGTACCCTCCCTTGCTAAGGATGGTTTGGTCCACTTCCATCCTTACTCCGTGTTTTATAGAATGATTATTATATTGTCACTGCAACATCATTTATTCACTTCTGTTTGGTGCTTTAGATTTTTTTTACAGACTGCAGCCAAGTGCTCTTGAAACCTTGCTGGATGTTCTCTTCATGTCTTTAAGGCTATTGTTGATCACTTAGTTTGTTCATACTTTGATCTGATGTCCTCCTTTGTTATGATTTTTACAATGGCTAGTGTTTGTGTTCCATTCCATTTTGAGGGGGGAAGTCTGTAGTGATCTGCATCACTACAACGGAGTCCCTTCATACATTATGTACCATACAGTAAACCTTCTGGGGAATCCCCACCGGATTCATGATTTTTCGCAGTCTAATGGCGGGAAAAGGTCTACAGAAAGGTAATTTGGAAGTTGTTGTTGTTCTATGTTGCAGAAACTGCTATATCTAGTATATCTAAATTAATTGTGCATTTGGTTAATTGAGAAGAGGACTATTGAGATTAATTGAAGATTGACGAAACTCAAGACTTGAATCCGAAGCCTGAATAGTTGCTTAGTCTCTGATTACGGATACTACTAAGTGAAGTTGGTTGATATTGTAAAGTCAACTATTAACTGAAGAGAGGATCTTGGATCGTTATTATAAAGGACTACGTGTTTTCCGAGGTGAGTCTCTATACAGAATTCAAGACTGTAGGCACAACCCTACACACGTTTCTCAAGGAAATTTGATACTCGACTGTGAATTATTCTTTCTAATATTTTTGAAAAACCAGGCAGAAGGCTGATTGGGCGATAATTGTTTGCAAATTTGCGATTGCCTTTTTCGAAGATGGGAGTTACCTCAGCTGATTTGAATCTCGTAGGATATGAAGTCCAAATAAGACAAAATAAGGACGCAAGACAAAAATAAGGACATTTCAAAACATAAGGACAATAACATTTTCCAAGATGTACTCTCTTAAAATAAGAACAAATCTGTGAAATAAGAACGGTATGGAATCCCTGCGTATATCCGGTGCGTGAGGAATACTCATTTTTATCTAATTCTGATTCTCAAGAACACTCTCTGGTTCCATACAGCAAGCGTTTATCGGACTACCGGCAAATGTTTTACCTAAAATTGTTTTAAAACTTCAACTACTGGCTGTTTTTACGCTATTAAGCGTCACAACAGTAAATTAAAATTAATGACAAACGGCCCAGCTCAGTGTGACAAGACGTGGGAAAAGCAGAAGAAAAGAAAATCATCAATCTATTGGGCGATAACCGGTACTTAAAAGAACAATTGAAGTTTAAAGTGGGCCTTACTTAAAGTTATAATATGTCATAAATTTGAACTTTTAGCGATCCGTTTGATGAATCAATTTTGATCCATTTTGCTTGTGGAGTCGCACACCCGTAATACTGTTGTGCAAAAACCATGGTAAACCTACAATCTTCTAAACACCTGCCATGCACGACCCAGGGGTGCCTTAGGAAAATTCGAACTAGGGGGGCCCTGTATAATGCAAAACAACTTATTATTTTATACCAGATGTTCTTAAACTTTTTCAGTTAGTCCCCGTTTGCCGTGAGTAATTTTTGTCCTCGCCCTATCACCAGTGCCGTGTGAAGACTGTTGCCCGCCCCCCCCCCCCCCCAAAAGCTATGGGATCCTTTGGTATCTACAAGCATTCGGGTAGTTTCGCGCTTTTTCGACTCGGTTACGAACTTTCCTCATTAGCTGTATGAAAGTTCATGGGACTTATCCAGAAATTTCCTCAGGAAGGGCGCCCCAAATTTTCGTGCGCACAGTTTCTTTCGGTGTGTGGCAAAATCAGAGCATATTTGAAGCAGAATAAAAATCAATTATTCTAGGGGGATCCGTGGGTATGCTACCCCGGAAATCTCTGAAAATTTAATTGCAATTTAGATTATGTGCTGTAATTGCAAATTGCAATTAGGGTACTTTTTCAGCAACTTTTTGACGAAACTTTCTTAAATTTTTTTTGTCTCTAATTGTGAGTCTTATACAACAATAGTGTGGGGTCCCTACAAATGCCCCCCCCCCCCAACCGGGGGGGCCGAACTTTGGAGATGCGTTGATACGGCACTGCCCACCACGCTTCAAAAAACATGCAGAAAATGTAACAATTTATTCGCAATGTCTTAATCGACTTAATGGGAAGGAAATACAGCTGCTTTGAGGAAACAAGTTTTGATGTTTGACGAAAAAAAAAATTGAGAATACGCGTTCAATTATTAAGTCACTGCTATGCTCACGCCCTTCTTGAAAACCTTTTACGAAATACGTTCACAAGGACTTGGCCGAATTTAAGAACCTTCCCTGGGCTCCCCTGACAAACGTTTTTTTAGAACTAGGGAGGCCGAGCTACCCCAGACCCCCCACCAAGGCAATCCTGACACGACCTCATTCGAAGCAAGGCGCATGAAATAGGAAGTTAATATCGCTGCCATTACTTATATTTCATAACATGTGTATTTTTGACAGAAGAAAATTGGACTATGCTTTCATTCAACAGATCAAAAAAAAAAAAAACGTTTGCATACCAGCAAATTTGTCTGCAGCAGCCTTCATTTCGGACAAGAGCGACGCATTTGGAGTACAACGTTCATCAATCCCCCATCGTCAGGACCTTTCTACACACACGCACATAAACAAACTGATGTGGTGTCGTAACACGCGAGTTATTAAAATCGTTTCCAAGTAAAAAAAAGCCGCGGTGTTCAGGGCGGGACCCCTGACCAGGCCTGGGCCCCCCGACCGGGGGGAGAGGGTCGGGGGGCGGTTCCATCGGCCCTGGTTGTAGCATGATTAGACAGTAATTAGCACAGCTTCGACGCCGTTAACAAAGCTGTTTCAATTGCAATTGTGACTAATTTTATGCAAAACAAAGTTTTATTGTATTGCTAAAAGAAAAAAGAAAGTTATTTAGAAACCATGTTTGAGGATTAAAGGAAACAGTCGTCAGTTCATCTAATTAGTTATATTTCAACAGAGCATTACTTTTATAATATTGTTTTAACTTTAAAAACGAACCATGACGAAATTCCTGTAAAATATTTTTCCATATTTAAACAGATATGATGAAGAGATTTTTTTGCCCGATTGGTCGAAATGTAGAATTGATAAAACTCATTGCTGTGTTTTTGTCTAGTGTAGTAAATTGGTGAACGTTGTTGAGTTTCGTAAAACATAGTCACAAAAGTGTTCTGGAAGCATTTGGTAACCGAATTACATAAATTTTGCAAATTCCATGTTGATCATATCTTCTAATTTTAAGACGTTAGGCCTAGAATATAGTAAATTGGTAGGGAATCGAGTCGGACAGACGAGCGTAGCTCTTTGATTCAAAGAATGCTTAGCTTACGAAGATTACTTTTTGCCGCTCTACCCAGTTTAACCTAGAATATTGAATATGTGACTGAAGTAAAGAATAATAAACTAGTTTCAAAGTAGTTAACGGATTATAGTACCTTAGCTTGTATATCACGCCACACACTTTTCAGTTTTTTTTTTAATGTTGTCTGTTTGATGTTTTCGCGTTAACTTATCGTCTAAATAGGCTAAACTCCAAGATATTTTACGTACTCGGTTTTTTCAATTTGGTTATGATTATTGAAAATATCAAAGTTACAATTAGGAAGAAGCCAAGAGAGATTTTCTAAAAATTGCAACAAGATTTAAAGGACACCGAGTATTTTTTCCATAGCACCAACTTACAAACTTTGAAGTTTGAACACTGTGTGCATAAAGATTCGTTTATCGCAATAATTTATCGGCGATAACAAAATATAACTTATTACAAAAGCGATATCAGTAATCAATAAATCAAAACTATTTTGAGCGATAACAATAATCGGTAATAAATTATCGCCGATAACTCAGGGCTGCGAACTCGAACTTGAACTCAAACTCGAAAGAACTCGATCATTTTGCCGAACTCGAACTTGAACTCGAAAAAATATTTTTTCTGAACTCGAACTTGAACTTGCATAAAACTGTGCGAGTTCGAGCTCATTAAAAAGATCTTAAGATTGTTGATATGAAACAAAAGATCACTACGAAATATAGTTTGTTGTTATGATTTTACCAAAAGAAAAGCTGCATGTCGTTTATTTGTTTATGCCATTGCGACCTACAAAGTCCAGAGCTTCGAACTTGAACTCGAACTCGGCCATTTTTGCCGAACTCGAACTTGAACTCGAAAAATAAAATTCTTCGAACTCGAACTTGAACTCGGACTTGCAAATATTTCTTGAACTCGGTTAAAAATCGATCGAGTTCGCAGCCGTGCGATAACTATCGCCTATAAATTTTCTCGATAAATGCCCATCTCTAACTGTAGCAAATAGTTACAACCAAATTTTGATATTTTTGGTTGCACCTCGCCGAAAAGGGTAGTAAAAAAATTTAAAAAAAAATGTGATCTTCAAATACACCATACCATTTATGTTGACCTTATTCTGACTTTGATCGCGTTCAAAAGTTATAAAGGCTGTCATGTCATGACCAACAAAGTTAATACAGTCTGTTTACGTAAATGCATACACTTTTATTTTCAAAATTACAGTCGTAAAGCATCTAAATTAAAAAAATACGAAGTTAGTTTATAAAGTTGTTATGGTTATTCGCTAGGCAACGAACTCGTTAGCATTTCAATCGAGTTCAAGTTCACCAAAAAATTTGTAAGCCAAGTTTGACAGCAAGTCCATTATTTTTACGTTTTCGAGTTCAGGTTCGAGTTGAGTGACTTTTACCGAGGTTATGCTGAGTTCGAGTAGTTTTTTATCAGGTTTAGGTCGAGTTCAAGCATTTTTTGTCGAGTGTAGGATACGTTTTCAACACACCATAAACTTTTGTACGATCGAGTTCAGAGATTTCTCGCTCAGGCTATTTCAAGTTCGAGTTCGGCAAAATGACTGAGTTCAGCGAGTTGGAGTTTCTTTTGACTCTCGAACTACAGACTTCGTCTTCTGTACAGTATAGTAAAGTAAAATTTCGGAAAAGTTTTATATGCGATTAAAACCAATGCCGCTTGCAGATTCTTGAATAAAAAATCCTCTTTTATTGAAGATGTATTGTGATGATTTTAGGAGAAAGTAGTGTTTACTTAAGGAGTGCTTCTAGGTTTGAAATGCCGCCTATATGTCTATTCATTGTCGTTATGCTCAGCGTTGTCTATTACCGTTGTAATTTCGCTGAATTTTAATCTGTTTTGTTTGAACTTCTTGAGCATTGCTAAGTACTTCAAGTTTTGTTATGGCGAGCAACAGGCCAAAGCTAAAATCTTGTTTTGACAAACAAACTATAAGGTGATGGTAAGTTAAAAAAACAACATAGAAAAGCGAATATTTGGGTTAGGTCATGTGACTGCAACGTACGTAACACTTGAAAATGAATTGAAAAGAGCAATCTTTAAAAGTATAAGCCATGAGTAAACAAATTCAAAACGTTTTCTTCAGAAACATTGAAAATTTCTTCATAAATGCTGAACAATAAGATAAAAGATTACCACCAACTTTTAGAAAGTATACTAGAAATTAAAAAAATTATCAGAAAATGGAAGGATTTTTAACAGTGAAGTGAGAAATTACAGTTAATGCTTAATTGAGTTCAATTACTGAAATGAACTGCTCCTTTTTGTAAAGGTTGCAATAAAGCATATAGACTAAGATACCTTAACGTGATGTTTTCTACAGCAGTACAAGCCGTAACTAAGAAAGGTTTTACTGTTGAACTGTGCAAAATGTTAGCATCTGTATGCAGTGTTCCTTTGAGAGTGAATGTTCGTTTTATTCAATGCATTAATCCTTCTCTTGCTCTGGAAGAAATAGATGAAGGCGCTATCGCACCACCTTCTACTCCGGATGACAGCGTCAGATCACAAAAATCGAAGTAAGAATTACCACGCATCTGTCAATTTTTGCATGAGCGAATGGGCTGGGCTATTTTAAAGATATGCAATTCTAAAACCTGAACATAACAGGTGATATTTTTTGTCTCAGGTAAAAACTTTCATTGTTAATGTTTAAATTTATCGTTTGCTCCCATCTTCAAATAAAATTTAGTTCCCTGTCTCATTTTGAACGCGCTTAAGTACCTCCCACTTTCTGCTACCGCATTATCCACTAAGTTTATCTCCTTCATGTAAAAACTATCACAGCGTCAAAAAGCTCTTCATGACGCTGTAAATCAGCAGCTTATTCAGGAGGGAGGATGCTATGCCATGGCTGTGTTGCTATGTGATTCAAACATGCCTTATTCTTTTGAGAGCTTTGCATTTTATGCCCCCCTATAAAATTTCTGGCAACCACTGCTGTAAATACATTATGACTTGAACAACTTTTTTATTTTTGGTAGAATGAACGGGAATACTAAGACAGAAGAGCTGCAACAACGCCACCGAAATTTCATGCAAGCATGCAAGAGCGATCAAAGTATTATCTTTATCAACAGAACAAATAAACATACTGATGCCGGTGAGAATAAAAGTGAATATTTTTATCCCAAATCTCGAAAAAACAGCATCGCTGAATTTCCGCACAGCAATTTTCCGAAAAATTCCGAAAGATTACGAACAAATGGGATTCAAAATGACTTTGTGATAAAATCAGCAGCTCCCACTGTTAAACTTTGTATAAAAAACGAAGATTTAACTCAGCGAGAAAAATTAGTGAGAAATTCCTTACGACTATCATCCGCTGAGGGGTATCAGTACTTTAAAGGAAAACCTCCTCTGACACCGTTTTCAAGATTGGGTTGTTACAAAGCCCAAACTACTCGAAGAAATACCAAAAGAACTAACAGATGTCGAACTACAACCACCTCATTTTCTACGAGATATGAAAGCACAAGCTTACACAGGTGTTTGTCCGACCAAAATTCCACTAGACTTTTACAAAGAAGCAAATCAGAGCCGCAATTGCAAGGCGTGAAAAATCAATTTACTAAAGCTAAAAACTTTTACTTTTACCAAAATGTGGCAGATTCCTAAAAAAAGGTTTATGCCTTCTATAAATAGCTGTGAACGATTGAGAATGTTTCGTTTCACGTCACTTCGTTTCGTTTCGTTGAGCCTAATCATGGTAATCAGGTTTGCTATGGGGAGTTGTGTAAAGACAATACCGGTTGCTACATGGTGTCAAATAACCAAAATTAATGGTGTAACTTATGCGAGCTTTCCAAAATCTGTTAAATTTTCTTAGGCTCGAGACGTTCCCAAATAAAAGATTTCGAAAGGAATGATCTTAGGTTTTAGCAACGGCATTACAAACAATCATTGCAATGCCGCTCAAAAATTTTGTCTTGGGTGTTAACATAGCCCTGAAAGTAATTGGATTTACACTCTTCCGGTAAGAAGTCACTCTAAATGCCGACGTATGTGATCGGCTCCGATTGCTGTAAATCGAACTCGTCAGCATCTTAAAAACATTGAGTAGGTCTGCCAAAGGCTGGGAAGGAGCCTATAGGTTTTCAATTCAAGCGAACACGAAATTAAAATATGAAAATAAGTTCAACAGGTTTTTGCTTCGTCTAAAACAGAAAGCATGACCTAACTCATTAAAAAAAGGGTTTATTTTTTTTTGATATGCTGGTAGAAATTGCAGCTGTATTTCGGTAGAAATTATGTTCCAGTAGAAATTCTTAAATCGAATCACAAGATTTACTAATAATCGTGAGATGACTCTATATATCCCATATCATACACTTCTTCGAAAATGCAACGCTGCATGAAATATCATGGCATCAAAATTTGGAACTCCATTCCACATTAAATTAAATTCTTTTCCTTACAAGCATTTAAAGCCAATAAAAACAGTGCCTTGCTCCATCGTATCGTTAGTTCCCATGATATTCATTTTCAGGTGGTCACACAATAAATAAAACTTGTAATTCGTTTAAATTTACTTTTTCAATATTAAATATTTACGTATTTATAGGTCAAGGGTGGCTGTGCGATTCAATGATCAAGAGGTCTTTCGCAGTCTCCTTGACCCTGTCACCAAAAGTTTTTTCCATCGTGTTTTTGTATGATTTTGTTTGCTGCAATGTTTTTTTTTGTCTCAGCGGTAAATAAAAGATTTTGATTCTGCATGCAGAAATCAGCGAAAAATATCAGTGCTACTTTATTCAATTTAAATCGATTTAGCTTATGCTATTTTCGGTAAGTTCTGCAAACACGCGAGAAATGAAATAAATTAAGAAAAATCGAAATAGTGGAAAAGGGTTAGAAAAACTGAATTAATCCTTCGCACAATTGGCGGGAAAATTTAAGTACCAAGTTTAGATAATTCTAAGTTGAGTTAGATCAGAACAATGAAAAGTACGTTTTAATAGATGCAAAATAATGGACTGTGGTGATTCTTTACACCATTTTTATGGTGAATTCCCGTGTTTGTTTGTTTATAACCAAGTCTGGTAGCGGTAATCACCGTATGGTGCAGTGCATTTCGAATGCTGGTATATAATCGTGATAGGCGAGTATTGTAGCTATAAAACGCTAGGCTTAATTCGTGACAAATGCAGTCGCAATGGCTATTTTGTTCTCTTTTCGTTTGGTATATATCAATCTAGCAAAATTGTTCAAATGCAAAAGGTTTATTTTATTTTAAAAAATTTTGTGAAATAATTATATATATTGTGAATTTTTCATAGCGCACCCGCGCGGTATATAGCTCAAGCTCTTCAAAGAAAAATGTTTTGTATCTGTTTTTAAAGAGAATGATTTGTCTTAATGAACAACAACAACAAAAAGTAGCAAGCTTTTGCACCAATTTCCTTGAAATGAGTTAGGACTCATCAATAGCGCAGTAGCCTATATAACGAGAGCAAAATATGCAAGCAAAAAGTTTTTAATATGTAGAAAAGTGGAATACAGAAAACGACCTTGTTAAAAAAGCTAGAGGGGAGATTGAAGACAAATGACGAAATTTTGCTTATGCGAAATTGTTTGAGGAATGAACTTTTTCGTAGCTTTACAAGCAAATCTGAAAAATCAAACCAAATCTTTATTATGTCTACGGTGTTATGTCGCAGCACAGGGCTAGGCAAACTACGGCCCGCGGGAACTTGCAGAAATATAAATTTCTATTTTGAATCAAGATCTTTTTTTAAACTAGTCTGAGTGATTCTCAGTAGAAAACAGAGCATTTGAGGACGCGTAAACCCTTTTTTTTGCTCTTCCAATCTGTGCGGCCCTCAGCTTAAGAATTTTTTAAAATGTGACCCTTCGTGTGAAACGTTTGCCCACCCCTGCCGTTGTGTGTAACAAGTGGCAAAGTTTTTCCAAGGGTGAGTGCAGCTTCGAACTCCGAAGAGAGGTCACAGCGGTGACGAGCCGATTTGACCGGCCCGGTAATCGAACTTTAGACCATTCACACAGATAGCGATGTCGTTACCACTATACGCCAACTTGCGTCAGTAAAAAAATCGTACCTTGGTCGAAATTAAAAACTCAGCCATATTAAAAGAGTGCATAAAAACTAAAGAACCATAGCTGTGTGTGGGGCAAAACCAGAGAACTTTAATTCCAGAGCCTAAAATTTTTCTTATATCCCAAGTAGATGGTAGTAAAATAAACTTATTGTGCAATTGTTGAACAGCCATCCTCGTTTACATCGGCTAACGAACGAGGTATGCTTAGTTTCCCTTCAACGCTAATTTGTTCACTGACGCCAAAATTTTGACACGAGCCATATAATTTTGTCCATAGCAGGGTTGATAATTGCTGGTCTAGAAACTTAGTAAGCCTGGGGTTTGTAAAAACAGAAGGAAAAACGATATGGTGCTTGCTGTCTCACTAAAATTTTGGTAGGAACTTTTTAAGTACCAGTACTCTTTCGTACTGACGCTGTTTTGCCGTTTTGGGTTGCACTTTTCAAAAGAAACAGTGGACTCCGGTTAAAGAACGGTCATGAGTTTGTTTACGCATAAGTCAAGTTTATTTTTCCAAACGCTTTATAAGACATGCTATGGTAGGAACAGCGAAAAAACCATTCGGTTTTCATTGAGTCAGCTGTACCTTAAAGCATGTTACAAAACACGGCACAAAAGAACTTGATCCAGACGTAGGCCTAGACATGAAAAACGAAACTAAAATAAAAAAGCGTTCATACATTAAAACAAACAAAAAACGAACGTTTGCACAGTAGACAAACACAGTTATCCAAAGAAATGTTAAACAGCTACACATATATCAGAACGTTGTTGCTTTATCTGCATATTTTGCCAGACACTTTGCTTTAAACAATTTTTTAAATTTATAAAATGAGAAATTTTGATCTAATGGAATTTTTGCCCATACAGGAAAACTTATATATAGGAGTTTCATTTTCTTCTTAGTAGTTTTTATGCGATGTTAAAAGGACTCATTTTTACTTTTTCGCCTCGAGTTATAGTTGTGATTCAGGTCAAGCATGATAAAGTAAGAATCAAATGATTTTCCAGGCATTTTGTTAGAATGTTTGAGCATAAATTTGGCAAACTCCATGTTTATCATGTCATCAAGACGTAAAACCTCAAATTTGGAGTATCACATAACGGTAGGGCGAAGTTTAGGACAGAATAGACAAGCTCTCAATATCTTGTTTTGTAAGACGAATAATTTATGAAAATGAGTTTTACACGTTTTACCCGAGTTGATTAAAGAATATTGTAGGGTTGAGTCAAACATACTGCAATATATCAACTTTAGAGAGGAAGTGGGGATAACGTGTCGCAATTTATAAATTGCACCACCGACTCTCAATAATCGTGTAACAATATTATCAATACGTGTTTTCAAAGATGATTTGTTGTCCACTCAAAAATCAAAATCAAATCTTCATGATACTCACACCTTATTACGCCGAAGCGTGTAACGAGTTGCGAGGCCCATCTCCGCGGCTTAGCGCCTGGGCAACACAGCTTCGAAGAAACGTCGCAACGGTGACGAGTTGTTGGCGACACTGTGCCGATTTGACCGGCCCGGAAATCAAACCCCAGACCTCCCGCACCGATAGCGTGCGCTTAGCAACTGAGCTAACGGCCGGTTTTGCTGTCCAATGTAACTCCTTAATATTTAAAACTGTCGATTCTATAAATAACGTTGTGATTAAGTGATAGTTCAAAATCAATCGATGTATTTGATTTGTTATTACTAATTAGTATGTGGACACTTTTTTTTAGTTAATTGTTAATTTATTTTGGCAAACCCAATTTCCAATTTTGTGGTCTTCAGTAAAACTATAGCTTTTGAAGAGTTTTTAAATTGGGAAAGGATATGTAAAAATTGGTATCGTCAACAAAAAGAACAAAAAGTTTGAGGCTATATAGCGGAAGATTGTTTACGTAAAGCAAGAAAAATAGGGGCCCTAAATCTGAACCTAGAGGAACACCGAATTCAACATTGTAAAATTTAGAAATGTTATTGTCAACTTTCGTGCAGATTTTTCTACCTTTAAGATAAGAATTTAGAAGCCTCCAATTGATACGCGAAAGCCATGATGCTCAGCTACCGCACAAATGAAACAGCCACCGTCGGCGTTAACTATCTTGTTACTACAACCGGCGCTTGGTGTATCGGTTAAGAGCGTCTACTTGGTAGCCGGTAGACTGGGGTTTTATTCCCAGTCGGGTCATACTAAAGACTTTAAAAATAGTATTCGCAGCTTTCGCGCCAGGCGCTCGGCACAAGCGGAAGTGAAGTGCGAAGGGTTTTGTGTATGTGTTATTCGTCATGCATGTCCCTTAACAGCGTTCAATCGTTCGTGATTGAAAATTGTAATGGGCCGACAATTTAAAATGGCCTAAACATTGTGTGCTTGCACCCGCTGTCCCATACCTTTACCTTTTACCTTTACTACATTCTAAGTACATATTTTACTTTTACGAAAGATAGCTTGAGAGTTTGAATAAGAAAAAGAGTGTCGAATTTTGAATATTCTTCGCATGAGCTAATAATTGCTAAAATTGCACATGTAGTTTTTAGATTTGCAAATGTTAAATGAATTTGTTTTGACCAAGATGAGTAGCCTAAGTGATTCGGAAATCAAAATCTACGGAAGACGATGGTTTGTCGTTGCCCTGCTGGTGTGGTTGATGTTTTTGCAACTTTTCAGTTTCGCAAATTTTGGATTTATCAACAATGTCACGGCAGCTTACTTTCAAACAACTTATTCGGCGGTTGATTGGATGGTTTTGGGATGCAATATTGGCTCCATCGCGGCGTCGCCCATTGTGGCATGGTTAGCTTTGAAGCAGATGATTTCTTGCAGACGAGCCATGATAACTTGTGGAGTATTACAAGGGATACTTATGCTATTGATTGTAGTTGGATTTATTCGACCTGATTTGTTTGGTTCGGTAGTATTTGGTCAGGTTTTGGGGGGTATTGCTATGGCTATTGTTTGGACTGTGCCATCTGCTCTGGCTCAATTATGGTTTCCAGAAACCCAAATCGGCTCGGCTACCGGATTTTCAGTGGTTGGTACTTCTACCGGAGCAATTACATCGTACCTTTTATTATCACACACAATTTTCTCTCCAAAAATTAACAACAGTTCAAGCAAAATCACCGAAGAAACCGCAAATATTTCAAACTTGCAGTGGCTCGAATATGACCAACTTGTTTACGAACAGACGTTTTCTACATTGCTGGGAACAGTAGTTTGCGTTTTGCTGGCCTTACTTTTTCTTGTTCCTGAACAGCCTGATAAGCCTCCTTCACAAGCTCAACGTTTGAAGCGAAATCAACAAAGGAACGAAAATATTTCCGCAGAAGATTATTTTACAGAAGTAAAAAAGTTAATGACTGATAGCACATTCATAGTTTATGCAATTTGTAGCGGTGTTATGTTTCATATTTCAGTCCTTCTTGATTTAACGGTTGATTCAATTGTCGATTACTTATTGCATACTAATGCCGTTTTCAGTAACAGCCAAGAGAATTTTTCGGCTTATGTTCTATGCTGCTATAATACTGGATGTTGCGCAGGTAATTTTGTAGCGGGATTTCTTCTGGATTGGTGTAAACAGTACTCCTTACAATCAAGTTTTGGTGCTCTATTAAGTTTTTTAGTTTCCATTGCATTACTTTTGAGTGTTTATTTTGGAAGTGCTGTAACATTTTTTATCCTTAGCTTTTTACATGGAATGAACATGAGAATAAGCTATATTTCTCTAATCGATTCTTTGATGCAACATACATACCCAACAAATCCAGTGTTTGTATTTTCTATTCTCACTGGTATTCAAAATTTATCAGCAGTCGCCTTTATCGAATGTGGTAGACAGATAACTTACAATTTTGGTCTTTTTGCCGGACTAGGTTTCATGTCTGCGATGATATTTCCTGTTATAATCTTAAGCGTAATTTTCAAGCCAAATACAAAAAGACTTGTGGCAGAGCACAGCAAAGAAATTAACGAAATATCTCAGTTGACTCCTCTTCTATCGCAGGAACTATAAACAATCCATAAAAATATGAATACCATGGACTACTCCATTTTGTATTTATATTTTTGTTTGCCCGATTGATTATTCTGACTTTTAATTTGCAAGACAAAAAGGGTTTCTTTCACCAGCTGTGAAATGCGAAGCTGTCTGAGAAAATCACGAAAGTTTTACGATTTGCAAACAAAACTAGCAATTTAATTTCCCCAGCTTTTTTGAGAGCGTAAAAACGATTATTAAAATATTTATGCAGAGTTTTAGGCAAAAAAAGTCCGTAAAAAAAAATTGCGTAATTTAACTCAGTAGACCATTGTTTGCTGTATTATATAGCTGTTTTGCAAGTTATAGTGCAATAAAAGAATAAATACTTGGTGAAACTTGGTGAAAATAATGAATACTTGGTGAAACTTTGTCACTTGCAGCTAAAAAGTCATTTAGCATTAAAATCATGCTGTCTTGTAAAAATAAGTTGTGCAGTTATGCAAGGATAACTTCCAATGATAGGCTATATTTCTACCCATTCGGCCATTCATTTCATCTCGGTATCTGTCATATCGCGGCGCTAGTTCTTCTTCATCAGGGTTCTTAAGCGTTTCCTCGATAAGTACCCCCTGAGTGGTGAAGCAATCAACCCGAGAACCTTCAATAAGGTGACACCGAATTAATGGTTCTTTGTTTGAATTCAGCCTTCATTATTCAGTGATAAGAATATTGAGTGAGAGTTTAAAAAAGCCGTAGATTTTGTATTGGTGCATCGCAACAACACAAATCCAGACAAATGTACTCACTATTCTCAATCAACAAACATTTTTCTCTACTATGGGATGTTAAAGCAACACATGAAAACTTGACTGCTCTAGTGCTCTCCTAGCAGTGGCATGGTCAGGGGGGAGGGGGGCTTTGACTCTTTTCTACTCGACGTATGGGTCAATTTTTTGGAAAATCGATTACTTAAGTACTTGAGGGCAAATGCAAATAGGGCCTATCATAGTCAAAATTCTGTCTTCGCTCCCGCCTTAACTTTTTGCTTACTATGCTCCTGCATTCAAGTACCCCAGAAATTTCCTTGTGAACCCCGAGGGGTTCGCAAACCTCAGGTAAAGAACCTCTGCTCTACATTGGGTTCGTTTGCAAAGAACGCTAATTCCGGTGTCCATTTCAACGGTAGAAAGCACAATAACAATTTTTTGCGGAAAATAAGTAATGCTAATTATTCCTCATATCGGATCGGTACCAATAATAAACTCATAGGGGAAGGCTCTAACACGAGCGCGTTTTCAGGTCTCTTCCAATATACTTTCAAAGCCATTACCACCCAGACTCTTCCAGAAAAGTAGTGCCTTAAAGTGCAAAGCTCCTTTACACGCACTTCCCCCCATCCTTCCAAAATTTCTGCGTACGCTCGCGATCGGAATCCACTTGTTTTCCTAAGAGTGATCCACAACGACCCCGCCTGCTTGAATTAATAAAGAGGCTTCAGAAAAAGATAAACTATCAACTAACTTTAAATGGGATAGCGACCAACCTTGCATATAATGTTTTAATTGGCTTAATCAATACTGTAGTTAATAGAACAGGAAAAAAATAATATGCAGCGCAAGAGTGCAATATAAAGATTAAAGAAATATCACATTTCTTGAGCGCTCATTAACGTAGTAAATGATTATGAGAATATAGGCTACCAAAATTCTCGCTTGATTTCAAAATGTCTGAGTTCTAAGTGGCTTTAAATTTCTATAAACTACGATTTACGCACCTACTGATAATAATAGGATTGATGACGACATATCTGTGCGCAGAATTAATGGTTTAACCTTATTGGACAACGTTAAAAGTACAGATATTCGTGAATCTTTAGACATCGGAATCGCTGCTTCTCCGACTAGAAAGATCGCAACTGCGTTGGTACGCAAATGTGACACGAATATTCCCGGAAAAAACAGCCAAAAAACTGCTTTGTTTAACACCGATTGGTCGAAGGCCCAGAGGCCGTCCCAAAACTCGATAGCGAGATTGCGTTGAAGATCTTAGTTGCAGGGGCGCCGCCACGGGGGGAGGGGGGCGAGAGAGGGCGACCAATGATTTTGGTCATTTTTTCAAATCGCCTAGAACCGCTGATTTTTTTTCAGGGGGTAGGGGGGTGACGTCAGACACTTTCGGCAATGTAATTTTTATAACAAAATCTCTAGCTCCATCTCGTGTTCTAATATTCTTCGACATTCCTAATTTCGCAATTTGCAAACGCATTTAACAGAAGCAATCACTGCTTATTGTGCTTGACAATGGTTACAATTCATATCAATGAACCACTGCTGTTGCATCGTAAAATCCACCAGGAAGGCTAAAGAATCTCAATACTTAGTGAAATCATAGTTGGCTTGACATCCTGCAATTTCACGAAACCTATTCGTGAGCCGCGACTAGGGTAACGTTTTGAGAAATTTGAAGTAGCAGAGGGCAAGTGAGGGCTTTTTAAAATTAGAAATCTCTTAGGTTTTTGCAAGTATTCATTATACATAAATTGATTGGCAATCCAAAGCAGTACGTAATTTAGCCGAATAGTGTTAAATTACCGCTTTTCTGACGTGAGGTACCAATAAGCTTGCTTCAAGAACTCCGAAATCAAGGGCGTTGGAAGTAGCTTACTTTCAAGAAAAGGGGGCTGAAATTTGTGTTATCATATCTAGTTATGGCCAGACCCCCCAGACCCTCCTCCTAGTTATGGCACATACATCATACGTATGATGCACTTTACTTCAGTAAAAGTCGTTTGGAGACTGCTTGATGAACTTAAGCTTTTCTCTAGCATAAACACAGTACCCACATCAACGTTTACAAAAGTGTTTACCTCCTTTAAAATAACTTATTATCCGTTCACAAGCTCCTATAGTCAGAAACTCCTAGGCAGGAGCGTATTTAGGGGGACATTGTGCCATGCCATCCCCTTTTTGTTTCTGCCTTTTAGTAAAGAAGAGCAAGATTAATAGTGACAAATATGCCAGACTCTTTTGATGGTTTTCGTGGCTTATTCCAGGAGCGGAGCCGGGTAGGTAGGTAGAGGTAGGTATCCGTCCACCAGCCATTTTACAAAAATATTTTTGATGTATAGGTCTACAATTTTTCCATAACTTCAAACCTCTTCGATAGCTATACGCCTTACGCCGTAAGCACACATAATCAAAAATATCCGAACAAAATGCATCATATTAGGTGAAGCATTCAGAAATAGGGTCAAAAAGTTTAAACAAAATTTGCCTAAAAATTATGTAAAAAGCACCAAAATAGCCATTACAGCATGTAAATTTTCAAAAATTTTCCGGGGAAGCACGCCCCCGGACCCTCCTAGAGCATTTTTTTATTTCTCAATCAGCTTCAAATTTGTTCTTCCCCCCAAAAAATACGCTTGAAAAAAATGTGGAAATTATGCCCCCTTCAAAATTTCTCGCTACCCCATTGCTCCTACGGTAAGCTAGCTAATTCTAATTTATTATTTTGTTGTTTCGTTGTTATTTGCCCAAAAGTTTATTCTAAAATTGAAGAAAATTTCCGTGTGACATCATATTAAAGCTCTAAGAGCTTGTACACGAAGTTACCAGGAAATCCAACAGTTTTCGCGATTTTGTTCGCCTTTGTCACAGAGTTGCAAAAGTTAATACCGTATTTACTCGTTTTGTAGCCCAGGCCCTTATTTTTTTCAACCTTACTCACTGCCGGGCCCTTATTCAAACGGGCCTTTATTAAAGCACGGGCGCTTGTTATTTTCAAAGTAAAATTATGCACAAAAAATATCGTTGAAGACAAATATTTCACGACAGTAATCTTTCTCCATGTGATTTATTCACGTCAAACGCAAATCAACATCATCATCCTCATCAACACCAAGCTCGTTTTCCGCTGTAGCCTCAACGTCTTCTTCCTCAGTGGGTTCAGTCGCAATAATGTTGGACAAGTCACCTTTAGCCTCTGTGAGCTTTCGTAGTTTGGAAAGAATATCATCACGTGGAGCATGCAAAATCCCATCTGGTTTCAACACATCGATATCTTTATCCTCACTATTGTCTAATGCAGTGGATACTCCACAAACAAGAAAGGAATTTTTGATGAGTTCTGTGGGGACCTTGTCCCATCCCATGCGTAATCAATGCTATCTGTTATGCAATAAAACGTCTAAGGCGAGAAGTCTGCTATCTGTTTACGTAATCAATGCTATATGTTATGCAATTGGACGCTTAAGGCGTGATTGTTGTCTACCAGCGCTTAAAATTCAACAGCGTTGTGACACAAGCGTTTCTTAGCAGCTTCTTATTTCCTATTGTCCTCTACCACTGAAAAATTAGCTTTTGCATCGGGCGGGTATTACAGCACGGGCCCTTATTTATTTTTATGTTCTGTTCACATGGGCGGCTATTCAAACGGGTCCTTAATGAAGATCGGGCGGTAAAACGAGTAGATACGGTATGTTGGTTTTGATGGTATCAATGAAGAAAAGAAACAAACAACAAGTGACGCCATAAGTCATAGTTAAAGTGCCTTCGGGTTTACTGTCGTTATAAATTCTTGAAAGGGGGCTGAAGGGGGCTCAAAATTCCTTTGGGGGGGCTGAAAAAAATGTAGGGGGAGCTTCAGCCCCCTCAGCTCCTTCCTTTCATCGCCCTTGTCAGAAATGATGGCTAATTTAAACCAACCAAAAAGGATGCATTAATAACAGTCTTGTAGCTTTAAATTAGCCACATTTAACTGAAGAATGCGAATATTAATAGATAGATAAGGGTAAAGATTTATAATATTGGTTAAACATAGTTACTATAAAACTTTGCTAGAGCATTAGCTATTGGTAAAATTGGGTATTAAAAATGCGTTCAGAACGCATTATTGCAGCTTAGGTTTTTATGTTAGTTTTTCCAAGCGACATAATTGTAGCTTAGGTTTCAATGTTAGTGAAGTATACGCATCATGGAAGACCTAGTTGCGCATCGAACTCACAAAGCCAGCTCCGGAGCCCAATGCACGAAATAAAACTTTCCTTCCTATTTGCAGAGCGACTTCTAGCGATGATAAATAAAATCTTAAACTCAAACTATTTTATCCGTACGGCGGCGCCGTTGAGCTGGTTTTGAAGTGAAACTGTCCGTGTCCATCTTACCCCACCCTACTTATTATACAAAGTTTTTATTGTATGTAACTTTTTTTCAGACCTAAGCAAGTCTGATTTGGTTATGATCAAAAACGTCGTAATAGTTTTGATCATTAAAACCTCACAACGTCAGGTAATTGTGTTTTCTTTGCGAATTTTAGAAAAAAAATCAGGTGTTTTTCAAAGAATATTTTGAAATTGTTTAATATTTTAAGTTACGTATTCTTCTTTCTCTTTGCAATCAAGTAATACTTTTTCACTCATGTTAAAGAAATCCATTTCTCTCTGTTGTTTCTGAATCAAAAATGCAGAAATACTCTTCCTGTAAAGGTAGCTAACTAAAACTGCGTTCACGCCTTCCGCAAGCTTACCGATTTGTAGCTTGTTTTGAGCGTTAATACAACAAGAATTTACGCTTGACGTAGGTTAAGCAATTTTATCCTGAAAAAACCGTTCTCTTTTACAATCGTTCTTATCCTTTTCAACTTTCAGAAACTTTGTGTATGGTTTTCAAAATATGACGAAGCCCCACGTAAAATACGTAAAGATTGACAGTGATTTGAGAACAGAGCAAATCTTCTCATAAATTCAAACTTTCAATTTCAAACCATTTAAAATGATTGAAAATATTACGTAAAACTGGAAAGTAACGTGTATTTCGTCATCACCCTATCTTGCAAGTGCAGCTAGAAAATACAAATATTTAGGCCTACCCCAATAGAGTGGAAAGAGGTCATTACACGCCAATTTTCTTTTCTTTGGTAATAAAATGACGAGGGAACGTTTTTTTTTATCAGGAGGGTCAAACTATCCATGCACTTGCAGTATATCAACTTCTAGGGCAGTGGTTTCCAATATTTTTATATCAGCGGAGCGGTAAAATTTTGACAAAAATGTTTGCGGACCGGGCAACAAAAAAGTGCGATGAATGCAACATTATGTAAGCAGTTTTCATCGCAGTTGCTGACCACAGCCAAATTAATGGCACAACCTAATGCAATGTTTCGGCATTGATTACGTACATGTATATTTAAAAATTACATCAAAAATTCAATCACGTTGAACACTAATGTCAATTTTAGGACATGCTGTTTTGTCAAATCAACGTTAGTGGGAAATGCGTTGCCAATAACATGAAAAACAAACCAGGCATCCAATTGTTTTTTAGCCCTATTTTGAATCAGGCCGGAGGCGAGAAAGATGTCTCGTACGGTATGTTGATTGTGGAATCAAGATATATTTGTATTTTACAGACTTATAATTGCAAACACTAAACGATAACAAACGTTTTCGCAGAACCAAAAAATGTTGAGAATGTTGAGAGTTTTGCTAATAGTTTCTTCAAGACACCGGTTCTGCAAAAAAAAAATACGAGTGATGAAAATTACCGAGAGCGCAATAGGTTATCATTGGCAGATTAAATGGAGTTTAAAGGATTAACACTATCCTAAAATTTTCGTTATGTACGTTGGTACTGTACCTGGAATTTCAAGTTAGTCCTGATCATCTCCATGAATTACAAATATGATTATATAGAATCAGTCTTAATCATTACCGCAAGTCTACAGTATTAGTAAGGAAACTAAAGCAATGATAATGATGTATAAGGTCCCTGCCCCTAATAAGGCCCGGCTCCTAATAAGGCCCACCGCTTGGATCTTCTTTCCAGGAGCAAATAAAAATTTCGTTTTGTCCCTCACTGAAAGCTAATATAAATTCACTGTGGTTTGCCACATTTTATCTTTTTTTATCAAACCATTATTTTACTAAAGCTAAAAGAGTTTTTTGAGAAACGGGGTTAGCGTTAGAAACAACATTTGTAAAAGTTCAAATTTTAATTTTTAGCAGTTGGAGGCGAGTTTTTTTCGATTTGAAAGTTTTGCATAAAAATACATTTACTAGTGAATAAAAAATGCGGTTTATTGCAAAAAAAATTTTAGACGTAATGTAAAGCTAAGCATTTTGATAGTGAAGGTAGATGTTCCTAATAAGGTCCATGTGCTTGACTATAGTCTTGCTAGAATATCAAGGTGCAGTTGTAGCCAGGTTGCTGCAGCAGTTCAGCTAAATGTAGTCAAGAGTTGTTATAAGGTATAAATTGTTGAATTAAAACTGATTAATGATTGGCTAAACCTGGGAAAGCAAGTTTTAAAGTGTTTGGTTTCACCCGAAACGAGATTGAAAACCCAAACCTCTGGTTCAATATTTTCTGTATAAAGCTGTTTGCTATTTTAAATTCTTGAGGCTTTATGAGCGTACTTTGGTAATTACAGTACTGCTCAATCGCAGTGTTTTAATGGTGAAATTTAAGAGAAGAACGGTGGGTCTTATTAGGAACACGTGTGCCTAATAAGGGCCACTTTTGTAATATTTCGTTTTGCTTATAAAATTTAAAATCAAGTGAATGATCACTTCGCCATATGCATTTATTGTGTGATGACCATGAACCCTACTAATAAAATACCAACTTTTAAGCAAATTTTTCAAGTAGCGGTTGAGTTTGAGCAAAAATTGTGTCAGCGAGCCTTATTAGGTACATGTACCTTAGTGCTTAATTAATTAAATAAATAAATGCTTCCACTGTCACGCAATGCATGCACGTACTTGTGTTGCATCCATTTGTATTGCAACTTTCTTCACAATGATTGACCGTATCTCCTGCTTCAGTCTTGATGTCGAAGCATCTGCTCTCCAAAGCATTTCTTCTGCAGCCTCTTCTTACACCTTGTCGGTAATCAGGGTGCGCAGCTGTCAAAAACCATGCAAGTGAATGGTTGCGTGTGAAATAGCATTACTTAAGAAGTTGGTTGAGCCAAGAAGTGAAAACTCACTAAGTTGTTTTTGAATTCAAATAAAATGCATGTTACATACGTTAGGCCAGCAACAAGTTACGTGTGCTACTGTACAATAAAGCAAAAAGAAGGGAGGATATACTCGTGTAGGTAAGCGTATAGGTAGGTAAGTAATCCAAACCTAAACATAAACAATCCCAAGTATTTACCTGTGTTGTTTGTGTAAATGAAGCAATGATTGTCCATTGGATACGGACACTGTGAAGGAGCAGGAGGATCATGCGAACAATTTACATTTGAACGGACAATACCATCTGAATCTACCGACGAATAACACTGACTGCAGTTGGGACGAGCAGCTAAAATATGCAAAAAAAATTTAAAATATCGCAGGACCTAAAGCTGCTTACAGTAGTTCCTTATAGATTAATGATTTCATTCTAACGACACATGATTTAAACGTCAACTTTAGTAGTAAAATTAACTAGAAAGTGGAAGGTCTGGGGTTCGAACTTCGGATCGGTAAAATCGGACACAGTATCGCCAACGGCTCGCCACGCAGCGATGTTTCTTCGAAGCTGTGTTGCCCAGGCGCTAAGCTGCGCAGATGGGCCCCGCCACTCTTTACACGCTACGGATTTTACTGGAAAAACAATGAAGATTTGATTTTGGGCTAGTTAAGGCGGGTTCCGGTCTCATAAATTTGCAACGCAATTATTCAATAAAGTGTTAAATCAACCGAGTTGACGCAACCCTTATAGGATTTAAGAAGTTTATAAAGAAAATTATTGATACAAAGCACTGTGTGGCTAGATCTTTACTCACGCCATCCCACATTGCAGCCATCTGAATCGCAGGTTTCTTGACATGTCACATATTCCAGGCCAGGACCTTTTACTACAGTAGTGTTGCATTGTCTAGTCACTGGTTCCGACGCGCACTCTCGTTTTATAGATTCAAAACTATACGATTGCTGACCTGTTTTAGAAAAGTGTTTATGGTTATGATAACAAAGGAGTTCAACTGCAGTTGTCAATACTATATCTATTTCCAAGAAGAGAGACATCTATTTGCATTTTTTTTACAATTAGGCCACCAATACCAGAAAGTCTTGATATGACTTGGACGGAGAGTTGAATTCAGTTTTACAATTATTGCTTAGCAAAAGTTTAAAAGAAGCCAAGCAAATAGCTTGGCGCCCTCAGCAAAAGCCTGTAAAATAAGCGCAATGTAAATTACGCGTCGATAGGAAAAAAATAGGCCAAGCAAATATACCTACCATTTGAATCTGCATATGGCAGTAAATAATATGTGGCAGTGGATTTGCAGTGGGTGGAACTCGCTGGGCAAAGACTTAAGTAAGGGTACGTTGCACAGCTTCCGAGGTAATCAGACGTACATACAGCGCATCTCAATGGGGTTTTAGTTGTTGCATTTTGCGTCTCTTCAGCATCACTTGCATGCACTGAAAAACAAAAGTTATACGTGATTAGAATATTACTAACGTACTTGATGAATTCTTTTGCAAAATATTCGAACTTTTGAAAGAATTCTTGTCAAAAATGTGTTTTTTTTTAACTTGAAATTAATGGCATGTCTGATCCTTTGGTCCAAAATGGGATCTAAAGTTACTGTTTTTTCAGGTTAGCGGAAATGAATCTCGATCCTAATTAAAAGGCTTCAAACAGTACCGGTATCAAGTTTTTAACCCGAAGAGGCGATGGAAGTTTTTTGCTGCAATCGTTTTGCTGTTATAAGTACCACAAAATAACCGCAAGCACGGGGAAAAGCTCAGGGTTGACACCAATATTTTCTTTTTTGTTATTCAAAAAAGCTTGGGCAGAAAACTTCTTTGAAAGTTAAAAAAGTTTTTTTTGCCATTTAAACAAGGACGGGTACAAAAAATAATTTGAGATGATAACAATTGAAAAGTGTTCGCTCTGCAGTTTTGTCATTCTAAATGTATCGAAATACTAATGTAATAATACACTACAAACAACTAAAAGTTTAAGGCGAGGTTTTGCGCCTTTTGCTTCTGCACTAGATCCGCCTCTTTTAAAAGATGTTTGTTTTTAACTTACGGTTTGCATTGCAACCATTGGCGCTGCATAGTTTAGTACAAGAATACGTTGAGTATTCTGAACTTGATCCGCTTCCACTAGTGATAAATTGGCACGGACGAGATAAGTATGTAGCTGCAGTACAGGTCTTGGAAACACTTTTATGAACCAGCGAAGTTTCTGAGAAAAATAAACATTTAAGCGGTGTATAGCTGCCTCAAAAACTTTAAATCTTGGCCTACACTACACGCAAATTGTATTTTTGTATTTAGTTGCATATTTATCCTCTTATCACGAGAAAACGATCAATGCGCTATACGAGCTCGTTTAGGAGTTCCCAGCCATCTGTCTACCACATCGACATGGGGGAATCCCGCTAAGTGCCTTTCCCAAAGGCACAACAACTAAACTTGCCGGCTTGTTCCTCACACTGTCCCTTCAATGCTGAGCGTCAAACAGGGAAGCTGTGAATACCAATTTTCAAGTCATTGGTTTGACCCGACTCGGAATCAAACCCAAGTTTACAGCTGCAGAGGCGGACGCTCTTACCTCTCGGCCATCTAATTTTAAGCGCTTACACAGCTCCTTCATTTTCCTACATATTATTTCTGGTCTTAAGCGCGTAAACTAGTTGCTCCAACAGACAGAAATAAAGAAAGCAAGGTTGGCGCCCTAGAGTCTGGGCTTCTGAGCTTAAGCCCATGAAATAAGCGCAGTCTATACCTACTTATGTCATAACCAAAAATTAAACCTTTACCAATGATTAACGTGGCTTTTCATTTTAGCTTCATTTTTATTTTAACTGTTGTTGCGCTAGTGTATGTAAAAATATAGCTAGATAAAAGTAGGAGTAGTTAAGCTTATGAATACCTGTAAGAAAGCCATAAGGCATATTGTTGGTTTCGGTAAAAAATTAACGACTTACTGAAGTTAAGAACGTGTGTTGTAATGACAGCGCAACTTTGAACGCTGCTGCCAGAACAATTTGTAACAGCAGTCTTGTTGTCGCATTGAGGGTCGGTTTCACTGTCACACTGCACACATTGTTTTTCTGCAAAATAGAGTACATAAATAAATAACGGAGGTTATTTTCAAATCAATAAACAGAAAATTTAAAAATGCCAAGGGAGACTGCAAAAGAGAGCTAGCGCTCTTCGAGTCAGCAGTCACCTGGAATATTTGTGTAATACGGTCGGCTCCCTGGCATCGAACTCACCACGAATGATCTACAACATGCCAACGAGGCCGCTAGGCCGTATCGCTTACAAGCCCGACATTTGTGACTCATAATTCGAATTGAAACGACTTTTTGCTCACTGTGATGTTTTAACCATCAGGTCCCATCTGTTCATTTGACATAGCAAACATTGCTACTTAGAAGCAAAATTTTGCATTGACCAATTAATTATCATCAGGAACTTGAGAAATGTCCGTCTCCATTTCCTTCTTTGCAAGAGTCGATCCAGCACTTGCGACAGTTTTCAAAAATCATGTCAGAAAAAAATTTAACTTAAGCCGTAGCCGGGGTTGTTCTCGATAACTATTGAATTAAAAAACGGCAAACTTACGTGGACAACGATAGTTTTCATCACAAGTATAGTAGCATCGTGAAGGGCAATTACGACCACCGGTACCTGTTAAAACAACAAACAAGAGCATTATTATGTGCAGATAAATTTGCAGACAAAGCGGCGAATACAATGACTATATTAATAGTTGCGGCAAGTCTTCTTTTCAAACAACAGGCTTTTTCAGCGCATTGGAGTTGGTCTAGCGCAGGGGTGGACAAACTACGGCCCGCGGGCAAACTACGGCCCGCGGGCAAACTACGGCCCGCGGGTACTTACAAAAATATAAACCTTGCTCCTTAGTCCTTACTGCAGAGATGGCATGTGCCACCAAGAGACCCGCTAACGAGCCTTTAACCGGTCTTTTTGGTGGTCCGCTAACGGCCCAGTTCTATCTTTTGTTTCTAATTGCCAATTGGGCCGCTAACGAGTTGCTACCAATTTTTGAAATCGCTTTAAGCTTTCATTTTTCTGTTAAATGCGGCTGAACGTTCATAAAAGAATGAGCTTTGAGCGGCCGGGCTATATTTTTGGGATGAGTTTCCGGGTCGGTTACCGCTACTGGGCAAGAGGTTGCGGGCCATGGGCGGTCCGGGTTGCAAAAAAGTGAGCCCGTGCCATCTCTATCTTACTGATATTGATTGGAATATTAGGACATTTGCGGACGTTTGAGAGAAAATTAGGACATCTGCGGACGTGAGAAGTTTTTTTGCTCTTCACTTGATTTAGAGTGGAAATTAGGACATTTGTGGTCGTGACGACCCTTTTTATTTTGCTCTACCAATCAGTGCGGCCCTTGGCTTCAAATTTTTTTGCAATGCGGCCCTTCGGGCGAAAAGTTTGCCCACCCCTGGTCTAGTGGTAGGTGCATAGGGCTCCGGAATTGACTACACGGGTTCGATGCTCAGTTACGACATCTTCGCGACGTATATGCAGTTCACTAATATAAAAACCTAAGCTGGAATCATGTGGCTTAAAAAAGAAACAAAAAGAACAAATTTTTTTATGATAACCTCAGCAGAACATACTTTAAGCAACTATAATTTCGCATTTAATGAACGCAATGTTTAAAAGTAGACACAACGACAAAAAGTGAAATATTCATAGGGCAATCGTAGGTTTTAAAGATTAGTCTTTATTTATGAAAAAAATATGAGTTTACAAGAACAGAAAATCTACGCTAAAAATCTGAAGAGCTTGAAATAGTATTGCCTTCCCCAAACAATGCTTTCAATTTCATTCATGCTTGGTTGATTTGCTTTGCGTGGTTCAAGTAAATAATTTTGTTTAACATCATACAAGCTCTCCGTTTCCGGCAGTACTTAGCTTTCAAGTAGCATTAGGGCAATTATGCAGCATACTGCAGTCAGCGCACGCTTTCAAGCCACTTTTTAAGCTCTAATCACAGACGAGAGCAAGTATTTTTTTGAAAATAAATACACTAATCATGCGTACTTACTAGCAGCATTAATGTACCCATAATATCTTGTATTGTTGCAGTTACCATATCTGCATTTATTCGCATGATCACGTATGGAAGCTGTTAAAACAAAATTTTAAATTTGCTGTTTATTTGCAAAATCTGATGATACACACTCTATCCCTAAATCAAATCAAATCTTCATTATACTGACGGTATTACGCCGAAGCGTGTAACGAGTGGCGGGGCCCATCATCTCCATTTAGCGCCTGAGCAACACAGAAACTCCTCGACGGTGGCGACACTGAGTCCGGTTTGACCAGCCCGGGAATCGAATCCCAGACCTTTCGCACCAACAATGATGTGTAACTAGGGATGTGCCGAGTCGAGTCCGAGTACTCGGCCGAGTATTAAGGCATTACTCGGACTCGGCCGAGTATTAAAGCATTATTAAAGCATTATCATTTTGACCATTTTTTTGCTCTGTATCCGAATTTGAGTCGAAATTAGGACTTCTACGGACTTGATGACCTTTTTTTTTTTGCTCTTCACCTGATTTTGAGTTCATATTATGACGTCGTAGATACTCGGATTTGAACTCGGCCGAGTAATGTCGTGAATACTCGTTACTCGGCGAGTCCGAGTAATTTTCCTTGAGGCACATCCCTACCGCCTACGCACTGTAGGTTGTAGTTCTGCTGCAGCTCCATTCAGCACGTATAATTTTACAAAGTCATTGATATTTTGATACGAGTCGTAGCAGGGCCACAGCCACGGGGAGGCAGATGAGAACTAAGTCCCCTAAAACCTTTTCGTGTCAAACCCAATAAACTTTTTTGAAGAGACGGCAGTTTAAACCGTACAAGTAACGCCCTTAAAAGATCTTTTTTTAGTCAGACCACGAAAAAATGTACTAATACCCCTACATAATGTAACGGCTGGCTAGGGTCCCGCCCCGATGTTTAGACGTGAACAAAGCTTGTGGAGTAAGTAAGGGCGTTTAAAATTGAGGCTCTTTAAAAATTAGCATATCGTGCCAGATTATGCAGCGCATTTAAACAAAAAATTAGCCTTTTGTCCCGATCGCCCCATCCCACCCCCTTCTTCGCTGTCGCACAATATTGTTGAACGCTTTTTCTGAGCTTTTTTGGTCCTACTTTCAAAATGCCTCGTTACTGGATAATTAATTTATTACGGCAAAGTTAACAATACAAGTCTTATGCATCACCAAACTGTTACCGATGTTAATGAGCAGCTGATATAAATTGAGAATATAATGCACTTACATGGTGTATCCTTGTTACATCTGGAACTGTTGCACGATATGTAGCAAGTGGTGGCCCGTCCAGTTAGTGGGTAAGTTGCAGATCCGGACGTACATGTTTCTTCCGATGGAACTTCATCTGAGCCACTAACGTGGTCATAGAAAGGACTTTGGCAACCTCTGCTCACAGACGTCACAATACCTTCAAAAATTGGTGAATGTAAAGAAGACAAAGGACCCAATTTGTTTTAGTGAAATATTGATAGGGCAGTAGTAGTTTCTAATGATTAATTTTTATTTTTGAAAAAATATATTTATAGGCTATAGTTGACAAGAAGAGAAATTCTACACTAAAAATCTGAAGATTTTGTAATAGTTTTGCCTTCCCCAAACAATATTTTCAAGTTCATTCATATTCTCCTCACTTCGCAAATTTAAACTCTCATTAAAAGAAATCTTTTCATAAAATGGATTGTTTAAAACTTAAAGCAGCTAGCCTACTTGTTATTAGGCTTGTAGTTTGTTTCGTCATACAGTAGAAGTACTGCCCATCATCATAACTTACCATTTACTGAAACATAAGAAGTTCTGCAATAATAACCTCTGCTGCAGCGAACCGTTCTAATGCGTGAAAGGTTGGCTACGCAGTTATAATTTCTCGTTTGATATGAATATAATCTTCTGGTCATATCCAAGGTGCATGAATAGCAGTGAAGTCTTTCGGAGTCGTAGTATGCTAAAAATCGATATAATCTCAGCTTAGACAAACGCAGTGTAAATACAGTACAACAGTGCTCTACCCCTGCTAGCCCACTACTAAATATGTTGGTAAGAGCGCATACTTGGGATTCACTCCCTTAGCAGTCAGATAAATTTCAAACTGTTAAATTTCAGGATAGGCTTAAGCTAAATAGAGAGAAAGCGCATAGACTTTAACGCCATCGCAACAGCCAACGCCAGTGGAATATATGAACCATACTTGATAATGTTGCGTAAGAACGTAGCAAACCACGAATAGCGCTAAAAGAAGATAAGCAAATTCTTTGATAATTTCTGGACATCAAAACTGTCACGTAAGAAAAAAAAATGTTGGATAGGCATCTGGCCCGATTGAATGTAGCGTCTGCCTCTGGACCAGTTCACCTGGGGGTCGATTTCGAGTAGGGTTAAACCAATAAACAAAAATTAATATTCACTGCTTGAAGTTTAGCATTAAAGCATAATAATAATAATCATGATGCGTTGCTATTAGCGATCTTTTCTGACGGAAAGTCAGATCAAAAGCGCTTCACAAAATAACAAAAAACGTAAAGGTGAGAAACAATAGAAGTAAATACAGCAGATATTAATATGAAGTTGCGATGACAAATTTGAAAAAATGGTTCCCCGTATTAATTTAAATTAGCAAGAAATGTTTACAGTTCGGCTAACACTAAATGAAGAGTGACAAATATAATATTATCCAAGACCACAGCGGAAAAAATTAAAAAGTTTGTACAGCATCGGTTTAAGCTTCGGCAAGATTTGTATTAAACTATTAACAGAATAAAATTCCACACTTTGTACGAACAGTAACGGTCGGCTTACCGTGAGAGCAAACACCGATTATATGGTAGCGTATATTGTCAGCAACGTGGCAAAAATAATTCCAAAAATCACAGAAAAAAAAAAAATTTCAAACCAGTTTGAAGTTGAATGCTTGGGTGTAAAAATGTGTTTTCAGCCGGGTTTTAAATTGACGTAAAGTGTCAGAACATTTCATCTCAGCCGGCAAATTATTCCCAAGTAGAGGTCCACAAACACTAAACCTACTGTATGTTCACCAAATTTTGAAAAAGTAAAGGATAGTGTTGAGAACAAGCCGACAAGTATACTTGCAGTACCGTTCGGAAAGGCACTAAACGGGATTTCCCCACCTTTGGGTAAAAAGGTAGCCGGCAATCCTAAACAAGCTCGTAATAGCGCTTAGATCGCTTTCTCAAGATACAGGAAGATAAAAATGCTACATATTGCAATTTTACAAACTTGATAGTTATTTACTCACATTGAGCTTTGCAAGTCACAGCCAAGAAGACAAGAACCAAACTTGAAACTAAGTACTTCATGTTAAAGTAGCTTTATTCTCGCAAATAAAACTTGAAGCCTGTTATAGCAAAAAACACAACTATTCAAAGAATTTAACAGCTAGCACATTTTATTCACTTTTGCAATAATGCTTCCTTTTTTTATTTGCAATTAATTAGTCATGGTGGAAAAATGAGTAAAAATATCCCACTTTTAAACTACTGCAGAATCAAGATAATGCTTTGGCTGACCGGTGCCGGTACTTTCCTTTGCCCGTTACTGCGTTTTCTAACGTTGAAACTAGTAAACTCAATTAAAAGGCTTTCTAATTGCTTATTATGCAGTTCCCTTTTTTACTAATTTCCTGTTTGGCTTTTGGACGCGCTGGTCAGTTTGGCATTTTTCCTCCAAACGTTTAGAGGAAATTTCCCACAACACTTTGTATTTCGAGCGGCAAAAAGTGCTGTGTGCAAAGTATGTTACTGCAGTTTCATTTGCGCAGATGGTGCCGTGTTTTTTGAAACGTTTTGTTAGCAATAATCAAGCAATGTGAAACTTCCCTAAACTTTGACAAACTTTTATAATGTTTTCTGATGAAAAACAACGTTTTACGTTTTCGGCCCGATAAGTAATGGCTTCGATTCCCAGGTCGGTCAAATCGGACAAAGTGTCGACAAAGGCTCGCCACGTTTCTTTGGAGTAGTGTTGTTCAGGTGCTAAGCTGCGGAGATGGTTCCCACCACTCGTTACACGCTTCGTAATGCCGCGAGTACAGTGAAGATTTGTTTTTGTCTGTTTGAGCGCAATATTTGTTACAGCATTTTGAGGACTCGATTAATGGGTTCGTAAAAATGGATAGTGGGTCGCAGGAATCAGGAAAAATTATAGAGGATAGAAGCATTTATCGTATTGTTCTGGGTTTATATAGGTTCGTTTTTTTTTCAATTCAGTTTAACTCATTCATTTACCAAGCAAGTCAAAGATAATAATGCCCCAGATTATAAAACCAGCATAGACCAAAACACTTACTTGGCAAGGAGGCAACAAAACACCACAACGTCATTTGGTCAGCTTAGTTGCCGAAGAGTTGAGGTTTAGTTTTGGGTCCCTGCAGACTTATCTGAGACACGTTATATTAATTTACCGAAGAATTCTGGTTAAGCGTATTATTTTTGTTTTTGCACCATAAGAAGAGTCAAACTTGGAATGGGAGCATTAATTTCAAATCTATTTCATTTAGGGCTGCTCAAGGATCTGGTAAGAAAACTATACCAATTTCAAAGTCTTTTAGATGTTACCCGACTGAGAACACAACTTTAGTTTTCCGCCGAAAAAGCTCACCCTCTTGACCGATACATCAAGCGCCGGTGCTACTAAGGGGCTCCGAGAGCCGCCAATGGGCCCGGGGCAAATTTTTTGGTGGGGCCCCCTACCTTTTGCAGTCTCTAAGCACAAAGACAACATTTTAGTAAATTCAGTGAGTTACTTGATTGCCTATTTATCCCCTATATAACAAAAAAGCGATTAAGGTGATACAACGAGCTTGCTTGTTTCATCCTCGGGAAATTTTTGAGGATATTTTTGATGACCACGATAAATCGCGCTATGTATTTACAAGGTAGATGGAAATTCAATGAGGACAGAATCTCTCTTCCAGTGCTGCGTACAGTAGTAACTCCATCGTCAATACAAGCACTTGGATTAGGGAAACTTACACTTGCTTCATCAGCTATAAAATATTGACATCCAAATTACGACTTTGCTTATACATCATCACTCGCATCACTCGGATTAGCTACTAAATTTACATTTGAAACTTCGATATCATTCCCTGGACTACTTTCGCTACATTTAACATTGCATTAGCAGTTTCCTGGTCAGGGGTATCTTCACAAAATCTTTCGCTTTTGAGCTCCGGATTAAAGTTTTCATTTCTCAACAATCAACATGCATGTACAAAAATATAGCCTACCTACTACCAATTGTCAGAACCAGTGATGAAGGTCTCAAGACCGGTCTCGGTCTCGAGACCGGTCTCGAGACCGATTTTTAGCGGTCTTGGTCTCGAACATATTTTCGTGGTCTTGGTCTTGGTCTCGAGGTGTTGTGGTCTTGGTCTCGTACGGTCAAAACTGGTCTCGAGACCGGCTTGTTTTTTGATACACCATGCAAACCTTTTGGCTGTTTTTTAAAACATGTACTATTGTTGCCCCTCTCGGACGCAATAGACTCTGGTTTAACTCGTGATTGTGAGGTGCGAAAGTTGTTTCGTGTCGCGACTTAAGCTAAATTCTCGAAATCCCACGCGCACAACTCATAGCTCAATACAGAATGCTCTAAATCCCAGCACGCTACCACGACACAACTCAAAAATTCAAAACAAAATTTTTAAATCTCACGCTCGCAACTCATAGCTCAATACAGAAGGCTCTAAATCCCAGCACGCTCACTCGACATAACTCAAAAGTTCAAAACAGAATTTTTAAATCCCACGCTCACGCCACATTAATTTGATTTCGTATACAGCGAAACTAATTAATAGCAGGAACGATTTATTTTAGGTTACAAAATAATGTAATTGACAAACTTCCGATGCTTGCTCCGAAAATTCCGCCGAAACACATGCTCAAGAAAATCATTCCACCACCAGCTGTTCTTCCCCTCCAGAAAAAACACCCGATGCTTCGGAGGCGCCAAGATTTTTTGACAAATATATTAGTAAAAGGAAACCAGTTAATCAAACTGCGAACCCAAGATCACAACTCACGAAGTATTTGAGCGAAGTGGCAACCATGACTGCAGGGCCTTCAAACATCTTTGACTTTTGGCAAAAAAAGAGCAATGAATTTCCTGCGTTGTTAAAACTTGCTAACCATGCATTTTGTGTACCCGCTTCATCAGCTCCCGTTGAGCGAATTTTTAGTGCAGGTGGGTTAATGATGCGGCCACACCGAGCAAGGCTCTCGTCGGACATGTTGGAGATGCTTGTTTATTTGAAGTGTAATTCGCAATTTTTAAAAAAATAAAAATTTGCTATACAGTTTATTGTTGGTGTTTTAGATCTGTTTTAGTAAGCCGAATAATTGCCGGTCTCGGTCTTGGTCTCGGTCTCGATTCTTGCTGGTCTCGGTCTCGAACCATGGGTCTCGAAAAACACCCGGTCTTGGTCTCGGTCTTGGTCTCGAAAAAATTATCCGGTCTCGGTCTTGGTCTCGGTCTCGAAGCATGTGGTCTCGACTACAACACTGGTCAGAACAATTAAATAAATTCCAAAAAAAACTTTTTAAAACCTATTACACCAAATCAATCAATTTTACATCATTTATTTACAAAACACTGAGTCCAACGGTTCGTTTTTTGCGCATGCGATCATCGAAAAGATTTGCTCCAGTCCAGGAATAGGCAACTCTTTTGACCAAGAGAGCCAAAGAAGCTGGACTGTTTTATATTGCATTCTCGTGAGAGCCACATAACATTTTGAACACCTGTTCGAACCAAAAGTGTTTTCACCCGTACACGATGGAACTCTGCTACTCACGGATAATTAGAATTGTGTTTCGTTGACCTTGTGTCGTGCTCTGTCTCGTTGTCTCGCCTCGCCGATTACTTTAAGCATAATATGCTTTAAATACCGATATCTTTTTGCTTCAACATGCCGTAACTTTTAAATGAAACTGTTCTTGTGCTCTCATCAAACTCAAACCTATACCTGAGCCTCAACATCTTCTCGATTGTTTAAAAAATCTTTAACGCTGCATACATGAAACCTAAATATTTCACTGATCTCTCCTACTTCAAGCCACAGTTGGAATGCTATGACTGGTCGCAATTGCATACTCGCAGTTGCGCAGCCACAAATCTCGGATAAACACTTTTCTGACTTAACATTGTCTTTAATTAAGACGAAGTCGAATGAAATGTTGGTGAAGCAAAAAATCTTAATTTTCAGCTTATAATGCGCCTTTGCGCACAGCATACACATCAAAATGATGCAACTTCACTTAAGGGGCTCATATACGCTCCGGAAAATTGGAAACACTTGGATGTGCAGGGTATTATTAAGTTCAAGTGCTGTTATAATTTTTTTGCTGTATTTCGTAAGATATGGGCTAATGGGTCCTTAGAATGTCATGATGACTTATTTTGTGGGCCCTTGCGCTCCAAAAAAGTGATTACTTGAAGTATATTGAGCTCAAATGCTGTTTTAATTGTGTTTTAAACTCGCTTAGGCTCCATCTATTTCGTTTTATAGATATGGGCTAATGGCCCCCAAGAACAGCGTGATTTATGCTGGGGACCCATACACTATATAAAATCGATTATTTGAAAGTTTCTTTGCTGTATTTTTCCGTAAGAAATGGGCTAATGGGCCCCTAGAACAGCATGATGACTTACGTTGGGGGCCCATGCTCTGCATAAAATTGATTGTTTGAAGTATATTGAGCTCAAATGCTGTTTTAATTGTGTTTTAAACTTGCTTTGGCTCCATTTATTTCGCTAGATGTGGACTAATGGGCCCCTAGAACAGCTTGGTTTCCGGGGTCATTTTCCCCCCTGCTCCCCTTCTCATGGGCCCCGGTGCTACTACCAATAATCAAATCAAATCTTCTTTATACTCGCTGTGTTACGCCAAGACGTGTAACGAGTGGCGGGGTCCATCTCCGCGGCATAGCGTCTGGACAACACATCTACGAAAAAATAACCGAAAAAAACATTAGCGACACTGTGTCTAATTTGACCGGCCCGGGGCCCGAAACCCAGACCTCCTCTTTTAATCACTACAAAAACAAAATAGTTGGAAATTACCACGAAACTATGTATTCATTTTGGCTTTGTTTTCGATTGCAACAGAGTCAGAATACGTGAAGTGACTATATGGATTCCATTATAATTAGTCTTCTATACTCAGAAAGCTAAGTGCTATCGGAAAGGCATGCCATTGACATCGCTTGATTCGCAAATTTTCATGCAAAAAATCCTATGCTACAATGAGCATAAAATTTGCATTGACAAAACATGTCACAGTAGCCTACCTGTTATGTATTGTTTTGAATAGCTTGAATATAGCTATGTGAAGTAAAAAATTTCAGCGAAATCTTTTCGTAGTGAATGTCACTACAGTTTGTGGTCTTACATCAAGTACTATTTGAATCGGTTGTGATTTCATAATTGAGCAGATCAGATGGTGGAGTGGATGGAATGCCTGCCTGTGGACTCGCAGAGTTTGGGTTAGATTCCAAATCAGGTCAAACCTTTTCACGACTATTTGCTTGACGTTTGGCTTCAACAAGGCAGTCTGGACCACCGGCAAGTTTACTAGCAGAGCCTTTGGGGAAGATCTCTCTATAATCAAGACTTCTTTGAAAATATAATTTCTATTGATTTCGTGCTGATTTTAGCTCAGGGCATGCTGTTTTCATCAAGTCTGTTTAAAAAATATTACCACACCAATAACAAATTCCAAAATTTTGCATTTATTTTAAAAGCGCTACAAAAAATTATCATTCAAAACCACTCGGCTAGAAAAAGCACAACATCAAAAGAAAAATGTTTTTTAGCGCTAAACTAAAAATACAATGCATTGTATCGCCCTAAAAAGCTTTTAGCTCACAAATTAAAAGCAAGCTAAAAGCCAAACTAATGTAAACAACAAGCAGAAATAACTTCAATGCAAGAAAAAATTAACCACAGCATAAAAAAATACCATTTCCGGCAGCAATTAATTGTTCGACAAGAGCTTAAGCTGTTCATGAGCCAAAAAACGTAACAAGCCTATTGCTTCATATTTTTGGGAAAGCAATTTGCATTGCGAAAGATGTCTGGTGTAATAAAGGGACTATGCGTCAAAAGGATGTAGGAAATTTTTGTGATTTGAAAACAAGGAAGACGCATATACACAATTAATACTTTCATTTTGGCATAACAACGTGGGACCGGTAATATCGAGAATAATAACCCGTTATATTTAGGGAGCTTTCGGGCTTTCGACTTTTTGTTGAGACCGTACCACAAATTGCGCAGTCAGGCTACGAAGAACCTATCACTCTAAATGGCTTCAATAGTTTGCATGGCCAAGAATTCATACTCAAAAGAAAACCTTTGAGTTAGTTGTACTAAAAAACTCGCCCCAATTGCTTTTATAAGCTAAGTATTTAAGCTTGGTTTCCAATGCTTTTTCGCAGGAAAGGAATAGATTCAGTAAAGCTTGCAAATAAACCATCAAAAGTAGCTAGAAGCACTTACTCCAGAAACCTACAGCCTTAATTACTGCTTTCACTGTAGGACCTTAGAGATTAAGTACATTGTTTTCAACTTAGGATTTATCAAGCTATTAGTTCAGGATAGAACACAGAAGGATATGGATATCAAATCATTAAGTTGCTTTTCCGTTTTGGTCGCACACTTTTCCGCAATGCGAGCAATGAAGAATATGTTCCTGCAACAAAAAAGATGTGCAAGGTATAAACGTGGCTATAATCCTGCAGAAATTTTTAATAATCAAGTTTATAGCTAATTTAACCTCTATCATTCTGCATTCTCAACAGCCGTTGCCGAAAGTCAATAAGATATCAAGGGTAAAATTTTGGAATATTTTACCAGTTGAGCTAAGAGTCTACCCTTCAAGAAATTTAAAGTTGATCTCAAAAACATGATTTTGCAAATTTTTCTCCGCTAAATTACTCTTTTTTTCAAAATAAATAAATTATTTAGTTGTTAAACCACTTAACTATCTAACGTGATACGATATTTGTTTGTAATCAACGGGTGCTGCTTGACTTAGAAGACCTGAATTGGTCATTTCTGCTGTCTCCCTCAAGACTTTACTTTGATGCTCTTTGTTATAGCGCAAATTTTAATATACGTAGGTTTGCCGTTTAGTTTGGCTTCAACAATATATCATGGTCAATCTAATCAGACAAGCTGCTAGCAAAGCTTGAAAAATCTGTGGCGGAAACAGCTAAAATATTTTTATTGCAGTTCCGCTATCAATTACATTACACTTAAACGTGGGTTGACCCGAAAAACCAAAGCGGAGAGGAGCAGAGCTGCTTTTTTATAATTTCATCTGTGTGGCTCCACGTTGCTCAACTTTTGCTAAGCATGATGTTATAAAAAACTGGCAAACCTCCACACTGTTAGTGTCATTTGTTCGCGACGAGTAAACCCACCTTAACCAGAAATAAGAATAAAGATCAATAAATAACTGAGTCTATTTTCAAATTACATTGAACCGAGATTCAACAGTAATTGAGGGAGATTGCGAAATGAGCTTGCGCTCTTCGAGTCAGCAGCCACCCGGTATTTATGTCAAATGCGATCGGCTCCAGCCGCGAATCAAACCCGTCACGTAGGATCTGTCACCTACGTGCGGTACCGCTAGGCCTTGTCGCTGACGTAATCAAGTTATACAGAAAGAGACGTTATGATCAAAGCACATAGAAACGTAAGGACAAAACATTTATAAGCTTCGATTTTTGTTGGCTTAGTTAGAGCTAGCTTTGGCTCTCATAGTTGTGCACCTGATGAGTCTGTAAGGACAAAAAAATGATTACCGGTTACCTTTTTTCGTGCACTAAGCGTTAGTGAACACCCAGCTCATGTCGTACTTGCATTGCTCGGGGTCGCAAACAATCATTAATGGTAGTCTTAAAAAGTTATTAACTAAGTGTCGATAATGACAACGACATTAGCCTATAATTTGATGTGATCTCTGAGCGTACATCTGTATTCGCTGATTGCTAACAGATGGGCTACTAAAAGATAACTATCTGCTTTTAAGTGGAAAGATAATAACCAAAAATTCACCATCATTAGTCAGAAAATAAGAACCGGAGAAGCTTGTCACACTGTCGTTCATGGTGATTGAGGCGTTGTGAACTCTAAGCTCTCGATCGCTAAAATAATTCTAAACAAAACAAATAAGGAATTAGCACTGTTGTGAGAGACCAAGCAAACAGTTGTACAGCAAGGCAGAAAACTAGGTGAAATTAGCTTAGAATAATTGGAGCAACGACGTTAAACAAAAAGCCACACCATATATATGGAGAAACTGTTTTGAAAATCTTTTATAAAAGGCCCTCAAACTGAAATAAGGTCTACAGGCAAACTCCGTTTTGTATTCACGCCGTTTGTTTATCTATAAGGCCGTGCATGAACGCGGCCTGGTTGCGAAAACCTCCATGTGTTAACGCGGCTTAATGTATCGATAGGAGGTATAGAGGATTTCGCGTTTGCATTTACTATAGGCTATCGTACTGATTATATTAGGTGGTCTTAGTGTTACCTAATGGATGAATAAATAATCAATCAATCAATCATCGCATGCATGGCTTGGGTCACCGAAACATGACTTTATCTTCTAACAAGGCAGTCAAAACTGACCTTAAACAAATTGAGTTCTTTTAATTGTTTCGTAGTTTGTTCCTGTTGCTTGTCATATAAATTCGAAACGACTGTCATGGACGATTTCCAGTTTTCTTTCAAGTACAAATGGTCTTTTCGCAGTTTACAAAGCTCTTCATTTCCAGAAAGTATTTCTCCTCGAAGACCTTTGATAACAAAAACAACTCAAATGGCCGAGTGGTAAAAGCGTTCGCCTTTGGAGCTGTAGACTGGGGTTTGTATTCCGACTCGGGTCAAACCAACGACTTTAAAATTGGTATTCACAGCTTCTCTGCGGGACGTTCAGCAATAAAGGCACAGTGTGAAAAACAAGCCGTCATGTTTACTTGTTGTACCGTTGGAAAAGGCACTTAGCGGGATTCCCCGTCTTCGTGTGGTAAACAGACCGCCGGTAACTCTTGAGCGAGCTCGTTATAGCGCTTTGATCGCTTTCTCGTGATAGGAGGGTAAATATGCCACTAAATACTAATAAGTAAATACAAAATGGTTGAGGTAGAAGCAGAAGCATTTTGTAACCACTGTTATCAAACGTTCATAGAGTGGATCCAGAAATGTTTTAGGTGAGCTAAGGTTCGAAATAAATGGATTTTTTGTAGCTTTGTGCGCCCAGAAGCATCAAAGTGCTAATGTATTAATATGTATAACTATCAATTTAGAGGGGTATAAGCCCCTTAGTCTTCTGGTTCAGTCAGTGCTTATAAAATAATAAACATTCAAATGAACCAAATTCTTTGTTAATTTGTTACTTCAGCTGGTTTACCTCTAGGTTGGCGATCTGTTTTTACGCGTTAAGCTGCTCTAGGCTGTGGGCGCAAAGGGACGTTATGCGGTTAATTTCGTTGAAATGGCTGATTGTACAATATAAAAAATGTGATTTTGTTTTGGACTATATTACTTTGGCGCAAAAAAATCTTACTTTTCTTACCAAATGTATCATTTGGAAATTTATATATTAAACATTTTCTGGTGTGAAACGTGTGACGATTGTTGTACTGTGCCTACCGTATTTTTGCTTTATTTGTTTTGTTTTTTTTTATGTTAAGGTATAATGGTAGTCCTTTTTTTTATAGTTATTAGCATTTTCTTGATTGCAATTGCTTGGTCGGTGTAAGTCTCAATGATGACAAAGTACAAACACACGACTTGCGTCACTACTAACCCTCTATATGCAGTTTTAAAAGATCACATTCTTGGGCCATATCTGAGGTTGCTTTCTCAGTGGTACTAAGTTTCCGAATAAGGTCTCCAATTTCGGCATTTTTCCGCAATATATCATACGAGTTACGTCTAATTTTGTTAACAGTATTTAACTGAATCGCTTGTAGATCTTCACTTTTCAGTTGCTGCGATTTTTTCAAATCTGAAATAGTTGTTTATTGACGGTTTAACTTCGGTTAACACTTACCCTGTCCACATGTCGAGTTTAAATGGGTCAAAAGCCCACCGGCTCTCTCCATCACAATCAAATTTTTGATGTCATAATCACCTTTTTCAATTATGATTTTGATGTCATAATCACTTTTTTTAGTTATGACACCAAAATTTCATTATAATGTAGAAAGCCCAATTAAATTGAACATGCGGACGGGGTGTTTATAAGCAAATTCATTTACACATGTGGTCGTAAGCGAGCACATTGGTGGATACGAGATTATTATAAAGAAACCAAAGATGACGCTGGAAAAGATTGAAAATGAAAGTTGGTGCTGGAAAGTCGGAGCTTACAAGATGTAGCCTTAAAATATGTATAAAGCAGACCAGGTTTAAATAAGATTGAATAAGCTATTTATTGCTTCCAATGCAGGCCAGAGCAAGAGCCCATATTTTGAAAGCAGTTGAGGGAACCCAAATTTTTACAATTTGAGAAAACGCACTTTAAAGTTTATTTGTGTTTTTTCATTTTAGCTCATCACAAAATTAATAACACTGCTGTGTCTACTCTGACTTAGCACACTCATGCAAAAATAAAATTATTTATTTCAATACTTAGAATACACCTACACTAAACTTCTCCTTAAAGTCATAGCTCACACGTTCAAATTTTTGATTTAACAAAAATCTTACTTCCTGGGCAGACCCTAGCCCAAACGCCTCAAATATTTTTTAAAAGTGAAAAATATTGTTTGAATATAACAGTTTTAACAATTATGCTTTAAAGCCACTATCACCTAAAATGTAGATACCTTTTACTTCTTTATAACCTCTTTGAAATACATTTTTCATTTTTTGATGCTGGTTAAGAGCTTCGCTATATTTTAAAATCAACGACTTTCTGTTTTCCTTTTCCTCATTGACAGATTTGTCAAGTCGTTCACAAACTTCTTTTCTTTCTCCTTTTTTAATTTTTAACTCTTCGACACCGCTCTGCACAATAAAGAAAATTCTTTCACCTGCTGTCAATTTCTGTGTATGTAGAAACAACGTAGTGAGCGGGGTAAAGGTAAAGGTACAGGACAGCGGGTGCAAGCGCACATTGTTTAGGCCATTCTCAATAGGCGGCCCATTACAATTATCAATCACGAATGATTGAACGCTGTTAAGGGACATACATGACGAACAGCACATACACAAAACCCTTCGCCCTTCCGCTTGTGCCGAGCGCCTGGCGCGAAAACTGCGAATACTATTTTTAAAGTCGTTCATACACAATATTCAAAAAGCCAAATATTTGCTGCTATAACCTATCAGAGATGTCCGGATCTAACATTTCAAAATTCTAATCCAATTCAAATTTGAATTATCCAAGACCATGAACTTAATTTCCAAGCTATATTAGAATAAAATTCAAATATTCAATAATTCGGTTTAATTTGCAATTTTCGTTCAAAATTCGATTAATGATCACACTTCTAAAATCTGAATCCGCAAAAAAATATCAAAATCCGGTCCTTTTAAATCATAACCCAAATCCATGGACATCTCTTGCCTATTTACTTCAATCTAGATCAGTGGTTCTCAACCTTTTTTCCCCCAGCGCCGCTTTTCAGAGGTTTCCTTAGTCTGCCGCCCACATGTCCTATTTTCCACTAAAAAAAAACAGTGAAGAGCAAACTAAGGGTCTGCACGTCCGCAGGTGTCCTATTTTTCAATAAAAAATCAGTGAAGAGCAAAAAAAAGTCATCACGTCCACAGAAGTCCCTACTTTTCTTTTCTAGTTTTCCAGCCCTGGGCTAGCAGGCCTATACAGGTGTACCGAACACGGACAAGTGACCGCCGCAAACTGCCGCCAGGACAACTGACCGCCATGCAAACTGACTGCCGCGACTACTGACCGCCAAAAACTGCTTCGTGCGCTGTATTGTAGTGAAAACGCGATTCGTGCGTTGTATAATTTGCCAAGGCTCAAACACAGGCCCACAACGGGGAGTAACAAGGCTCGAAAACAATCACAGCTTAGTGCGCTGTATAATTTGACAAGGCTATTACATCCCGGGCAAATTTTTCAATCAATTCCGATGTTTAAGTTAGGGTTAGAGATCGAAATTCGAAGCCTCAATTCTGAAGTTAGAGTTATAGGTTAGACTAAGGTTAGGGCTCGGTTAGAGTTAGGTTCGATTAGTTGTGTAAGGTTCGGTTAAAGTTACGCTCGGGGGTTAGTTATGCTCGGCTAGGGTTAGGTCAGGATTTGTTGTGGATCCACGTGACAAAAGTTCTAGATAAGTTAGGCGTTTTTTGGAGGTCAGCTGTCGCGGCGGTCAGTTGTCGTGTTCCGAGAGCACGTTAATAAATTGGTCGTGACACAAAATATCTTTGCACCCTCTGAATGTAACGCCCCCTATAGCGCCCCCTGAGTATTTCCACCCCTCTAAAAGTTAACAGCGCCCACAAGGGGGCGGTAGCCCCCAGGTAAAGAACCACTGATCTACATTCTAAGATGAAACGGTTATTAATTGAGTTATTGCTTGCTTTTCGGGACGAGAATGCCTTTTTTGCTTTCCTCTTCAACGGTTTTAGTTTGAGTAAATCTCCCAAGAAAATACCGAAAAATAATTTAAAAAACTTCAACTTGAGTTCGCTTATGGATTATAGACAAAAGTATTTGGGGCATAAGAAAATTCAAATCTGGCAATTAGTAAATTACTACTTACTTGTAACTCTGCAACTATTTTTTCCATTTCTAGAATGTCAAGAGCAGCTCTACTCTTTCCTTCTTTAAGTTTTTCTTCAGCTTGAGCTAATAAAACTCTCTTCTCTTTTATAGAAGCTTTTAACCCTGCAAGTTGCTTCATTAACCTTTTTTCTTTTGTCTCATAACCTTCCCATAGTTCTCTAAAAAAAGTGTGGATTTATCATTGTTGAATCAAGAAGAGCTAAATAGTTACAGCTCTCCCAACTTTTTCGTCATGCATATTAATAAAGTGGTAGCTCAATACTTGCAAAATAAACGTTTACTTCATCTTCATTCCCCTTAAAAAAAACCTAAATACGTCCAGGCTTAAATTCTGGAACAGAGTTGCTAACCAGTATTTAAACTCAAAGAACTCGGTGGTCACAGCCAGACTCGAACTCAAATCAAAATCAAATCCTCTTTGTACTTGCGGTATTACGCCGAAGCGTGTAACGCGTGGCGGGGCGCATCTTGTGTAACGACCTAGCGCCTGGGCAGCACAGCTCCGAAGAAACGTCACCGCGGTGGCAAGCAAGCCGAAAAAACATTACCGACATTGCATCGAATTTGACCGGCCCGGGAATCGAACCCCCGACCTCCAGCACCGATAGCAACGTGCTTAACTGGGCTAACCGGAAACTCGAACACAGAAAATTAAATAAGAACCGGAACTTGCAAATGCTTAGTGAACTGGATTGAAACTACTTCGAGTTTATAGCATCGAAAAGGACAGACGGCTTACGAAGTTTCGTTTTCTTGCTCTCGATTCGATTGTTGTACATGTAGAATTTCCGTAAAAAGTTTTTTCAGCCTTTCTTCTGCTGCTTTCAATTGTTTTTGAACCGCTATTCTGCATCAAAACAATTTGAGGCTGAGTTTGTATTCGAAAAAGTTGCAATAATACTGTTTGGAAATTGCGTTGGAGGGAAGGGAAATCCTAAAAACATGAAGGGCTGCTTCTGAAAACCGTTGCTCATAAGCATTTACAAATTCAACAGAAAAACTTTCCTGGTCAGAATTTAGATCAAAATTTTGTCGTAATTACTGTAAATGTGTTAATTTACTTATTATTGGTGTATTTTAGCGGCTCTTGTTAGCTTTTCTGTTTTCTTAAGATCTCCTTCAAAAAAAAAATCAATTCTTCATTATACTCACGGTATTACGCCGAAGCGTATAACGAACGGCGGGGGTCCATCTCCGCGGCTTAGCGCCTAGGCTACGCACCTCCGAAGAAACGTCGCAACAATGACGAGCCGTCGTTGACACTGTGCTGACATGACAGGCTCGGGAATCGAACCCAGACCTACTGCACCGATAGCGTGCGCTTAACAACTGAGCTTACCGGCCGGTTTTTAAGATTTTTTTGGGTTTCCTAATTTTGCCTCGCGGCTATAATAAAAAATTACCTTTTAGCTTTTTCTTCCTCATATTCTTCTTTACAAACTTTGTATACTTCAGAGTAATGAATTTCCATGGCTTGCCTTGAGTCTGCTGTAAGTATGAGTTTTTCTTTCATCATTAAACGCAACATGCGGGCTGTGCCAAGGTCCTTAACAATCCCAGATACCTGAAATTAATGAGATAGACCTGATAATGGTGATTCTTAAAAAGAAGACGCTAGATAGATAAACTAGCAACAAGCAACATTCATCCAGTGCTGCTGACCGGGATGCTAGAATGATTTTCACCGCCGGGTCGGTGGTTAGAACACAATATGTCTGATAAGAGCTGATTGCTAGAAACAGCGCCGATGAGAGCTTTATAAGCATTCCTTATATTGGTGTTTTTTTGCTGCGTGACATTCACCAGACACCTCATAAAAAACTATTTTGTTAGCTTAAGACAAAAACGTTTTCTCCAAAATTTTTAATTTTTCTGAGGTAGGACAAACAGGTGTCCAACTCATTATTTTTTAAGTGTGAGTTAGGCATCTTTTCTACCTTTTCTGTGCAAGATCTTGGTTTTTGCAATCAAGTTTTGGTCCTCGAGCGCTTTTTGTCTTGCCGCGCCCTTCTGTTTTACCAGCTGTATATAAGCTTTGATTTTTGTTAGTTTAGTTAGAGCTAGCTTTGGCTCTCGTAGTTGTGCACCTGATGAGTCTGGAAGGACGTAAAAAATGATAACCGGTTACCCTTTTTCGTGCACTACGTTGTGTACTCGGGTGGGGGGTGTAGAGGATGGGAGTAGTTTATTTAGTGCGTGTTTGTTTTATTCAAGCTCATTTTCTGTGCAAGAAAAAGCGTGGTGTGACCATGTGATGATTCGTGTAAACATAGTTTTGATTATAGCTACGATCGAAAGGTTAAGGTTTAGTTCCCACTCAAGTTTTGCAGTCTTGTTTTGGATAAGACGCTTCACTTTCGCAAGTTTGTGCTTTAAACATAGAGCAAAACAGAACCAAAAAGCTATAAGCAACATCATCACTCATTCATTACACTAGTAGAACAGAGGGGTCATTCTGTCTAAAAAACAAATAAATAAACTCTTGCAATTTTCTGGCGATACTTTTCATTGTAATTTCCATCACATCAAGTATTTTCAGTACTTAGCGCTTCCTTCGTTACTGTTATTTAGTTTTCTATTATTGTGAAGTTTATATTAACAGCTCAGCTCAGATGGCCGAGTGGTGAGAGCGTCCGCTTCGGGAGCTGTAGACTCGGATTTAATTCCGAGTCGGGTCAAACCAATGACTTGAAAATTGGTATTCACAGCTTCCCTGCTTGACGCTCAGCATTAAAGGGACAGCGTGGAGAACAAGCTGGCAAGTTTACTTGTTGTGCCGTTGAGAAAGGCACGTAGCGGAATTTCCCCATCTTAGTGTGGTAGACAGATGGCTGGCAACTCCTAAACGAGCTCGTATAGCGCATTGATCGCTTTCTCGTGATAGGAGGATAAATATGCAACAAAATACAAATGGTTATTAGAGGTGAGTGGCTGCAGACTCGGTGAGTGCGCCGACTTTTCGGAACTGGATATATGGTCTTTTCGCAGCTTCTCACCTCAAAGACATTGCGTTTATTCTCGATTCAATGATTATACGCATTAATCGGTTTTTGCTATTTCACGCGTTTCTGGTAAAAATAAACTTCTGTCTGTTTGTCTGATTTTTGTTGCAGCACATCTCTCTCTTCTTTCTCGCGTGAATATGAATAAAAACAATCGGCAACACTCTTATAAAAAAAAAGATTTTTAACAGCTTACTTCTTCATTCAGATCCTGAATTTTTTTCTGCTCAAATTGTACATTTGCATGGAGACACTCTAGTTTCCTTCTAGTAGCATCCAGTTTCTCTTTCTTTTGATTGAACTCAATCATAGCTTTTTCCTGCTCTTCTGTTTCAACCTTAGCTTTTTCTGCAACCTCCTCAATGTCTCTCGTGACGCTGTCGATCTTTTCCTGCAGCAACGCTGGCAAGTTATAGTCTAGCCAAAAAATATTCATGCACACTTTAAAAAAAGTAGAATCGATTAGGGAAGACTATCGGATTGATTGACATTAGCAGGGGCGTAGCCAAGGGGGGGGGCAAAGGGGGCAATTGCCCCCGAAATATTTCTAGTTATTATTTTTTTTTATTTTGTTGCATATTTATCCTCCTATCACGAGAAAGCGATCAATGCGCTATACGAGCTCGCTTAGGAGTTGCCGGCCATCTGTCTACCACACTAAGATGGGGGAATCCCGCCAAGTGCCTTTCCCAACGGCACAACAAGTAAACTTGCCGGCTTGTTCTCCACACTGTCCCTCTACTGCTGAGCGTCAAGTAGGGAAGCTGTGAGTACCAATTTTCAAGTCATTGGTTTGACCCGACTCGGAATCAAACCCGAGTCTACAGCTCAAGAAACAGACGCTCCATACCACTCGGCCATCTGAGCTGTTACCACTCGGCCATCTGAGTTACCTCTAGCCTACTTAAGTTACATCATTCGCTCGTCTCGTTGTGGGCAGGCAAGGGCTCACCCAGGGAGGGGGGCACCGTGCCATGGCCCTACGCCCCACCACCCTTTGACCTTGGTATCATCAACAAAATTAAAGCTTTTTGCATAAAGTGCAGACTTAATTGTGTCCGACTGACGATGATCCGTTGTAGGCCTGCTTGTCGTTGTTTGTCATCGCTAGAGTATTTATCATCATAGAACAAGCCGGATGGATTAACCAGATAACTAAAATCCAAGTTTCTGTGACATATTGAAGGTATTTTTGCAATAAACAAAGATAAATTTTTAACAAAAAGAGCGAAAAATTACATGTTTTCTTGTTGAAAAACCGCAAATATTCGTCAGCGACTGGTAGCTTTGCACTCAGCCGCCAACGAATTGTTACGGTTTTCACACAAAAAACGCTAATTTTAACTCACTTTTTTACCGAAAAAGGGCAAGCAGTGAGTGGAGTCACTATGGACAGTTCAAAATTTTTTTCGCAGTAGGACCGTATTTCGGGGGAGGGGGGGCATTGTGCCATGCCCCCCCCCCCCTTGACTCTGCCTTTCAGTAAAAACGAACAAAATTAATAGTGCCAAGTGACTGAAATTTGCCTGACTCTTTTGATAATTTCGTAGTTTATGGCTAGGGACGGATCCAGGTGGCTCGGATGAGGGGTATGCATCCTTCCCCCAAACATTTTCAAAAATGTTTTTGATGTATACAATTTTTTCCATAATTTCGAATCTCTTCAATAGTGGTAAGCCTTACGCCTTAAGCGCGATTAAACGAAAATGTGCGAACAAAATGCATCATACTTGGCAAAGCACTCTGAATTAGAGTCAAAAAATTTAAACAAAATTTGCCTGAAAATTATACAAAAAGCACTAAAATAGCCATTGCAGCATCTAAATTTTCAGGGGGAGCATGCCCCCGAACCCCCTACAGCCTTTTTTGTTTCTCAATCAGCTTCAAGTTAGTTTTGCCGGAAAAAATGCGCTTGAAAAAAATGTGGAAATTATGGCCCCCCTTTTAAAATTTCTCACTACGCCACAATTTCGCAGCTTATGTGTAAAAGCAGAAGCTTGGCTAAAATAAGTGAAAGGAGGCTACAACCACTAGTTTGAGAAATTTACAGGGCCAAAGAGGGAGCATGGCACAGTAGCCCTCCCCTGCGTGCGCTTATGCATCCAGACCTCCACCACTAGGACAAGCCTATGAAGTTTTGCCCCCCCAAAATTTTTGGCTGGCTACGCCACTAAACATTAGTTATCGAGTATAATGTTGAAGAAATTGCATGAACACGGGTTTGCCTGCCATCCAATTTTCAATGCAAGTGTCCAGAGGAAAGGCAAGCACAGAGAGCTCAGTTTTGGTCAGCCTATGCTTTGAGTTAAATTTAAAGCAATTATTTACCTGAAGTTCTGCCTTTACTTTAGAAATCGTGTTTGTAATTTGTTTCACAGACGAGTTTTTGTCGAGCAGATTCGTCATTAATATCTCATGTTTTTTCTCCAAGTATATTATCTGAAACGCAACTAAGTTATTTAGTTAGAAAATTAAACAGAATAAATGACGTGTTAGGGTTTTGGCATGATGCAAAACAAAGCAAGGGCAACGATATTTTTAGATCTCAATTTAAGGCTGCAATCCATCATTACGCATTAGCACGTTCAACATCAACTTACGTTCGTTCAAGTAATGCTTTTTTGAAAACATCTAGCTCAATTTCTGTCTTTAGTTTTAATCAAGGTAATAAAAGATGATTCAGCAAAATTGAGTTTGTTTAGAAACTTACTTTTAATTTCAGTGTTGCCAAATTTTCTTCTTTCTCATCTAGGTCTTCTTGTGTCTCTTTATTTCGAGTTTGGGATTCCACCATTTCCTCGTGAACTCGATTGGTTGTGTCCATTTGTTCAACAACTGCTTTGTCTTTTTCAACGACCTGTAGTATAAAATGTCAACCAAAATTCTTTTAATGCAAACCAAATAGCTTTTTAAGTTGCTTTTATCTAGAACATGCACAACACAAAAGCAATAGGTGCTTTGCCGCCTTAAAAGACAAAAAATATCAATCATTTTTCGTAGCTCTTCGATTGACAAAACTTATGGGCTTTCACTAAACATATAAAAACGTTATAATGAAGACAAGATGTTGTGGTTGCTTGTTAGACGGATGAGTCAAATTAAGTTTAAAAACAGTATAAACTGCTTATTATAAAATTACTTTTTCGTTCCATGTTTCTGCTTCCAGCACATAAATTTTCAATTCTTTTCTTAATCTTTTCATCGCTTGGACATGCGATTTTTGTTTTTCTTTTATTTGCTTCAGCGTTTTGATTGCGCTTTCATGCGCTTTGGTAGCACTAATTCTGAAGAAAAGTCACAGATACGTTTGGTTCATGTATGCGTAAGTGCATTTTACACATTTATACTGCAACGAGTCTAAAGGTGTAAATGAGATCAGAGGTTTGACTCCAGTGTGTTATAATTGGTTTCGATAACTTGGTCTTTGGCCGAGGTTTGGCACAATAATCAAGATACCGCTATATTTAAATCAAATCTTGTGGATAGTCGCGTGTATGTGGATAGTGTGGATATGGATGTGGATAGAGTGGATATGGATGGTGTGGATCGTCGCGGAATGACGCCGTAGCGTGTGACGAGGGGCGGGGGATCAATTGTATTGTATTAGTTGCGTATTTATCCTGCCATCACGAGAAAGCGATCAAAGCGCTGTAACGAGCTCGCTTAGAAGTTGCCGGCCACTTGCCTACCACACCAAGATGGGGGAATCTTGTTAAATGCCTTTCCTTTCCCAACGGCACAATAAGTAAACTTGCCGGCTTGTTCTTCACACTGTCGCTTTAACGCTGAACGTCAAGCAGGGAAGCTGTGCATACCAATTTTAAAGTCATTGTTTAGACCCGACTTGGAAACAAACCCGAGTCTACAGCTTCAGAGGCAGCCGCTCTTACCACTCGGCCGTCTCAGCTGTTTCTTAAATTTAAATTCCTCAGGAATTCCAACCGAGCTTGTCTTTTCTAATTGGAAACTATTTAAAAAAATCCATCAAATGCAATCGGCTCCATGAGAGAATCAAACCCTCGGCCAATTAACTATCACACTCACCCGCATAAGGTATCAGTATGCTCTAGGTAGGTCAAGTTGCAAACCTACTAGTACGAAGCCAGAATTACTTTCCATTAAAAAACTAAGTGCTTTACCTAGCATCCACTATATCAACGCCAGCTTGAGCTTTCTGGTGAATTAGATGACTAATAAGGCCAACGAGTTCTTCCTTCTTTGCTCTGGCGATTTCAGCTTGCTTTGATACTTTTGTATACTCTTCTTTCATTTTTCTTTCTTTCTGCTCATCAAAGAGTACATTCAGAGATGGGCAGTACCGGGTAGCCTACTATTGTACCGCAGTACTTTTTAGTACCGTTACCGTCGTTAGTTTTTAAATATTGTATCAAAGTACCGGTAACGCGGTCCCTTTTTAGTTTAAAACGGTGCTTTGCTCGTACTTTCATTGTTCGAGTGACCAGTTAAACATAACAAAACCGCTACAGCGTTATAGAAAGTCACGCGTCGTTTATCATACCTAAATTGTTTACGCATAACGTGACTCTCAAAAACGCTGTGCGGTTTTGTTGAAAACAAACTGTCGCATATCTAGCCACTCGTTTTCATTGTTTATGGAATGGAGACAATAATACTCAACTACTTATCTAATACGCTGAACTCATTGCTCTGTGAGTCATGCGCCGAGTGTGAGTCCATGGTGAGCCTGTGCATGGCGTGGTTCGTGTTTCTTGCCAAATGCGTAGTGAGTAGTGACTGGCTGGTGATCAAAGGTACAGAACATTATGGTGCTACCTTGTCGCTACTGATATGTGAACACGTCATTGTGTTATCCCAAGTCCAACCGGCCCAATGGTACAACTGACAATAGTACGCTACCGTACCGAGAATTGCCGTACTTTTTTTAAAAGTACCGTTACCGGTACCGACGGTACTTGTTTATGCAAGTGTCGGTACCGACGGTACATTTTAAGTATGTAGTGCCCAACACTGAGTATATTTTAAATATTTTTAACATCAGCTATTGCAGCAACTACAGGCCTAACCCAAACAATGTAGCTCACTTTGCGTAACATGCGGTCTTGAATGATTTGGCATCTTTCTCTTCTTTGCAACGCTCTCAACCTCACAAGATTCTCAGATTTGGCGTTTCTAGCAGCACTTTCCTAAATTTAAACATGATTTTAAACTATGAGCCCACAATGTGGCGTGGTACAGGAGCTTAAACTTCAATTTCTACAGAGGATCCCTAGCTATTCCAGTATGGGGTGTCCCTTTTTAGCGTAACAGTTTTAACCTAGTGGCTTGATGATTTGAAATATGCTTTAATGGTAATTTTCAGTAACATTTCATAAAATATCAAAAAATACTTTTTGTCTGAGCGGTCTGAGTCTCTTACTGCAATTTTCTTCAAGATATGTTAGCGAAATGTGCTAGTAGCAACTAGCAATTTATTCCCCTGCTTTCTGATCGAGCAATAAAGTTTATTCAAATCTTGAAGGAATTTCCAACGTCTACAGCAGTGGTTCTTAAACTGGGTTCGACCGAACCCCAGGGGTTCGGTGAGGCTGTAGCAGGGGTTCGGCTAAGATCAGAATAAGTTTTTGCAAAAAGGCATACAGTTGTAGTAAATGACTATCTCTGCGTGGAATGATGCATCTCCCCATCATACTCTTTCAACGCTGTTTTTGATGAATACAATTTTTTCATAATTTCAAACCTATTTGATAACAATCATCTTTACGCCTTAAGCACGCATAAATCAAAAATGTGCGAACAAAATGTATCATATTTGGTGAAGGACTTAGAGTTAGAGGCAAAAAAATTAAACAGAATTTGCCATAAAAATTGTTCAAAAAGCGCTAAAATGGCCATTACAGTGTCTAAATTTTTGAAAACTTTCCGGGGAAGCATACCCCCGGACCCCCCTAGAGCCATATTTTTGTTCCTCAATTTGCTTCAAATTAACTTTCCGGAAAAAAAATACGCTTAAAAAATGTGAAAATTTTTTGCCACCCTCCACCGCCTTAAGAATATTCTAAATACGCCCCTGACGTGAAACATTTTCAAAGAGCTTATGCTTTTTTCCGGTTTAGACGTCTAACGTCTTTGCACTCATTTAACATTCAACCTAATTCAAAACTGCATCCCCCCTCTAAAATTTTCTGGATCCGCTCCTGGTTATAATTAAGGGTTCGATGTATGCTTGCATGACACCTGTTGGGTTCGATACTTCCGACAAGTTTGAGAACCACTGGTCTACAGGAAGCATCAAATAAATATAGGCTACAGTAGCCGTAAAACCTGATCACAGATATTGGAGAGAAAACTACGGAGTCCCTGCATTGCGGAGACAATCGAAGAATATTAAGAAAGCTTTGTGGGCAACTTGGTCAATTAAGTACCGGTAATTTGGCTGGAGACAAAAGCCGGAGTCACCTTTAGGCTAAGTTTAAAATAACTTAGATAGAAAGTAAAGTTTTCCGCTGGATTTTCGTAGAATTGAGTCGAGCCCAAATCTGGATTCATTTACAACTCTGGCTAGCGCATAAACAGAATCAAAACCCCCAAACGATGTGATCTGATCGACCTTTCTTTTTTGCGACTGCTACTCCGTATCCTTCGGCACTATCAGTCACAAGTCTTTACTTTAGCAAATTTTACCAGGTCAGTCTTGAAGCATGACGTCATCGTTCTGTATCTGTGAGCTGCAGCGCAACTTTTAATTGTCTCTTTTTCCAATAGAATTTTCATGTCTTCGGTCTCCTTATGCACTTCGTTTAGGCAATCGATAAAATTTTGAAGATGTTTCTCAGCTTGAGGAACTGATAAGAACAAAGCATTGTGATTCAATAGTCGAAGCAACTTTCGCAGCATTAGTGACAATACTTTGCTACATTCACACCAAATTGTCTAAGAAAGAGTTAAAAATATTTTTTCTTCGGCAGGTTGTGGTAATGCACAAGAAACACAGTGAAACCCTGGAACAGAAACGTTGTGGAACGTAGTTACAGCATTGGCTAATGACTACTGCGATCTTTGCTTTGTCGTCAAATAAACCAAGCACCTTGAGGTCTCTACCAATCATCAAAGCAAACGTTTATTGCATCAAAAACAACAAATCTGTTATCCCTTACCTTCAGCGAAGAAATTGTTCTTTTTCAAAGCTAGGTTATTCAGCACTACAACGCTGCATTCCCATCTATATTTCATGTTTGATGGAAATATTTCCCCCCTCATATGAAAAATATTAGTGGGAACAGAAAAAAAATGAAAATATTTTACCATACTAATCCATTCACAGGTCCGGTAATTTGTGACGTAACATAAAAACAATGATAATATTTGTGATCAATCAGTAGGCTATGTCACTAATGGTATCATTGTTTTTATGTTATATCACATATTAAACATTACCTTCCAGTGAATGCATTTGCATACCCAGAAGAACTTGCATAAAGCAGAGTCAGATGGACACGATAACGGTCAACGGATGTAATTGCAGTTTACAAAAAAAATCTGATAAGTTAAGAAATGGTTATAGTTCAGTGGCGTAGCGAGAAATTTTTAAAGGGGGGCATAGATTACCAAAGCCGTTAGAGTCTGGCATATTTCTAAGAATTAACAACATGATTCTTTTTACTAAATAGGCTAAGTCAAAAGGAAAGAATCCCATGGCACAATGCCCCCCCCCCTAAATACGCTCCTGTTATAGTTGTTAATTTTTTTTTAGGTAATGGACTCCTGGTGAATTATTACAACGAACAACGACATGAGTAGATCATGAAATGGATTTTCTTACGATATATTTACCAAACATTTTCTTACTTTACTTTTCTAGACCCACTTATCCTTTGGGGGTCGCGGGAGCAGCAGCTCAAGTTGGAATCTTCGTGCACGTCGAACTTTCATTCCTCCGCGACGAAGGGTAGATGCTCTGGTGGAACACCAAGGCAAAACCAACCAAGATCTTCAACGTACCTCGCCAGTCGCCATGCAGTTTTGCTGGAACCGCCTTTGAGACCGACTAGTAATAATAATAAATAAATTTATTTATTTATTTAATTCTAATGTGAGAATGATCATCTTAATAAAGTTATTTGGTTTTGCTTGTCATGGCGAAGCCCACTGAGACCGACTAGTGATGAGTACAGCAGTTTTTTGCAATATTTTTAGCTCTGCAGCAGGTGAACTAAAGTTGAAAATAATTAAATAAACAGGAAGCAAAGTGAAATAAATTTTGTGGATTCAGATTAAGAAAAAGAAACTAATTAAAAACTGCCCAAATAGAAGCTTTGAATCAATTAAGAAACCAGTTTATCTTTAAAAATAAAGAAAATAGTTAAAAGCTAATCAGCTCAAAACTGAAAACATCTTCCAGACATTTTTAATTCAATTCTTACGTCATAAATATGCCCAGCAACAATAGGAAAAGTACGGGTGCGAAAAACCTCGTCCAAAGGAGTAAAGAAAATGAAAGGTTAAACTTTAACGAGAATGACAGAAGTCAATTGAACGAAATTTATGATACGGTAAAACTCTTGAAGGATGAAATTCACTGTTTCAAGGAGGAATTAGAAGCAAGCAACTCTAATCTTGCAGTTGTCAAAGCAGAAAACGAACGACTTAAACAAGCTTTAACTCTCACAAATTTCAAAGTGGATAGTCTCGAACAGTATGGAAGACGGGAAAACCTTCGGTTACACAACATCCCTGAAACTGGAGCGAACAGAGATGATGGTGAAAACGAAATACTTAAGGTTGCTAATGCGCTCAACATTGAACTCACGAATTTTGATATTCAGAGAGCCCACCGACTGGGAAGAAAGAGAATAAATGCTAGCCCAGATAAGCCGCGACCAATCATTGTAAGGTTCCAATCCTATAAAAAACGAAACCAATTCTTGCAAGCCAAAGGTAACTTAAAAAAGACTGAGCAGTACAAAAACGTATTCATTTCTGAGGATCTAACACCGTTAAGAGCAAAACTACTGCACTTCATCAAACATGAATGTGAAGATAAATTTGTACAGTGCCACACGATCAAAGGAAAAATTCGCTTCAAAAAGTCAGCAATGAAAGAAGGACTACCTCCTGATGAAAATGGAAGAGATCCCGGAGTAGGAAACTGGATAATGGTCACTTCTCCTGATGACTTCTTCAGAGCAGGAGTTAAAGTGGATTTTACCAAAATTAACTTTGAACCTCTTCGTTATCTAGTCGACCCTGATTGTTCTCAAGGCCAGAGCAAAAATCTGATAAAACCCATGTAATTAGTAGTGCTTAGTGATTAGATTGGAACTAAACATTGGTTAAAATGGGAGCAGAAAATGTTCCTGATGTTTCGAACTTAAGTCAAGCAGCCACTCGATTGTTTGACTTTCAATTAGGATTTAAAAACACTAGTGAGGATTTGCATGAAGATGTAGCAATTGATGTGATCCCATGTAAGTATTACAATATTGATGACCTGGATGATTCCTGTGGTAAAGCGAACACTAATAGTGACTCTTTACTTCTTCTGCATATTAATATTCGATCCATCTATAAAAACTTTGACTCATTGCACGATTTTTTACTTTCACTCAATACACGTCCAGATGTCATATGTATCACTGAAACAAAAATAAAAGAAGTCGCTAGTAATGTTTCGTTAGCAGGGTACAGTTTCTTAAATTTTAATTCTACTACAAATGCGGGAGGAGTTGCCATTTATATTTGCGATAAGTACCAATTCCGCCTAAAACCTAATCAAATGAAACTAACTGATTGTGAAAGTCTGGTTATAGAATTAACTCTTAACAAGCTTCAATCAAAAAAACTAAACATAGGCGTTATGTATCGGCATCCACGACCCAATTGCAGAGCATTTGTAGAAGAGCTGACAAATTATCTCAGCGATCTTAACTGTAAAAGAGAGACTTATTACTTTTTGGGAGATATAAACATCGATTTTGCAAACGTAAATAATTCAACTGTGATTACAGACTTGCTTAACTCCTTATCAACTAGTGGTGGATTATCACTAATTAACATCCCCACTCGAGTAACAAACTCTTCAGCAACAATAATAGACCATATTTTTACAAATGATGTCAATCACTCCCTACATGCAGGTGTGATAAAGTCAGATATCTCTGATCACTTTCCAATTTTTTGCAAAGTGAGAAATGTTGGGCTTCTTTTAACAAAGAAACATAGCAATCAGCAACTCAGATTCCATCGAGACAAATCTAAATTTAGTAGCGAAAATTTTAATGAAGAATTGGCCTCTCAGCTGGAGATGCACTTCGAGAATGAACCTGCGTTAGATGTAAATAACTTTAATACAAGCTACAACAAGTTTATTGAAATCATTAACAAAACAGTCGATCAACATGCACCAGTGAAAAAATACTCTCGCAAACATCAAAAATTAAAAAACAAGCCATGGATTACTAAGGGCATACTAGTTTCCATCCGTAACAAAAGTAAAATGATAAAATCACATTACCTATCTCATGACAAGGAAAAAATCACACTCAATAAAACCTACTCTAATAAACTGACGAAATTAAAAACCATTTCTAAAAAGAAATATTATGCTGACGAATTTGCTAAGTGCAAAAATGATGCCAGAAACACATGGAAAATTTTAAGAAACTTTCTACCATCTAAACACAATTCTGAGTCTAAATTGCCAAATTTTATTACAACTACTTTCAATGAAAAATTAGAAGAACCACAAACAATTGTTAATGAATTTAATAAATATTTTTGCTCCATAGGTAACAGTCTAGCCAAAAAAGTAACATCAATACGAGTAAATTCGTTTAAACGTTTTCTAAGCAATCGAATTGTATCGTCGATTTTTCTGGAACCAACCACCCATCACGAAATCAGCTCAATAATTAAAGACCTGTGCATAAATAAAGCCATGGGACATGACAATCTGCACATCTTTTTTATTAAAGCAGCATCAACTACTTTATCGCATTGGTTTTCAATCTTCTTTAATTTCAGTCTAGTTCATGGAGTGTTTCAGACAACTGCAAGATAGCCAAAGTTACCCCAGTGCATAAATCTGGAGACAAAGCTACGCTCAACAATTACAGACCCATTTCGATTCTATCGAGTGCATCGAAAATTCTTGAGAAATTAGTTCATAAACGTTTGACAAAGTTCTTTGACAAACATTGCATTCTATGTCCAATAAGGATTTCGGAAAAATGTATCTGCAGAACACGCCCTCATTGACGTCATAACTAATTCATTCGATAAAATTAATGAAAACCAGCACTCGGCTTTATTGTTCTTAGATCTAAAAAAAGCATTCGACACCGTTAATCATGATATTCTACTGGCAAAATTGGATCATTATGGAATACGTGGACCAGCTCATGATTTGCTTGTTTTTTACCTTACTGATAGAAAACAGTTTGTTGAGGTTGCTTCAATAAAATCAGAGTACAAGCAAATCACCTGTGGTGTTCCGCAAGGTTCGATACTCGGTCCGTTACTATTTAATATATATATTAACGATCTTCATACATCGATTAACTCATCAGTAAAATTATTGCAGACGACGCATGTGTGACCCTTAATGCAAACAATATAGCATCACTCCAATTTGCTATAACGCAAGATTTGGATGCGATTAAAGAATGGACTGCTTCAAACAAATTAACCGTTAATCCAAACAAATCACAATTACTAGTCATACCTTCTAAAAGAAACTTTGAGCCAATTAATATTGATGTGCATTACAACAATTGCTCAATTTTACCAGAAAATGTAGTTAAATATCTTGGAATATTCATAGATTCTGATCTAAATTTTCATAATCACATTAAATACATTGCAAGTAAGGCTTCCCGTGCAATTGGTGTCATATCGAAAATAAAGTATCTTATTCCTTTCAAAACCTTGCTGAGTATACGTATACTACTCACTGATCCACCCTTTCCTCCTATATGGGTTATTAGTGTGGGGCTCATCATACAAAACCTACATAGACATACTTTACAAAATTCAGAAAAAGGCAATAAAAATCCTATCAGGGGCAAACCTATTTGATAGTTCAACTAAACAATTTAAAAAGCTAGGTATCTTAAAATTACAAGATTTACACAAAGTAGAAGTAAGATATTTAATTAAAAGATATTTCAATAACAATCTTCCAATAGAAATAATGAATTTTTTTACACCAACACAAAGTTTTTCTGCCAGAACCACTAGGCTCACCTCACAAAAATTTTCTTTGTCTATTCCCCGTTTTAAAACAGTAAAACTTCAACATAGTCTAAAATATGTTGGAGCGAAAATATGGAACTCTATTCCTGATGAAATAAAAAATTTACCCAAATCAACTTTCAAAAAAAAGTACAAGCAATATCTTCTAACAAAATATACAGATTGAACTAAATCCACTCTCTTTATCGCTTTGCTGCTCAAATCAAGAATTGAAACCAATTTTTGAAAAGTTTAAGGAAAATTGCTATGATTGAAATAATTTTGGTGGTGGCTGCTTGACTCGATGACCGAAAGGTCCTTCGCAGTCTCCATAGTGTGTATTTTATTGTTTTGACGACTTTACGTCATGTTTTTTTTTTTTTTTGCATTTGTCATTTTCTTTTTTTCGTTTTTGTTCACACAAATAAAATAAAAAAAAGGTAAATAATTTTTGGCAGTTCTTTTTTCCGGAGCACTTGTGTCGCATGCATAGACTAGCGCAGCGTAGTTGGGATCTTTCTAGTCGGAAAAACAGAGGTTCGATGCTTGGGGAATTACGAAAATCCGCACTTTCAACCTTGTTTAACAAGGTCAAATCGCTGATTCTTCACAAGAATCCCACTTTGGCTGCTTATCAGCTCGAGATCTCACTTCACCAAACATTTGATAATACCCTCCTCATTAACAGAAACGCCTATCTTGTACGTAGGCCTATACCTGCTCTTAGCAGCTTACACTGTCAATTTGAATGAATTGTTTCTCTAATTCGCAAAAGCATTCAATAGCAACCAAAAAACAGAACTCAAAAAAAGTCGCAATAGATTAGGCAGAGACTGCGGACGAAAGCGATGCGTTTTAGATATTGGCAAATCACAAGTTCGAAGGGTCAGCAATCGGCATCTCAAAGTTGAACGCTTGGCACAGTCACAAACATGGTAGGGTAATCTATACAGCGCTATCTCTAAGCTAGATTAACTCAGCAGTCCAAATATAAGAGCGAAAACTAACCCTGCAGGCAAGGCCGACTCAAGGTTTGGTAGATGAAGTAAGGTTATTGTTCGGTTTTCAGAAGCATTTGGTAAAACTTTGTAATAATTTCCTCTTTGTAACTTGAATTTTAGAATTCAAGCACCAATGTTGTCCGATGATTCCCCGCTCCTCGGTGACCTTAATTTCGATATTCTCATTTTTACAGGATTCTTTTGCTTTTTGAGTAGTTTTTTGGCTCTTCCTTTTTTCGCTGACTGATCGGATAATTTCCGTAATCTTTCCGCTAAATGCGGATATCGTTTTTCAATGCTTCTCAGCACAGCTTCATATTTCACACTAACTTCTCCAGTTTCGGGATCTAAACACGCATATATGATTTTAGCAGTCAATAGAGAATTCATCCAGCTTTGCTTACGGTTTTTGTAAGGCTATTTTAAATAAATGGCCGAAAATTTCCAGTTAACAAAGAAGGAATGTGATAGCTTATAAGCTCAGATAGTGAGCCTACATAGGCTTCTTAAATCACTATACAGAGAGCAAAACTTCTATCATTTCTTCAGCTGCATCGTCCTACCACCAAATAAAAACCGATCGAGGTAAGAATAAAATTAATCGTTAGAGTAGCATCACCCACTGATTTCTAGCAATGCTACTGGCTATTGCACATCGCTGCTTTTGCCATTTTCGGGCGCGATTTTTCTTGTTATCGCCTCAATCGCTTTTTATCTTTTTCTGTTGAATCTTTACAACATATACGAAACAATATAAAAAAAATGGACTTATCACTGGATTATTTTGCTAAAGCATAAACCCATCAGCCTAATTCAAACTTTACGTAATGTGGAAAAAGATTGATTCAATAAACATAATTGAAGAACTTGAAGGAAACTTTGATAGTTAACAATTTCACCTTCATCGTCTTGTGGAAGTATCCGAATAAGGAAGTATTTTTTTCTGCCTTTCAATATGGTGCTTGCATAATCTTTGAAACTAACGTTTTCGAAAACGTTAGTTAGCAAACCTTTTTCGTCCATCAAGTCCAACTTCACTAAACGCATTTAATGGTTTTAAAAATAGGCCTGATTTCAGGTGTTTTTGGTGCTACATACTACTGTAACTCTATACCGTCTTTTTCGGTTTCACTTTTTTCCCTCATGCATTCCAAAAGAATTAAACTTCGACAATGTGGATTGAATAGTTCTTCTTCATCATCTGCGTAAAAATAACAGTAGGTTAATCAGTAAATCACATATATTTCAGTGTTGTTAACACAACCAGAAGTGGCAGCTTTCTGGTCAGAAAGATCAGGGTTATAAACATTTGGATAGCATAATATCTTGATTAACAGGTGATTAACGATAGGGTAGATTTTTGTTTTTAATGTATGAAGATTTAAAGGGGAACTGAAGTACAAAATTATTTTTTCACAAAAGGTTTTAAAAAGTGCGGCGAATTCAAAAATGGCAAAATATTTTTAAATGCTTTTAGTTTCCAAAAAATCGGCGTTCGAAGTTATAAGACCATGACGTTCATTATGAGTGTACATTTTACGCATTAACGCGTGCAAAAGTTAGAGCCGCAACGTTCCTCAACCAAAATCTCTTTGTCTGACCAAAGGTCGAATATTGCAGCTGTAACTTTTGCTCGCGTCAATGCGTAAAATGTACACTTTTATGATGGTCATAATATTAAATTTTAAACGCCGATTTTTCGTTAACTAAAAGCATTTAAAAACTATTAATGCCATTTTTGAATCGTCGTAATTGTAAATACCTTTAATGAAAAAATAATTTTGTAGCCTACTTCAGTTTCCCTTTAAGGTGGAGGCCTTGGGCAAAGGTAATGAATTGTCTTTGCTAGGCAATGCCTCAGTCGATAAAATGCAAAGTTATAAGGCAACATGTATTCGTAGGACACAAGAGATCAATACCTTAAAATTTAAATGTTTGCTTGACTTTATAACTCTAACGCCTATGCCATGCGTAATTTATTTTCTGATTCACTTACTTCCGTATAAAACTGTGATAAAAAGCTGTTGGGGTAGTTCTTGCCCTTTACGGCGACGTTCCTTTGACATTATTGTACCGGTACGATTTCTGTAAGTATAGGCTACTACTAAAGGCTAGGCTACACAGAAAATCTTTAACTTGAAATAAATGCTTTCTCTTATGCATGGAAAAATCTTAGTTATTAAATACAAGCTCAAAATATCGGAACTGAGGTCGTTTTATAGAAATTGAACCGCGTATCCCTTCCAAGCACACCTCATAGACTCATATGCGTTGAGTGTGAATCAGGAATTTTACCATTACTACTAGGAGCTGCCGAACATATTATGCCCTAACCCCACCATAAATATAGCCTACTGCAGAAAAATTAAAATAGTCACGCAATGTTTTCGTTTCCATTTGAACAAGGACCAGCAAGGCATGCAGGTTTGGGAGCTTGTTTGAATTAAGTCGCATCTTATAACAGGCGGATATATCACGAGCACACGGACCGCTAGGGCAGTGCCGAAACTAGCGTCCCCCGAACCCCCCAACCGGGGGGGGGGCACACAAAAAGGGGGCCCCCGTAAATAGTCAGTACGTAGTACTATTTACTCAACGTATGATAAAGATGCCTTAAATAGGCCTATTCTAAGATTCAATAAATTTTTTGTCTTAACTCGCGCGATGTGGGTGCCCCATACCATATTTATGCTTTTGGCCATGAGGGGCCCCCTGCAAATTTTTCAAAAAATAGCTGTCGCAAAACTAACAAACAAACGTTTAGTAGCATACCAAGGGCCCCTCATCCTCAACCGAAAGGCGCAAAAATAAGCCTTAGAAACGTTTTTTCTTCGCATAAGTAGCGAAATGTTGGAGTAGGGTTTGCTTGCAGCATTGTTTTAGTGGGTTTGGAAGGGACCTAATAAAACAGACTATTAAACTTTGTTAAAACTGAGGAATTTTAAAAGCTCAAAACGCACAAAAAGCCTACAAAATAAGGTCAAATTCCGCAAAATTTTTGGGGGGGCATGCCCCCAGACCCCCCTAGCTTGGCATCGCCCCTTCGGGACTCGCTCTTTTGTATCACCATCCAAGAAAAACTTTTTAGGGGGCTACGAAAGATGATTTCGGGGGGGGGCGGATTGCCTAGTTTCAGCCCGCCGCTAGGGGCGCTAGTGAGTTATTAGTAGGGTTAGAGCCGAGACCCGAACTCTAACGCCGAACCACGGCTTAAGTAAAACAAGCCCCAACGATTGCATGGGTTAACTGACCCCGCATAACCCACAGATCATGCAGCTTGTAAACTTTGAGGTTCATCAGATTCAGCTTCAGGAGTTGCAAGCCACTGCTACCGGTAGGCCTACTAATAAGTAAGATGGATTAATTTTTTGCTGCCAGAAGAGTCACACGATGGCTACAGGCGTCCACCAAGACTTTCCTGTTTTTCCTGGCTTAAGTAAAACAAGCCCCAACGATTGCATGGGTTAACTGACCCCGCATAACCCACAGATCATGCAGCTTGTAAACTTTGAGGTTCATCAGATTCAGCTTCAGGAGTTGCAAGCCACTGCTACCGGTAGGCCTACTAATAAGTAAGATGGATTAATTTTTTGCTGCCAGAAGAGTCACACGATGGCTACAGGCGTCCACCAAGACTTTCCTGTTTTTACTGGAGCAAAAGGGTGATGATAGGCTTTAAAAGAAAAAAAAAAAAACTAGACTGGAAACGACCGTATGGTGTTATACTTGCGCTAGCACTTGTGCAGTTTGACACCTCCTTTTTCATCAACCAGAAGAGCTTTCCAAACCTGCAGTATGGTATAATCCTCACCACACTCCTGCACCGTTTTGCGCAGTTACCGGTACCTCTTTGTATAGGCTAATGCACGCGGACCAGTTAGTCTAGATCGAAATTTTTTACCTCGTTATGTTTTTGCAGTCAGTTCTGCTACTACTAGCGTTTTGCTAAAAAGCCTGGCTTTTTCTCATGAGTCGTGACTATCGCTCATCTCGGCAATAACCACACGATTGACTGAGGGACCGGCTGACTGACTGAATGTCTGACTGACATCAATCAAAGAAGTGTTAACAAAAGACAGTTTTTGTAACAAAACAACAATCGCATAGTGAAGTCATAATACAATTTTCCGTATCAACTGGAACATTGGAATTCATTTTACAGTACAATCGCTGACTTCGTTTAAAATAGATACGCTGTTCAGTATCTTCTTAGCTTGACAGTTAAATTAACGGGTGGAATTATAGATCTCAAAACTGGTGTAGGGTACCGTGTACTCAATAATCAATATTAAAGATACGTTGAGGGATTTGTGGGGGGAGGGGGTAAATTGACCGATCAGATGGCCGAGTGGTATAGAGCGTCTGCTTCTGGATCGGTAGACTTGGGGTTTGATTACGAGTCGCATCAAACCATAATGACTTAAAAATTGGTACTCACAGCTTCCCTGCTTGACGTTCAGCATTTAAAGATACCGTGTGGAGAAAGCCGGCAAGTTTACTTGTTGTGCCGTTGGGAAAGGCACATAACGGAATTCCCCCGTCTTAGTGTGGTAGACAGATGGCCGGCAACTCCTAAGCGAACTCGTACAGCGCTTCGTCGCTTTCTCGTGATAGGAGGATAAATATGCCAATAACAATAATAATGAAGAGATCCCTTTACAATAGGAACCACTAGCGTAGCCAGGATTTTGCATTGGGAGGGGTTGAGAAGGACGTCACATTTGAACATGCGTTGTAGGCTATACAGTAGCAAATCCAGAAAGTTTTGGTGGGGGGATGCAATTTTGAATGAGGTTGAATGTTAACTAAATGCAAAGACGTTTAGACCCGGAAACGGACATAAATAAGCCTTTTGAAAATGTTTCATGTCAATTAAGGGGGTGATAGAGCTTCGGGAGAGACTTTGCTTTAAGTAGCCACAATAGTGCAACTGTCAGTTGCATTTATAATGAACATTTTTATTGCAGAACTAAACGTTTTCGGCCTTTCATTTGGCCCTCGTCAGATGAAATTTTCCCGAAATGAAGGTTTCCTTGAAAGACTTAAACAATTTCCGTGTAATGATAAATGTGTATTAGTTAGTTTTGATGTTGTTTCTCTGTTTACAAATGTCCCACTTTCGGAGACTATTGATCTAATAACCAACTGTCTATATGTAAATGAAAATGCTAATAATATTCCCTTGCCTAAGGAAATTTTCCGCAAATTAATGTATATGACAACCCAAGGCATATTTATGCATAATGGTAAATTTTACAAGCAATTAGATGGAATATCCATGGGCTCACCTCCGAGACCAACTCTTGCTAACTTTTTTTTACGCAGTTTAGAAAAGAAAATATTTGATGATGAAACCATTGACTTACCCAAACTATATTTAGGGTATATTGATGATGTGTACGCTGTATTTGAAAATGAAAGTACTTGTGAAAAAAATTTGTGAAAGTTCTAAATTCAAAGCATGAAAATAATCGATTTACCATGGAAAAATCAACGGACGCTAGAAACATAACCTTTTTAGATGTACAAGTCGAACTGAATGAAAGTGGCTACAATACTTGGGTGTGGCGCAAACCGACCAACACTGGACTACTGTTAAACTTTAACGCTAGTTGTTCTCAGACATGGAAATCAAGTTTTATAATGTGCTTACTGCATCGCGCTAAGAAAATCTGCTCTAACGATTTTTTGTATAAACAAGAAGTAAAAAAACTATGCCCGTTGTTTCAAAAAAATGGCTACCCAATCTCATTCATAAACAAGGTAATCGAAAAGTTCAATGGCAATTCCAAACCCGAAAAATACGAAAAAGATTTTTTATTCACTATTGGCTTACCATATTACGGAAAAACTTCTAACCAATTTGCAAAACGCTTAGCAAACTTGATTAAACTTAAATTTAATATCGATATTAACGTATATTTTACGACCATGAAAACTGCCTCGTATTTTCCTCTCAAGTGTGATACTCCTTTTGCTTTGTTGTCTAATGTCGTGTATAAATTTACTTGTTCGTGTGATGCGAATAACACATACATTGGTATGACGACACGCCATATGGATACCAGAGTGAAAGAACACTTACACTCAAAAAACACAAAATCGGCATTCCACGATCACATTAAGGATTGCAAAACATGCTTGGAAACAGAATACGACCTAAACAATTTTCAAATACTCCGGCAATGTACTACCAAGTACGAAACAAAAATTCAAGAAGCTCTACTGATAAAAAACACACAACCCTAAGCTAAATGCCCAACTTTATAGAGGAGGTTCGTCGATTCTGTTGAATGTGTTTTAAATGTATTCCGTCATCGTAACCATTAATTTATATTGTTTTATTGTTTGTAAACTGTATGTATAAATACTGAAGACCTATGATCGTACTGTGTTGTATAATATGCATATATATAATACCCGAATTGCCATGTCATTATTTGTGTTATTATTACGCTGATGCATTAACTGCTCTCTGATTTTTTTAAAACAATTTTCATTTCGTTCTGATTTTCGAGTTAATATATGCTTTTATTTTATTTCTCTGACGAGGGCCAAATGAAAGGCCGAAAACGTTTAGTTCTGCAATAAAAATGTTCATTATAAATGCACTGACAGTTGCAATTAAAGGCGTATTCAGAAATTTTTTCAGGGAGGGGGCACCAATTTTCGTCACTTTTTTAAACGTAGTTTTTTCCAGCAGAGATAATTTTAAGCAACTTAAGTACCAAAAACGACTCTAGGGGGGTCCGGGGGCATGCTCCCCGGAAAATTTTTGAAAATTTGCATATTGTAATGGCCATTTTAGTGCTTTAAAAACAATTTTTGGGGAAAGTTTACCATATTTTCGGTCCCTAACTTTGAGTGCTTCACCAATGCAGGATGCACTGTGTTTAGTGGCGTATATAGAATTTATAAAAGGAGGGGAGACAGCTTTTGACAAATCAAAAAGTTGCGATAAAGCTGAATCACAAACTGAGTTTTTAGTTGGAGTACGGATGGTTTTTTTACGTGAAAGTCAGGTTCTGGTCAGGGCCGGATTTAGACAATGAAAGGCCCTGGGCTAATTTCACTAGAAACCGGTGAAGACCAAAAAAAAGGTCTTCGATGTTCGTGACGAGGCCCCTCATTTCCTCCGAGGCCCCCATTTTTCTCGAAGGCTCTAAGCTTCAGCCTGCTCAGGCTTTACGTAAATCCGGCCCTGGTTCTGGTAATTAATCATTGACTGTCGTAAGTAACTTCATATATTCGAATATAGGCGAAGTGTTCACATTTAAGCATTTTAGGAACTCTCTTTTTCTTTTGTTGTGTATTATCTTATAGCAAAACGGTTCCCAACCATTTTCATATTCTGCTGCGCCCCTTTGAAATTTTTGATATGTTCTTGCACCCCTCACAAAATAGGCTACTGTAATCAGTCGCGCAAACCAAAGTTTCGTAATAGTTGGGCCTGAAATGAACTCATGTGTGTTATTGACCTTAAACTTTTTCCTGTAATGACTTTGCGTCAAAAACCCAGCAGGTGTTCAGCTGGGGGGTCTGGGAGAACGCTGTAAGCTTTTCCGGCTGAGCTATCAATTTCAGAGTTTTTAGCCTTTTTTAAAGTGCCGCTAATGCAAGGTATAAAATAGTTAAACCAGTCACTACTCTTTTGCTGAATCAGACGCATTGCGTTTTCAGAGCTTGATTGTAGCCGATTAACCACCACGAGTCTAAGGGATTTACGCCGCTTAAACGTTTGGGAATTCCATATTAGGCTACTAGAACGTAACACTGAAAAATTGACACTGAGCAACCGAATATAAGAGCACTCTTAATACAAGATAAAAATTTATACGCCATTTTGAACCTCCTGGAATGCTTCCTCGCGCCCCCAAGGGGTGCAAGCATCCCCAGCTGAGAAACCCTATTCTTTATGGTGTATTGAGGTTTTGTGGACGTGCTGAAGTCTCTCATTAAAAATATTTTTCTGTAGCACAATTCTAGCATGCTTTAAGATTGCAAGCTTCGCAATATCGCCCGTAAGCGTACACGTTAGAGCAGTGGTTTTCAAACTTTGTGTTACTAGGCTATACGCCTCTCTCACAAAATATTAATCATGACTCTCCCCTCCATAAATAATGCACAAGCCTATATTTTTAAAATGATTTTGACTAACATTTGCGCCTCCCTTCAGACTAGTCCACGCCTCCCAGTTTGGAAAACGCTCACATGTTTTGCACCGTTGCACGTCTTGTCAAAAATAAAAAATAAATGAATGAATGATTTCACAGAAACACGAAAAAAGGAAGAAAACGTCGTAAAAATATTTTTGCACAAACGCTGAATTTTGGTTTCTTTTGACTTATTAAACAACGATTTGAAACAATGCATAGAAAACTTTCTGAAATATCACTCTGAAACTTGGTTTGTGGACGGCCCGTAAGCGACTTTTGGTAGCCTTATATTCATAAAAACTCATAACGAAACAACGCACAAATAAAGTAAGCGTGACGTAGTGGGCGTGACGCAGTGAGCGTCACGCTTCCACGACGACCTTCGTTAAAGGTGGTGACCGATTCAACTCCCACATAAGCTTTGTTGTTGAGTCTTTGAATAAGATGCATCACGATGATTATCTCTGCTTGATGGTTTCTTCACAAGTAACAACTTAAAGCATCAATAAGCAAAATTCAACCAAAAAACTTGGAAACAAATAGGAACACCTTAAAACCTAAAATCTAGATTTGTCTCATGCGTGCACCTTCGTCGCTTTCTCGTGACAAGTAAATAAACATGAAAAATCAAACAATAAGATATAAATGGTGGATATAGACCTACAGCTTTATGCGACGATTAACTTTTGTATATTCGTCAATAATTGTGTCATAGTTGAGTAAAATGTCTTTGTTGAGGTACAACTGCGCTAGACCGCCCAAACGCCGTTCCGTCATGCTTAAGCGCAAGTAGTTTTTCAAATATGTTAACGAGCAAAAACATCGTTCATTGAATGCCGTAGTTACTGGCTGCGTTAAATTCGAAGGAGCTTGTGTATAATAGGATTAGTACCGAGTTCCTTAGCGGCCTTGCACGCATGAAGGGCAGTACAAGGTCTTTTTTCCTTTAGCACTGCAAGCCAACATGCTTTCAATCGTTGAAACTCAACAATGGCTGCTAAGTAACGGCTGTTTTCCACATCCAGCTGTTCCTGATACATTTCAACGATCTCGTTAGTGGGGTAGTCCCGGTTTTGTGGCAAGAGTGGAACACAAAATTGTGACGCAATAATTCGCCTTCCGGAAAGGAGCAACGCTTGTGGTTCTTGTAGGCTCACGCTACAACGTTACTACAGCTGTAAGATCAAGGATCAGGGCCGGCGGCAAAGCAGTCGACTCAGGGAAGGCCAAAGTTTGAAATTAAGCGTAAAAACCGCTGTCTTCAAAAGAGTAAGCTTGTTGATTGGGGGGGCCAAACATGTCGATTGGGGGGACCAGGCTCCCCTTGGCACCGGCCCTGTTAAGGACCAAGGTTAATCTATAAAGCTCAAAAGTTGTCGAATCAATAGGGGAGGAGGCTTTGAACCCACGAACCTCCCTTGCCTACGCATTTGGTTATCATATTATTTCTCTAGCTAGAACCACCCATCGAAATTTTACCAAAACGGTCGTATATTTCTTGCATTAAAAACTTGTTAACTCCAATTTTCTTCTTGTTTTACCCAGTAGGCTACTGGCTACAATACATTTTTTCTAGGCCTATAATCAATCAGTCAATCATTTTATTTCTGAACGCCAATACGCTGAAAAGCCTAACGATAGCACAAGCACACAAATTTCACTCTAAAATTGATGAAGGCGTAGAAAAGAGCGCGTGCAACAAAACAAGGAGGCGTTGAAACATGCAAGTCAAGGCTGAATTACTGTAGCATGGTTGCGTATAGTCTTTATAAAATCCTTATTTAGATCTACATTTTGTTTCTTTAAGTCAGAGGAACAAGAACTTAATTTGCGTCTAGATCTTATCGTCTTTATCCAAAGCTGGTTGAGTTATAGCAAGCCAGTAATGCAATAAAAATAGTCATTGACAAGTGGCCGGCCTTGAAATTGAAAAAAGCGCTAACTTTTACGTTATTAGGCAAAATAGTTTTTTAAAGGCAAATTAGCTGCAGTGGGCTTCGCCATGACAAGCAAAACCAAATAACTTTATTAAGATAATCATTCTCACATTAGAATTAAAACAAAACTCAAAATCAATGACAAACTTTTGCTTTGAAATTCGTGCCAGTTCGGATTTGAATGAGGTAAAGGTACAAAAAAAGCATCCTAAACCGATTTCGATTAAATTTTGGCTCATGTTATGATCACGTTATCTGTTTATATCCTCGCACTATTTTATTTTGCTCATTTGAGCTAGGACACACAAATCGGTATAAAACACTTTTAAACTGTAACAAGTAACGAACGAGGCATAACAAGCACATTATATGGGCGCTTACGTAATTATTCTCTTTATTTCGCGATACCCTGATGCCTACCGTTTGCATCTCTATCTTGCAGCCCTTTAAAGTTAGTTTACAATAATAATTTCTGCATTTTGTTGTTATTTTCAACCGACCCCTACACCCTCTGATACCCTATTGTAAACAGTTACAAAATAACTTTCCAATATTATCTAAGTTAAATTTATTTTCGTTCATTTTTTATTTTTTTGAAAGGTTGTTTGGGGGGGGCATCGCCCTATATCCCCCTCCCCCCTAAATACGCTAGTGACTGTGTTTGCACAGTTTCAATTATGCGTGCTTAAGACGACTACGGCATATTGTTATGAAGAGGTTCGAACATATGGAAAAATTTTATTCATCCAAACATTGTTGAAAATGGTTGGTGGGGGGATGCATACGCAGCATACCTCACATCCCCTTCCGGTCGTATAATAACAAAAGATGGCCTCAAACTTAAGAGATATGTTTTAAACTAAAAATACCAAAGGCAGTTAAGGCACGATTGTTGTAAGGAAGTCAAAGGAATGCTTTCTGGTGGAAGTGGTAAAACGATATTCAAATTTTAGCGATTTTAGCTCTTTTTTGAGCTACAGTACGTAGATCATCAAATCAAATCTTGATTATATTTGCAGTATTAGGCCGAAGCATGTAACGAGTGGCGGTGCCCATCTCCGAGGCTTAGCGCCTGAGCTACACAGCGCCGAAGAAACGTCACAGCGGTGGCGAGCCGTTGGCGACACTGTGCTGATTTGACCGACCCGGGATTTGAACCCCAGACCTCCCACACCGACTGGGAGTGCGCTGAGCAAACGGCCGGTCCTGTACGTAGATCACATTTGTTTAAAGTCGTTTAGCTTTTTTTCTACGAAAGGTTTGAGGGGCCGGGGGCAGTTGCGTGTGCAGGAGCGGCACTGCCCTGCTAGTAAAATTGCGTCTTTGCTTCATAAGCATAACGGCAAAGAACAAGATTCAGGAAACAACGCTTCGTAATTTTTGTTATTATGACAATTACAAAACCAGATTATCAATGACAATTATCTAGCTCTTCGAAATCAGAAAAAGAATTAAGTATGACGTCATTTGAGGCTCAATGGGGGGGAGTATAACCCCTCCGTGGCTACACCACTGAGAGGAACATTTTACAAATCCGTCTCGAGAAAGTCCGCATTCTTTACTGTAGAAAGTAGATGTTTTCTTTTGCAAGCCACGCCCGCGAACGCAAGTTTGAATACCCGATCATGTTTGAGCTGCTAAGCCTCTAATGCAAAGTGTAGTAGATGTTCTATGTTTAGATGTTGTTCCGTGAAATACTGCTGTGATAGTCGAAGGAAAATACCGGTAATTGGTAATCAACCTTTACTAAACTGTTAATGGGTGTTTTAGCTAAGCCTATGATTAAGGTAATCTAGTTCTACTTACTTACTTACTTACTCAGTAGGCCCAGTGGCGTTTCAAGGGGGGGCGGTCTGCCCCAGGCGGCATTTTGGATAAGCTTTATGTACCGGTAATTACTTTTCTGAATTATTTTGCACAACTATTACTTGGCTATATCGCTTATTCTGTAGCGTATTTGCTAATTGTAAATCATCTTACTGTGTTGCCCAGGCGCAAAGTTGCGGAAATGGACCCCGCCATTTCTCTTACGCTTTGGTGTATTCCCGCGAGTATTAAAAAGATTTGATTTTGATGTGTATTATGCAGTTATATCACAATTGCGCCCTGTTTTCTTCGTATTTGCGTTATTTGAATCGCTCACACTCAGCCTGCGAATGTAGTATACTGCATAGGCACTAGGCAGAACTACGCAAGTGACATGGGCGCACAAAGGGGGGCCACGATGCCATGGCCCACCCCTTTGGCTCTGTAATAAGGTGCTAAAACCCAACTTTCAGTCTATAATTTCTCAAACTAATAACGGTTGTACCTCCTTTCACTTATTTTAGCCAAGCTTCTGCTTTTAGACATAAACTCCGAAAATGTTTTTGTGTTGTCTATAGTGACTGCCAGTGTCGTCGCCACGGGGGTGGGGGTTTACAACCAGAGCTGGATGTCTCGAGACGTGTCTCGGTCTCGCTATGCCAATGTCTCGTCTCGGACCTTGAAAGTCTCGGAAAATGGTCATGTCTCGATCGAGGCATGAAAAAAGTTTGGATTTGAAACAGCATTCAGGTCTTTGATACGGAAGCAACAATGGTACTTACCCGATGTATTCAAAGTAAAACATTGTACGTGATTTCGCACTTTGTAAAAACATTTGGCCACATTTTGTTTAGACTGTTTTGCTTTGTTGTTCAGGCCTGCAGAATTGCAGGCTTTTGCTTTCTTCTTGTGAGCAGCATATATGAAAACTGGTCTATTTCAACCACTAAGCACATGCAGAACAGAACAGTATTTATTTCGTTGCCAAATAGAACACACAAACTCATTGTTAGACAAAACTCGTATTTTACATGCAGCTACAGGCAGTCACGAAGGGACCAGTGGTCTTCGAGTCAAGTGACAGCCCGCGGACAGCGACAATTACTCCGTCCAAACGACCAGAACCTACAAGCCAAAAGCCTACAGCTCCGCCCATCACAGTCAAATTTTTGATGTCACTACATAACTGAAAAAAGTGAATATGACATCAAAAAACCCAACCACAGCGCCCGCGGGCCCCCAGCTCACAAACACCGGACACGCGGACAGAGCAAAGCAATCACTAAATTATGAAAATAAAGAGAAAGCAAAAAATTACTACAAGAATTAATTATTGTTTCAGACACGGATTTGTTGTTGTGAGTAAGACTAAAATGTTGAAAGTAATGGATCAACACTCATCAATCATTTACTGTATATACTGAGAAGAAATTGTTTGTAACTAAATTTGAATTTATTATAGGAGAGCTGTTTTAAGTCTAGTGGAATGTCATTCCAGATCTTTGCATTGATGTATTTTATGGATCTTTGGGTTTTAGTAGCAGAGAAACGAGGAAGAGAAATATTTTTACTAGAAGAATGGCGAGTTGAATGAGTGTGACGGTCAGAGGGATGCGAAAAATAATGACGAAATCGACATGGTAATTTATTTTGAGAAAATTGGTGCATGAATTTAGCTACTTCTAGTTTATATAAATCTTCCAGTTTTAGAATTTGTAACTTGAAATAATGAGGCGTCATACTTTCTCTTAGAGAAGACTTAGTGATAATTCTTAATGCTTTGTTTTGTAGTCTTTTTAGGGTGTTTAAGTATGTTGGAAACGTAGACGCCCATATAGGTAACACATACATTAATTGAGTGTGTATCAAGGAATAGTATAATAGGAGCAATGTATTTGAAGGAAGATAGTAACTAAGTTTGTACATTATTCCAACTGAGCGTGATATTTTATTTTCTAGCAAGGCAATATGATTTTTAAAAGACAATTGGTAATCCACAAGCAATCCAAGATATTTAGCTGTATCAGAAATAGAGATTTGATCTGCATCAAGTGTTAGAGTGAGGTTAGGGCTAGACTTTCGAGAATAAGGAGAAATGTATAGAGCTAGAGTTTTTTGTGGGTGTAGCGTCAAGTTGTTTGAGCGCATCCATTGATTTACGTTACTGAGTTCATCATTCGCTAATTTTTCCATTTTAGGAAGTGTTGCATCACTGATTAATAGAGCTGTGTCATCAGCGAAGAGTCTAGGGACCGAATGTAAACACTTTGGCAAGTCATTAATAAAAATCAAAAATAAAAGCGGCCCCAAAATCGAACCTTGAGGCACACCATATTCTATTTTTGTAAGGTTAGAATTTGCATTTCCAATAGCGACAAATTGCAATCTATTATTCAAATAAGATTGTAGTAAATCATTTGCTACGCCACGAATACCATAAAAATCTAACTTTTTAATTAGTTTTTTGTGACAAATCGAGTCGAAGGCTTTTTTGATGTCTAAAAATATCAAAGTGGAGAAATTTTTATTCTGAATATTGTCAAGGCAATCAGTTAGCTAATCACTTAACAATCAGTAATCACTTAACAATTTGTTTTGAGTTAAACCAAATTTCAAAGATGTTGCGAAGGTGGTGGTTGACTTTGATGACCTTATGGTCTTTTCACTAACACCTTGTCAAGTCAATGACTTCATTAATTTGTTTATGCATAAAATGTGTTGGTACTTGACAAATAAACTTGTTGTTGTTGTTGTTGTTAGTATATCTAAAATTGGATGAAGAGTGGAATGATTATGGCGGAAGCCAAATTGAGTTGATATAAGAATATTGTTTTGTTCAAAAAAAGAAATCATTCTGTTAAGAATAATGCGTTCAAAAATTTTAGATAAGGATGAGAGCAAAGAAATCGGGCGATAGTTTCCCGGTGAATCAGCAGGTCCTGATTTATATACAGGAATTATTTTGGCTACTTTAAGTCTGTTCGGAAAAATACCAAATGAGATGCAGTTGTTTATGTTGGCAAGTGGAAAAGCTACAATATCTGCAGCAGTTTTTAAAAAAAATGGGAGTATGTCATCATAGCCACTAGCTTTGCTTAAACTGAGTTTGTTGATGGCGCATTTAATTTCATAAGGATCAGTGAGTTTGAGATATATGGAAGAGGGGGAAGGTGATTTTAAATAAGAAAGGTATTTTTCGTCATCAACATTATTTTGCTTAGCAACTAAAGATTTTCCAACATTGGCAAAATAATGATTAAATTTTTCTGCTATTTCAGAGGGATTGGTAAAACATTTGCCATCAATGTTTATGATGTTGGAAGCTGACGTTGCAGATTTAGAAGATAAAATTGAGCGTAACACTTCCCAGGTTTTTTTTTGGATTATTTATGAAGATGCTGAACTCATGAAAATAAAACAATTTTTTTGCCAAGCTTTTGACTCTGGTAAGAAGGTTCGTGTAGCGTTTATAAAAATGTTTATCGCTCATGGATCCATTAATGAAGTGAGTTTTATGCATTTTTTGTTTTCTTTTAATAAATTTTAAAATACCTTTGGAGATCCAGGGTTTGCTCTGTAGTTTTTTTTTGTTTTCTGGAAAGTTGTTTGAGTGGGGCATGCTTATCTATTGTTGTTTGAACCAAAAAATAAAATTGTTCGAACACAAAAATCACATTATTTTCATCTATAGACAGTACAGTTTCTGAGAAGTTTTCTAGTGATTCATGGAGATCAGCGTTGAAATTATCAGCAGAAAAACTTGCAAGTGACCTTTTAAATTTGGGCTGAGTCTTACATTTTGTGACATTTTGGGAAACAGTAACCATGACAGGATAGTGATCGGTTATAACATGATTTAACACAAAAGGGAAATGCGTAATCGGTTTTCATTAGTCAGTATGTGATCAAGGGTAGAAGAGGAAGTGTTTGTAACCCTAGTACAGTAGGTTTATTGAAGGGAAGCAACGGAGTTGGAGTCGAGCATATTTAAATTATTAGTCACAATGTTATTACTTTGCGAAGAAGTATTGATATTGATGTCGCCGAGAATAAAGTAATTAGATTTTGTATCATTTAGCTCAGAAATGGAGTTATTGAGATAGTCAGAGAAATCTTTCATATTGCTAGTCGGGTGTCGATAAATCGTCCCTATAATGTAGTGGGTGGAGCTAACGGTAGATTTAATTCGAACCCATAAGTTTTCTTATCCAAAAAATTCAGTTTGTAAAGTTATTTCTTCGTATTGTAGGGTATCAATGATATAAATTCCCACTCCCCAGCATTTGTGCAGAGTTAACGTGTAGAAAAATATAGCCTGGAATCGAGATATTAAGTAAAGGCTTGTCCTTGATTTTTGTTTCACACTAATACATATGACATCAGGCTTTGTTGGAAAGGTTGATAAGAAATGATAGAGATTGTCAAGATTTTTTTGAAGAGATCGCATATTAAGTAAGCAAGTAAGTAAGCGTTTATTTGTTTGCTCGAACATCTTAAAAACACAGCACAGTCGGTGTAGATCGCACCAAACAGCACATTTAAAAACATAGGTCATCAATATAATTAATTGGTTATTACAGATTACAGATATTGAAGTTGTTACATTTAAGTTGTTGTCCAAACAAACAGGACAGCGAAAGACCAAGCTCTGGTCATCATGTCAAAGCTGCCCTAATGCTTATTAAGTTATAGCAAAGCATATTTTAATAGCGAAAAGCACAGGAAGAAACACAGAAATAACAATAGCAAACAGAGACTGCAATATTTAGTACTCAGCAATCAATGATCTTTTGATATATCTACAAAAAGAACGTTTAGATAATTTTTTTATATCCAAAGGTATTTTGTTCCAAATTTTTACGCTGGCATAAATACATGACAACTGCCCACTCTTCGTAACAACTCTTTCCAAGTAATAGTCCTCTGAGGTAATAGATCTGGTATTATATGAATGCTGTGTACTTCCAGATTTAAAGTAGTTATCAAAATTTTCTGGAAGCATGCGATGATAAAACGAATGCATAAATTTTGCAACTTCTAGTTCAAAAATGTCATTTATTAACAAAATATTCATAGATTTATATAGGGTGCACATTTGTACTTTATCCTTAAGCTGTTTGAAGTTCATTATGCGGATAATTTTGTTCTGCATAATTTGTAATTTTTTCAGGGAAGTTTTGTTTGCACTGCCCCATGCTAAAATTCCATATTTAAGATGTGGATAAGCAAAGCTGTAATATAGGTTAATTAAAGTTTGCTTGTCGACATAATGCCGGATTGTTGAAAAAAGTCTTGTTGTAAATGTAAGTTTTTTTATTATATTATCAACATGAGCATTCCAACTTAAGTGCTTGTCAAATATAGCACCAAAATACCTCACCTTTTCAACGGACTGGATATTATGTATACCTACTGTAACGTTAAAATTTTTAACTAATTTAGACTTATGCCTACTAGCACCAACATAAAAATTAGTTTTGGAATAGTTTAGGGAAAGTCTATTGTATTTCATCCAGTCATCTATAACTCTCAGCTCATGATTAACATTTTTTTGAAGTTGGTTTATATTTCTATTCCTAATTAATAGCACAGTATCATCTGCAAATAATGTGACATGAAAAGCAGTGTGAATTGATAAATCGTTGATATACAAGGAAAAGAGTAATTGCCCCAAAGTGGACCCTTGTGGTACCCCACAAACAACTGTGTTAGTTCTTGACCTAATATTATTGCATTCAGTAAACTGTTTTCGATTGGTCAAGTAACTAGCCAGAAGGTCATGCATGTTTCCTCTTATACCATACATATGCAATTTTTTAAGTAACAATTTGTGATTCACACTGTCAAAGGCTTTTGACAAATCTAAGAATATACAGCAAGAAAAATAGTCTTCATCTATATTTTTTAAAAGCTTATTGTGAAGATCAGTTATAGCCATTTTAGTTGAATACCCTCGACGAAATCCAAACTGTTGTTTTGATATAATGCTATTCTTCAGAAAAAATTTTTCAAGTCTAATATATAACAATTTTTCAAACACCTTTGACAAAGGTGATATGAGAGAAATAGGTCTGTAGTTGCTAGCTACGTCCTTTTGTCTTGCTTTATGGATTATTAAAGTCCTTTTGTCTTGCTTTATGGATTATTAAGGTGCAGTAAAATTAAAGAATCGTCGCAATTATCAGGAGTAGAGTTGACATCAACGAATTTACAAGGGTTGATATTTTGAAACAAAAGAGAAAAAGTTTTTTCACTTAAATCAAATTTACTTAAAGGGTTGGTAGAAAAATTATCACAATCCGGAGCAGTCACCGGACGTGAAGACACACTGGTAATTTCAGCATCAGAAGCACAAGAACTCATGCTGAAAAAAAAGAAAAAAAAAGACAACAACAACAAAATCAATATACACAATAAACAATAAGGGACAACTACACTCTACCGAGAAAGCGATTAACGAAAGCTCGATGGCAGAAGCGCTTAAAGGCCGGTCATAAAAAATCATTTTGAATAGAAGCAAGTTGTGGGGCTTATTAAGAAATGGTTGTATGTCAAAAAATGTAATAAATATATAGATGTGTGTTGGTTATATTTAGTAATCTAAAATTGAAGTTAAGAAGTTGTTAAATATGGGAGTCAGTAAAATTTGAATTTGTTGTCTACGTTTCATGAGTTAATAAAGCACAATGAATTCATAATAATTATTGTCTCCAGTAAAATATTAAAAAAGCACAGATAATTACAATTTGAGAAAACAGGTATGTCAAATGCCAATTGTGCCGAGTCAGTTGCCTCACCAGGCAAAGGTGGGTGTTTGTCAGTGTGAAGACGTCAAGGGCAATACAACTTATACACAAAAGCAATTTTCAGCAACACAGAGGTAGGCTACAATAACAAAATATAAACTCATTCGCTACCGGCGAAATACCAAAATCACGACGGGGCCAGGTAATAGAAGTAAAAATAATTGAACAATTTGCAATGAAAGAACCTTCATTTCCGGATACTATACAAAATCTTTGCAGAGCAGCAGCGCATTATTTGCTAGCGAACGGAAAATTACGAGTAGGCTACAATTGTTTGATGCTGGCATTGTGAATAACCGAATTTAATAATAGACTACAAAATTAATATTCAGCGTTGTTGCGTCATAAAAGAAGGACAAATGTCACAAGACTTAGCACGTGGTGAACGGAGTCGTGTTGATTTAAAATCGAAATGAAAAAGAGATAATATTTATCTAAATTAATCGAAGAAAATACCATCACCCGTATTCAAAAAGTGAATCATAGCGTAAGCACATGTTGTAAAGAAATCGTCTACATGATGACTTTGGGTAGATCACGACTTAATTTGGATTTACTTTAACACCATCAACAAAGAGACAGTAATCATCATTGAGAATACGCCATGTTGTTTTCTTCTTCAATTGCTTGGCTTCTTTAAACTTGAGTAGAAGTTGCTTTCTTTGCTTAAGAAAAGTAGCCGGGAGATGCTCGGTGATATAGACTTAGGAATCATTTTCTTGATTGGCATTGTAGCTTTTCAGGTGCTTTGCAGATGCAAAGACCAAACGTTCGTCAAAAATGGTGTTGACCTTGATAATGATTGGCCTAGTCGTTTTAACACCATTTTTAAAAATTGGTCGCTGAGGTAGCCGATGAATATCAATGATTTTGATAGAAGGATCCAGACAGAGGCCTTCAGCCATAAATTTATTGAATACGTTTAATGTCTCCTCATTTGTTTCCCAAGCATTATTTGATTCGATGGTAATCTACTCTAGACCAGGGATGTCTAACCATTTAATTTATTAGGGACCCATTGCAAAATTACATACAGGGAGTCCTCGACTTACGACGGTGATCCGTTCTAGGGACGCGGTGTAACCCGAATTTGGTGTAAGTCGGAACATTATACATAAATTACTCTATACATATCGTACTGTAGTGTAAAGTATGGTACTATAATAAAGTGTACAAATAATGCAAAACAGTACTTTATTAGAAAGACAGAAAACAATTCCTTATCACAGGAATAAAAGCAAACACAATACAGTACAGTACTGTAATAATAAGATGGTGGAGAAGTTGGGGTAGTAGAAGCAGCTGAGGAAGATGGTAGAGGCTCTGTAGTAATAGAGGCAGCTGATGTAAGGGGTTCAGGTCTCTCCGCAATTGTTCACGTCATTGACGATGCAAATGACGAAAACAAATGAGCCCAAAGCACTGCATTTAAAGTGTGTTCGTAACCTTGAAACATCGTAAGTAGAGACCGTCGTAAACTGAGGACTTACTGTATTTAACTGGGCCGCAAAGCGACCAGAATTTCTATATTTCATATAGTTCTAAGAAAAAAAATTAACCATTGATAGGTAGGCCTTGTACTGAGCCGCATTTTGCTGAAAATGCATCTTTTTAACAACAAAGAAAATTTAAAAATCCATTGATTAATCCAATAATGTTAATTTAGTTTTAACTTTTAACAATATGGCCTTCACTCAAAGACAACGACCGCTAGCCACGTCTTAAAATTTAATAAATTTTTTATGGGCAAGCGGTGTGTCAAAGCAAAAAATTTTCAAGAGAGTATGTTGTCATATGTCATAAAATTAAGATTTCTACAAATTTGTTCTCTATGAAAGATGCTATCCTCGTCTGGTTTACAACAGCTATCAAAAGATTATTCAAAGTAGTCCAGGCCCAAAAAGGCTTCAAATCGAAAAAAAAGTGCAGGGATAACAGTTGCAGGAAATTTGGTCACCGACATGGGAAGTGCTTCCAGATTTGAGCTAGCTCTTTTTATGAGAAAGTTATTAACCAGACAGATTTTCAAAAATGCATGGTGTCACAATGACTTTAAAATGTTTATGTTAATTAATTTATTTTTTATCAAATATGCTATAAAGTATTTTGATTAAACTTCATGAGCACTCTCGTGCTCAATACTTGATAAACTTGCTAAAAAATTGTTTTAGCAGAGGATAGTGGGCTGCAATACCGACATACTTGATCTAGACCAACATAGCCTAACAATGACTTTTTGTTTAAAGTTTTCTTGACATCTTTTTCGTAAGATTAAAAAAGAATATTGGGCTGTGCAATCGTCTGCGAGAGGTATTGCTTGCCTTGCAAGCTACAAGGACTTAAATCTTCTGTGATAATAAGCTGTTTCGTTGTCATTATGGTGAACTCGTTAAATCATTCATTGTAATCGTTAAAAGAATATGACCAATAGCAAATTTACAATAGGCTACATCAGTTCATAACCGCGACGGCTTCATTGCTTCATTTGTTTTTGCTAATGTCATTTTGCTATAAAGTTATTTCAATAACTTGGCTTAGTAGAGCCCATACTCCAGTGTATTACTATCGTTTATATATTTTCTAATTTTTGGCTTATGAAGTCTCGTGTCTCGTAACTTTAAAGTCTCGTTTCGGTCTCGAAGCTATGATGTCTCGTCTCGGTAGGTTCGGTCCTCGTTCCAGCTCTGGTTACAACCCCCCTTCCCATTGAGCTTCAAATGACGTCATACGTAATCAAAACTGTGCGAACAACATGCATCATTGGTGAAGCACTCAAAGTTTGGGGCCAAAAATATGACAACTTTCCTTACAAATTGTTCAAAAAGCACGAAAATGGCCATTGCAGTATGAAAATTTTCAAAAATTTTCAGGGAAGCATGTAGGGCGAGGTCGCCATATGCTGTACGGCACTACTCACCTCTACAACACTCTTCTTGCTTTCTTCCTTTGATTAACTCACTGCATCCTATTTTAGCCAAGCTGCTATCCTGCAAAAGAACAAGAAGCATTCATTAATGTTGCCACTTAATAATCACAGATTATAATACAGTGTTGCCAATAGAGTTTATAAGTTATCATACCCCCGCACCTCCCTAGAGTCGTTTTTGGCATTTAAGTCGCTTAAAAATAACTCTGTTGGAAAAAATACGCTTAAAAAAAGTGACGAAAATTGGTGCCCCCTTCCTGAAACAGTTTCTAAGTACGCCCCCGATATAAAACATTTTCAAAAGGCTTATTGATGCCCGTTTTCGAGTTTAAACGTCTTTGCATTTAGTTAATATTCAACCTAATTCAAAATTACATGTGACCCACCAAAGCTTTGTGGATCCACTCCTGTATACAACGCATAATGAAAGGTGATGTCATTCTCACCCCCCCTCCCATTGCAAACTCCCGGCTACGCTAGTGGTGACTGCACTCACTGCATGCCCTTTTTCAATATAAAAGTGTGTTAAAAAGAGTGCTTTTTTATTTGAAAACGGCAAAAATTCGTTGGCGGATAAGGGCGTAACCCTAGTCCCCGGTTGTGTCCCCACTTTTGGCTAAATCCTGTGTACAACACTGCATTTGGGGGCGCGTGATTTCTTGAACTGCCTCAGCGGCAAAAACTCCAGCTACGCCACTGCGTAGGCCTGCATGTCTTTTGCAGTCAGGCAGCCTATTTCTATACTGTATACCGGTAGCCAAACGATACCGGTACTGGTTGGTGGTACCATCCACTGTCCAAGTTTTTAAGAATAAGGGGTGGACTAGTTTAGGTTTATTGGTAGACTACCTCTGACCATGTCTAGTCTCAGGTCTAGTCCTGTAATCTAGATTGGTCTGACTTTTTCTCAGTTCTAGACCTCTCAATCATGGTACTGGTATCGCTAAACAAATACGGTAAATGAGGTTATTTTCAAATTATATTGAACTGAAAATTCAACAGTAATCGAGGGAGACTGCGAAGTACTGGTAAGCTTGCGCTCTTCAAGTTAGTTGCCACCCGATAGACTGTATGTGTCAAATGCGATCGGCTCCAGCCATGAATCAAACCGGTCATGTAGGATCTGTCACCTGCGTGCGGTACTGTTAGGCCATGTAAATGGATTATCGTAATAAAGCTGTGAAACAGCCAGCCCAGTGTAGTGATATCTGACTGGTAATGTACCGGAGCCGGCGACAGAGCAGTTGATTTAAGGGGGGCCAAGCTTTTTTATCAGGGGGGGCAGAGTTTAAAATCAGGTGCAAAAGCCGGTTGCCAGTAACTTCGTCACATGGTAACTTCGCCACAGTAACTTCGCCACATGGTAACTTCGCCACACTTTCATACATCGAGAATTTACATTGCCTATTCCGAAACAAGACTTTAAATTCTCGGTTGTTGTAAAAAATTTTATCGGGCTTTTCCAGTTAAATTTATTAAGGTAACATCATCACATGGTAACTTCGCCACATAATCGAAACTGTGGAGGAAGATGAGGAGAGAGTGCATGGGATTAGTGGGGAAGTGTGTTGGGGTGTAGGGTAGGTGAGGGGAGCTATGGGGGGAGGTGTAGGGAAGTGTGTTGGGGTGTGGGGGGAGGCAAGGAAAAATGAGTTGGGAGGGGTGTGGGAGAGTGTACCGGTATGGGGTGAGTGGGGAAGTGTGTTGGCCTGTGGGTAAAGGATGTGGGGAGAGGAATGGGGGAGGTCTAGGGAAGTGTGTTAGGGTGTGGGGCCCCAACACACTTCCTCCTACACTTCCCCACATCTCCCTCACCTCACCTTTCCCCACATCTCCCTTTACCTCCCCCACACTCCAACACACTTTCCTACACCTCCTCTTATACCTCTTCCCACATCTCCCTCCCCCTGCATCGCCACACACTTTCCTACTATCCCCACATATCTCCCCTCACGTTCCCAAAATGTGGCGAAGTTACTGGCAACCCAAAAGCCACTGTCTTCAAAAGAATAGGCTTGTTGGCCCCTCCTTGGCGCTGGCCCTGGTGTGTACTAATGGAGGATGTGATCAAACATAGAATGTTAAATCCCTGGAATTATCTAATGTGTAGGCCTATATAAATATTAAAAAATGCTAGATGATACCAGTGCTGAGTGCTCTCAACAATGGGTTGTCAGAAACTTTGCCACAGAAACTTCGTCACATGGTAACTTTGCCACACTTCCATACATCAAAAATTTACATTGCCTACATTGGGTGTGGGAGAGTCTAAACTGTATGGGGTGAGTGTGTTGGGGTGTGAGGGGAGGTAAGGAAAGATGTGGGCAGAGGTATGGGATGTGGTGTGGAGAAGTGTGGGAGAGTGTATGAGGTGAGTGGGACGACTGCCAACTGGATGCTGTAATATGGTGATATCTTTTCGATGTTTTTTGTTCTATGATACGGTAACTTTAATGCTATCACAACATACTGTTTCTTTCTTTGTTTCCGTGGCACCCCTGTGCTGGATCGGCCGTATTATTATTATAAGTGTGTTGAATTGTGGGGGAGGTGTAGGGAAGTGTGTTGGGGTATGAGGGAAGTAAGGAAAGATGTGGGGGGAGAAGTATGGGTAATGTGGGAGAGGTTTAGGGAAATGTGTTGGGGCGTAAGGTCCCAACACACTTCCTCCCACACCTTTCCCTACATCTCCCTTTACTCCCCTCCACCCAACACACTTCCCAATACCTATCCCCACACTTTCCTCATCTCCTCTCACTTTCTCAAAGCGTAAACAACTAAAGAGCAGTGTCCTTCCTGGCCTACCGGACGGGAAGTCATGACGACTTCCTCTTGTTGGGTCAGAGGCTATAACAGCACTCCATCACCAACAGTGCAAAGCACTCCAGTATATCGTACCGTAGAGCGAGACAGCGCTGTTTCTGGCTATTAGCCTTCATCAGCCGCCCTCAGGTAAGAAACATTCATCTTCCAGGACGAATGATCTTGTCAGGATCACTCATCCCTTCGGATAAATATTTCCTAAAGAATTTAACTTTTGTGGTACGCATATCCACTCGTGTGGCTACGTCACCATTTCAGTCAAACTCTTTACGTGGCCAGGCCGAAGGGATGAGTGATCCTGACAAGATCATTCGTCCTGGAAGATGAATGTTTCTTACCTGAGGGCGGCTGATGAAGGCTAATAGCCAGAAACAGCGCTGTCTCGCTCTACGGTACGATTTACTGGAGTGCTTTGCACTGTTGGTGATGGAGTGCTGTTATAGCCTCTGACCCAACAAGAGGAAGTCGTCATGACTTCCCGTCCGGTAGGCCAGGAAGGACACTGCTCTTTAGTTGTTTGCTCTTCACCCTGGCCACGTAAAGAGTTTGACTGGAATGGTGACGTAGCCACACGAGTGGATATGCGTACCACAAAAGTTAAATTCTTTAGGAAATATTTATCCGAAGGGATGAGTGATCCTGACAAGATCATTCGTCCTGGAAGATGAATGTTTCTTACCTGAGGGCGGCTGATGAAGGCTAATAGTCAGAAACAGCGCTGTCTCGCTCTACGGTTTCTCAAAGCGTGGCAAAGTTACCATGTGACAAAGTTTCTGTGGCGAAGTTACCATGTGGTGAAGTTTCAGGCAAGCCAAAAATGTACTGTAGTCTATGTCTGCTTGTGGTTCAACTGAGCCATGTAATGGTTCTGGTACTAAACTGCCTTACAGCTGTTTAGTGTACAATTGAACTGTTCACATGTCCAATTTTGGTGGGCTTTATGCCCACGGTTTTTAGTTCTTGTTTCTGTATCCTGATGTCATTGTTTTTGTTTCTTGATGCCATAATAATTTTTTGATGTCATGCTTAAAGGAAGTGATTATGACATCAAGAAATTGATTATGATGCAGAAATTAGAACCAAAGGCCACTGAAATTGGATATGTGGGCTGAGTAATTGTAAATATGCTACTACTACTAAATTGTAATGTATGCATATATGTTTACGACTAAACCTGTAAACCGCTCTGTTGTAGACTGTAGGGCTGTTTTTTTAAGGGTGTTTGGCTTCTATCTGGCTGTGGAATGGCTTACTGCCTACTTGGGTAGCTTAGCGCATGCTTTTTGAACTGCTATCTGTGGCTTTGATTGTAATCACAGTGTCATGATGGCTGCTAAACCTGCACCTGCAAGTTTGTTATCTCCTCAAGTTCGTCAAGTTTTATCAAATTTGTCACAACGCATTTTTTATCAAGAACCAAGGTCGAGGGCTTATAATCAATTTCCAAAAGAAGAACCAGGTGAGCCAGTTTTTCCAAAGTTATTTTTAATCCTTTTGTAGTGATTGCTTAGAAATTTGAGAATTGCATGCTTGGAGCCTCAATGATGAAGTCATTTTGTATTTCTTTGTTTGAATAATAAAATATTGTAGCATACTGATGAAGTCAATGCACCTTTTGATTTTCTCAATGGACTATCTGTTGGTAATTCTGTTTCGTGTAGTATGCTACTAGTAATTGTGTTGACTGTTGATTGTTTTTTGATTAATACTGTTTAATTTTTTCATTTGAGATTGTTTTAGGATACTTTCTATTTACAGGAAGTGAGGTGTCCACTAGTCTTCTTTTGCAAATGTTCATGTTTTTCAACATTTGTTTCTTTCCATTTTGGATTACTGCTAATGCATTGATGTTGAACATTAAATATGACTATCTTGATAGCACATACAAAGTGCTGCTGATTGCCATTCAGGTTATCTTTGGCATTGTGGAAGTCATTCGTCTATACCTTGGTTATGTTGGGAACCTTCAAGAAAAAGTGAGCTTTGTTCTTGGCATCTATGGTATATAATAAGTTTTGATTGAAGTCTTCATTTTTGAGCTGCATTGTATTACAGTGGATAGTTTGCTTTAAGATGCAGCCTAAAATACATGGCTTTGCTAATATAATCTAACAAATGGCTTATGCAATGACACATGGGGGAGTTTCTGCTTGCTGGTTTAAAGCAAACCATCCTCTGTAATAAGATGTGGCTTAGCTAAAAAAAGAACCCCAAAATTTTCAAGTTGGGAAGAGTTTTACAAAGTTAGCGACTAGCGTTTGTTCAAAATTGTGGATAATATGCTGTATACCGGAGGTCCGCAAATACTTTTTGGCGTGACCCAAAAAAATTCCTTTTGGCAATACTCATTGGTGCTCTAAATCCACGAGACCCAAAAAATTTGGAAGCATTATTTTTGTTGCGCATTGTTTATTTTAATTACCAATTTTAAGGCTATTGTCAAACGCAGCAATTTTTACAAAGAGGAGAAAGTTACCACAGTCGTAAAGAATAAATCATGGCATTTATTCTTCTAGTGAGAAGCATGAGCTTTGCGTTTAGAACACAATAAGCAAATTCGTGGTTTGATGTGGGAAACGATCCAAAATGGAGTGAATGGCTCCGAATAGGCACGTCAAAACATGCAAACTGCAAAATCAATCCAAATATTCCTATGATATTCAGTCATAAAATCTTCGTTGTTCTTTCGTCTATAAAAAGGGTTAGGCCAATGTAACAGTTTCTCAACATTTGTGACTACCCAAACACTGGTAGATAAAATTGATTAAAACAAAGTTATATGTTCATGTCCAAGAAATGTGAATCGAGTTCACGTCCGAGATCGACAAAATGTTACGTATACCAAATATTTTTAAATTTTATGGAAGGCGTATCACTACACAATTCGCAAGTTGCCACTGTGCTAATACTTTTTGATGTCGTGCTTGCTACGTTGCTGTCAATGCGCACTTAGTACGAAACTAAAAAGTCGATTGCTATCTCATCGTTAATGATTCTGCTCAAAGAACTTATAATATTTTCAGCTTCTTTTTTACAACCGGTTGAACTGCCTAACAGTCCAGAAATTAAATCAATCTTAATTGGGCCAAAGCATTTTTCTGTTTCACTGACTTATTTAAGTTCCTGCTTTATCTGGATATTAACCTAAAAGTCGTAATGCTCTTATATCCTCCCACAGATGCCAATAAAACAGTTCAAAATAAACTGAGACTCACTTACAGTGACAAGCAATAAAGACGTTGCAATTCTGCAAGCAACGCCCAATTATCAGTCGCTTGTAACAATTCACACTTGTTATGTGAGGAATCAACTTTTAAAACTTATGGCTCAAAAGATTCAAAAATTTTATATTATCCGTAAAATCAAAAAGTTTCAAGACCAAAATGTTCAAAAAAATAACTGATAAAAACTGAAGCAGAAAATGTCATCTCGTCAAAATAATTATGTAGATCTTCGTTAAAAATTTTTGCAACTCGAAGGAGTTGCGACCCAATATTTGCGGACCCCTGCTGTATACTATGAACATTGATAAGTGAAGAACTAGGGATAGCTATTTTTGGGTAGAAATTAAACTTCAGCTTATGACAGCTATGTTATAATGCTGCTTATTTAGAACCAAGCGATAGCATTTTACCAATAACGTGTCATCTCTTCACGTTTTGGTTATATTTCTTGTGCCTGCTTTTTAGGTTATTGGTACTTTATAAGCTGTGCATTTTTAGGTGCGGTTGAGCTACTGAAATCTTTAATTACTTACTTTAATGCAAAAGCTCATTATGAAAATATGGAAGCTCCTAGGATGCACATCAGTGGCTCATAAACTTGTTGGAGGTACTGAGCCCTGCAAGTTTCATGCAGGCACGCACCGAACCCTTCGTTAAAATTAAAAAGTTCAATGTAAACCAGGGGCATCCAACCAGCAGCCTGCGGTGGCCCGCCAAAGCTTTCAAAGTGGTCCCTTAAACTTTCTACATCGGTTGGTTAATTCGCCCGTATGCTTGGACTCATTATTGAATTACAGATACGGGATGAGTCCTTAAATAGCATGTGGTAAGGTGTTCCACCAATGATGCAAAAAATGTAGTGTCTATTTTACCTTTATTATTTTGCGGGCAGTAGATCCTGATTGGCTAATTTTTCTAAGCCAATCATGCGCATAGATGCAAGCCAATGAGGATCTAGCCGTTAACGGTAAAATAGACACTGCCTATGAAAAATGCAGCAGGTGCAGCAGACACACGCACACTGCATTGTTGTGATTGTTCAGTTCAATTAATCTTGTGCTTATTTTGTCGTCATACTAAAACATGTTGTCACGTATAAATGATTTTTGCGCTTTTGCACGTGCTATGGTGTTCTAATTTACCACTGAGTAGGGCAAGCAAGAAACGAAAAATAACAAAAAAATGAACCATGGGTTTTCAAATTGTTTTTATAATTCCTTGTGGTCGCCATGGTACTAAATTTTGGCCTACAAAAAGTTTTTTGAAAAGCAGATATGGCCCGTTACTCAAAAAGTTGGACGCCCCTGGTGTGAAGCAACTTGAGCCTGCAGTGAAATATGCTTTTGTTGCACTCGAAATCTTTTAATTCAATGAATCAAATCCAACAAAACATAAATTCCTCACAATTTAAGTGCTAATGTACCACTAAAATTGTTTGCCCATTTAAATGGGTTCCTTCAAAATAAAATGATTTTTTGTGCGTAAAATGATGTAATAAGAGGCCTACGTCCACCTTACATGGCTTCGTAAGAAGCAATCGCATGATACTTTACGAAACCAACAAAAATAAGAAAATAGTTGGAGGTTGGAGCTGAAATTCTGTGAGATATGCATACACTTTTCAAATTCATACGTACCAAATGGGATGAAAGTCGCATCTTGTGTAAACTCGCCATGGCTTCACATGACATTTGCCATGCTCTAAGTCAGGGGTTCTTAACCGGGGGTAAATTTACCCCCTGGGGGTAAATTTTGCCTTCCGAGGGGGTAGTTTTTCTGAAGTATAAACTAAAACAAACTTCAACTTTCCGTGTTAAAAAGGTGAAAGTGTTGCACTGGAGGTAAATTATACTTTTTTCGATCAGCAAGGGGTAAAGAATACAAAAAAGGTTAAAAATCCCTGCTCCAAGTCAAAACCAATTGCGTCATAGATAAAGCGATGAAGTTTGCACTCAGGACATCATGATTGCCGCATAGTACACAAAGTACCACACATGGCCTGGTAACTGTGTACTTGTGTAAGCTTGTTCCTATCTTTGCCGAACCTAGTGTGAGAACCACTGCTGTACATTGATAAGGGTGCATTTTGTGCTAAGTCAATAGTCTATACCAGTGGTTCCCAACCTTTTTTTCTTCATTACCCACTTTTGATGTGACTGATCCTCAATTACCCTCAACAATCTATCACCGAAGTTCACCTCAGTTATACCAATCGGTGAGGTGTGCAAAAAATAGGTCTACGCGTCTGCAGGAGTCCTGATTTCGTGAAAATATCGATCAAGAGCAAAAAAAGGTCTACACGTCTGCAGGTGCCCTGTTTTCATAAAAATATTGGTGAAGAGCAAAAAATGTGCCTTCAGGCATATATTTTTGACAATGGTATCACATTACCCACCGAAGAATCACATATTACCCCTCGGGGGTAATTTACCCTCTGGTTGGGAACCACTGGTCTATACCGTCATGTAGTCGTGGTCTAGCAATATGACTAAGCTATGGAAGGTGAAGTTAGTACATATGAATGGTTGCTCTGGGCATCATTTGTGAGCGTAAAGTGATTATGCAGATAAATATGTTATTGTGATGTTTCAAACAAAGACGAGTTAGCAAAAATGGAGCAGACTTGCGACTATACTGATTAGCAAGGTTAGTGCTTTAAATAGTGGCTTCAGAAACAAAATCATTATACTCTTATCAGTTTGTGCCTTGTAGCTCTGTCAACTCATTCTTTACTCAAGCCGCCACTGTTGCAATAGTTATCAATTGTGATTAATTAGTAAGCCATGCCGTTATTACTAAGCCACGTAAAAGTTTTAGGATTCGGGAAGGCTTCTAAAATAAGCCGCTGACTGCACGTGTGAAGATGGAAAACCTTGCATTGAATTAGAACTGAAAATTCAAGAGATATGGTTGAGGGCATTTTTTGTTAGCGCGAAGTTGCAATGCCGAGAAAGAATGTGTTCACTACAGTTTCAAGCTAGATCTCAGATTTCCTGCCAATTTGCATCTGATTACGATTTTTCATTTATTTTTTAATTTTGCTTGTTAAAAAATGAAAACATTGCTTAAACACGAGTTGCTTTGTGTTTTACAGGCTCCTGAACTATTTGGATTTTTGCTTCTTACCATAATGCCACAATTTCCTTTGGTGCTGTTTCTTCTGTTCAACGATAATGCAATTGTGATGCCTTTAGAAAGAGCTGTAGATTCAGTTTTAAGTATCATTATTCTTGTTGAAATCATTTCGGCTTGGGGAGCTGGAAGAAGCATTTCGAGGCAACAAGCCACCAATTTCCACCTTCGTCAGTTTATTGATTTGGAGCAACTTCAAGAACAACAGGAATTTATTGATCCCAATGCGCCTAGAGTTATACAACGTACTTCATTTAAAGCGTAGTTGTTTTTTATGGGTTTCACTGTTGCCATATGCAAAAAGTGGATGTGGTCATAGATTGACATTTTTTTAGCTGTGCCGGTATAGATTTGTTTACGTGCCAGTAATAATAACACTTTGCTTGTCATCTGTGAGAAGTTAGTTTTTGAAGTTTGTGTACTCATACTGAGCACTCTCCGCGTGATGCTGGAAGATTTTTAACCTGTTTATTCTTTTTTCGCAGTTGTGTGGTGTAACATCTTCTAAAACCGTTTTTACAATTTTGTAGACATCTAACTTGAGTATTTTATCGAACGTTGAGTTTGTGATTTCAAATACTGGTACTTCGATTTTTAAAGAAAGCTTCGACTGAAAGAAGTAGGAAATTTACTGCTGTTAAAACTGGGTTATTTGTTTTAACTGTGATTTTTGGTGCTCACCTATTTATTTTTGAAAGTGCTCATTGTGCTTGTCATAGTAGTTCTACGCTACGTAGGAAAATTGCATGTCTCGTATGCGTAATTGTGCTGTGTCAAATTGCGCTATTTTGGTTACATTTAGTCGTTATATTTTTGTAGTTCATATTTTGTAATAAAATGGTAAAAAGATATAACTCGATTTCTGTGTGACAACATCGCATCATCATTCATCTCACCAGAGTCGAGCCGATGTGACGATGCAGTCAGTAAAGTTAGCTTGCATGTTTCAAATCATCCGAAGTAGTCAGTACGGTTTATTTGGTTTGCTGTCTAAGCTGAGCATAGGCGCACGCAAAGGGGTGGGCACGGTGCCGGCCCTTGGCCCTGTAATAAGGTGCCAAGACCTAACTTTCAGTCTATAATTTCTCAAACTAATAATGATTGCAGCCTCCTTTCACTTACTTTAGCCAAGCTTCTGCTTTTAGACATAAGCTGGAAAAATATTTGTGCATTGTCTGTGGTGACTGCACTCACTGCTTGCCCTTATTCGATAAAAAAGTGCTAAGATGAGTGTTTTTTTGAATGACAATCGCAAAAATTTGTTGGCGGTTTGGGGCTACGCCCCCGGAGCCCCGCTTGCGGCCCCTCTCCTTTGTCAAATCGTGGGTGCGTCATTGAAGCTGAGTATTAAGTAACGCGTATAACTCAGAACACACAGACTTGTTTTAGCAAAAAGCATCGGAACGCGTATGTTTATTGCGGTGAATGCAGTTAGTTAGCCTAATTGGATGCGCCGGTTCAAGAAGAAAGTCGCTATGAGGTTTAACTCAAACCCTTTACGTCTAGTTACAGTTATTTCGCAAATGGCTATTCACTTTTTTACGATTAATTTATGACGCATGATTTTCTGAACAAAATTAGAAATTTATGTGCTTGTGCATTTGAGCGGTAAAGATCATATCAGAATTAGGACTGCGAAAAATTAGAATGCGGTTTTGTCACTGTTCACTTGCACGGATTTTGTGATTTCCTCGCAATCAGCGAGATTTAATTGCTTAGCAAGGTGAGATATAAGCTTTGCATGTATGGGAAGATTTAGCCTAAATTTATTTCACAAAGTAGGCCTAGTTTTTGATTGTCACAAATTGTTATCGACACTCCAACATGACTGTTCACTGGTCTTCGTGGAATTTTTGATCTGATTTTTGACATTAAAACACGATATCACGCCATCTCAAATTCTTTAAAGATGTGTCGTAATTGTTATGGTGCGTGGAAGATTGTGCTGGACCGCTTGCATTGATTTTGCAAGTACAAAAAAAATTAACCATCAAAAATCAAAATGTGTAGTGGTTCGCATTGAATAAGCTATGTAGATTATTTTGTCGGTAAATGGCGCTACAGGGTCGTTTGACAACAATAGTTCTTCACTAATTGCCAGATAAAGGCAATCTCGAGCTATTGTAACAATCGTTTTTCTCAGGCTTAATTCTAAACTTCGAACACCCATAAACGTTAATCGAACAAGGTGAGAAAAGTTTTAATATATATTGCATCGGTTTTGATACGCAATAGAAGGCCTAAACTTGTAGGTTATTAGGTTTTTTAATTGTTAGCAGTAGACTTGGGTATCCTTATGATCTTTTGCTGCTGATCTCACACGCTATTTTAAAATGAAATCAACCGTTGTTCAAAATATCAATACCGGTATTGCTGAGTTTGACTCTGCTAAATATTGCTTACGTAAACTTAGTTGATATCACGAGAACTATATTAGGCTTTAGTGCAATTCAAGTGTTAACAATCGTTTTTCCAAATTGTGTTTTAAAATTTTGATTAATTTCACCACATCGTGGTTGTTCAGTGCTATTAGTTATTTTCGTTTTTGGAAATGATTCCTTTTTTCTTTTGTGAGAACGGTAAAACCTTGAAAAAGAGCTGGATTTCTTTCGAACCAGCATTAATTTTATTATGTTGCCAAGCACATTCAATTGTTTTTGTTATGTAAAATGCTTTCGCTGAGTACGGCCTATGTTCCATCGATCAAAATAAAGTAGAACGTTAAGAGAGTGTGAAAAATAAAGCGCTTTTATTACAATTTTAGAATAATTAATCCGCCGTGAAATTTGTTATGTTCTAGAATCTAGATGATATCATAATGTTTGTGTCGGTGATTGAACTTCACACCTGGCTTTAATTTATCAAATTTTATGAGAAATAAATGATATAAATAAGTTAGTGACTTCAAGAGTATGATGAATGGAATGATTATGGAAGAGGATGATGAAAGTATGCTGATACGTAAAAATGTAGAAATACATACCGTACAGAAACTGATTTAGAGAAGGACGCTCGATCTTTTAGTTCGCACTTCGCTGTACTTGACATCAGACTTTTCTCGGACCAAGTAGAATCCAGTGACTATTTGCTTCCGAAAATATTGACTGAAACTTGAACATGAGGTTCGAAACTGAGATTGTCTATATAGAATATTTGCCCCAATGTCTTATATCTAAATTTTTAGACTCGCTGTTTTAGAGCTATTGTCACTAGCAGTGGAAGGTCGTCTTGACCGATAGCTATTTAGCTGTTCTCGACGTTTTTCTGATCGTTCTTGTTTGAAGATCGTATTATGCGTTATGAGCTTAAGCGGACCCAAAATTGTTGATTTATCCGCCATAGTTTTAAATCTAAAAATGCGGATATTTGAACACAGATAAAGCCGTTTGTGTTGCTGATAAGATGAATTTACTGATAACAATCGTTGGGGATTATTGTCTAAACAATGTTGACTGCTAAAATTGTTTATTGCCCACATGTTTACGTAAACAAATCGCAGGTGGTGGTACGCCAAAATAATGCATTTTCATGCTTATTTAAAAACGTGTACAATACACCTGCAAAACTGAAGGTTTTCGTTTGAAATTTTGCGGCTTTGAGACGTTGACACAAACTAAAGTGAGTAATTAGTTTGATCTTTTGATCTGCGAATATGTGGAGTAATTTTGTGGTAAAAATTATGCTGTTGTTTTTGTTATAATTGCGGAAATTTTGGCGACTTTGCGCAGTATGGGCTCGCAACAGAAGTAAGAATCAATTGAGTCATTGCGTAGTGAGCTCCGCCAGCTCGTGACACTCGGAAAGCGAATGGAACGATTTTAAGCGGATCTGTCAGATAATCAGAGAATTGATTGAGAAGGTTGCTTGTGCTACATCAATCTACTGTAAAAGTCTTTTTTTTATAGCGTACTTGTACGCATTGCCGCTTTTGCGGGTCTGCTGTATCTGTTTCAATAACTCCACACTTGAGGGAGCAGAGAGACTAACGTAGTGAACAAATTGCGCCCGGTCAAACCGTTCAAGAAATCAAACTTGAGTCTTTCGCTTCTAAGAACCTAGGGTGTAATTATACTGCCAAAATTTCAGGTTGCCGTCAGCAGTGCTGTCCGGAAATAAATCACCTCTAATCTGAAAACGTAGGCGCTATTCCGGTTTCCATTTCAAAGTTCAATGAGTTGAAGGTTTACTTAGCTAAAAGCAAAGACGAAAGTTTTAATCAAAGTGCTGGTGCCAACCGGCTATTACGAAACAACCGGATGCCTTGATTTTATGTATGCCCAATAGTTCTGGTCGGCAGAGTTGTCAACACGCCGAAGATGTTGGGGCCGACCCGAACCCGACTTTTCAAGGCCGAAACCGAATCCTAATTTGTCAGCCAGTCTTGAGCCCGATTTATACCCTATGTCAAAAACATAACTTTGAATTTTGAAGAAATTTTAATAAAGAAAATGAGTGTCATCCGTGCGCAGTCACACCAGTTACGAACAGCAATATTTCCTCGGTCAAGAAAATGGAATTCACCAGTAGACTATGCACTGTTTAATATCCTTAAATTTTTTTTTGCAATCGCGAAAACCCTATCACACACTAAAAATCGCGATTTTGCTCCGGCGTCCAACCCGATTGAAGCCAAACAATTTTTGAAAATTCAAGCCCGGCCCGAACCCGACTCGACTCCAAGACAACTAAAATTTCAAACCTCTTTAATGACAATAGGCCTTACGCCGCACGCATGATCGAAAATGTGCGAACATGCACTGTATTTTGTGAATCACTCAAAATCAGGGGCAAAAAATTTGAACGAAATTTGCCTGAAAATTCTTCAAAAAGCACTAAAACGGCTATTGCAGTATATAAATTTTCAAAAAATTATTGGGAGAGCATGCCCCCAGATCCCCTTAGAGCCATTTTTGTTCCTCAAATTGCATGAAATTAATTCTTCCGGAAAAAACTACTAAAAATTGTCGAATAGCTCAAATGCCCGAGTGGTAAGAGCGTCCGCCTCTGGAGCTGTAGACTCAGGTTTGATTTCGAGTCGGGTCAAACCAATGACTTTAAAATTGGTATTCACAGCTTCCCTGCTTGACGTTCAGCATTGCCATTGAAGGGCAATGTGGAGAACAGCCGGCAAGTTTACTTGTTGTGCCGTTGGAAAAGACACTTAGCGGGATTTCCCCATCTTGGTGTGGTAGACAGGTGGCCGACCACTCCTAAGCGAGCTCGTTATAGCGCTTTGATCGCTTTCTCATGATAAGAGGAAAAATATGTAGCTACATAATTAAATAAATTAATTAATAAATAAACTGTCGAAATTTAGCGCCCCCTCCCTGAAAAAATTTTGAAAACGCCCCAGAATGAAACATTTTCAAAGGGCTAATTTACGCCTTTTTCCGGGTCTAAACACCTAACGCGGTGGTTTTCTACCTTTCTGGTGGAGCGGAATCCCATGGAAACATTCCAAAGACTTGAGGAATCCCGGTGCATTGATGTAGCGTAATAGTTTAGCCTACTTAAACCCAGCTGTAAATTGTACACTTGCGGAACCTTAGGGTTCCACGTAATTCCGGTTGAAACCCACTGCATAAGAGCATATGTAAACAAAAAGGTGCGCTCCAGACCATTAATAGGTAATAACGGGCGTAACAAAACTATCCTAGAAGTACACCTTTCTATTTCACAGTGACAACGTATATGTTTTACTGTATTCGCATTGTGGTTTTAACTCTGAATTGCTGCTACCTTTTAAAAGAAGATTGCAAATTTTTATTTGAAAGCTTAAAATGTTGGCCCTTGCTAGTACTTTGGGGGGGGGAAGGCTGTTACGGCGCTGCCGATCCGAAAAGCCTGAGTCCGATTGACAACTCTGCTGGTCTTTAGTCATCTGTAGTTCTGTACCATAAATTGTTTGTCGAGTAATTAAATTGCGATCATAACTAATCGAATATTAGGTAGGAGCGTTTTTTTTCAATATTAAACTATTGTAACAAAAAGCCATAACTTTTACGGTTAAATCTATTTAATTTCGCGTAATATTCAACCCAATAATGGAGATTAAGCAAATACTACTCTCTTATATTGAGTTAATGATTTACGTAACAAGTTTCTATGGTCTTTGTTTGAGTTGTTGGTATAAATTTTTCTTTTACGCGGTAAGATAAGCACAATACTTGGATATAGGCCGAGTTCTTATTTTTTGAAAGGGTGAAAGAGTTATAGACCTCCTGAGACATGTCAAAATGACATGCTTTTTAATTTTGATACAAATGTAGCCCTAGTTCGTGTTTTTGAGGCTTGCTTTCAGAATTCTTCTGCAGTAGCGTCTGTTTTCTACTCACTCTGTAATACTTAACTCAGTTCTTTTTCGGAAGACTATAGTTGTCGTTTCAACTTGCTCGACTATGCGTGATTATTGAAAAGACGTCCAAGTATTTTTGTTATTAGGTGTATGACACTACCGAATTGGCTAGTTTTGTATTTCTGTACCCTAAACCTACTATGAAATATCGGACTGCACTCCAAGGCAATTTAAATCGCCTTGGCTTTTCTCCTTCGCGTATTTATTTTACAATATTCTTAATTAAACCAGCAGGTCGGAGCGCACACCTGTTGAAACTCAAAAGTTTATGAGTGTTTTGATGACTATGTATTCATGGTTTACAAAACAACGCTGCCATCTCAAAAACATTAATCCATCTTTTTGATCTTTTGCCACGTGACAAGTAAACAACAGGAATTGTGACCGCGTAAACATTTCATATGTGAGTTAATTTTTATCAACACTTTTGCAAAATTACCTCGTCGCAAAATTGTTACTTTTTAATTTCGTAGTTATCGGTTGCATGACACGAAGCGAAATTTCGGCCTCTAGCTATATGATTTACATATTTTATCACTTAATGAAATGAAAATCTTGTATTTTTGTAATTAAAAGAAAATTTGTGCCTGATGTTTGTCTAAGCATGGGCATCTGAATTTTTGAAATATGTTCAAGATATTCTATTTATTTAATCATGAGGTCGTAGCATTTTGCAAATCGTCAACATGTCTAACATTTCCAGTGATATAAATTTTGGACGCTCTTACTCTAGTAGGATTGGTCGTGCGATGTTTTTTTTTTTTTTTTGACTTATACGGAAGCCTGTGGTTTTTCAAATATCACGTATTTCTGCTTAACTTTGTTTTTTGTCACCAACTTATTGTATGAAACTCGTTTGCCTATACATCTGTTGCGATTAGGCGTTTTGAAACTGAAACTTCAAAAATCAACAAATATTGAGGTATTTTTTTATTTGTACGTAAAGAATCGTATTCACGAATATAAAACGTAAAAAAGCGTGAAGTATAGAAAGAAAAAGCACAAAAAAAAACGATGTTATAGAGCAAAACTACACAAACAGTGACTTGATTTAACATCCCTCAAAAGGCTGAATGTTCAGCAAATTGTTATTATTATTAATACACTGATTACATCAAGGCATCTCTGCGTAAAAAGACACTTTTTACGCATTTTCTTTATGCAAAATCAGATTTATAGTTTATTAAAATTCGTTTTAAACCCATAACCAGTTAACGGTTGCATTCAATCATCCCGACCACGCTGTTACACTCCCAGTATTATAGCTATAAAACGATAGAACAGTACGATGAATGTATGATTTGTAAGTTCTTACGCTCAAAATACAATAAAAATCTCAAAACATCGAATAAACATGAAACAAAGTGAAGTTCTGAGTCAGATACGACACTCTGTAACCACATGGCGATCAAAATAATACTTGAGAGTTAAAATATTATGATCCAAATATAAAAAAACAAGGTTTCAATAAAATTTTGCAATACTTCAATTCGCTGGTTTTTTCCTCAGTCATGCGCTCGTCAAATAGTTTTACAACCAATGCTTAAAGAGGCATAAAAAATTAGTGAATCTAAGTAATTACGGTGCATTTTTGAAACTGACTTCCTTAATAGAAGTATTTCATCAAAATCTAAATGATATACGACTACTAATAGTTTGTTTGTTCACCTTTATCAGTGTCAGCCGAAAGAAAAAGTTCGGTCAATTTATGAAAATATATACAGCTTAAATAATGCATTGATTGTGCATTATTTAAGCTACATATGTGAATCGACCAAATTGTTTTCTTATTCCCCAAGTTATTACGTTGAAGAAGTACCATAAACATGTTTCCAATAATTTCTTAAGCGGTTGTTTAGGCAGCTTTTTTAACTCACAAAATGTCGACAATACTGAAGCATAAACTAATACACTCACACTGAATAAGCTTTTTCTTAAATCATTACAAAGTAAAAAAATAAATAAGTAAAGAAATAAAATGGTTGTAATTCTGAATATTTGTCTATGTGGCCGACCCATGGATTTTGGCACTTCAACATTGCTTTGAAAAAATCTTAAATTTCAACTAGGCCTTTCTGTAGTTACTATAGAGCAGGGTTTCTTTACCGGGGGTAAATTTTTCCTACCAAGGGGGTAAATTTTCCACTGAAGAAAACTTTAATTTTCAATATCGAAATAGCAGTAATGGTACACTGGGGGTAAATTATACTTTTTTTCTTTCGGCAGGGGTAAACGAGACAAAAAAGGTTAAGAACCCCAGCTATAGAGAATGGCGGTAGTACTGTGGTTACCTTCATTATTAATTTGCATTGGGAAGTTTGTGAGAAAGTAGCCATATCGCGTTCGGCTGCAAACGCTTTTCACAAAATACATCAGGTAAATAACAATAAAAAATGTGAAGTGTGCTAAGAAGAAAATGCTATAACGAGTGTTCAATCAAAATGTATGCTAAGACGTCGCGCAAGCTATAACATTAGTTCTTAAATTATTATTTTGACGGTATTTTAATTGTTTTGATTCTTTTCGTTTTGTCGAGTCCACAGTGATGAAACGACAAGACAAAAACGTTGCTAAATTTATAAAGACGCATGAAAAAAGAACGCAGAGTATAATGGTGAGGTTGTGAGCTGTGGTATGCGAGGCCTTGCCTCCTGGATTACCGGAGCCTTTGTCCTCTGTGTCGGGACAGTTTCTAATAAAATCAGGCTCCCACAACCGTACGACCTCGAGTGATGTTCCGGGAGCGTCGTCACCCATCAAGTGGGTTCTTTTGACGTCAATCATAGCGGCTTTAGCTGCTAAGGTAAAGTCAATATCGCCAGTTGTTTTGAGGTCAAAAACGCATGATTCGAAATAGAAATTGGATTCGAACATTTTTTCCTTTTGATTGGCACAGCGAAGTTTTTTCGTGTTGTCGGTATCTGACTCTTCAATGTCTCGTCGTTGCCTTCCCTTTCGTCGATGAGATCTTCTTTGCTTTCTGTGATTTTGTTTGGTTGAAGATTCTGCACTCTCACTATCAGGTCGCATAGCTGCTGCCATGCGGGTGTGTTTTATTCCTGAAGGAACCTCATCAATTGGCGAAGAAATTAGAGAGGAAAAAGCAGCAGATGATAGAGATGCAGAATGAGATTTCGAAGATTTACCGCTTTTTACCGATTCTTTTTGATTACCTACGACTTTAGTAGAGTTTTTCTTGGCTTTAGGTTCAGGTAAATCAAGTAGAATTTGCCTGCACTTTATTCTTGCCTCTTCTTCGCTGTAGAATTGTGATGCTTCAAAATCGGAAGAGTCCGTTAGAGTAGTTTCGCGATCCTCTACATACGCTTTTTTTGGACTGTGGGTGATCGGAAGAGTTGTGGATGGTATGTCATTTCTAAAAAGGCTGTTTATACTTTTGGTTGCATCAAGAGCGTTCTCTGCCTCTTGCACAATCTGATGGTTAGCAGGGCATCCTTGGACACAAAGCTGTGTCCGAGAAGATACTCCAATCATATGCTCTTCCGGAATGCGAATTGCAAAAGTAAGATAACGCGCAACTTGTCGAATAATGACAGTGGTGCCGATAAATCCTGCTCTAATTTCAACTCGTTTTCCTGGTTCTGCTTCCACAACTTCAACACTTCCAACAGCAGAGCTGCCATCTGAAAAAGCTCCAGGAAGTCGACCACTTGTGGCGACGTAGTGACGTTGCCCAGCGCATTGACCTGCTGCTTTGATAAGGACAGTGATCTGAAACAAAGCAATTATAATTAGTTCAATTATCCTTTCTGATATCCTTAGCTACGTAGTCTACTCAACTTAGCATTCCTTTTTTTTTTTTTTTTTGCATCAGTGGCATTTGTAGGACAGGTGGTAGGTTAGCCAATTAATTCGGTTGCGGGATGGTGAAAGGGTTAAAGGAAAGGCAAAGAAAGACGAAGCGAGTATTGAAACAGAAATCATACAAAGGCTTTTGTACTTAAAAAAAAAAAACAGTTTAAGCAGTGACATCATCTAATGGCGGTATTTGAAGTTTTTTTTTCTGACGCACTACTAGACACGACAGTTCAACAAAACTCATCGGCTTTTTTGGAATGATGTAATATTTACATCTTCTTCAGCTACAGGACTTAATAGAAAAAGTAATTAATTCAAAATTGTTTTTTTTTTTTTTCGTTTCTAATTATTTTACTGAAAAAATTAAAGCACAAGCAGAACTTAAAAAAACGATGAAGAAACACATTTTAGGTGTGAATTCTTTTCATCAAATGAAATCAAACACAAAATAAATGTGCTAAAAAGTTAGATAGGGAAACAGAATGACTTGCGTGTTTGCTTAGTATTGAATTTTTGGTGCTTGACTGGGATTTCAAGACACATTAACCAGACAGAAGCTGCTGAAAGAACCACTGAAGTATCCAATGTTGTTACACCTGGAAATTCTGGAGCGTAAGTGCTCAAATTTGTAGCATGAAAAGAATAATTCAGGAAATTGCATTCTGTGAATGGTTAATGCAGAGTGATTGCTGATGTGGATTTATTTTTTAAAATTTGTGGGGTGTTAGTGTAGTATGTTTGAAACTTGCAAGTTAAGACTAGCAAACACAATCTTGCACTCCGGCTGTAGTTAAACTTTGAGTCCCTTGGAAAATAATAAACATTTTCGGGCTAACGGCAGAAGCCATGTCATCAATAAACCTATTCCAGAAATGACCGAGCGAACTGATGAACCTGGTGTAAAACCACCGCAATCTCGCTCAATGTTAACTAGAGACAATTTCCAAAATTATGCTAATCTTTTACACCTGCACTGAGCGGAAAGCCTCATTATAATAAAGAAGATTAGTCAATTGGTTGATAAAATCACGATTTGTAGTTATTTGTTCTGCCAATGAAGCGTTCGACTCAAAACCGGATTGAAAGAGCCACTCAATCATAAAATATCATCAAGTACTCGAAAAGTGTTGAAATGAAAGTATGTGAATCAAAAACAAAACTAAATTTTACAGCGCCAGCATGATGGCATTCAGATGTTTTTGCTTGGTTGCCTTGGTTTAGAAAAGAACAGTTCAGTTATTGGGCTTACCAGCACTGCTGTGGTTATATTAATGGCTTTGCATCTGCACCTTATGGCAATGTGCAGAACTGTAACTAAAATCATTTTTTGAGACGTTTTATACTCTGAACTGAGTCTCTGCAGGTCCACTTTTGGGCCCATTCACGTTTATTTGGGGCACCTAACAACTCACCGGAGTAAGCCGATAAAAATACATTATTGAAGGTTTACGCGTCGTCTGTTATGAACATTTTCTAACCGGCCGGCATATTTTTCGAAAAATTTAAGTAGTTCTGAATTTTGCGGTAATGAAATAAATAGCCTACTAAACGCAAGATGCCTCTTGCATTTTTTGCCAATCGTTGCTGTAAAGTAGGCACAGGAGGAAAACAATATGTCTTAACCATGTTCAATTTGATTTTCAAAAATCAAGCTAGATTTGACTGGCTTGGTTCTCAGTAGCAAAAATCAATAGCCCCAGCTGTGTATTCAAAATTTGAGGTGGCAATAAGAGGCCGCCGAACCTTCGAAGTACTCGTAAGAGTTGCTGAAATTTGTACTTAAAAGAAACGCTGTGCTAATCTACTGAAACACACCCGTGACGAGAGCCCTCACTGCCATCATAAACAATGGTAAGGACTTAGCACTTCAAAGCACTGCTTTATTCAGCAGTATAGAAATGTTAACTGAAAGGGTGACAATTTAAGCCACTCAATGAGATGAAGAATGCTTACATTTACGGTTTTTCACTAACACAAGAACTTTTATAAAAATAGTGCGCACTGTCTAACTAACCATCTGCAAGATGCAAGTTTTAACTTGATCTAATCTGGATATTTGTTGAGTTATTGTTTTGCAACAACAAAACTACTAGGAATGGCAAATTAAAACATCTGAATTGAATTTTCGATGTGCCGATGAACCGTACCTTACTTATGTTGGTCCAGCAAAACCCAATACACTTTTGTCAGATTTTTTAGAGTGTTTGGTAGGTCGAGTAGCAATCCTATTGCAATCGCGACAAAAACAAATCATTAGAAACTGCAAGCTAATGCAACTTATGCAAGTAACATGCAGTGCGACTGTGCGAGATAACAATGATAATGTAATTTGCTTGGATTTTTCAACACTTGCGTGTATAAAATTTATCTTTTTCTAAGGCAATTATTTGCAGTTTTCTGAAATACAGTTATGTCGATTCTGACACTATAAAATTGTAGGTATTGTGCTTATTAGGGAAAGAAGGATTGCTGATATTTGACCACTACATTCCTCTCCAGTTTTGAATAATAATAGATTAATATGCGCTTTTGAGTAAGATCTTATTAACACTAGTATTGACTAACCTTAAAAGCGGAATACCTTCCACCCTCAAAAATCCATGTTTTTTTGTGGACAAATAGTTATTTGTAAAGAAAACAAAAGAGCTAAGCTATTGCTCGTTGAAACACAATGGAAGAGGAGAGCGGAAAGCAGAGAATTTCACACCTGCTCACAAAAGCTTTTGTATAGGATATAGTAGAGCATTCGTCGTTCAAGTAACGTCTGGGCATTCGGCTTTATTTTGATTCAAGACGTTTCAGCAGGTCGGCAGATTAAATTTCACAAAGGTTTAAAACGACGATAATTGATATTTTCAGCCACCTGCGCAGATCATACTAATAACACAGCAACCGAATTAATAAAACGTGCTATTATTAAACACACCTTATTTATCCATCATGATTTTCATGTCATTTTAAACAAAATAGAAAGAATTAAAGGGAAATTGTTATGGTCCAGTTCACGAAACCGTTCTTATTCAAAATATTTTTAATTAAATTGCCAGGTGCTGTGGCAATTATTTTCGCCATTTCAATCGCTGCACGTAATACATTATGAGCCAAAACAAACATAACGCAAATAACAATATGAAATACACTTTTCAAGACCCGTACATTTGTCATTTTAAATTTTACGTAATGTTGATAACTGCATTTTTATCGTTTTGCAATAACATAAATGATCTGGGTACTGTGATCTAGACTCCCTTGCAAGCTGCTTTAAACCCTCGAGTCAGTTCTACTGGGTGTTTTAACAGTGTAAATTCTTTCTTTTATAGCTATTCAATTATTACTTAAACCAATTTTTTGCGATGCATTTCGACCTTTTGCGAATAAGTGGAGTATGCTATGCGGAGACTAAAAGTATTTCTGAAATAATGGATTTTACAATTTACCAAAAATGCTAATAGACTTTCATACCCAATTTAAGCAATAATTTGAAAAAGTAAACATTTTTCTCGTAAATCTTAACACAACTAAGCAACGATTCGTAGAAAGCGTTGTAAAGAGTTCCAGTAAATAAGCAGTTACGTTTACCTAAAATGTGGAAAAAGCTACAGATCTATGGAGTATCTTGCAAACACACTACCAGTAGTTGATCAGGAGTGTTTAAATTGTTTGAAAAAAACTATTTTCTCATAAGATTTGAAAGAAAACATTTAAAAAATGGCCTCCCGAAATGTCTACCATTGTTTTTATAAGCGCATTGTAAAAACGACGAAGTAGGCATAGTTTTCTTTTAATTAAAGCAACTGCACTAAATAGAAAGTCAAAAACGTTGCCCTGTGAACTATGTTCGTAACTTGACCAGTTCTCCTCTATATCCTATTCTCAACCACCAGACTTTTCTTGTTTGAAGTTTCAGAGACATCAACTCTTTTGGCTGACAGGAATAACCTAATTTCAGTTACAAGCCTAATTACTGGAAACAAGTAAAGTCAATTGACCGATAAGTAAATCAACCAAACTCTAAACAAAAACAACTTTATGCCATTGGAATCACACACAAAATCAATGCGTTGTCTTATGCATAACAAATTCTCACTGAGGGAAATGAGGTTTCAGTAAGAAATATACCGTAAGAACTGTTTTAGGTAACAATATTGAAGTAATTGCAAGTAGCGTATCAACTACAATTGAGCCAAAGATGATTTTTGAATAAAAAACGTTTCAGTTTTGCTTATTTAGTATTTCTAATACATATGGCGCAGGTGCCTGATTTTACCACAAAAAGCAAAAATTGGCCTGAAATACTAGGTAGTAAGCCTACATACGTATACTATACAATGAACAATTGGGCAATAGACAGCATGAGTAACTCACATCAAGAAGTTGTCTAAATACATACTAATAAAGTAGCACCTTAGTTGGATATTAACCCCCTCAATTACATATAGAGTATTTATAGTACAATGACATATGTTGAATTTGGCATAACTTCAGTCAATTTTCCGAAAAACGAGCGTAAAATCTTGGGCACTGCCATTCGGGTGGTGGCCACAATTATTGAAAAATGTCGATAGAAATGACGTATCTCTGACATGCGAAGTAACGTAACGCTGATGGTGTTGGCACGCTAATTAATATGTAGAGCAATAATTGCGCGATATTGAGCATCCTTTAATTAAGTAAATCATGATCGTTTGAAGCAGCTTAACCGAGTATTATTTTTATTGTTTTGGCATGTTTTATCGGTTACGCCTATCGTCAAGTCATTGCAGTAAATATAACCGACAAAACATTTCACAATTTTTGTCGGTTGTTTATTTAGCTAATTTAGGAGTAAAAAAGCGAAAACATAAGCCTGTAACACTTCGAATTTAACGCAATATACTTCATATTCAAGTAAAATTATGATATTTGTCAACAGATGGGTGACTTGGGAGCTAATATTCATATATTATTCCAACTAAAGATGGTATTGTCGAGAAGCTAACGACACTGGATTTTAAAAGGCTACCTTGTCAACAAGCTTGATTATGGCGAAACAAGCCCTTTTTTCAAGATATTGTAACTGCAATGCATGAGAAAAAATTAGTCATTATACATAAAGTGAACGGCATTGGACTATTAGCTTCATTACGACGAAGCAATAAAAGCATCAACTGTCCGACAATTACCGTAGCAAAATCGTTTGATTGGTTAGTTAGTTTTGTTGTGGATTTTCTTATCCATCTTTATCTCAGTCAATGTTTAATTCAAGTGATCGATAAACGACTACATCAGCCAAAAATTACGGGTGGTCGACGGCTCGTGTCGTGCCTAACTCACTCAATGAAGCCTAATCATGTCATAGGCAGTAGGCACCAGTGCTGTAGAACAGAAGTTACATTTGCTTGACCCTCATCTAGAAAAACTTGAAATAACGGACCACATTAGAGATGGCTAAGCCAGTTAAACTGTGTTATTAAAAGGTCCTTTTTTTGGAAAAATAGTGATGAAATAGCACTAAGACCACAATAAATAAAAAAATTTGAAATATTCTTTTTGGCTTTTTAATGAAAGTATTATCTGTTTACTTAAATCTGATCAAATAAAAGTGTTTTAGTCCACGCAGTTAAACGAGGTGCTTACAAAGCATGAACTGGGTATGATTATTGTACTAATTCAAAACGACATTTACTGACACTGAAAATTTTCAATAGGTATGAAAGGCATAAACATTGAATAAAAGAGATATGGCGCCGAAATGAGATGGTTAATCGTTAACTGGTATCTCATAAAAGAGTACGACTGGAAAGGAACAATTCTAAGGCTGTTCTAAAAGCGACAACACTGCAAAATAAACGAATATGTGTACCAAAATATAACGTCCACGCGACCTTTACAGATTTGAATCAGAGTGCATATCCTTATGAAATGATAAAATATTTCTACTTACAGCCAAAGTCAAACAAAGTTCAAAGCCCACATAGTCACAATCAAACAAGCTGGTGCATTAACTAACTATTTCGTTAAAAGATAGCCTTTGAAGCAAAATCAAGAATCAGAAAAGAACAAACTAAAGAATTTCCTAATTCTCTTTAACTAATGCCTATTTGTTCAATATCGTTGTTGATATTCTATGCTTTTTCTTTCAAGACATGGCATCTAACGCTGAACTAGATTTGTTCCTACCCATTAAGCATTCGTTTTTCAGCTAGTGGTAGTTGTCATCATACTACCTACCTCATCATATTATCATCATGTGGTCTGGAGAAGTAATATTTTGGAATCGTGGTACGTTTAATTTGACATAACTGCACAAACTTCAAGATTTTAAGCAAAATGATAAAGGTTTAGAACCTAGAAAGACCTGCTAATCAATACAACCACGAAAAGCATTCGCAGTTATTGTGTACCGGAGTTGGATACTCAAGAGATTATAATGATAGTGCGTAAGTTTGCTATGGAAATAATATTAATGCATAATCTGACGGCTGGTGGACCGTTTTGCAAATTGCGGAAAGAGAAAGGAAATAGCCGTTTCCAAAGCTCATTTAGCGTCGTCAATTTCAACTCCGCTGATTTAGAACAAAATCCGATTAAATTAAACGTTAAATGAAGCGTGTTTATGTGAAATATACAAGCATATATTTCAACGTCCTGATTAGTTTCATACACATGAATCTTCTTTGTACACAACTCAGTGCATTGATGTTGGAAAGGCGTTAAAAAATTTTCATTATGGGTAATTTTTCGGAATAGAACGAAGAGTAGAGCTGAAATCAGATGAAGTAGCTAATGAAACTGTGGCCCGCCTTTTTCTTAAAATGTTTGAAAAATGCCTTTGATGAAAGCAGTCCAGTCGTTTAACAGTACCAGATCATACAAACAAAATACTTGCACTACCAGTAAGCAAAACTACCAAGTACTTACTTTTGTTGTGACAGTTGCAGATGATCCTTCTTTTACTGGAACATTGGTAGCCATTACGACCATGAAGTCATTGTCAATGAGGGGCCAAGTTCCCTCTACTTTACAAGTATTAAATACATCTGAGTAAGTTCTTAAATGGGGATCGCCGAACATCCCACAGTGTTTATATTTCGACGTGCCAGTGTAGGTACACATACTGCCTTCTCGTGGTTCAATTGAAAGAGTTGTAGACATTGATAAGATAGTGGTGTTAGTCTCGGTGGAGTCAGGAACAGGAAGCAGATCAGGTGGTGAAATGGAGACTTTACGAGAACAGTTTGTGTTTTTCTGGTCTCTGTCACTGATGTGTTTGATCGAATGATATAGCAGATTTCCTCTACATGTACGACGTAGTTTATGAAGACAGCGATGAAGCTTCTTCAGGACTCGGCAGTGTTTTTTCGTGGTGTCGTCTAATGGCTCCTTTTCTTGTGCGACTTTTAACCGGCGGGTTGCCTTTTTGTACGCCTCAGAGCACTCGTCAACGCCACAAGCTGAACCTCGTCCTCCTTGAGCTAAAAACAAAAGAAAATTGAAGGTTGAGTTTGAAAAGATAAATACCGGTAACTATCGTCTTTCAGGGGCTAAAGTTTGCGGCTGTGAAGTCTGTTCAACTGTTTAGATTTAAGATAAGATTTCTGGTATGTTTCCGCAGGTGTGATCAAATTGGCCATTTGATTTAGGTAAATACGATGCCTTTGACCCACTCTCGTAACAGTGGCTTCTTTAAATAAAACCCTTATCAATGTTATGTTCGACTCGTAAAGAGACAAGTATTGCTGACAGGTTGAGATTGTCGTAATCATTTTTATGGTTTGCTCTAACTGTCCGCCCAAAATTAACAAGAAAAAATGAGAAGCATCTGCACTTAAAATAGCTGCGAATGCGCTTCGTTTAGCTTAGGTCAAATCAATATGCCGAACGTGCCTAAAAGAAAAGGGAGAGCACGATGTGCCGTTTGTCTGACGCAGAAGAGATCGTGAGCTGCTCTAAAGCAATCAAATGCTCAATGACGTGAACAAACAGAGGGAGTCTTATATCGTTCGGCGACTCGGTCCTTTTTGTCGCCTTTACACAAAAAAGCTATGCTAGATCAGAAACGCTTAATAAATGCCGATGAAAGCTAGATCTTACGTGCTATTTGCTTTAGTTTGCGTAAACATGATCAAAATTAACGAAAGACAATTGTAGCTGCCTCAACGGCACTGGTTGTTGATTGAGACACAGGGTAGGGTTACTTTCAATGAAATAGCTCTTCTTTATTATACTTCATTCGAAAACGGTTTACATATGCTTTTTTTTTTTTTGATTTGGCACCAGAGCTGTGGGGAAGTGGGAACGATGCGAACACGCGATACTGAACCCCCACGCAGCTAATTTTAACCCTGTCGAGACAACCCTATCCTCGTGCGAAATCAGTTATCTTTTGCGGTAACTCCCAAAGTCCTCTTATTGTGGCTGCTGGCCTCAATGTAATCTATAGCGAAGCACGTAGACAACAGCCGCGATCGATACAGTTATGAGAAAAACGGAATATCTGTATCAATTAGCATTTACGTAAGCCTTAAAACTCCATAAATGTTTTGTGAATTGCTAATCATATTTGGCGTTTTTACGAGATCACCCCTATGTTGATAATTCATTGATGTAGAATTTACCCGACCGTATGCCGGTAAACCAAAACTACAACTTAATTTAGTTTGAAGCTGTTTTAACGATCAGCAGCTGTATTTTCATAATTCTGGTCAAATTTGTTCGTGTTGTTGCAACTATTATTCTACGTATTCACTAGTCGTAAAAGAATTCATATTGACTGGCTAACTGATTACTAATTTGGGTACGTGTTTAAGAAACACAATAATAACTCTTGACTAATAGGGGAGAGTGGGGCAAGTTGGCCGAGAGAGTAAGTGGGCTATCGCCTTTTCCTCAAAAATTAGCTGTACAATGGTCACGTGCTTTGGCACAACCAATCTCATTGTGGCAACCTACTACCACACTAAGTTAGGTCAGTTTCAAGAACTAAGTAAAGTTATTTATAAAAAACCGATTTTTGAAAAAATCAGTTCAGCACCAGCTTATCTTTCTTTTCTAAAACATCAGGAAAGTAAGTTTTCAGTCAAAGGTTGGCAGGTGCTTCAGCAATAGATTTATATTACTTTAGCGTTCTCAACGTTAACCTTCATTCTGCTGTTACGCTATTTCCAACATGGGTGTCCAGTGGGGTAAGTTGGCCATTGTCATTTGTGAATTGTGATCGATTACAGGTCTGGCCAACTTACCCCAACTTATATTCAAACCACTGACGTTTACTTGGCTCTACAGAACGACTGGTAAAAACTGCTTGTGCAAGTGACGATTTCTTCGTTTTGTTTTGATATTCGTTATTTTGAACTTTGTATTGCTTATTACGTATCGTTTATGTTCAAAAAGTGGTACGGCCAACTTACCACACCGGTGGGGCATGTTGGTCATTTTCAAAGGACGTTTTTTAAAGTGAGCTGTGCGAGGAAAGTTGAGGAGATATAGAAATCAGAATGATATTAAATGAAAGCCAAAAGCTTTAAAATTTTGAAGATCTACTTGGTTCGCTAATAGCATTTACCATTACAGTTTGGAAATAAAAAAAAAAAAAAACGGCCAACTTACCCCACTCTCTCCTAAAGGTTTTATCAAATGGCAGGATCTACAATTAAAACCCAAGAAAGCATATTGAGAAAATAGTAGCTTCGCACATCGGTGCGCTTACATCGGGCATTGACGAAGTATGAACAATTGGACATACGCGCTACGTTATTCTTTTTTTTATTTCAAGCCACTTAATTGCAGCTTAAGATTTTTGTAGTAGTGAAGTACTACGCATCATGGAGATGACCTAGTTCAACATCGAACCCGCGAAGTCAGCTCCGCGCTGCGTTGTTCTTGGTGTTCTCACTACTGTAATCGCTGAAAACCGCTTACAACGAAGATAATACAAGTTAACGAGTCATTGCAAATTTGCAATGTTTGCATACTTGTTGTTTTGGAACAAATGTACATAACCTTTTTGTTGCTGGTTTTCAGCCTGGGTTTAACTCCGAGTTTAGCCATAATGAGACTAAAGTGTCGCTGCTTTTTTGCTTAGCGTCCCGCAGCATATGTAGCGCATTCGGTCAAGTGTGATTTTTACTTAACGTTGTTCGTGACATATGCATTGCACGTTTATGAAACTTAGGCTGCATGATTCCACAAGCTTCTGGCTAGGTTTTTGTTTAAAAAAAAATCAAGTGAAATGGTAATTTAACTAAATCACCAGCGACCTATAAGTAACGTAGATTAAAATTAACGGAAAACTAATTGGTAGAATAAGTAGTGAGTGAAAATTACGTTGACCAATGAAAATTGCTTGCGGTTGCTACGAACATGTCCAATAATAAATCAAGACAGGTTGTTAATATTAGCGCTTTCTTTTTGAGCACGTTGAAATTTGAACAATTTCTGGGAGCGACTACGTGGATAATGAACATAATATGTGTTTGTTTTCTGTAAATTTTGATTATTGTTTTGAGATCGAACGATTTTAAGAGTTTGATTTCAGCATTTTGGATAGATTTGTGGCAATGGAACGGAAACGCTGATGAAAAATATGAACAAAATTAGAAAGAATGCTGTAAAACTGCGAATTAGAAAACTTCTTAAACAACGGTTTTAAAATTAATCAAACCTGTAATAAAACAATTAATCGCGTAAATAAAACCATTTGCCGGAAAGCAATGAAAATGAAGCAAATATGAGGTTAATTAACTTGCTTCCCGGAATGCAAAAATTGTAATTAATAAGCAGTTTAACGTCGATGCAGTTACATGTGAAATAAATTAACATTGCAGCAAAAATTTGATGATAAAATATTACAAAAACTCACCGGAAAGTATCATTAGCAGAAACACTGCACAAAAAAGAGTAGAAAATCGCGCAGAAGCGATGACCCTCAGCGTTCCTTCAAAAAATAACCGAAATGAGCCCATCACCATCCATTTAGCTTGGTAGAGCAAGGACTTGTACTCATGGACTTGTCTCCTGTGCCAACAAGAGGCATAAATTAATATACTCTATGTAAATCTTAATCACAAAACCTGCAAGGAAAAATACTACGTAATGTACTAATAATCAATCAACCGATATTTATTTGCGGGAACATCAAAACACAAACACAAGAAATACGAAGACAAAAGAAAAAATATAAGACCGCAGGGAGACGGCGAGTGGACCTTCCGGTCATCTAGTCAGCTGCCACCCTGTTATCTAGTCAGCTGCCATTTACGCATTGACCCAATTTGATTATCCACGGTCAACACTGCAAAAATGTACACTGTTTCAATCCATTGCGTCTAATTCACTGATTTTTTGCCTTTTTAGAAACGCCGAACTTCAAAACATTATTTTGTGCATTTACTACCCTTTTCGTTTGTGTCATGCATAGTGATGTAAAAAAAAAACAGTTTTTTTTGAACTTGTGTTTTTGTTTGTTTTTATTTATCTCTTTTTGAATATTTTAAACAAGTTCGTTTTTAATATAAAGCTTGGCAAGGAGCATCAAATCGCGTTAACACAATGAACATGACAGTAGGTAGTATAGTGATATTGTTTCATTATAGTTTGTAGAGTAATGCGTATCTAGCTTCAAGCTTACCGTCTGGGCCTATGTTGCGATTTGCGCGGTTCTGCCGTGTTAAATTTTGAGTTTCCCCAAAATATAGCCCATGGGAACCACAACGTTGTGCTATTGAAAGTTAAATCAGGGCTTAGGCCTTCATTTAGCCTATTCAGCTTGATTGCGCTTTGGGCTATGGAAAAGTTAGGGTCAAAAAGAATAAATGTAAACTAAGCCGGAGTCTATCTTCTCTGAAACAGCTGAAAAAACTACAGTTACTCATTAGATGAACGAGGAAATGCAGTGCATTAATGTGTTCCATGGACCTTCGCTTCTGAATTTTAATATATTGGCCTACCAGTATTCGTTTAAACCAAGTTATAGTCTGACATTATATACCGTAGTCTTCGTTTTAACACTTATATAATTTGTTTGGCTGGTACAGTATTGGCTCTTGAAGTAACTTATGATCCATAATGCAAGCTACATTATCAGGCTTACCATCCAATTTTATACGGTACCGCGTTAATAAGCTATCCTACTTTTTTTTTGTTCGCTGCTCACAGAAAGACAGCAGATAACCTATTCGCAATACTGTACTTTTTTTTAATCTAGCAACTCCTTACTGGCAATCACCATCCTGGCAATCGGTAACAACAAGCACGCAATCCATGATGGATTTAGGGGGCGGAAAGGTCGCTCCTTGCACTTCCTATTAGATCCATCACTGTAAGAAGACTCAACAATAAACAGTATGGCGGCCAATACTCATTATTTAGAATCGGATTTGAATTCGTTATTTCAAAAAATGCAAGTTTTTTAAGCTATGTTTTTTTGCGAAAAAAACACTTTTTTCTTGAAAAAAAAAAAAAACGATTTACATCACTAGTCATGCGTAGTCAAAAGGCATGGAAAAGTCTTGGTATTATACGTCCTTAATTCGTACTCCCGGAAATAGCTCTGTAAACTTAACGGGTTTCTTCGAACCTATGTTCAAAACCATTGATTAGGCCGGATAAGTTCAAGTGCTGATTTATACAGGTCAAGTCTGTTTATTCCTTGCAGTTATTATGCCATACCGCAAAACCATCGCCATATTGTGAACCAGAACCTATTTTTAATTGTAGGCTAAATATAGGCTTCTACGACAACAAGATCTTATTATTATGGGGCTCAATTACAGTAGGTGTAACTCAACGGATTGTTTAAAAAATGGCTTAGCTAAATGAATGCTTTTAAAGCACCCTCATGAGTCTCAGGAATCAAGATAAAAAATTAGACCCACATAATCAAGCCAACAAGTGTGCCATTTAATAATGTTAGTAAAGTTACTCCAATTACCAGTTGCAATGATATTTGTAGTCGTTTGAAATCTACTCGTTTGATAATGCTACGTTGCTGTCTTTCTTAATTAAAATTACGTTTAGAGAAGTGCGTCAAATAAACTATCAGTAAGGCTTAACCGTGTATTTGTTTAATGGCTTGCTTTTGCGCGTGGTTAAGGTAATAAACAGTGAAGTGGTGCCCATTTCTGGATCAAACACGAGACTTTTACGTGGATGTAAAATTACTCTGGCTTGGCAAGCTATATTTTAGCATCAAATGACGAATTGGGTGTTTTTCAACGACAATTTCAGTCCGAATTAGCTTAAAACCAACGCTTTAGGGCATGTAGGTAAAATGGGAAATTATACCATCCTCTCTGAAGTATCAAAGATTAACTCTCGTAAAGCCGTTACGTAAATATGCGATTTTACGGCAACGATTTTTATCTCAAAGCGACTCACCACCCTGTGCTAGCTCAACGAAGCAATTTTCGTTTAAAGCCTAAAAACTGTTTAGATATAGAGATTCGGTAACACTGAAGTACTTTTAGTGCATTTTCTAAACTCAATTTTACGTTACTTTTGGTCTTGGAAACCATATCATTGAAAAACAATTCAAAAACTCTCTTGTCTTCATTTTTGTCGATTCAACAACGCAATGTATGCTGTATATACATGTTCATAGGCCTTAGCTGAAGCTTAGATTCTGTAATTTGATGTTCTGGTATTCAAAAAATCATGCATGCTGACGATGGACAAGAAAACCGGAACAAAAGTCTGAATCTTGGTTTAGAACTTGTCCGATGTACGAAACGTGGTATAGCCAGAAACCAACCAAATTATTATATCTGTAAATATGTCAGTAACTTCGCTCATTCGTTATCTTCTGCTATACCCTGTAGGTATAAATTGTCAAAAGAAGCTTGTAGACTAAACGAGGTCCGGAAAATTAATTAAAACTTTATCTTCACCCTGTAAAGGTTGATCTGCCATTGAATGAAGTATCTACATAGACCATATCATTTCATACACGGTACAGACGCCCGGGGACGTTTTCTCTCACTTAACACTGTTGTAGAAACAATAAACATTATGAAAAACACCACCTGTGTGGTTGTTCTATAACACCTGACGAGTTTTGACAACTTTGATATAAACCTGTTCATTTTTGTTTACAAGGATGCAAAATCACAGTCTTCATGAAAAATTATCTAGGTCTCTATATTTTTATTACAATTGGAAAGCAACTACGCCTGCGTTAAACAAACTGTAATTTCATATCATTTTAACGCATCTGGTATGCCTTCAAATTACACATTTGATTATGGACCAATTTTCTTACGTATAGTACCATTTTACCGAGAAAGATGTTATTATATTAAGTATAAGAGTTCTTCTTAGCCAACAGGTGCTTATAACTCCAATTAATTCCGCTTCAAAGCTTTCAACAATTCTATTGACAATCATAGTTGTCACGTTGGGAAAGTAGTGCTTATTACTTACATAAATATTTCCATTTTGGTAAAAATAAAATCATTAAAATCAAACAACATAGCTAATTTTCAACCACAGAGCTTTATTGTTACCACAACTAAAAGTAACTGCGTTGCTTGGAGATGTGATGCTAAAATAGTGGTAATTATATCGAGTCATGCATGCTAGTCACACGACTGCTAGGCTACCAATTTGATGTAGAAGGCTACTCCATTTTTATGATTAAAAAAATCTGTTCTCAGTGAATAGCCAAAACATTTTAGTGATACCAACATACACTTCGAATTCTTTTTCACTCTTTACCGACTACCCACCCAACGATTTATGAAGACCTTATTGATACGCATTGAAGCACTTGTCCGTTGTTGCTGTTGGTGTCCGTCCTACAAATTCTGAGTAAAGCACGCAATAAAGTATGGAGAATGGATGCAATTTGACAATGACATACACATCAAGCCTAAGTCAAAACGAACCCATCTAACTATCTGCAGTTCTAGCTTACAGGGTGTGTGCGCACGACATAGCAGAGAGAAAATGAGAATGTGTGGAAAGATTAGGCTGACGTTGTTCTTAATGAATACCTAAACTTGCTGAAAGGCCTGTTAACGCAAAGTACTTACAGATTCTACAACATTTTAGAGAGGTGGATGATGAAAAGAATCTCAGCTTATGGCATATAAAGCCAAGGCGGAAACCATCTACCAAGCCGCTTTATTCCCTTTACTAATAATACGAATTCATGTTGAGTTATGTCAACAAAGCCATTAAATCACATGAGTCGAAATTAATTTGAATTTCTCGCAGCTGAACAACAAAAATTTTTATAGCAGGTATGATATTGCAATAAGAACGCTGAAGAATATGAGGACAAAAATGCAAAATTTTCAATTTAGTCTTGGAAATAATTCAAGGCCGCTTAATGAGATGGCCCTGAATAATCCCCGAAAAACACAAAAAAGCTTCAAATTGAGTTTTTCTAACCTAAAATTATATCTACAATAAAAGTGAGATAATTTTTATCAGAATCCCAAATTCCGAAAAAGATCCAAAATTTTTTTTGCAAAGTGCAAATGGGAAAACAATTTTAGTGCTTTGAAATTTTTCTATCAAGCAAAGAATTTTTGCCTGAAAATGTATTTTTTCAAGAAATATAAAGAAAACACCGCGATTTTGACATGAGTTACACCATTTTCAGAAGAGAATTACTCATGCAAAGGGTGCAAACAATACAGTAGTTCAGGCTCATAAAAATCACTGCCCTTTCGCGCGCTGTTCATATTTTGGTGAGTTATTCCGCAGAATAAACCTGGGTTGAAATTTAAACTGGGAAGTACTACTAAAGCCTCTTATACAACTGCAAAAGAACACATGTAATAATGAGTAATGAGAACATGGTTAAGCTGCATGCTGAGTTGTATTAATTTCGTCCTGCTGTTAATATCTTCTAAGCACATATTGAATTTGTAATTTGTAGAGGAGATCAAAAAGACCATCTCAGGGGAAATAAATCCTGAGCATTTAACAGCACAAAACACTTTTTCACCAAGCTAACACTACTTGACACATTGATCTCAAGGGAAGCACATCAGCAACCACCATCAAGTATGAGCAACATTACATCAAGTATGAGCAGTGCTTTGTCCAAGCAATTCTAAATTCAAAAACCATACCACCTTCTAGGAATATGATGCATTGTGCAAATATTCTATCGCACATTCATTAAAAAGATTTCAATTAGCTGTACAAACATTTTATGAAAGGCTAGAATTAGCGTAATACAAATGGAAATAGGAATCTGTTTTAGGCAAAATATTATGTCGTATTACTAGGACAATAACAAAAGACACCTTAAGAAGAATAGGTGCATATAATTAAATCAAAATGCAGACTAAGAATAACATTAAAACTTCCTACAGCTATTGTAAGTGAACTCGAAGTGTAAAAGTTCTCAAATTCGTTTCAACTTCTCAAATTTGTTGTACTAATAAAAAGATAGAAGCGAAGCGTGTGAAATTGGCTGGGTAGATAATTTGAGCCTTTCGAAATGGTACAAATTAGTCACGGGTTAAGAATTTCGCTAGAACCGCCGAATGACTGAAGAAGATGCAACCTCTTGCAAGTTTTAAAAATAGTACGCCATTTCCAGTAACCGTATCACCGTGGAAGGGCATGTATGGTCAGCTGGTAGAAAATCCATAGTAGCTTTTCACAACATAAACTTGGCGCCACGTGATACAGCATTTCAAACAAAATTGATTGCAGGAATTATCATATTTTTGTAGCTATTTAAACGCTTTTTAGCTTTAAAACAACCCTACACCCGATTGTTCTTGACTAAATAAATCCAGAAATTTTGTTATACCGTAATATTTGTAATATATTCGCATTCACGTGAACGCCGAACTTTCGATCAGAAAAAAGATGCCTTTTATCATCATTTAATATCTAACATTCTTGCGAAATTGCTTACATTTTGTTGTGAAACACAAATTTATTCGTAAAAGTGTTTAGAGCACTTTCACTACTGGCGGGGTACAGCTATAAATGTAGTGTTTTTCAGAGTGTGCGCTGAGAACTTGATCTTCAGCTATATTGTTTAACCGAATCTTCTTTAGTTAAGTATCGTAATTAATCATAATTTTCATCTATCCGGATTTTTGAAGTGTTGACGCTTTGAGGCAACGATTTTCAAATTAGCGTAAATAAAAAGATTTTAAAATAATGTTTCAAATCTGCGTTCATTTTAACTTGTATAAACATACCGCTGATATTACGAACAATACATGCTACACACATGAGGTTGTATTTGAAACTAATGATAAAAGTCATTAAATAAATCGTCATAATCTTTGATATGGATAAAAAGTGTGATGTAATACTGTAAACTATGCGTATGAATAACAATTGAGCAGGTGGCATAAACCCAGGTTGAAGTTTTCTCTCGAAGTTGAAATTCAGGTTACGTATTTGTGCATATTTGGTGCGAATGTTATGAGCTGTACTGCCTGTCTACCAAAACACAAAAAAACATCAAAAACCACATCATTGTACAATATCTAAAAACTGAACAAAATGATAGCAAAGCCAAGAAAATCGGTGTTGGGCTGAATATCAGGACTTAAATGTATTTCAGTAATTTTATGGTACATAATGACTGCTACAGGTTGATATTTACATCTGCGTTCATTATAACACTGTCATCACGTGCATGTCCACTGAATACAAAATATACCCAAGCGTTAGGCATGGAAACTGTACTATAAATTAAAAACTAAAATGCATAGAAAAACTATTTTTATAAATTAACGTGTTACTATAGAACCCGTAAAAGGTTGTTGAATTATAATCATCTCTGCGTTCTACGTTCTAATAGCTGGGCTTAAGAGAACCATGTAATTTCAACTTTAGCAATTGTTTGTTGCTTTGAAACGTTAAGTCTTGTCTTAACTTATTGCATTCTTCAAATAGAAAAGGCTTGAGAAAGTTTTCAACTTTAAGATCTAAAATACTTTTGACTACACTACAAGAAAAACAAAAGAGGTATGCCTGTTACGTTTCGCATACAGGCTAAACGCTGCGCTAAAGTGCATCGCGTCTCAGCTAGAACGTCCCCGGAAGCAAAAAGCTAATCACCCGGGAAACATATCAATATCGTCCGATCTAATCGCGTTGTGTAAGATGAGCGGCATAACGCGAAAAATCAAGGCTGCTGAATCACAGAGCCTAGCTCTAATAAAAAAACTTAGTCAATTTCTTTTCCATGCTAAAAATCAAATACTCAGAATAACTAGATGCAGCACCACATGTTAAAAGTAAATAGCTACCGGTAAGTCTTGTAGGGGCAATTAACCTTATTTAAAGTAAAATTGAAACAGTTGGTAGGCTTTTTGTAAAACAGTGGTTGTGTATCTGCCGTTGAGCTTTAGATGCCACCAGAACATAAACTTCTTATCAAAAACTCTGTAGCTTGTTTACAGTTTCTATCTGATAGTCAAGTTTGTACTATTTTAACTCAAATCTCGATAGCCCGGATTTCAATAATAAAAACTCGTTTATAACTTTATCATAATCCTGTACGATGAATTTCATCTATGTAGCTGCTATCAAGGATTATTAAGTTTAATGGCCAACTGTCAGCATTATACCTGTTCACAATATTCAAGTCACCTGTAGAAATCCACCTTTTCTCTCGCTCTACTTTCGCACTCTCAGGCGACACTTTTGACGGTTTTTAAGTTTCTTTGCTTCTCTGACTTTCCGATATGTGTTGTGTTGCGAAAACAAAGCGTCAGATCTTGACGGAAAAAAAGAAAGAGTGGAGAGATCGTACGCGTGAACAAGCGCGGTTGGCCGTCATGTTTGCTTTGCAATTCAGCTATCTCTCGCCATCTTACAATAAATTACTGGTTCTTGTGGTAGTGAGGTTACAGGTGTTCACGTTTCTTTTTTTTGAAAGGAAAAACTATTCCTCTTTTTATTCCACTCTTGTTTCTTCATTTATTTTTGTGTAAATACCTTCTAAAGTGTGAAAATATCGCTATTCTAGCCTATATTGAGCTATATAATTGCATAAGCGTGACGATTGACTAAATCCAATAAAAATAATGAGAAAAGACCAGCTATTTTACAATTGTAATATTACACAATCAATAACATAAAAGCAAAACTTTTTGAGTTCAAAACTTACTCAAAAGAATAGCATCAATGGCCTTAAAAAGTAAATAGTGAATATTTACAAAAAACACGCTAAGCTCTTTTGCAATGATCAACAATACTTTTCTCGACTCTGATAACAATTCTATAAAACTAATTTTTGTAGCCATGGTACACCAAGCGAAATAGAAATGGTTTTTGTTTAATGAACGTATAACTCATATTTGCTGTAGGTCTGCCATTAATGTAATCAGCGATGGCGGAAGCATTTCTAACGTGGAGGGGCCCAAAACCAATCACCAGATTTTCTTCACCTACAACCAGGACCGGCAGTGGCGTAACGAGAAATTTTAAAAGGGAAGGAACATAATTTCCTCATTTTTTCTGGCGTATGTCTTCGGTAGAGCTAATTTGAAGCTGATTAAGAAACAAGAAAAGCTTTAGGAGGGTCCGGGGACATGCTACCCCGGAAAAATTTTGAAAATTTACATGTTGTAATGGCTAGTTTAGTGCTTTTTGAATAATTTTCAGGCAAATTGTGTTTAAATTATTTGACCTTCATTTTGAGTGCTTCGCCAATACATTTTGTTCGCACATTTTCAATTATGCGTGCTAGGCGTAAGGTTTATAGCTATCGAAGAGGTTCGAAATCATAGAAAAATTGCATGCATTAAAAACCTGTTTTGAAAATGGCTGGTGGGAGTATGCATATCCCTCATCCTACCCCTCTAGATTCGCTCCTGGCCATAAGCTACAGAAACCATCAAAAGAATCTGGCATATTTCAGTCACTTGGCACCATTAGTATTATTTTTGTTTTCTAAAAGGCAGAATCAAAACGGGGGGGAGGGGGGCATGGCACAATGGCTCCCTTCCAAATACGCTCCTGAGGGCCGGATTTAAACTATGAGAGGCTCTAGATTATTTGATCACACTAATTGGAAGAGCAAAAACAACGGTCTTCACGTCCTCAGAATATGTCCTGTTTTCACTGAAAATATCGGTATAGTGAAGAGCAAAAAAAAGGTATACACGTCCTCAGATGTTCTGTTTTCCACTGAAAGTATCGGTGAAGAGAAAAAAAAGGTCTTCATTGTTCGTGATGAGGCCCCCCATTTTCTCCGAGGTCCTAGGTTTTAGCCTACTTAGTCTATACGTAAATCCGTCCTAATGCCTACAATCCATATTTAACCTGTCCAGATGTGACGTGTCCAATTTATGTGGGCTTCAGACCCACGGTTCTTGCTTCTAGTTTCTGTTCCCCCACCCCACAAACAAAATTTTAAAGAAGACGTCTCTGGATTTAAGGTCTTTCCTGGGTTTTAATTTTGATGGTAGGCCTATTAAGTTTCAAATACATTTATGCAAAGGCAATAATGTAGAAATAAACGCGGAAATTGGGCCCCTCCCTCATAAAAAGTGGGGGGCCTGGGCCCCCCGGTTCCGCCACCTATGAATGTAACTGTAACTGCTTTAAATTCGAAGGCTACGAAGAAAGCTACCTTCGGTTTGGCAATGTATTTACTCGCTTCTCTCATTCAAAATTGCGCGCTAGACCTGCAAAAATTTGCTTTTAAAAATCATTACATGTTTAAAAGAATCGTGTGTAGGCTAGCATTGCTTTAATGTAACACAAAAAGCTTTAAATGCTTGAAAACACAGGTTGGGTCAAAAGTGGGTATGCGCCAGTAAACATTTAGCTGCTTTTTATTCTGGGTACTTTTTAATGAGTGTTTTTTATGGTAGAATTTTACACTGAATTCCAAAATAGCATTCATTTTCACCTTCGGCAATGTTCGATGGCAGTAAAATCAGAATGACAAAAAAAAATATGTTAACCTTACTTTTGGCCCACTCCGTATATTCTTTGTTAAAGTCAACTTTTGCCACCGATGCCACTGTATCTTTTACGAGTCACATTTTTCTTATCCTTATCTTTCCTTTTAAGATTTGAATTAGTCTGTTCAGCTGAATTTATTTTGTAATTTAATTAGAGTAGCCTACAAAAATCACTAAACTGCTACAGCACAGATTTTAATTCTCCCACATTTAATTGTCCAGGATGAGTAAACATGGAGTCTACCTACTGCTGTTTCCAGGTTTGGCGCAACTCGTAATAGAAGCAAATTAATTTTGTTTCATTGTGAAATACATCGCACGTGCTTTTATATGGCTTTACGCCATTGGGGGCGGTAATATGGGCAACTTATGAGTTCAAAAGTCAATATTGAAACACCTGGTCTGACTTGAATAAACGTGAGGTTTCCATAGCTTAGATGATCATTGGATTGAAGGATACACAAATAACTAAATAAACACATTCGCAAAGTGACTGCGATAAATTGCCAACCTTTAATTAATTGATTTTGAAAGTATGGAAACAAACTTATTTTACTAACAACCTAACCATGACACTACAAGAAATATAGTTTTTACAGCACGTAGTACATCACGGTTATATTGCATCAACGGAAAACACTTGCAACTTGATTTGACCTCTGTTTTTTACATCTCACAAACGCATTGAATCCTATTTTGTTTTTTATCATAAACTAATTGAGCAGGAAAGGTTTGCGAGCTCGATAACCAACTAGGTCGTCTTCCATTGATACGAATACTTCACCATAATAAAACATAAGTAAATATATGTGCCTTAGACTTCTTATACAGATTATGTCCTTCGTGGAAGATGACCTAGTGGAATATCAAGAACTGTGTTAAACGGGCTAACAAAATTTCTTGGTTCTTGCATTAATCATAGGAACGATGCTTGTTAGGTTCGTCCGAGACAGAAAGCATGTACTTAGTCGCCACCTTTTTACGTCTTCTCCCACTTTTATTATGTCCAATTTTGATGTCATAAGTTCTTTGACTAGCGAGGTAGTTAACAGCTAGTACTTTATATCAGTTATACGGAGACGAGAGAATAATTTTTCTCGTATTTTTACAGGTTTTAATGGGAGTGGATAAAGAATTATAATCAAGACTTTCCAATTTAGATTAGACGATGTCGATTGTTCGTTAAGTGCGGAGTTTTGAAATTGAAGGACTTAATTTAAGTTGAGGTTCAACTTTGGGGAGTTAGTCTTGTATGTAGTGTTTCCTCCCGGGAAATCGGGACGATAAATTTCCAGGGAAATTTGGGTTTTTTGAACTTCCCGTTTTCCGGGAAATTTATATCGGGATCCCGGGAAATATTTTTGCATTTGCAGGGATTTCAGTGGTACTGATATCTATCATTCCGAGATAAAAAATGCGTTACTGCAAATTAAAAAAATTTTTTTTTGCTTACTAAAATTATTTTTCAAAATTCGCAAAATGCTTTAATATAAAATGCTTGTGAAACCACAAAACTTTTCGCTCACTTTGTCGAAAAAATTGAAAAACTGAAACTAAGTTTGTCAAAACAACGCAACAAAATGCTAAAAATGAGATCTGAAATGCTGAAAACCAGAAAAAAAGGCAAAACAATCAATCTCGGAAAACATTCCCGGAAATTTTCTCCGGGAATTTCCCGAATCCCGGGAATCCTGAGGATTTTCGGGTTCCCGGAAATTTCCCGGGATTCTCGGGAAATTTTTTGAAAATTTTTTGTTTCCCGGGAAGTTGAAAAAAGGGAAACCCTACTTGTATGGTTAAATGAATCAATGTTATATTGCAATAAGCATATTTACAAACTAAAATACATGTGTTACTTACAGATAACGCTGCCAATGCTTGATTCTCGGGTATTTTATCGCACACATAGAATTTCCGTACTGCATATATGTCGAAACAAATTTTGGCTTTTCTATGAAAAATATCCCCACACCAAGCAAACGATCATGTTTGAAAAGCGTGATCGGTAATGTACAGAACACTAACCCATCTGTATGTCGATTTACATTACATAGTATCCAATACGGAAAGCATGCACATAATCTTCACCTTTTCTACATCTTCTCAACTTTTGTTGTCGGTGTGTTTAACCAATTTCATGCGATTTTTGTTACGTGCAAAAGCGGCAGCTCATTTTTTGGGCAGATTTCGATTTGGCAGTATATGCACGTTCGTTTTTTTCAACACTGACAAGACAATGTCCTCGAACTTTTGACCAACTTTGAATTAAAACAACACGGTTCTTTTTTACGTACGTACGAATACGCATGCAAACGCAGGAGCGGATGCCTTGCAAGTCGATCTAAGGTTGAAAAATATTAGAAATAACTAAGGATGTCATGTATTTTTAAGAACAATGAAAAAGATTCCAGAAATAGACTTAGTTGTAACGAATTAAGGAGCAAGGGATGACCTTTTTCAAAGTTCAACACTCTTAATATCAACAATTTAACTAAAACAACAAACCTAATCCAGAAGGTATTTGCATAATAGTTAAAAAGATTTGTTTTGAACTTTTGCCTGTGCCATATAATTTTGAAGGCAAAGATTTTAATGTGCTTTGATGACTGTTGTTCATTTAAAAAACAAATTTTACAGCGAAAGTTAAAAAATGTGTATTTTCTGCGCGCATATGTTTCGTTTCTTGGTTTTACTGCTGTATAAAAACCGTAGTTGAAGTGTTTTTTAGGTCGTTTGGAGGCTGATTTCTACTATGAATGGAGTCATCTTAACTTAACAATGCCATTGAAAGTGCTTAAAGCTAACTAATTGTCTTCCTGTTTTTTGCCCATAAAAAAAAACACATTTTTGTCTTATACAATTAAACTTAACGACGGAACTAGTGCACTAAAATCCAGCTTTACGATTACGTATAAATTTTTACAGCCTTCGTTTTTAGAAATTTTGGGACGACAACAGCTTACAATATATCTATTACAACAAACGATCAAAGACAATCATTGCCCTGTAACCGAGACGGCTGCGCTAATCACGCTTCTGAGAAATGAAATCGTTTTTTATTGGGGGTAGTTTTACATTCTGATTCAAGCGGTGAGTTGGCTTCTCTATATGCTGTGCAACTACCACAATGTATTGCAGATTTTTTGTATGACTTCAGTGACACATAGTAAAATTTTGCTAACCGCTATGTTTTGGCATTTCAAATGGTGTAAGCTATTTTGGGCTTCAGAGAATAGAAATTTAATATAAAACTCACACACCCCAATATATACAGTCTTTTAATTAAATTAGTCAAAGTACCGATATATTTGCACATACTATTTTCACAGAAACGCACCCAACCTAGACTGAATTGATTAAAAATTACTTGTAATGAAATTAGCGTTGTTTTTTAGACCCAGAATGATCATTAAATCATTGGCTCTAAAATCATTAAAGCATTTAACTTCATGAAAATTCATAATCTGTTAGAAACGCAGATTATTATTTATTGCTAACTGCAGAACAAAAATCCAGACGTACAGTAATTACACATTTACAAAAATATTACTAATTTCTTCGCACAGAAGTCTGTTTTCAATATATAAATTTGTTCGAGGTCTAACTTTGAGACATGTGGTGTATCATTGGATAATATATTCTATGTTTTCGGTAAAGAGGTTGATTTCTTGTACCATAAAGTTACGAGGTACAGCGACCAAAAAATCTGATGCATTTGCACTAATTTATTTACACGATTTACAACATTACAAAGATACTACGAACGTTTTCGGCTCTACATTGGCCCTCATCAAGTATTTTCAGCTCTACATTAGCCCTCGTCAGCCCTCGCAACTTTATATTCTATAGTCGAGAAGAGATTTACCGTTATGCTAATTACATAGAGCAAAAATGGCAGAGAATAGCAAATTTATATCAAGCTCACACAAAAACTTGCTTTTTGTTAACAGTGATCAGTAGTTATGAAAAATGAATTGTTAGTATTCTGTCTAGACTATAAAGCATATTTCTTAGACCAATGTGGTACACAGTCAAATTTACAGCTTTGACATAGAACGTGTAGAAAATGATAAGACATATTGGAATAGAGTTTGCTCCTCAGTCGTTGCTGACCGCCAAGCTGGTCAGTTGCGGAAAACTGTTTGTAAAGTATATGACCCCGCCAGGCACCAGGTATTGAACCTATGTATATTTCACCAGTGCAGTGTGAATGATCCCTTCGCAAATTAAAATTTTTTCTCCAACTTTACCTCCAACGGTGGTATGAGCTGTAGTTGCAAAATTCGATATTTTGATTGGTTGTAATTCTTAGAGATTGCCGAGTTCAACCCAACATGCAACACCATTGAACGATAAGATAGTACCTATAATATTAAGTAAACTTGCAATAGCTTACCCGCCGGTGTTGCTTTTTATGTATTTCAAGTCCATGTCAAATTGTAAAAAGCTTATATTAGCTTCAAAATTTTCACAATCAACTCTTATTTAAAACAAGAAAATGTTACATCACTTATACAGCTGTGTAATTATCTGACCTGCAAAAAATCACAAGTTTTTAATTAAATTATGGAGGTTGACCTGATTGTAATCAACTTACTTCAGGCTTGGTCTATGCAGATATACTAATCTGACAGTCCTCGGACGAAGTCGATTAATTTTGAACAAACGAGAGATGCTGATCGATCTTATACAGAGGTTAATGTTAACGACAAACTGTGAAAGGTACTGACAACTTTGAGCAACTGAAATTTTTTTTACACAAGATGTGCCAGGCTAACTTCTCTGCCATATTTGTAACGAACGATAAAATCATTACCTTATCTAAATTTAGCTTCTCAATGACTTAAGCAAGCTACTGGAATATACATCTGCTCTGTCCAACTTAAATATCATATCTGTGACACTTTGCCAGCTAAGCTCCTCTAATATGATTCATTTAAAGCGTGATCGAAAGTAAAGTATGATTGCCCAGGTGTGGGCTGATATGCTGGTTATAATTAAACATTCCGGTATCTTTAATCACGCAACACTCTATTGTACTACGGTTCTATAGCGAATAATACTAGCAAAGGCAATTTTATTTACACAGATCATTAGGCTTTTATTGCTAAGGTCACAATTTTTATGATATTGAGTTAATCGTAAAGCGAAAAGTCAATGATCTCGTAGCCGATTATAAACCGTTTAAACCAAGTCGTAATTCTTATGATGGATCAACGGCAAAGCTATTGTGGTTGAGAACAATTCCAGTTTTCTAAATTTGTTGACCGAATAGCTATTGAAAAAATGCAGCAAAAGACCTCAAAATTTGTACGAAAAACAAACGAAAAAAGCCCATTGTTTAGAAACAATTCATCTCTGCTTTTACACCTAGTTAATTAAACACCTTCTCTTGACTTTGAAATTGTGAAAAACATAAAAGATTCGGTAATTGTTCAATAAAACTTCGTGCTCAACTGCAAATTTCATGAAAGTTTACTTAAAAAACTGTAATCCAATGTTTCCGCGCACACATTCTTATATAAACTTTTTTTTTCCAACTTAACTTCCCCACTAAACTTTTTGTATGAATTATGCTACAGCTTTTAAGATTTGTGCTAATGGCTCATTTTGGGAAATCAACTCTCTGCCATAAAAATCAAATAAATATCCGATTTAACGAAGCCAGATAAAACAAGCGAAGTAAATTTTAGGGAGGCATTTTTATTTTCCAAAACGACTTCAAAAATCAACTTATCGTAATATAAACACGCTATTTCATATCAGTCAATTATTTTCAAAGCCAAAAACATCATTAGCCCTTTCATAAGCACAAAAAGCATACTTAGGACTGCGAATAAGATTTTCGGTAAACTTTTGCATTACTTCTAAATCAAAACTCAATATTTGCTTTGGTTTTAACTTTTAAGCACTAAAGCAGCTAGTAGATGCTAGGTCAAAATTGTTTAGATGGCCAAAAAAATCACGAAAGCGTTATTTTTCAACTGAAAAATAATTTTTGAAAAAAATGCATGTGTGTTTGAATCTAAGTTTTTAAAATAAGCTTTAGTATGTCTACTTCTTCTGCATGATACTACACAGACAAATTGATTAACCGCGTCCTTGCCATTATTTCATTCTTGATAATTTTTTACCGCTTTCTTTGCGTGAAATTGAAAGCATCCCCCTCTTTGAAAAATTATTGAAGTGTCATTATTTCAGTATTGCCTTTGAAAGTGTAAATGACATTTAGTGCTGTATTGGGTTCTGCTTTGCTTATGTCTGGTATATGCTGTCTTTTCACTCTATGTTTGTGTGCTTTCATTATTACTGTATAGATTACCGATACTTTTTAAGAGTTTTGAAGGTGTTGATGACATTTGGTACCGATACTCTGCTTTGTTTATGTCTACTATATGTTGTGTCTTCTCAATTTATGTTTGTATGCTTTTATATTGCCGTATAGGTTACTTTTATGAGCTGAACTTTTTTATGTAACTTCTCCTGTACATGAGTTTGTAGCAAGACCCCTTAGATAGGTGAATTGTTTTTTTCTTGGCGAATCTTAACGGGTAGGCCTATACAAATTTTTCGTTATTATTATTATAAAGCATTGATTAGACTACTGCAACAGGCTACGAAAATTGCTGTGATATTTTTTAAATTATTTTAGCTCTTCGCTACTGCTAAAAGTTCTGTTATGACTGCTGATTTCTTGCTATTTAAAATAACTGCGCTAAATCAAAATTACTAGAGTTTTTAGAAAATTTTGAATTAAGGCAAGTCAAGCGACACCTTTGCTTACAATGACTATAGAAACTCGACAATTGAAAAGCTGCTTTTGTGACCCAGAAAGATATTACAAAAACACAATGCCTCAGCAAGGAACACCTGTTTCAACGGCTACCTACATAGCTGCCCGGAATTAAGCTAATTCATTGCCACCTTTATGTTAAAAGCTGTACAGACTTGAGTGTCAGGTGTTACAAGTGCATAAATACGCACTGTGCCCATATTAACCTGTTAACCAGTTCACGCAATTACAGCAAACACAAGATAAGGAACAGCCTTACAGAGTCAGTGGGGTCATTTAGCTATGTTTTATGTAGTAAAATCTCGCAAACATGCGCTAATTCATCCGGCATTGCGCTTGAACAAGTTTTTACAAAATTTACACTAAGATTTTCGACCGCGCTTTGAGCTTCATTCAAAAGCAACTCTTATTTTATGAGCAAACAAATCGAAAATTTAATAATGATTTTAGAAACTTTGACGTGTTACAGCCATTTAACCTGTTTTTGTATCTTGTCTTTCGCGTTTTACAACCTTCATTTGATAATAGTGATATCAAATTCGCGACATCAGTTCATAGTCTACAGCGTAAAAAGTAAATGTAATACCGCCAAACACTGTTCCCAGTAAGATATTAGCCAGTTGAATGACTATGCTCAAACAAAAATTGGCCAAAATTTTTGACTAAGAAAAGATGGAACCAAATTTTTGCCTTAAACAGTTGAATTGATTCCGGGGCATTATGCTTTTTTTGTTTTACACTAAAAATTTAAATTTTTGATTCAAGTTTCTATATTCACTCGTCCAACAGTCCAAGGTTATGCAACCTGACACTTTATATTTGTGGTGACCGTGCAGCACTACCGGTACACTTTATTTGACTCATGTGGTGACAATTTTCCATCTATCTTCTGCTGCTACACCGCGTGGCATCCTTTGAGCATCTGTCGCTGCCTCTTTTTACAAATAGATTTTTGAGATATGTCTCGTTTTATACTCACTGGTTTAGTGGCTAAAAATTTGTCATATGTGCCGTTTGCAATTCATTCTTACAAGGACATTAGGAAAATTTTGTCAGGCTGTCATTTTTAACCTGTGCATTGACACGGCGCCGATTTGTCGCGATTAATTGCAAGATAATTTTATGAAAAGATCGAAAGGACATCTTTTCGAATGCATTTAGGAATCAAAATCGCTAAATCCAATCTAAGATTTTTTCATTTTGTAAGTAAAAATGACACTCACTCAAGCAGAACTAACACAACGGAAAAACTACGGCCATAAGGAAAATGGATTTAGGCAATATCAGGCGTAACTAGGGCAATTATCTGGCTCTTAGCAGCAAAGTTAATTGATTTAATGCCTCCCGAAACCTTCTGTATTCCATCGTTTTTCCTGATTTAATTATTCAGTCAATTTTCAGATTGGTAAGAAGATCACAAATGGCAAAGATGCACAAACAGGGTTGTTTTGTGAATTGGTTAGGCTAGCAAGTTTACAAAACATTTTTACCGCATTTTGCTTCCAAAAATTTATTTGAGTGTGCAAAAAAAGATTCCATACTTACATTTTTAGTTCATAGCAAATTGTTATTTCGTGACCGTACACGTAAAGTCGCTATTAGTTCGTGTATAAATTTTATTTATCTTATTTATTTAAGAAAACATACACGATGGTGCAGGGTTCACACCTATGCACCCTTATTATTATTATACGTGGAGAAGAGTGAAATACTCACATAAAACAGCATTTTAGTATACACTCAAAAGCTAAAAAAAAAAAAAAAATTGAAGGCAAAAAGCTAGCAAAGTCAAATACACAGTAATGAGTATATTGTTAACTTCAGAAAATCAGGCTGACAATACTATGCAAATCAAATTTCTTCAGTTTAGATTTAAATGCTGGTAAGCTATTGGCACATAGACTCTACAATACTTTCAGGCAAAGAATTCCAAACAGACGGGACACGATTAGAGAAAAAATGCAAATATGAATTCAGTTTGGGTGATTTTGTACATTTCACAGTGAGTTTATGACGGCGTAGATTATACCCAGTTTGCAATGAATCAAAAAAGTCACTAAACTTGACATCACAGAGGTCATAACAAATTTTATGCTTATGTATCAGGTCAAATTCTAGTTTTCGATATTCCAACGATTTAATATTCATTTTATTCAGTCTATCAAAATATGAATTACAGGAGATATTGCATCTTACACATATGAGCATCTTACACATATCTCGTGGGCCTATGGTGAATTTTTTCTGCACAGACTCAATAAGTTCGATATCTTTTTTAAAATTAGGGCTCCAAATCACTGTATTGTATTCTAATTTAGGTCGAACATAAGTAATGTAAGCACGAAGAAGTATCCATTCATTTCTAGTTGAAAATGCGTGTAAAGTTTGATATGCACACAAAAAAGCAGCTGATTTTAATGAAGATAAATGGGGACTACACTTCAAATCATAAGAGATAGTTATTCCTAGATCTTTAACAATTAAAACGTTCGGGATTGTGCGAGAATTGAATGAATATTTATTTAGTTGTTTTCCAGGCTTGTTACTCAAGCGAATGTGCTTACATTTAGAGATAGCTACATTAAATTGACGATTTTGTGTGACGTCTCCAAACATAACCATAACGTAAAATACTTTAAGAAGTTCTATAGGTTAAGGCTGGAGTTGGTCTATCTTCAAAATTTAGCTGTTAATTTACGCAATTTGACGTAGCGGACCGCTGTCAGACTGTCGTACAATCTGACAATACTAACAGACTAAGCACATGAAGAAAAATTAGGTTTCAGTAATAGGCTGTGCACCTCCCAGCTCACCAGTTTTCGGCGCGATTCATTTCGACGCGTGGTAAAGCGCGATGTGGCACTTGGAGCAAAAATATAATCTAACTTAGAATATCTTGTGCTATGTTTACCTGGAGAAGTGATAAATTCAAACAAAACATTATTCTTTTGTCTAGCTAGACTAACTGTTTTGTAACTTTCGCCAATTGGTCTACCTGTCTACTGTAATTTCTGTAAACACGAGAACTTCATCATTCGTTTTAATGAAATTCTAAATTTTTCCGCATTTACCACAATATTTCTAGGCTAAAGATTTTGTAACTAGAAAATGCAAAACTTGATAATTTTGTGAAGAGAAGCAATAGCTATGGACTATTGACTTATTGTCCTAGAGAGACCTCGCATAAGAAAAAGCTCATTATACATGGCAATGTTGGATACTGCCAAAAAACTTAGAACGCTTTCAACCTGCTGTACATATGAGTTGCTCAACTGTTACCCTTAGCAGCTTAGAGTAGTCTAAATGACTGCTTTCTCCTTTTCTGCATCAAAGCTAAATCGTAGGACGGTGGAAGTCAACTTTTGATTTGAAAATGAATCATTAAGCTTTATTCTTCATTTTATTCCGCTGTAGTCATTATAGAAACCCCTCCGAGAACCATCCGTTCCAGCTTAGAGTAATACGTCTGCGTAGATTTCACCATAGAAAACAAATCGCTAAGATTCACTCATACGGTAGAGAAATCAGAACAAACTTAAAATGCTTTGACAGGCGCGAAGTGAAAACAGTAGGGAACCATCGTAATGGTATCTTACAATAAACGAATTGATTTGAACGCTTCACTAAAACCTTTTCGGTACCAGCAGGGGGTCCTAAAACGCTCTTGCGAAAAAACAAATTAAGAGCGGTATTCTTTTGTGCTAAAAAGGCTTTGCCAAGAAAAAGAATAAAAAATACCTGCGAAAATAATTGCCAAGCAGCTTATCAAAGCTCTAAACGTGTGAATGGACACAGGAAGAATTAGTAAATCGAGTTTTAGATGCTCCCACGCAACAAAATCTCGGCTTTACAGCCATAGATTTTATCATTGCCTTGAAAAGATGATTGCAATTGTGCCATTTTTCATGCTCGTGCAACAATACGTGTTGATCTACATTCTTTTTTCGACATTCAATGATGGCAAAGCGAAACAGTTGTTCGTGTTGATTTTCTACTTTATTTCTTCACATACGAGAAAGAATTGTCATAAAAAGATGAATGCTTTTCCTCTGCCTTATGATTTGATATTTTGTAAACTTCTGCTATCTGCACATGCGTAAGAACAATTTTTTCTGATCGGAGCCAAAGCAAGGTTTGTAGAACGAAACTCAGTACAACTAACGTCTGAATTTTTGCCTTGAGCTGTTATACCACTACATGCTCCACTTTGCCGCTGTGTGAGATGAATGATCGAGGTTTAATAATTAGTGAAGAAAAAGCAGCTTCTGATAAGCTGCGCAATGTTTTAAGCCTTCTTAGCATCAATGCGAAACGCTGAAACCCCTTATACGACCTAAAATGCATGGCATTAAAAATAAGAGATTAGCAAAAAATCGAGAACAATTATTAAATTCAAGCTAAAAAGTGTTCTTGACTCCAAGTTCGGCTTTGTGTGTTTTTTCGCTACAAAGCGTTTGAAACAGGAATAGTATCATGGGTGGTTAATGATGTGGTATTAGTAAGCAGAAGTAAACTGCTTTTTGGCAAAGAAACGACCCTCATTAGGGATTAAAAAGTAATTTTTAAATGTTAAAAGACTGTAAAAGCGCTCAGCTAAACGCTGAGATGAATCAAAGCTTCTAATACTTCTCATTTCATTACCTAAGCAACCTTACCTTTTTTTCAATAATTCATAATTAGGTAAACAAAGCTGACAAATTTGCGGTTAAGTCCAGTTTTTTCTAACCCAGCAACTGATGTCGGCTGTTGGAAGAAAGAATTTTTAGTTTGTGCTGCATTTGTTTCTGTTTGCTTTCGATTTAAATTGCTTGGTTTAGCTCCAGGGTCTGTATCTCTGGCAAATGGTTTGCAAAACAAAGTAAGGGATAAAAACCTGGAATCTTCACAAACCAGAGAACTGCGCAGTCACACCCATAACTCAATAGTCTGAGGTCTGATCATTCTCACTATGTGCTTGCTCGTATCTTAAGTTTAAGATTTTTCAGCTATATTTGCAAAAAATTTAGTTTACAAACTCCGATAGATGAAAAGGCACTGGACAATTCTTATCCATTAATGCAGAGGCGACGAACATGCGGCCCGCGAACATTTTGGCGAGAAAAGTACGTTTGAACTTTTTTCCCCGTCTAATCTTTAAAAGCTGAGCCCCCGATTGAACCACGCGCGTATCACACAGGAATCATACAAACGCACCGTAGCCTACAAACCTTTCATCTGTTTCAGGATTCAGCAGTACATCCATTGTTATGTAGTAATAATAACATAAGTGGTGGTCCGTCGCAGCTTCATTAAACGCTTAGCTTGCTTTACAGTAGTAGGGCAGAAGCGTATTTATGGGGGGGCATTGGGCCATGCCTTCCGCTTTTGACTCTGCCTTTTAGTAAAAAGAACAAAATTAATGGTGCCTAGTGACTAAAATATGTCAGATTTTTTTGATAGTTTCTGTAGCTTATGGCTAGGGGCGGATACAGGGGGGTAGGATGAGGAGTATGCAATAGGCATCCTCCCACGAGCCATTTTCAAAAATACTTTTGATGTATACAATTTTTTCATAATTTTGAACCTCTTGGATACTAGCAATAAGCCTTACGCCTTAAGCACGCATAATCGAAAATGTGCGAACAAAATGCATCATATTTGGCGAAGCACGCAGAATTGCCTGAAATTATTTAAAAAACACTAAAATAGCCATTACAACATGTAAATTTTCAAAAATTTTCCGGGGGAGCATGCCCCCGGACCCCTTAGAGCTTTTCTTGTTTTTCAATCAGCTTTAAATTTGTTCTGCCGAAAAAAAATGTGGTGGAAATTATGCCCCCCCCCCCCCCCCCCCCCGCCTTTCAGATTTATCGCTACGCCTCTGATGGCAGAAATGATTTAATTAGCTTGCAGTAGGCCTACCATATATGCAAATTCTACAGCTTTTTTAAAGTATTTGTCATTCTGTTTTCCAATCTGCATTTAATTAACCGTTTATTTCGATGTCTTCAGCAAAGAAACGAAAGACTGTTGTAGATGGATTTTTATGATATTACTATCGGTTGTTCGTTACTGCTGATGAACACTTTTTTCGTTTTTAACAGGTTTCGTAATAGGTCTATGACTAAAAAGTTATGCGGCCCACTTGCTCATTGGTAAATGACAAAGTTGCCCTCTATAGTAAGTAGGTTCGTCACCCCTGCATTAATGGAATAACTTTTGGAGTTGTTATGACAGAGTCAGAAAGCATAAGCAATGTGCAGCGTTTGTGCATCTTAAGTGTAAATATTTGAACTGGGTTCGAGTTCTGGTGGTTTCAAATCAGCTTGTCAGTGTTGCTCAATGTCGCTGCAAGAGTTGTCTTGCTGGTGTTGAAAGTTGATGGCAAACATAAGCCTTTGAAGCAGTAGCGTAAAAAAAGAGTATGGTGCTAAGTGAATAAAATATGCCAGACTCTTTTGATGGCTTTTGTACTGTATGCCCCACCTCCCCTTTCTAAATTTTTCGCTACGCCAATGAGCAGTAATAATAAAGTTCGTATCAATTGGGTGCTCTACGACTTGAAAATTTGAATACAAGAAATTACTTCCTATCATTATTGTTGAAATAACACTTTCACTTTGTTGCTATTTTTTGGGGAGGTTGGGGTACCGGGTGTCTGTCTTAATAACATAAGAAAGCTTTGATGACTGAATAATGCCTCAACTACATCAACTCCCATTAATATCTTCAAAGTCAAAATTTTAAAGAGCTTTGCATTTATTTGAAAAATTTTCTATTTTTTGTGTTTACTGACCAGAAGAAGAGGTCAAGTTGATTAAGCTGGAATGCCAGAGTTATTTTTTCAAAATACGATGCTTGGGCTTAGGTCAAGACTGTGGCTGCGTTTATATTTACTCAAAGTTTATGCTTAAGCTGCGTATGAAAGAAAAGATTTTTTCTTAGAGTTTAGCAAATTTAACCTTATAATTTGCTACTTCGGATTGAACATGATAGTTTACTTTAAGGATTAAATCTTTTTTCAAATAGGCCTAACGATCATAGTATTAGAGGAAAAATACTATGCCTACTTTTTTCATCAGTAACAGACGTTTCGTCGCTATAGATTTGACTGTCATCTTCAGGTATGCTAGGCGAGAGTCTTCCGCAAATAAACACACTTAAATAAAGTTGCAGCTCGCAATACACTATATTTTTCATGATGATGGCAGTCATGGCACAACTTTTGTTGAGAAAACGTTTAATCATTACGACGAAGAAAATGGCTTTGACTTCGTTTTTTTTTTTTTTTTTTCTGAACCAATCTCAAACCATATAAGTGCGAAACAAATCGTTATCACAGAGCGGACATCGCTGTTTCGGGCTACTAGGCCTCGTCAGTAGATTAAGAAGGATGTTACTCTTTGGTAGCAAATCCATATCATGCTTTAATAAGGCTCTCGTCATGCAAATTTCCGGCGATGGCATACGCTATTTCAGCATTTGAAAAACCCGTTTTTGTTTTAGATTCAGAAAAACAATTCCTTCTTGGTCAATTCATGAACTTAGAAGGCCTCATATTTGAAAATTTTTTCAAGATATAACGAACGGCGGAAAACTTAGCTCTTTGATTTGCAAAGTAATAATATTTTATATATGTCATCCTTACATAATTGTTTTTCAGAGCAAAAAACCCTAAAAGTTCAATTGAGGTTGCTTCGCATCAATATTTGCATAAAAGAGTCATTTGATAAAACTTTTTTTAATTGGGTCGTCCAGCTGCTATGTTTTTCCGTACCGTGTGAACATTCATACGAAACATTAAACAGCAGCTGCCACAATTATATCGGCTTATGACCTTAAATAATAGAGTTTTTAGTGCCACTCTGCTTGTAACTTAGGTAGGTGTTTTCGATGAACTAGCAAATACTTTGAAATGTCCCAATTTACGGTTTAGACCTATTGATAAATTAATTTTTCATTTTTATCCTCACATCATGATGAAGTCGCATACACTACCTTGCTAATTTGCCAAAAATTGGCTCGTAAATGGACATATTTTCGTGTACAATACATAAACATGTCGTTAAACCGTGGATAACTTTGCAAACGTATTGTCGAAAATGACATTTTTCTCTTTGCGCAAAACAGGTGGCAAAGATTAAGAGAGCATTGAAGAAAGTATTAGCTGTGCAATCTTTAAGCGGAATTTAAGTGGACACATCTTATTGGTTATAATAATCATGTGACATACACGCAAAAAGCGCATTGAAAATTTCAACGACTAATATCAAAGCAGTTTCTTTGATGATCATTCATCAGGCTTCACTCATTAATGATGATGAATCTAGTTAATAGCATTATCTTTTTTTTTTAATTGCTCTTAACTTTGCTCTAATAGCTGTTATCATTTACTGTATATTAAGATAAATAGACTTAACACTAACGTTTCTGGTAATTGCGACTGAATTCAATTCTTTTCTCATTAAGCTTAATATCAAATAAAGCGAATTAGTTTACGTGAATAAGCAACTATAACGCTTGTTTACCAAAGATCAAAATGCGTTGTGAGCGTTCGATTTTTTGTTTTGATGTAGAATATTGCTGGTCAATCTATGTTGAAATCGTGCACACTTTCGACTTTTACTTAAGATGCTTGTAATGCACACCCGATCTTTACATATAGCAAAATTTCCCAAATTTTCTGTTCATCGGTACGCTTGGACAATTTATGGATTCGCTCGTGTACCCCAAAAATCGGTGAAGACCAAAAAAAAGGTCTTCACGTCCACAGAGTCCTGTTTTTCCACCAAAAATCGGTAAAGATAAAAAAAAAGGTCTTCACGTCCACAAAGTCCTGTTTTTTCCGCTACAAATATATTCCAAACAGTGGTCAAAGTAGAAAATTTTTCTTACCGGTACTGCGCCAAAAGCCCAGAACAGTGGTAAAAGTAAAAAAAATTTTCGAAGTTGCTGATAAAAAGAGGCAAATGAGTTTTAGGTATCCACTTATCCAGTCACAAAATCCTTAACGCCTTAATTATACCCAAAACTTTTAATTTTTACGAACTATGAAATATCACATAATCCGAGAATGGCTAAAACGCAAATAATTAATTTGTCTCTGGATTAGAATGAATCGCTAATCTGAGACTGGAAACAATGTCCTGCAGTATTGTGCCTGCATATTGGAGAGTAAAAGGTTTGCCACGCGCAGCTTAAGAGGAACGTAGCTGGTAAAAACAATACATTTGATAAAATCTTTCGCTCCCCCTTTGCAAGCGTTTCGCGCCCCCTAGTTTAAGAACCTCTGGGCTAGTAGGCTACTGGTTACGTCGTCATTAAAATGAGGCTATCATTTGCGCGAAGGAAAATTTTAGATTGTGATGTCACAGTTTGAGCTGATTAGCTCTAACCACTGAGTAAATTTTTCCATCTCTGCTGCCATAATCCAAATATTTTTTATTTATTTTTAATTATTTATTTATTCGATAATGCATTTTAAGCACAAAAAAAATGGCAAGCTAAACAAAATGAATAGCAAACACATTATCAGGGAATTGGCAAAACCCGTAGGTTTAAAACATGCAGTATGAATTAAAAATTCACATGAGAGATTGTCGGTAGCTGTCTGCATGGCCATAAAACCTCAAAACATAGGCTAAACATGTTTCACAAACAACGAAAGGGGAGACATAAAATAAAATATAAAAAGTAAGTAGAACATATGTACAGAACTTATGTACATCTATTTACAATTTTGCCTTATCTTTATAAATTGGCATGAAAGCAACCGATAGCCGATGCAGCGTTTACAAGCACTTTTAGGCTATGCAGACCTGATTCCTCACATAAAAATACCAATTTCCACGTCAATGTGGCCAAACTTTTGTAAAAAAAATAATGCTCAGTCTAGGCGGGTCCTACAAAACTTTGGGAATGTGTTGGGTTGCAGGCGAGACCCTCAAACAAACCCGGTTATTTAGCTTACGGGCACTTTAAACAAAAGGCTGTTCGCATTAAAGAATTTTGATCTTGATGAAGTTTTGAAATTAATTCTATACAAAAATAAATTTATTTAATAAAAGTGAGCCCATTTTCTTGACTTTTTTTTGTGATTTGACTCGTAGAATGTGCTATAGGCTGGATTTAGATTTAAAATTTTTTACCGGTACGGCGTTCCGCACCGTTCCGGCTTACTTTCACCACTGGTTCCAAACTTTCTGTTTTGCCATTCTGGTACGCGCTGATAAATTAATGTAACAAAAGCTTATGCGGGCTTCTTCTAGAAAAAGGTCGTAAGGAGCGACCCTAAAAAAAGCCTTTATGGTCTCGAAAAATGGAGGTCTATTCACAACCCAACATACTGACATTCTTCAAATAATATCAGGTCAGAATATAATACCTCTATCTTTGTATAAGGATACAGTATATCTGAATCACTATGTTGTTTGTTGTACACCCCAAAGCACCTTATTGCAGTGGTACACCCTTTCAACATTGTGGTATACTCTTGGTTGTGTGCTGATCTAGAAAGCAAAAGAATGACACTGACTTTGCAATGTTAGTTCAAGCTACACTGCTGTTACGACGAATTCGTAGCTTAACCTTATTTTTCTATGAATTGGCATATTTTCAGAGAAGAATCAGCTATTTAGCAGGCACTTTCTCTCAAGTTCTGTAAAAAATTTAAATTAATTTCAAATATAACTGGTTTTATGACACGGAGTAATGACTATGGTTTTTACCACCAGTCCATATGCTGTATGCATAGAAGTTTGTATCTTATGTTCAGCTGAATGACCTCAATATCAGTTTATTGGGTTGCTAATGAACGATAAAATCAGAGCTAATACGTGCAGGTTGCGGATAGCGAAGGTTATCAGCTGATAGTTCTAACAGTTTTATTTTTCTCAATTTGTAGCCTATCATTAAGCTGCACTCGTACAGATATGGCTTGAAGGATTCCTCTTATTTCTCAGTTTAAAGGAGAAATTCCCGGTCAAATCAAGCCGTTTACTACCAGCATAAAAGTTTCTTCTGCCATTTATTCACGTTTTACGGTTATTCTTTCTAAAAATTCTCCAGTTGGATACTGCTCTGATAAATTTTCTAAACACAATCAGTAGTTTTCAGCTTTGACTTTGGGTTTAGTTTTTACGCTTATCCGGAAGCAGTTTAAGCGTGGGAAATAAAGCTACAAGGATACTTAGTAGTTTGTCAACAAGCCTTAAAATACTTTAAAACGAACGAAAAAATTCCTTGTACACTCACAAGTGTTCTTGACCAACAAGTGTGCCTGATTTCGCACTTTGGCTCAAACTCTTTAAAACCACAAACTAAAAGTCTTATTCAAACGCCTCACATCAAGTGCCAGCCTAACTTGAACTATGTTTGGCTTCACTAAGAAATTTTGAAACTACTTTTAGAGATTACATGCAAATGTGAAAACAGTTACTCTTGACACCGCAGTATTCACACGAAATTTGTAACTTGAAATAAGGCATTTCTATAAATGCGCCCAATCAATTTTTGCCCCCGTGTGACAAATCATCCTCACAAAAAAAAATGTTCTTGATGCAAAACGTCTATTCGTTCTTATAAACAAAATCAGCGAACTAAATTGGACGTGATAAATCGGTTTGCAATCATGTGCTTCATGAAATACTGCAAAGCTGCTCCAAAAGACATGGTGTATTTGGAATAGCATCAGCCAACGAAATGGCCTAGCGGGCAGATTGCAGATCCTGCGTGACGGGTTCGATTCTTGGCGATCGCATTTGACATGCAAACCGGGTGACTGCATAGCACAAGCTCACTTCGCAGTCTATCACAGTTGCTATTGAAATTTCTGTTCAGTATAGTTTAAACTAAGTCGTTGATTCATTGTCTTTGAATCCGAGTTCAATTGTTGCGTAGTCAGATCAGCGACTTGTTTTTCTTGCGGTTTATTTTCTTAACGGGAAAATGAAAGAGATACTCCTAACAAATCAAATTCATAAAAGAAGTGCACAAACGGGGTGTTTTTTCATTTTGGTATTTTTCGCTAGTATTTCTGAAATTTTCAATCGTAGCACTTTTTGATGCAAGCCCGAGTGAAATTCGGCTTTAGTGACAGATGAATTGAAGCTTTAAAAAAACTTCTCATCAGAGGCAGGGCTGCGAACTCGATAGATTTTTAACCGAGTTCAAGTTCGAGTTGAAGAGATATTTGCAAATGCGAGTTTAAGTTCTAGTTCTAAGAATTTTATTTTTCGAGTTCGAGTTCGCAGCCTTGGACTTTATAGGTCGCAATGGCATGAACAAATAAACGACATGCAGCTTTGCTTTTGGTAAAATCATAACTTCAATTTACACGGATTGTGACTACTTGAGCAACAAACTATATTTCGTAGTGATCTTTTATTTCTTTTCAACAATTTAAATATCTTTCTAATGAACTCGAACAGTTTTATGCGAGTTCGAGTTCAGAAAAAATATTTTTTCGAGTTTAAGTTCGAGTTCGGCAAAATGATCGAGTTCTTTCGAGTTCAAGTTCGAGTTCGCAGCCCTGGTCAGTGGTAAAAAAGGCATTATCGGTTAAACAAAAACATGAAATGCATGGGAAACGACCTGGCAAGTAGGACTCCATCAACCAACCGATAGGTTGTGGCTGCGGCATTGAACGCACATATGTTTTGCCGATGCTGTAAACTGGTTGACTATAGTAATAAGCTCATGGTCATTCTACTATTAAGAAGTCCGTGGTATGGTGAAGATGTAACATAAAACTAAACGTAAAAAAATTTCAACCTTTAAATTTCTTCGAGGCGTTTTGATTTGAACTTAAATCATTGTCTATATCATTTAAATAGAATGACAATGAGTTTAGCTCAAATGGAAAAGCTAAAAGTCGAGAAATTGTAGCAGTTTTTTCTTGCATCACTTCTAAAAAACGACATACGGGTGAACAAAAAAGCAATGTCAACGCCAAGATTAGATTCCTTGATTGCATTTTGAACTCGAAAAACCATCTGGAAATTTCAATGAGCAAAAAGGATAAAACTAAATAATTTATTTGAGGTTGTGAATTATTAATTAGGTTCTAGGGATTCAATATCACTCATTGTCTTATTAAAGCTTAGTTGCCTATCTTATGATCATCCAATTGGTTCGCACCTGCGGGTAGATGTTCTTTTGATGGTTCAAAGTTACGAAGGTAAACGGCTTGTTACGCTTCGATAAACACGCTCTATTTTTGAAAATGGGGTTAAAGGTTATTTTTATCACGTACTTACTAATTTTGATATCGTTTGGCTTCCATTTCACATAATATTGCTACTATTGTGTTTGTTACGTGTAAAAGTTAGGTGAGGTTCTAAACGGTTTTCGTTTCTATGTATTTAGTTTGTATTTATCTGTTTTTAAGAACTGTTTTCTGAAGAGAACTTAGTGTTAATCTTGCTCTACGAACAAAGTTATTTAAATAGAAACAGAAGCAAGCCAACTTTTTTTTATCCTACACAGTGGGGATTTAAGTTGCTAGCATTCGCTACCAATATACTATTCCTGCTGTTAGTTCATTTGAGGTCATTTCACTTACTGGATTGTTGACATTTATGGAAGCAGTGTCCGCTATTCGCTTGTTTTCTTTTTCTTTGGTGCCACGTGCCGTTTGAGATCAACAGATTGTTGTTTTGAATTTGGTAAAAAAAGATATGACATAAATGCATAAATAAATGGTAATTGAACATTTAATGAGATAGTGTGCCAGAGACGCTAGGACAAGGAACATACTCCAGGCCCTCTGTCGCAATAGCAGGCTACCCTAACGGAGGCCGTATACTTTTTCTGTTAAACTTACAAATTAATGCCTTTATGCCCTAAACTTAATCATAGGATACATTTTACAGTACTTCACTTTGGCGCGCTAAATAGAGCGTGAGAGCATTTGGGGCAAGAAACATGGCCAGGCCCTCTGTCGCAATAGTAGGCTACTTTAACGGAGGCTTAATACTTTTTCTGTTAACCTGAGAAATTAATGCCCTTATGCCATAAACTTAATCATAGGATACATTTTACTTTCACTATGGCGCGCTAAATAGAGCGTAAGAGCATTATAATAGTGATAACAATTTGCTAATGTTTAAAAAGTATCACTTTAAATTGGGATAATTGATTAGTGAGTGTTGATCTAATGATCTTATTTGAACGGCAGCAGAGTTATCTTCACGATAGCTACCAAGCATCGGTTATTACTTTTTTCCAGAGGTAGATTTTTACTCTAGTTTAATTGTATGATTTGGAAGTGCTTCTGGCCGGCCGGTAGGCATAATGGTCCAAGACATCGCTTACGGCACCGAAGGTGTTGGGTTGGGTTCGATTCCCCGACCGGTGAAAGCGGACGCTGTCGCCAATGGCTCGCCGTTACTGCGAAGTTTCTGTGTTGCCCACGCGCTATGCCCCGGAGATGGGCCCCACCACTCGTTACACGCTTTGACGTAATGCTGCGAGTATGGTGAAGATTTGATTGTGATTTCTTTTTGGTTCAAGTGTGTTTGAATAAAATTGTTTATTGGAACAGCGCTTCCGTTGCTTTTTGCGACAAAAAGATAAAAACGTTGCCAAACAAAAACATTAAAATCAACAAATATGACACTAATCCCTATTTTACCCAGTTTTCCTAAATATGTTCCTCAGTAAAAGAATCGCAACTGCTGTAGTAGATACGGTTTGGAAATGACTTACACTCACCATACTCACAGTATTGAATAAACAAGTAGGCTTAATGGTGTATCTTTTGCTATTGATCAGCTTGAAAAATGTTGATCTGCGGTTGTAATTTATTTCAGTTACATGAATGTAGTGTACTGTCATTTACAGCTTGTTAACATACAGAATATACACATGTCAATATTAATATTGACTTGTCTGTCTTCGAATTATCATCTCTAAACAATACGTTATCTGTGCAATGGTGTTGGGCTGCTCTTCCGGCTCACATATGCTGTTTCAGTAAATACCGTCACTGTTGATTAATGACCGTTAATCCAGAAGTCATTTTGCCTTAATGCAGAAATGTGCTTAGCATCAGAATCAAGAGAACTCATTTCGCAAATGTTTTTAATTAAAAAATTTTCGTCGTTCTTTCTGTACAAGTGATTTTTTTTATATTAATACAATCGAAAGTGGTGAGAAAACGACACAAAATGCGCTGCGATGGCTATACTATGTGCTTAAATGAAATTGACTTGCAAAACCGTTTGGTATATAATGCAATTGTCTTGCTCTCGAAAACGGTGCAATTTACTTTAAAAAGATGATATTTAACTGGTCGGTGCTTTTTGATTGCAAACGAGGATCATGACGTCATCATTTTTTACTCATCAACGCTTTAGTTGACACGCAAATTCAAATCATTTCGAACGTTTTCAGAATTAAACAGCTCAGATGGCTAAGTGGTAAGAGCGTCTGCCTCGGGAGCTGTGACTTGGGTTTGATTCCGAGTCTGGTCAAACCAATAGCTGTAAAATTGGTATTCACAGCCTCCCTGCTTGACGCTCAGAATTTAAGGGACAGTGTGGAGAACAAGCCGGCAAGTCTATTTGTTGTACCGTTGGGAAAGGCACTCAGCGGAATTCCCCCATCTTGCTGTGGTAGACAGATGGCTGGCAACTCCTAAGCGAGCTGGTTGTAGCGCTTTGATCTCTTTCTCATGATAGGTGGATAAAAATGCAACTAAATGCAAAAAAATTTGCATGGTTACAATTGTCTGATTTGGTTGCGCCACGGCAATTTTAAAAAGTTGAACATTTTTGCATTTTGCGTTTTTGAAAAATTTACGTATTGGGCAGGGTAACTTTTTTCTAATTTTTTCGTTAAAGTAGTACTTTTTTCAACTTTTAACCCTTTCGTTTGTATTTGTACAATGTGGAAAAGACGGTCTAGGCAGATTGTTAATTTTGTCCAAATGCATTAGTGTGACAATTTTCTTGCGAACTACGATTAACTCATGAAATTTTAATTTTAACGTGATAATTTCAACACCTGTGTGAGTTGTCAAGTACAACTAACATCTGCCTCAAGTTAAAGCTTGAAAAGAAGTCAATTTAAAACATTCCACGTCTAAAGCGTCGTTACTTCTCAATTTACGGTGGATCATACGCCAGTTAACTGATGTTATGCGTATCTTATTCGTAATCCTTGCAGTTGCCTTTACCCCTTTCACTGCAAGAAAAAATTAAATGATTCCTTTAAAATATCAAAAAATGCTCTTGAGTATAACTTATTTTTATTTGGAGTAATAACAAAATATGTTTCGTGTATGTACTGTGTTTTCCCTGATTGAATCATCCTTATGTGATCGATGGGCCATTTTTGAAATATTAAGATATCAAAAGTAACGCAATGAACCGAAAAATTACCAGTGCAGGTAGCGAGATTGCGAAGGCGTTTTTGCTCTGCGAGTCTGCAGCAGCGATGGAGTACGCGAGTACTGTACTCGTACTCGAGTACCGCTTTTGGGGTACTCGTACTCGCAACCCCTGGTACTCGGTTAGTACTCGAAGGTCAATGTACTCGGTACTCGAAGGTCAATGTACTCGGTACTCGGTCAAAAAAAGGGCCGAGTACATGAGTACATTTGGCTTTCGCTAGAAGTAACAAACTAACAAACAAGATGAACTTTCGACAGCAAACTACAGCCAATAAAACCCGCAAATAAATTGATGCGCCTTCTCAACATCCGAAACACTCAAAAAACGTATTCGTTTTTGTTTTTGCGACAAACTTTGAGCTGTTACAACTTAAAAATTGTTCTTTTGCTAAATTTGTAAAAGTATTCGTACTCGAAGTTTTTTGCGGTGCTCTTACTCGGAAGTTGAGTACTCGACTCTATCACTGATCTGCAGGCACCCCAAATGATTGCTTCAGTTTAAACCCTGCGAAAAGGAACGGTGAATTACGCGCCGTAGAAGTTTGTTGAGGTTTACGTATACGAGTTTTAAATTTCAAAAATTTTGCTTATCGATGATGCAATGGTATTGGTAATCGCTATCAAGAATTTCTGTTCGATCTATCGATAAAAGAAGTTTTTGACGGCGCTTGTGAACTACGAACGTAGCAGCGCTAACCTTTCAGCTGCACTTCATATTTTCGTAGCATTTCAAGGGTTTATTTGCGTTGACTTGACCTTGGCTGCGTGGGAACTCAACAAAAAGTGTTAGCAGCTGCGAAATCTTCATGGTACAGTTAACAAAGCCAGATTTTTGAACGCGCAAAGTCGTTTTTTAAATGCTTTGATCAAGTCATGGTTTTAAGGTTTGAGGACTGTCATGAATTGATCTGAAAAACGTTTTCGTTGAGAATCGAACGAATGCTGTTCGTACTGCAGCCCATCTGACCAAAAATTTGTTTTTTGCGTGAATTCAGCTGACCAAAAATCTTCTGTTTTGTGAATTCAGCAGTCGGTTGTGCTTTTCTCCTCTTTTTGATTTCATTCTTTTGGGTGAGCTTGTTGAATTCACAGATGCAACGCCAGCAAAGCAGGCTAAGTTTTTCATTTGCATCCTGGGTCTTTGTTGCTTTGTTTAGCGCTTCTCATCATTTGGTTAGCTCGTAGCTTAAAGATTGAAATGCTTACAGATTGCCTCGAAAATGAGTGAAAATTGATAAAAACATGTGATAAAATGCATAGCCCTACCTATGCATTGCAACAGCGCATCCCAAGCAATATATCGTTTTTGGACCGATCAAAACTGAAAGGGCAATCTTTTTTGTGGAACCCAGTGGTAAGGGTTGATTTAAGTTTGCTTTTGGGTCTGGTGCACTGTGCTGCGAAAAAAGATACTCTACGGTGTTTTTTCAACAGCAATGCTCTCATCAAATCCCCACAACTACGTAACTGCTTCTAGACTGCGATAGTTATTTTAAAATAAGCAAAGCTTCATTTTTGTCTGAGTTTAACCATTCTGCCTTTAAATCTACTACCGGTATATTTTGTGAATAAAGGCTGCATGCTGTGGTTTATTGAATAATATTTTTGTAAATTGGACCACCCGCATTCAAAACATAGTCATGATGTGAAAAAAAATTATCAAAGGTCTGATTCATATTTTTATATTGTTATTTTTCGAAAAGCAAATCAAAAGATGCCCCTGACTTCTTAAGCGTAGCTAAATTTCTGTCAAGCATGGCAAACTACATTTTACACCTCAGATGTAAATTTTCAGCTGATTAAGAGATTAACGCATTGAGCCGAAGAAAGTGACCGTGACAGGGATAAAATTCACGGATGTCTGAAATATTCTAAAGAGTGTTTTTTCTCAGCGACATGGCCTAGCGGTACCGCAAGCAGGTGACAGATCCTACGTGACGGGTTCGATTCGCGGCTGGAGCCGATCGCATTTGACCTATATATCGGGTGGCTGCTGACTCCAAGAGCGCATGCTTACTTTGCAGTCTCCCTCAGTTACTGTTGAATTTTCAGCTCAATACGATCTGAAAATAACCTCAGTCATTTGGAAATGCTTTTAATGAAAATTTCAGGTCTTATTCGTTGAAAATCGAACTTTGGCAACCGAAAATAGCCAAAAATCTGCATAAAAATGCGAAAATAGTTTGCGTATTTCGCAATGATTCTACGGGAACAAAAAAGGGCTCGCTCAAGGTCACGGAGTAATATAGCACGCGAAACCTGCAACAGCAGCGTGGCGTACTGTGGCTGTATGAATGTCAATCACCGAGCCGCGTACATGAAAATGCAGTGCAGAGCATCGTCGTTGACTACTAGTTGAGTGATTTGAACAGTCATAGGAGAAACTTGAGATCTTCTTTTGGATTCTTAAACACTGAAATTCTTCATATGACTTTAATTTACTGATGCAAGATTGGGCTGGTAAATGGCTTGCTTTACTACTTTAGCGAGAACTACGAACAATACATTTCTACTAAACTATTAAAAAGCAGCCAGCCTACTAAAGTATTAAAAACCAGCGTTGGCAAGCCACTGGTAACAGCGTTTTCAGTTAAAGGTGCCGGCCCTGGAATAGATTATGAGCTTTTAGCTCTAGCGGTATTGGCTATCTTCCATCGAAAGTAATTAAAAAGCATTTTTACACTTTACATGAAATAGAATTTTGAGCCTTGTCAGCCTGTTGTTATACAATACTTTCTTTTTTCCCACGGTATTCAATGATAGCGCTACCAAGGCTTCCTTTTTATTCAATTAACCACCGGCCAACTGACTAGTTTCATTCTTGTCTTAATCAGGCAAGGTGTTTGACGACATCATTTTTCACACCTTGAAACAATAGACTTTGTTTCAAACCATTGAAAGCTATTTTTAACAACGCGAAGTTAAAACATCAAACACCTGAAGTTGAGAAAATATCAAATAACTTCTTGAAATAAAAATAACATGCTTTCAATTTTTCTAAAGTTTCTGTCTGATCTCTGCCAATATCATATAAACGAAAGTATTTCCTATGACAGTGGTTTGTAACCTTCCTAACCCCTAGGACCTCTATTTTTGAAGATATTGGCTTCAGGACCCCCTGTTTGCTTTTTGGGAACATTTCTTCTGAGGAAACCACGTTTTTTCTGGGGATTCTCTAAGAATTATTATCCCATGACTACAACTTCGCGTTAGACTACTTGGAGTTGGAAAGACCAGTACACTAAATCACTGTTAATACAGCCCTGCTACAATTTTAAAATTTTTCTGTGAAGTCAACTTTTAAAATATCTTAACCAGGTTGGTTTTATTTGATTCAGTTGCTTAAAGTTTTTATTAAAAAGAAAATTTTGTGTTTCAGATATGATTTTTAAGTGTGATGAATGTAGAGGGTTATGTGACACATTCATGAAACACATAAAAATCACATCTGAAACGCAAAATTTTAGTTTAAATAAACACTTTAAGCAGCGCTTATTAAAATAGAACCAACTTCATTAAGATATTTTGAAATTGGCTTTACAAAACAATTTTGAAAGTGTATCAGGACTTTATTTACACCCTGTATGTCGTGGACTGTAAGTCCTGCGTGACGGGTTTCATTTAAGGCAAATGACGGTCACATTCGCCATGCTTTGAGTGATTACAGACTAAATAAGCGCAAGCTGACTAGTTTGCCACAAATTGAAAATTGCTTCAGTTATTCAAATTTGGCGAAACAAAACATGTTGCTTAAACAATAGGTGATTTTTATTTGTACAAAATCTGTGCTATGTTTCAGAGTTGAAATTTTTCTTTTAGCTATTGCTGACGTGGCTAGCATGACAGAAGCAGCGGCGGATGTGGATACAATTACGTCAGTAACTTTAATGTAAACTTAGTTCTTATAAAAAAATTCTTCCGATTAAGTGAAAGTGCAAGTTTGTGTAGCGTATTATTCTCGCTTTAAATAATTATCAGCATCATGCAAATGTAGTGATTGCTTAGCACACATACGAGTATGTCTTGAGGTAAATGATAAGAAGTGCGATATTTGCTATTCACACGAGAAAAGGCTATCTAACCATTACAGAATAAGCCTTGGTCTGCAATGAATTTTGATTTTAGGGTCAAGTTTTTTCGGACATTTAAAGTAGGTCTATCTTGAATCAACAAAGTCTTAACTAATTAATTGGGAATAATCGCTCCTACAAAAGTTATGCGTAATAGTTTTACTCTCATCAGCTCATTGGATACTGTTTATGAAACACTATTAAAAACAAGCATTTCAAATAATTACACAAATAAACTACTGCTGAATTTTGATTACGTAAAAATCTTCGCATTGCCTTAGGTTTCATGCAGACAAGACAACATGTGCGTTGAGGTGTTTCCTTGTTTTGCACAGACCAGGGAGCCTTGGAACAAAAGAAGAGGGACGCCAAAACTAAGATAGTCGAGGTGGGAGGGCGTTAAGAAAACTATCAGTATTTTATAATTTTTTGTTTGATTATCGGAATCTGTTCAAAAAAAAAAAAATTATCGCATAAAAATTGTGTAAGGCAAAATAACCCCACACACTGTTTCGCGCGGTTGCGCTTTTAGGAGTTCTTAGTCAAAAAAAAATTTCCCAACTTATATCGATTATTAATAGATTGCGCAAGACCTGGAAGGTAATTAATTGAGCACTTTTAAGGGTGTACAACAATTATTTCTCTTTTCTTCAAAAAAACAAAAAAAAACTAAAAAGTCGGTTTTTGTTTACTTATGAGAATATATTTTAAGAGACGGCTGAATTTGTAAAATCTGGGTTTTGATACATGGGCAGTTAAATTTTGAACAGCTCGCTATCACTTATTATTATGAGTGGCTAGCTACTTCTGCTCAGTTGTTTTCAATTGTCTTTGGCTACTGCAGCTGCATGGTAATAATATTCATATAGGCTTTACAACACAAGCATAGGCTAACAAACAATGCCAATGAAAACCCACAGGGCCTCAAAAGACACAACGCGTCAGAAAAGCTTGTTTTGACTGAGAATAGGCTATCAACAGCATTTCTTATCAGAAACGAAATAGAAGCTTTCCTTTGAAAAGGTATGTCAAGTTTTGAGTTACCCGTCAGCAAAGAACAGAGTCAGTGATAGCCGCGGACGCCGTATTTGCGGTCCGACTCCGACCCGACACAACGATTGTGTGAGATGGATAGTCCGGACCTGGCTTGAAACCCGAAATTTTCCCTAAAAGTCACGTGAACAGGATGCCGTAATTCTACTTTTTTAAAGTTTACATGGTTAAAAAAAACAAGGACTGTTTGTTTGCAAGCCAAGCGTATTTTTAACAATAGTTTTAACTCAAACCCTGTCAGTTTGGTTTCACGTGCTACTTAGCATTTATGCCAGAGTAAACCAACGTAAATTGTTTGAATACAAAGAAAAAAATGTATTTTTTAAATCAAAGAATGCATGAAGGCGTTTTATATCGGATTATTAAGGCTTTATAGCGCCATCACGCGGAAAGATGTATGACATGTAATCTTACTAAGCTGCAAATTATTGTTTGTCACTGTAAACAAAAAGTGAACAATATATTTCGAAGAGTTTGTTGAGTTTTTCCAGGAAATATTTTTCCACAAAGTATATTTTGTTGGCGTAATTCAAATTATAGCAAAGCAGCTAATTAGATTCGAAATTTTAATTGCAACATTATCGGACCCAAGGGGACTCAAGCCACCCCCTGCAGTTTTCGATAAACATAAAACTACCTTCGTATCTCAATGCTTCTAGGCCTATGAACTGCAAAATCAGCATTAACTCGATTCTCAGCTTCTCCCTAAAAAAACTGAAATTGCTCCAGTAAGAAGTTGTAATTTTGGTTTCGATGCTCAAAGTAGGCGTTCTCTTATCGGAAGAGAACTAACTTTCGCCGAGCCAATAATCCATGGTAGATTGTTTTCCTTTATCCCACATAGTCTTAATTATCTTGGGACATTTGCTGGATTGTAACTGAAGATATTCGATATTGGCTGGCGATTTGGACAAAAAATAAAAAGACATAACGTACGAAGTTATCAAACGTGCCAAAACTCCCCAAAATATAACATCTTTTTCTTCTTCTGTCAAACGGAATGATTTTTGATATTTTTTTAAGACTGCTTTTGAAATGGCCAACTTATCGAAGTCTTGATCAGTGTTGGTCATCATGTAAGCCATGCAAATTGTAAGATCAAAAATCAGAGGTCCTTCATGGGCATTTTCAAAATCAATAATTCCGTACCGTTCTTTAACGGACGAACGCGGATCGCATCCATCAATCAGTACTATATTTGTGTTGCTGAAATCCCCATGCAAAAAACCTGAAAAAGATCATTGTTTTTGTAAAATAAAATTTTTATTTCTTCTCCAAGGTTTTGATAGTGACTTGGCAGTGAAGAGCTATTCAAGTTTGGCAATTTGTGGTCAAAATTGAATTGCGAAGCTTGATAGTTCTATATACTTCCTAGTCGTTTGCATTGAGCAGGAAACTTGGTATGATTCTGGTCTAGTTATTTTGTATACGGCTTTGGTATTGCTTTTACATGTATGTCAGGCGTGCTAGCAAATTAAATTGAAAAAAAAATCACAGTGCCGTTCGCCTTTATACAGAGTGCAATAACCTTGTCGCCTAAGACTGCATTTTTTTGAACTTGTTGCTGCGCTCTGCCGAAATCTAGGAACTAGCTGGATGAGTAATGTTCTATTCATCGATCTCAAAAATGCACTTACACCACCAAAAAGTTATTGAATCCTTTTTCCCCGTTCATACATCCTGGGTGTACGAGGTGCGCTTTTGTACGTTGTATGCTTACATCAAATTAAATCCATTAATGAACAAATGAGCATTGATGAACAAATGAGCGTAAACAAATAATCAGTTGTGAATGCGATGTGCACCGCCAGAGTTGTGACTACATTTGCTTAGGCCTATATGTGACATTCAAACCCGAATTTTCGGGCTTATCGCTTGAAGTAACAAGGTGCTGTTTCATTGTTTGTCATATACCGGTACGGTTCTTCATGCCTGTAAAGCCTGGCACAAGAGCTAAGTAATTGTATGTACAGCACTACGAATGGGTGGCTGTTTATCGACCTAGCCTGCTACATTATCTCTATTGCCTAACATTAAGTTCTTGTGGTAGCTCTGAACGCCACTGTAAAATACTGTTGAGTGACTTGACCGAGTACTGCACCCAATGCTTCAACAGCGGTGTGGACGCTGCAGTGACTTCACTCAAAATTAAAGTGCCTGCCAACAAAAATCATGTAAAGAGTGATTTGCAAGCCAGGGAAGGAATATTTCAGCTTTTCCGTTTGGTTCTTCGAAATTGACAGCAGCAGTGAGCAAATTTTCAGCTGAGCGCTCAGCATCAAGTCAAGCGAGGTAAATCAAACCAGAAAGAATTGATAGAATGAGTCAGTTGAATAAAAAGAAAATAAGACTTCGCGCTACAAGATCTTGGTTGTCAAATAGTGCCCAAAGACCACCGAAATTCAATGTACCGGGTAGCCTATAGCCTACTTTTGAAATGGTATCCACAGCTGACTACCGAGATTAACGTTTGTATATTGTTTGGCAGTATAGGTGAAATTGAAGAATTAATTGAAAACAGCTGCGGAGTGGTAGGTAACTAGTACGTGTTTTCATGAATTGCAATTCATACGTGACGTCGTAATGAAAAAGCACATCTTTAAACGGATCGGTGCGAGACAAAGGAGAGAAATTTTGGACTAAAGTTGTTTTTTTTTTCCAAAGTAAGGTCAAATAGTTTATGTTCAAGAAGGTCATAAACAAGTTTAATACCTAGTGACTTTTAAGGATTTATTTTGATAATATTTGTGGACATTTTTAAGTAAGTCTAGAAATTGTCCCTGAGAGAATTGCCATGTATGCCAACATACCGAGAGCATGAGCAAGGATAAGGAGCAGAAATTGGTCTCAAAAAGATAGAGTGTCAGATTATGAAAGGAGAACCTTCATAGTTCGATCTTAGGAAGTACTGCAAAACTAAAAGGGGAGAGAAAAATTTTTCCAAATTTTGTTAAAACTTCTGAATATTATCAATTAAAGCAAAATGTAAAAATTACCATTGCCGTTGTACTTCAGCACGAAGATAGGAAGACAAAAAAACTGAAGGGAATTTCAACGAAAGCGGTTTGTAGCACGGTTATTACGGCAAGTTATCTACAGTAGCATTTTTCTCACTTGATTGCAATTTTGGTAGAAGGGGATGGACTTCGTTCTTGAACTCTTCCAGAATATTGCAGATGATTAATTTAAGGCTTTCATCTGGCACGTATTCTACATATTGTTTTAATTTATAGAAGTTTTCTGTGTACCATACACATTCAGCATCCCAAATATTACTTTTTACCTTTTGCATCCAGTATTTCTAACAATAAAATAAAGCAGATGATGATTAGAGCAAATAGCAATGAAAAAATATAATTTTATCCTTTGTGGCTACCTGCAAAACGGAACAAACGTTTCTCATTAGTATTTACAGCATTGGTAAATGAAGGGAGTAAAGCCGTGGTCACACGAGGCGAGTTCTCGCGCGAGAGAATTTCTCCGTGTGACCAGTCCGCCTACTCGCAACAAAAAATCACACGCGCAGTGGAAATTTACTCGCGCGAGTAGCAAGAGAAAACTAAAATCCGAAACGAAAAACCTAGCATGGAAAATTAAATTAGAAGCTTGCAGTGGTAGTGTTGGCAAGAACTCGTTATAAAATGATAAAATTTTGAAATTGTGATTTTCTTGCATATTTTTCGTAATTTTGAGGGCTTGTGGAACACGATCCATCACAGAATCACTGCAATAAAAATGCTAAGGAAGCGAAATGATGTTGGTCTCGTGTTAGATAATGTACTTAAAAAAAATAATAAAGATATGAAAGATAGTTAGTTATACGGGGAAAGCCAATAAAATTAGAAAATTTATGAAGAGCGGCATGAGCGCAGATGAAGTCTAGTAGTCTACCCACCCAAGGTAACGTTACTCGCAGCTTAAGGAGGCTTGAGCTCTCACTTAAACTTTCTTCATGCACATACCACATTTGATACGTCGATATTCTCGATGCACAAAACTGCGCTATAAGCTTATGCTCAATTTTTTTCCTTATGGATGGCCGAGTGGTAATTTAATAGATCAGATAGCCTAGTGGTGAGAGCGTCCGCCTCGGGAGCTGTAGACTTCGGTTTGATTCCGAGTCGGGTCAAACAAATGACTTAAAAATTAGTATTCACAGCTTCCCAGCTTGACGCTCAGCATTTGAAGGACTGTGGGGAGAACAAGCCGGCAAGTCTTTCCCGACGCTATGTATGAGCCCACAAGCTTGTTTCTGTACATTTTTCTACTACGTCACCTTATGTATAAATGTAGGCTACTTAAATTACCTGCAAACATTCAGTCATAAGACCACAAACTGTTCCCACATCGCTTGCGATTTCTCTTAATTGATTTTCGTTTAAGTTTGTTTCCGCAATTGTTTTTCCAGGTAGAAATTCTGATATTGTAATGAACATGAGTGTTTGGTCCTCTGAAATACAGTGTCGTGATAGAAACTGGGTTATCCGGATACCGGTGTAATGATAATCATATGGTCACACCAGGATCGGACTTAGAAGATGAGAGGCCCTAAACCGTTTGATCGAAGAGGCCCTAGTGAGTGATCTCTACTCATATAAAGGTCCTGATGGTAGATTTTCAAAAAGAGAAAAGGTCTTGATGGTCGTTGTTCGTGACGAAGCCTCTTTGTTTCTCCGAGGCTCTTGGCTTCAGCCTGCCTTGCTTATTGGTTATTCCGGCTCTGGATCTCACTCTCTTGTGCTGGTTTTGATGATGAAAGTCGTGGACGATCATAAAAGTGCGCGCTTTTTCGGGGCACCGAAATTACGATGTTGCGATAAGGCCTCTCTCCCCTTTTAGTAACAATAGAGCTGAAATGCACTTTGTAATATGTCCTGTATGAAAACTGTGATTATGAGATAATGCCCAAATCGGTTCTGTTTCTAAAAAAGCCAAGTATTGTCTATTGGCGCTGCCGAGGGAAATGCGGGATACGTATCCGGTATCTGGTGCTTTTGCAACTACTCGGACGTGTGTCTGAAAACGCGGATATCAGGTAAATTAAAACTGTTGGATATCCGGTATACATCACTATTCGGCACATTTGCAGTTATACGGTACTAAGTTTGCCGGCTGTTCGGCACATCCCTATATGGATTACTCTTCTTCAATAGATCTATGGGGCTTGCATGCTTACTAGACCAAGCAGCGAAAAATAATATTTAGATCTTATCTCTTAACTCGTGACATTGTGTTTGCTATGTGCGATGCAGAATCTAAATCGGCAGCAACAATATTGTGAATCTTTTTGTTGCAAAATTAAAATACAATCCCCATCATATCGCAAGCTAAAAAGCACTGGTCCGCATAGGATAATAACCTACCAGATATATAACTAATTCTTCTGCACCCACTAACAGTTTTTTTGAAACAAGAAACTTTGAAGCTGTTCTGAAATAGATGTTCTTTCATTGTTTCGATTTCGTTTGCAGCTTCTAAATGCAGAAGTATATTCATGATGTTCGCAAATATTGAGCAATGTTTATTTTGTGAAAAATGCACAAACCGATGATAACTTAAGTGATATTAATGTCAAGGTTGCACATAAAAACTCTTCAATAAACATTATGAAATGATCCCTTTCTACACCACATTTTGTATTTAAGAAGTAGCTGTTAAATTGCCTGCTCGCTCCTTCTCACCAATTTACACGGACTAGTCATCAGGCAGTAGCAGGTTTATGTTTTTTTGTTCCCGCCCCGTCAACTCGTGAGCACTGAGCAGTACCAAAATAAACAAAAAAGTGCGTACAACATAATGACAGTGCAACACATCAAATATCGAACATTATCTTCAATTAAGAGTAAAATCGCACAAAACATTTTTGCCATAGAATGAGTCGGTGTCTGAGTTGTTTACGAGTCACTACACAATTACTTGATGCTAATAGGCTATCGTAGATGGGTCTCTCTACCTTGTATAAAGTATTCTTTGCTGGTTGTTCTAAGAACATATTCTTTGCGGCTGTTTTTTTCTTTAAGCCAATAGTTTTTGTCGACATAACCATGAATTTGCCTAATTTCGCTGCACATCATTCCATACTCTTTCTCTGCAATATTTGCTATTTCTTTTGGAGATAAATTAGGCAACATGACTACCTATTTTTGCAAAAGCTTTGATATTACTTTTAGCAAAATCAATATAATAGCAAACAAAAACATGAGCTGAAAACAGGTTATTAAGGAGGAAAAATGGAGCCATTGTTGTAGTCATTGCACCTTCTCATTTCAGCAACTTGCGTACATCTACGTCAGTGGTTCCCAACCTGGGGGTAAATTACCCCCGAGGGGTAATATGTGATTCTTCGGTGGGTAATATGACACCATTGTCAAAAATACATATGCCTGAAGGTACGTTTTTTTACTTTTCTCCGATTGTTTCACGAAAACAGGACACCTGCAGACGTGTAGACCTTTTTTTGCATTTCGCCGATTGATATAACTGAGGCAAACTTCAGTTATAGATTGTTGTGGGCAATTGAGGATCAGTCACATCAAAAGTGGGTAATGAAGAAAGGTTGGTACCGCTAGGCTATGTCAGCGACATGGCCTATCGGTACCGCGCGCAGGTGACAGATCCTACGAGACGGGTTCAATTCGCGGCTGGAGCCGATCGCATTTGACATATGTAACGAGTGGCTGCTGACTCGAAGAGCGCAAGCTCACTTCGCAGTCTCCCTCAATTACTGTTTAATTTTCAGTTCAATATAATTTGAAAATAACCTCAGTTATTTATTTACTGTTTTTTGTTAACACACTGATTAGACGGCTGTGCCTTTACACGTAACTACAGTAGACTGCTCAAGTTTGATACCCTTTGTTTACTGTTGATTTAACGCGCTGCCACTGATTTTGTCAAATCTTTATGTTTTATCAAAATTCTTCCTTTGCCATTAATCTAGCCTAGTTAACCAACCCACTTGCAATTTGTCGCGCAAAAAAAAAAAGGTTTTGTTGTCTTGATAAACAGCATACCGCATTCGCTTCCTTCCTCGGCTGTACTATAATGATAACAGCAGATAAGTATTGAAAGAAAATTTTGTTATTTTAATTGAGATAATCGTGAGATACGTATGTCACGTTTTACACTGACTACCTGCTTAGATGCAATGGTGAGTAATTTGATTTCATTTCATGGCAAGTCGATAAATACAAGACTCTCTGTCTTTACTCAAACCCGTCTATAAGCGACACTTTATCTTAACTGTAGCAGCTCCTTCCCTCCTGATGCATATTTCTCTACATTTCAGTTGTACAGTCTTCTTGTTATTGTTTTGTTTTTTATTCAACCTCAAATACTACTGCATGTTGTTGCGTTTAATTGAAGCCTAAACTCCTGAGCAAACAGTACTATGCTTCATCAGTTTAACCATTTGTTTGTTTAGGCATGTGGGTAATTTAAACTTAGCGATTGCTAATGTACAAAGCCTTGCCTTTTACACAGGCTCGTGCTTGCTATATTGCAATTTTTGATATTGTTTCAAGCGTTGTAAAGAGCGGCCATTTAGTCATTTACAACAAGCATGGAAACTTCAATCAGCGTAAAGTGCCAACTTGTAAATGTAGCCTACCACCGACAAACGACAAACAGTAATAGGTACCGTCGCAGGTCCATAATCTCTCATCAATTTTTTGTCCGCAACCTCAAGTCTACAGCTTCTTCTTTAAACACTCCAATCCACCGCCCCAAATCCGAAACCTCAAAATTCCTTCGAAAACTTTTCTGTTGTTCTATATACGCTGTGGAAGTGATGGTCCGGCTAACAGTTTTTATTTTGAAAGCTGGTCACTAAATCGTGTTTTGGTAAACGTACCTCGTATATCTGAAAACGGGAAAAGATCAATAGCCTACAGTTTCATTTTTTATAGCATGACTACCGGCAGAATAACTTTATTTCCTTTTAATCACAACGTAACTTTGTATTAGAGCTGCATTAAAAATTGCAATTAAAAATCATTAGCGTAATTGCGTAGCAAAAAAATAAGTTCATGATGAGTACAAAGATAAGCAAAAACATAGTCGAAAGACAAAACACCTTGTTAAGAAAATCTTTACAATACTATTATACAATAGGGTGGAGTGAAAAAAATGAAAATCAAATATTCAAAAAACGTCCCCTTCCAAAAGTTGCCTTTAGCCCCAAAACTATGTTTAAAAGCGGTTTTCCAAAGTTTTTTTCAAAATCCAGGTGGCTACCCAGGCGTAAAGGTCATGCGGAGGTCAAATTTCGTAAATATGCCATAACTCATTAACCAGTGGAGCTAGAGAGCTAATTTTGGTGTCAAAAGAAGCAGAATGTGCACTTTCCTATCCAACGTAAGAGAACTTTTTATCCTAATTTCAGTATTTTTACGATTATTTTCAAAAAAGTGTAATTTTGGATCAAAACATACCATTTTGAACAGCTTAATATCACCATAACACAATTTAAACTCAAAAAATTTGTATTATTCACAGTATATGATCAGTCTCCTGTGGAGCTGACATTTCAGTGGTTTAACATCAAATACAGAACAAATAACCATTGAAATATTGTTCACACATAGTTGCGCAATCACATGCACAGTGCACACAAATAGACACAAGAATCAAACATAGCCCAAAATAATGTAAATAATCTAGACGAAGACAGCAAAAGAAATCTGTCATCAGGAATTTGCCACTTTTTACAACTTTACGTAGTATAGTTTGTTCATACAAACGAAAGATTACAATCAACTGCCCAAAGTTATTGTAATACAATGTGTTAGTAGTGTGCTCCATAGAAAAGAATACAACCACATGATGGCAACATTAAATAACATGAGCAATGGGCAATGTTCCTGCAATACATGTTCATGCTAAATCTTACTACAAACTTGTGAACTTCAATTCTGACCAAACCAAAGAACCACCGGCAATTCGACATTTGACAAATGTAGACATCAAAAAAATCAGGGAAGAGAAGCTTATGATATGTATCACCCCTGCCATAATCAAGCTGTGGAGCGCCACATTGAGCATGTAACTGAAGCTTCCTCAGCACTTGCTGGCTTCAGCAGACGTGATGATATGATTAGGCTAAAACTTCGGTCACGAAAATCGATGAAGCAATACAACACCAAAGAGCAATTTTAATCTTGAATTCTAGATAAATGGATGAAATCCATTTTTTATACCGATTGCTGTGTCATTTTTTCTTTTTTATCTGGTATAAAAATCGATTTTTGAATTTTGTAATATTGTAGTCCCTTGTTATAAGTTATAACACATTTATTCATTCGCAGCAGTGTGGAAATTTGTGTGCAAGTTTGCTTGCTTTGTATTTTAAAATCATCAAGTTTGTGGCAAATGCATCACCTATCTGTTTGTTTTTAAAAGCGATTTCATCTACGTAATTTCTTTAAATCTTGAGACTTCAATTAAACAAAAGAAAAATATCACAACTGGTCAGCAAAAATATGCAATTTTAAGAGGTTTAAATGCCCTAAAATATATCTGTCCAGTGTCCACTTCGTAGTTTTCTGCTGTAGTAAATTATTTTCAAAAAACGTGTAACTTGTCTACAAAACGTAGGTGTAATGTGGTATACAAAGTAACATAAAAACTAATTCTACAGTTACCGTGCCCATTGCTCATGTTATTTAATGTTGCCATCATGTGGTTGTATTCTTTTTTATGGAGCACACTACTAACACATTGTATTACAATAACTTTGGGCAGTTGATTGTAATCTTTTGTTTGTATGAACAAACTATACTACGTAAAGTTGTAAAAAGTGGCAAATTCCTGATGACAGATTTCTTTTGCTGTCTTCGTCTAGATTATTTACATTATTTTGGGCTATGTTTGATTCTTGTGTCTATTTGTGTGCACTGTGCATGTGATTGCGCAACTATGTGTGAACAATATTTCAATGGTTATTTGTTCTGTACTTGATGTTAAACCACTGAAATGTCAGCTCCACAGGAGACTGGTCGTATACTGTGAATAATACAAATTTTTTGAGTTTAAATTGTGTTATGGTGATATTAAGCTGTTCAAAATGGTATGTTTTGATCCAAAATTACACTTTTTTGAAAATAATCGTAAAAATACTGAAATTAGGATAAAAAGTTCTCTTACGTTGGATAGGAAAGTGCACATTCTGCTTCTTTTGACACCAAAATTAGCTCTCTAGCTCCACTGGTTAATGAGTTATGGCATATTTACGAAATTTGACCTCCGCATGACCTTTACGCCCGGGTAGCCACCTGGATTTTGAAAAAAACTTTGGAAAACCGCTTTTAAACAATAGTTTTGGGACTAAAGGCAACTTTTGGAAGGGGACGTTTTTTGAATATTTGATTTTCATTTTTTTCACTCCACCCTGTTATACAACTGCACAGAAACGCAGCAGCTCTTCTCGTGTTATATATAAAATTGGCAAAAGAATGTATAAAAACACGTAAAAGCAGCTTATGTGTAGGCCAGTTAGTCATCACACTGTAGTTTTAGTAAACCTCATGCTAGTGGCCTAACCCGGCCTGAAAAATAAAATTGAGGCGCAAAAGTCAAACCAAAACTGTTTTGTTGTCTAAAAACTGTCCGTCCGACTAAGAGTTTTTTGAACTTAGCTTAGCCTATATCAAAAAATTATAACAGACATCTTAAAAAATATTAATTGTTGTTTTGGTCCGTTTCTTGCGTAAAACAAATAATGTAATCTTCCATCGGAAGCCATTGTACTGCCCCAAGATCTTCGGGACATTAACCAGAGATCACAAGCGCATGATTTATTAATGGTAATTACCCACTTAAGACCAGTGGACGGCTGTAGCTACTATGAATGAAATACTTACAAAAAACTTTATTGCTGTTGAAAGTCTGTAGAAAGGGTTACATACGGCAAAAGGTTGAGCACCACTAGATTAGATGGTTATAGCAGAGCAAACTCAAGTTAAGATTTTTTTACCGTATTGTAATCTAAAACGATTGTCCTCTTGATAATCTTTCAGAATTTGTATATGTGTTGAATCATCTCAATCTTTTTAAACCTTATTATGTAATCGTTATCGCCAGTAACCGACGCTAACCTGAAAAAAACACAATTTTTGAAGTCGGAGCTTTGTGACTGTCTGGTAACACGACTTTCATAATTATATTTGTGTGATTTCTACGAGCATCATCGAAAATAATAAGTGTGAGCTGCATTAAAAGTATCATAAGGAGGTAGTAAGTGATTTTGTCAACGTTCTACTCAAGTCGGTCTTCGAACTTGTTGAAGGCACGGACATCCGATGTTGTGCTTCTACACCTATGCAAGAGAAACGTTTTAGAAAATCAAAAAAATTTGTAACACAAATGTAAAAGCGCAAGTAAGCCTATGTATACGTAACTGCGGACAGTAAACATCGTTTCGACCGAAACAGTGTGCACTGTCTGCAATTATGTGCAGTGATGGGCACGATAAACCTTTCTGTACTAAAGCGATAACGATAATCGATAACTCCAAAAACGTTCTGAGCGATACCGACGATCGATAAATCTCAATTTCATAAAGCGATATCGGTAATCGATAAATTATCGCCGATAAGTTTTTCCTATAAGTGCATGTAGCGGTAAATTTGCAATGTGTTTAACAAAGTTTTTTTTTTTTGTAAGTCAAATTGCAAAAATATTTTTCTAGATTTTTTAAGAAAAGAGAGCAGTTTGCGTTGTCTGCCTTTCGCCGAGTCTGCCTTTCTGTCTGCCTTAAACAAAAAAAAGAGATATTTTTAAAAATTGCACCAAGACTTTATGGACACCGAATATTTTTACCATAGCGCCAACTCACTAACTCTGAAGTTTGAACACTGTGTGCATAAAAAATCGTTTATCGCGATAATATATCGACGATAAAAAAATTTATTGCAAAAGCGATATCGGTAATCGATAAATCAAAACTATTTTGAGCGATAACGATAACCGGTAATAAATTATCGCCGATAAATTATCTCGATAAATGCCCATCTCTGATTATGTGTGCATAAAAATGTTTTTTCGCTTAAAACTGCATTTCAGAGTTTACCGATTGCGAAATAGTTAGTTAGTTAGTTAGTTGCATATTTATCCTCCTATCACGAGAAAGCGATCAATGCACTATACGAGCTCGCTTAGGAGTTGCCAGCCATCTGTCTACCACACCAAGATGGGGGAATCCCGCTAAGTGCCTTTCCCAACGGCACAACAAGTAAACTTGCCGGCTTGTTCTCCACGCTGTCCCTTTAATGCTGAGCGTCAAGCAGGGAAGCTGTGAATACCAATTTTAAAGTCATTGGTTTGACCCGACTCGGAATCAAATCCGAGTCTACAGCTCAAGAGACAGACGCTCTATACCACTCGGCCATCTGAGGTGTTTTTAGTAATTTTAAAAAAATACTTAGGTAATTTTAAAAAATCGTGTGATTTACTCCATGCTAGAACTTGAGAATTTTGGCTGCTATGGTAATAAGTTAAGCATTATTTTAGGACAAAGTTTTTATAATCTCAGCCAGACTCCTGGTAGATGACTGCCTGAAAAAATGCGTGCAGTGGCAAGACCGTTGTGTTAATTTTTACTTGAAACTCTTGCATTTTGGCATCCTTGGTTTGTTTTACTCAGAGTTCGCTTTGGCTATTCATACCGTTATCTTCGGGTGTTGCTGTAACTTTCGTGATTGGTGTACCAATTGTTTCTTCCGTGCCGGTACTTCTTCTTTGCCGGAATGTTGTTCGCTGCAACATTATATACATCTTAATGCGGGGCTATAAGTCACGTTTAAAAACTTGAAAGCAACAGTGGATGTGCTGAACTACGAACAGAGACATGGCGTAACATAAACAAATTTATTACTATATGGCAGTCTGAAAAGGTTTTTTAGCTGTAAAGTAATAGATGATAAATGGGTTTCGTCTAATAATTTTGTGATGTCATTACCTGATGACGTACGTGATTACAAAATCTGTTGTCAAAATGTTAACAAATCACTTTGTAATTTGGAAATTCTATTTTGTGAAATAGCTGATAAATATTGTGGAAAATCCGTGTGACTCTTGTATGATAAATGGGATATAATGATGAAATGCAACCAATCTCTGTGCTCTGGTTATCCATACGATTAAAATGTTGCTAGTAAGTGGAGCTGGTTAACATAAATTAGAGCCTTAATTAACCCCTAGGAATACTTTCGCTCTTCACACTGCTAATGTACCAAGAGATCTGATTACATTCACTGCAATATGCCATTGTCGGCTTGTAATGCGCAGTACGCCTCCCAAATCACATTTAGAGTGTGGAATGAGAATGAAAATCATTTTTGAGTTTTTTTGGTCGACAAATTGTGAAGAATGAAATTTCACTGTTGAGATCTTTTGGATTTTCCGACAACGCAAATTTTGCTATTATCATCGGCAATGTTTTCTCATTTACAAAAAATAAGTACCGTTGATAAAAATCTATGGGATGTTTTTACGATATACATCCACGCAAGGCAAAATATACCTACTTTGCTTGCTTTTACGGCGAGGTTGGAGTACATCACTAGAAGAACGGCAAATACGAAACCCAGCATTGAATAAATCATGAAAATTCCCACCCATGGATTTGCCAAAGCATGACGTTTCTGTAATATATCAAATAACTTACCAACAACTGGTTTTCCCGAATATTAACCTTCGACACACATTGCTTATAGCAGATTGCCACATCGGAATACTGAGCCAGAAACCTCCGTTATTAAAATGGGAATATTATTTTGAAATTTTTTCGATCGTCTATTACGTTAATTTAAATCGCTAATATAATCATTCTTCGCAAGAGCAAAAAGTTTCTAATTTGTAAAAAGAGATAGAATTACTGCAGCACGTTATTTATATCGTGTAATTTGATGCACTAAATAAATAAAAGAGTAAGTATGTGTAGGTCCTTGTGTGTGTGTGTACTGAAAATTAAACATTAATTGAGGGAGACTGCGAAGTGAGCTTGCGCTCTTCGATTCAACAGCCACCTGTTATATACGTCAAATGCGATCGGCTCCAGCCGCGAATCGAACCCGTCGCGTAGGATCAGTCACCTGCGCGCGGTACCGCTAGGCCATGTCGCTGACATTCTCGCTGAATAATCGATTTGGTTGATCCTATTACTTAATTCAGTTCTAGATTGAATTTTAAATAAGCACATACATATTTTGATTAAATAGCGTTAAGAAATACTTACACTTTCGTATAAAATGTAAATGATAATAAAGAACAAGGCAAGAGTTGAAAATGCTGATAAAATACTGGATATCAAGGACATACGATCCTGAAAAAAACTTAAGAGTATTAAAAAAAAATCCAATCTTCATTATACTCGCGGGATGAGCCGAAACGTGTAACGAATGGCGGGGCCCATTTTCTCCGCATAGGCATGGGCAACGCAGCTACGAAAAGACTTCGCTGCGATGGCAAGCCGTTGGCGACACTGTGTTCGAATTGACCAACCAGAGACTTGAACCCCAGACCTCCGGCATCTGTGTTCGAATTGACCAACCAGAGACTTGAACCCCAGACCTCCGGCATCTGTACCGATGTGTAACAACTGAGCAAAGGGGATATTTAAGAGTGTTTTATAGTTGTACGGCAAAAAAAAAACTCACATTCAACTTACGCAAGTAAAACAGTAAACACTAATTAATTTAGCATTACTATATGATGATGAATGTTAGCGTGACCGATTAATCTCTTACTTACTGATGGTTGTTAGATACAACATCGAAGTGAGAAGATCAGAAAATAACAGCGTTACCTAACCGTTGTTTAATGGTGGTTTCCAACGTTAATTTGTAAAAGTCATGTTTTTGTACGTTATCATCATGGACTTCTTAAAGGATATACAGTACTACAGTATATATTCTCAAAAGAAATCGTTGTTTGATTTTCCACATTTTTCATTGCTTAATACATTAAGTTTCTAATTATTTGTGTGTCAATAGACTTTAGTCTAGGCTAAGCTTGTCAATAAAATATAGCGGGGGTCATCACGTTATTTATCATAATACACTGCTAGGGATTCACAAACAAAACTAGAAATTCAAATTATTCTAATGAAGTAAACAAACAAACTTTTATCTTCACACTTACCAGCAATCGCAGTCTCAATTTACCACAAGCAATTGCCACTATGCCAGAAACAGAAAACTAAAACAACAAAAGCGTGGTGAAAGTTTTCTAAAAATGCTCATTTATTCGCGTTAAAATAACATTTAAAACCTCCACAGGCTGTTTGGCAGTGTAGGATCTTCAGAAAATGTTTACTCAAATAGAGTCTTTTCGCTCCGGCGTAAATCTTCAAGCCCTTTGCTTACTGACGTTTTTGTGTTTGTTGATTATTTTGTTCTGTACACTATTTGTGTCCTCAAAACTCAAATAGGACACAAATAATGTATGGAACAAACACAAAAATGTTGTCATGCCATTTCCATTCTATTCACCCATTGTTGAATCCTGAGTCATCTTGAATGGCAATTACACTGTTCCGGGCCATAGCAAACTAGGAAGTGATTATATACTTTCAATTTCATGGCTCTCAAAAACGCCTGGTCAATAAATATACCAGTCGTTTAAAAACTTTATTCCGCACTAGCAATATTTATGTATGATTAACAACTGGTATACTTGCTTAGAAGCAAGTTGTTCAAACAAATCTAAAAGAATAGGCAGAAAATCTTCATTGCTGCTAACAAGTCAAAATACTTACGCAAACGCCGGCAGCTAACTCGGATTGAAAAAAGAGATCAGTTGTGAAAAACCAGGAGATTATTAATGCCACACCAAGGGTAAAATGAACCATCTGAAAAACAATCAAAACTTGGGGATATTTCGGTATCAACTTTGGGCCTACTTTATATGTACCGTAAGAAGTATCATTCAACACATAAAGCAAATTAGAATACGCCAATCTTTTCAAATGCTCTTGATTCCAAATTCCTATATGGGTATCAAACTAGTGGAAACTATGAACGCTGCATGGACAAGTGCACGTAGCGCTGTAATGAATCATTATTTGTCAGTTTTCTTTAGTTTACAGATGCTTACAGATTAACAGCTCAGAGGACCGAGTTGCTAGAGCGTCTGCCTCTGGAGCTGTAGACTTTGGTTTGATTCATAGTCGAATCAACTAATGATTTTAAAATTGATCTTGATAGGTTGCTTCCCTGCTTGACGCTCAGCATCAGAGGGACAGTGAGAGCAAGCCGGCAAATTTACTGTTGGGAAAGATACTTAGAGTGGTAGACCCATGACTGAAAACTCTCAAGCAAGCTCGCAATAGAGCTTGATCGCTTTCTCGTGACTGGAGAATGACTATGCTACTAAAATACGAAAAAAAATAATGGTTGCAATCCTTTCTGACTTACGAAATAAATAGGTGATATTTCGCCTATCAGTAATCTTGAACAAAACAAAAATACCTCACTTTATTCTCGATCGAAGAACTCCGGGTTAATCGAGGGAAATTTGATTTAAAATTTTCAGTAAATGCTTGTCATTGGTTTTTATGGCAGAAGATTAATAGTTTAAAAAAATCAGAAAACAAACAGGAATAATACTAAGTTAAAACATACCTTTTACAACGTTCATGTTGTTAATGTAATAGTTAGCATTAAAACACTTACCCCACCAGACAGTATTGTTTTTCTGTAATAATCTGCTAAAAAAACAATCTTTCTGGGGTCTCCATGTTGACGAAGCGAGCTTTCTGATGTAGACATTTTAACAGTAGAATTTTAACTAGTTTTTAATAAATTAATTTATTTAGTAAACAAAATGTCCTGGTCTTGATCTAAATAATTGGTCACACGCATATTAATTTTTATTAGCTAAGAGTGCATGGATGGGTTTGCTTCAAACATATTTACTCTCAACATGCATTGTTAATGATGACCGTTGCACTATGATGCAAAAACCTTAGTTTTTACGTTATTTTCATAACTTTGTTCTTCACATCTTAGAAAAAAAACTTTGCTGTTTAAAGCTCAACCCATATTTTAGTATTGTTACGCAAATTTTTCCTCAATATGCATCTGCCAAGCAAGTAAAATTGCAATTTTGTTAGTATACACTGGCTCTTTTGCTTGGAAATGATAGGCAGTGGGTGGCACGTTTCTCAGCCAGTCGCTGGTTACCCAATTAATGAACTGTGCATGAATAAAAAGCGTGCTTCCATATGAAATATTACTTCCACCATGACAATGAAACGGACGAGATGAAATAACATAATGTTTCAACTGTGTCGATTGTTTTATAGCTAAGGGGGTGTGAGACCATTAATCTCACCGAAATTTTTTATTTCAATTGAGTTTCACACTATGTAATTTAATTATGAAATGAATTATTGATTTCATAAAGGAAAAAAGCAGCAAATTTCTGAGTAATTTATTAAACCTGGCCAAAGCCTTGTCTCTTCTGCCTCAATCCACAATATGCATGCTTCAAAAACTTTGGAGAGGACTAGAAAATTATTGGCTCTGCCCCAGACTGCGCTATCCACTTTTAAAATTCAATGTTCACGTGCTAATATTTGGTTTAACCAAGAATTTTGAAATGCTTCTAAACTAACTTTTCACCTGCTTATAAGTGCCATAAATTAGACGGGAGATTGTTGCTACATGTGTATTGGCAATAAAATTCTGGCTACAACTAGATGGTCAGTATGAATTATATGTAATATAAACGGCGCGTATTAAAATTGCCTAATTTTTTTCACTACGCAGTAAAATAAAGTGATAAATTTTTGAAAGCGTTCATAATTTTGTGCGATTTGTCACAACTGCGAGGTTTGCTGCAGATATGTGATTACATTCACGGACAAAGCGATTGATCAGAACCCATTTTACAAAATAGAATTCATCAAGCGTACAAAAATGGAAATTGCAAACATGTTTAGCTTCACCTACGGCGAGACGGTTCGTCAGTAACAAGAGCCCAACTCCATCAAATTCGAAGCACAATTTCAAATTTTAAAACTGTATGTAGCGATGAATTAGATCGCTGTACTATGACATATAGCACATCAAAAAGCTTGTTTTAAGTGCATTTCTGCATATACCTTACCTTGCTTGCATTGCTTTATCGCTGGAAATGTTCAAGATGAAGCCACTTTGGCTAGCCTCAATTTTATAGAAACTTTAGTTCCACCAACGAATAACTTTCTTACAATCGATGCGCAATAATCTACTACTTTCACGCGTTAACTGCATTTCATATATGGCTTTATCAAAGCTTTTCAAAAACCGAACCTCCATGATGCTCGCAGTTCTACGCACATGTAACGAGTGGCAAGGCCCGTCTCCGCGGATGGGAAACACAGCTCCGACGAAATGCTGCAGCGATGGCGAGCCGTTGGCGACACTTCGTTCAATTTGACCGGCTCAGGAATCGAACCCAGACCTCCCAGGCCAATAGCGATGTGTTAAACAACTGTACGCCAACCTGCTACTACCAAAGCTTTTCGCTTTCACAAATGATCTGCTGACTCTATCACGTTTCACTGTATTTCACAAAAGAAAAAGGAAAAAACGCGCGAAGAAGTCAGGATACTGTAGCACATACATTAGACATAATTTTGTACATCATACAGTGGAGTAAGATTGCCAGCCTGCTAATAGAAGAAACAAAACAACAACAAAAAGTACAAATCACCATCACAGACCTGTTACAATACAAGCTAGCGCACTAAGCAGGCATTCTTGGGAGTGATATAGAGGTAGTTACGGATTAGTGTTGCTTAGTGTTTTTACTTGTTGCATCTTTTTTACAATATAGTAATTGCGTTTTTTTTTTTGTTAAGACAAAGCGACCAAAGCGCTACTATGAGCTCGCTTAGAAGTTGCTATGAGTTACTGCTATTTACCACTCTTCCCATTCGGCCACTTCAGCAGTACCAGAGTCCACCATTACATATAGTTCTTAATTGTTTTATTTTAGATGCTGGCATCCGGATTAAATCAGTTCAGGTTGATTTTTGCAATCATTAGTTCTTTTTAAAAGTCAAATATAAAACTTTTTGTCAGGTTTTGCTTTAACCAAGTTTCGGAATACAAATGGAAGTGAGTTTCGCTCTACTCTAAATGGGTTTCGCTCTACTCTACTCTACATTGCAGCTCAGATGGCCGAGTGGTAATAGTTAGTTAGTTGCATATTTATCCTCCTATCACGAGAAAGCGATCAATGCGCTATACGAGCTCGCTTAGGAGTTGCCAGCCATCTGTCTGCCACACCAAGATGGGGGAATCCCGCTAAGTGCTGTTCCCAACGACACAACAAGTAAACTTGCTGGTTTGTTCTCCACACTGTCCCTTTAATGCTGAGCGTCAAGCAGGGAAGCTGTGAATACCAATTTTAAAGTCATTGGTTTGACCCGACTCGGAATCAAACCCGAGTCTACAGCTCAAGAGACAGACGCTCTATACCACTCGGCCATCTGAGCTGTCAAAGTAAAAGCGTCCGCCTTGGAAACTGTAGACTTGGCTTTGATTCCGAGTCGGGTCAAACCAATGACTTTAAAATTGGTATTCACAGCTTCCCTGCTTAACGCTCAGCATTGAAGGGATAGTGTGGAGAACAAGCCTGCAACTTTACTTGTTGTACCGTTGAGAAAGGCATTTGGCGGGATTCCCCCATCTTGGTGTGGTAGACAGATGGCTGGCAACTCCTAAGCGAGCTCGTATAGCGCATTGATCGCTTTCTCGTGATAGGAGGATAAATATGCAACTAAATACAAAAAAAAATCACGGCAAAATACGTTGGAGAAAAAACTAATTTATGCTGCGCATTTAATGGTGAGATTATTGAATTTCATTAGACTAGTATGATATTGATTCTGCATCAATTTTGGCAAAAAAAATGGTTAGGGTTACCCTTAAATTTAAGATTAGGGTGCTGTTTGCAGGAAACAAAAGTCTACGGTGTTGATGCAGTTCAAACGTTTTTACATGATATAACAGAGGTAGGCCATATATGCGTCATTGCACTGTAATACACCAGTGTCATGAGTAAACATAGATATTAGGTCATTTTTGCAGTAGGCAGTATGAACGGCTATATAAGATCATTTAGTGGCGTTACGGGGGCAGTCTATAAACGGCTCTGACCCCTTCAAAAGTTGATGAATGTTTCGATAATTTACGCTCCCTGCGTCACCGTGTCATGGTTATAGTGTTGCCTAAAATGTTTGCTGAAAACTAATTTTTTATGTACAAAATTTTGTTGCAAGTTTAAAAAGCGTAACCAACAAATAGACTCTGTCAAGTACAGCAAAGGTTTTGTACATTTGTTTCTTAAACATTTCAATCCAAGTTAACCCCTTAAACAATTTTAGTAAGCTAATTTTAACCCACCCAACTTTTGTTGTAATTTTTACTGCTTAGTGACCTGTAATATTACTGCTTTTGTAGCAGCTGACGTCAACAAGTGTACTTTAGGACAAGAACGTTATGTATGCAGAAATAACCTGGGTCAAAATCGGCCAGGTGCTTTGATAGATACTGTCCAACACGTAAGCAATCAATAAAAATTTGCACAAAAAACGTCGGCGAAATTTATTCAAATATTCAATGTAGTAGGTGCATATACTGTATGGTTAGGCCAGATGCATATTTATGTACGACATACTTCTTAAGTTTAACCTATGATGGATGGTCTGATTTGTGGATCGGCTAAATTTATGGCGCTATCAGCTTTCGCAATCGCAGCGGCAGATTTCCTTAGTTTAATTGTGGCATTTAAGCTTCTTCAGCGACTTAAGATAAAATTTTTGGTAAATCTAAGCGAAAAACAATAATCTTCAGAATACAAAAAATAATTGACGAAAATAACTAGAAGAAACATGAAGCCGCATTAATTTTGTAACTGGACATTTCGACAACGAAAATTTGGCTGTCATCACCAGCAGTGTAAGCAAGACTTGTTTGTAAATTATTTAAGTTATATACTGCCTAGCATGCACAGCTGATGATGACAGCTCGCCATTTGTTGACGAAGCGTTTAGCTACACTAAATGCTGTGGCTTTTTTAAAAATTATGTCCAGACGAAAATGTTTGGGCAGCACAACAACGGGGTTCTACTAAACACCGCAAAGTACGACAAAGGACCTAATAACCCCAAGCCTAACACTAACCTAAACGGAACCCTAATTTAAAATCCTTTGTCGTTCTTTGTTATGGTATAATTCCAAGTTCTTTGTCGTTCTTTGCGGTGTTTGGTAGATCAATTGGAGGTCCTTTGTCGTCCTCTGTCGCTCCTTCGCGATGTTTCAGTCCTTTGCGGTGTTTAGTAGGACCGCAACAACGTAAATAAACTTGGAAAGAAAAATCGATTTGTGACAAAGATAAAAATCACTGTATTTTGGTGCAAACAATATTTATAAGTAGCAGCAGGCATAATTCTCCAACGGCAACTCAACGTTTATAGCTAAAAGTACACTTGTAATATTCTGCTGTAGATTTTTCAGTGTACAATAGCTATGCTTTGCAGCAGTTAAAATCAGTGAGTTCCAGTAAACAGTACGCACAACAAACGCTAGCACAGTGCCTTTTAACTGTATTTTACTTTGACGCCGCTCTTTATCTGACCTAAGCAGTCCAGATTCCTAACCTATATTGTTTTGCCTTCAATCTTATTTTCTTCCATCTTCAGGCACCACATAAGTGACCTTTTCCAGGAACCTCTAAAATAGAATTCAACACCCTCTGAGGAGGTGTTTGAGTCCCAAGCTAAGAAACACTTGTGCTAGGACAACAAAGTAGGTTTGTACATTATACAGTAGTTATTGTGAAATTATGGCATGTCGCTGAGCATTACAAGAATTACGTATTGTTAACAATGTGAAAAACGCTAGTGCTTGCCATCACATCAATGAACGTTTCATTACATGAACTTGCGAGTGTAAGGTTATGTAAGGTATTAATGTGTTAATGGAAGCACGTCCTCGACAATTTAATGGTTTCAAAACAATTTTTAATCAATGAAAGGCAATTTGTTCCATGACGTAATTCTTTTTGAAAACTCATAATGGACAAAGAATAAACTAATGTGCTTTTTGACGTTAGAGTGTGCTGACCATTCAGAATTTGGGGATATCTTTTTTTTTTTGCTTTTATGCCACCAGTTAAATAGAAGATCTTTTTGAGAGTGATATCACAATAGTTGATTCATTGTCAGAAAAATCTATCTATGATAGTTGCTTATTTTTTATCGTTTGTGAGAAAACGTTTTTCTCTAAAATTTACGAGAAATGCCTGGTCTATTTGGTTCCCCCACAGTTTGCACCCTTGTTTTGCGTAAAACTCGTCGGATACACATTTTATACTCTAGGTATTAGAGCACGTTTTATACAAAAATGCTGAAAAGGCTTGTCACGAAAGCAAAAGTCTGTACGCTAAACATCAAACTTACTAAAAATTGGGCAATTCACCCTTAAGTCAACCCAAGTTTTTAGCTTGAAAAACGTTTTTAAATTAAATAAAAAGCAGTTGTAGAAATAATAAAGCTTTAAACTTCGATGTTATTTTTCATCAGTTTTTTTCATTTACGGAGACCAAGTAAACTTCAACATAATTGAACAAATACTGAACCACGAGCGCAACAACGTTTCCAGATTTTCATGAGTTTGATACCGTTCTGGTGTCTCTAGCGGTGAAAGTCATTCGTTGTTGAAAAGCTGGCGCTGCAAAAACGCAAAAATATTTTGAATCAAGAAGCAACGAAAAATTATTTAGCAGAAAAAGAGTCACGTCTGCATTTATACTCGCGGTAATACGGCCGAAGCGTGTAACGAGTGGACTGGCGGGGCCCATCTCCGCTGCGTAGCGCCTGGGCAACATAGCATCGTCGCTGCGGTGGCGTTAGTGACATTGCGTTCAACTTGATTGTTCCGGGAATCGAACCCAGGAAGACCTACAGCGATGCGCTTAACCACTGTGCCAGACAACCGATCTATTACATTGACTAAAAACAAATAATATTGTTATAATTACTATAGATATGCTGGCCGATCCCGAACATTTTGAAAGAAATATTAGCACGCCAAGTAGCCTACTCACTAGAAAAGGTGGCAGTTAAGAGAGGTTGCTACTGGCAAGAAAAACTTGTGACCTTTTTGCTGTTTTTTCATGCAATCTCGGTTTTTATGCACTAATGTGACAAGAACTTCCGCTGTTATAGAGATAGATATTGAAAATTTGGACTTTAAAAAACTTCAAATATGTTGGCATTTATTTTCAATGCACTTCATCGAAATCTTGGAGTGAGTTTTTGGATTTATTGCGATGAGCTGCGTATATGGGAGGAAAGCTAATTAGCCAATCAATGTCGTTAGATCAATCTCCTTTCTTGGTATTTGGCAGCGGTGCAAAACACAGTGCTGTCATCTGCATGTTCACTATACTAGGAATAGAAGCACTCAATTGTTCTGAATGTCCAACAATCAGCTTCATTCGCTTCCTCCTTACTGTTCTCCTTTTTAATTTTAATCACGCCGTTATGTATCAGTTGCATTAATGGCATCATTAGCCAAGTTTTGACCAAAAGCGAAATTGCAAAAGCTTTTTTGACCAAAAATGTTTGCACTTTATAGGGCTTAAGCAATAAGAAACACTGGCTAAGAGACACTGGTGAACATTTTCGAACTTGGCCGACGTGATTGTTCACAGTGTTTGTTGGCCGAGCGGCTCGAAAACTTTAGCGAACTCTGATATTAAAAGTGGTGAAACGTTTTTTTTTTTTTGGGGGGAGAGGGTAATTCAACGCTTTTACGAAAAGTACTGTAAACTCACATGTAAGATCGCCAGCATTTTTACCATGCTCAGAATTCATAGATACTTGCTGAGAGAATACACTTCCTCGTCGCTGAAAATAAACAAGTTAGATTAATTATTCACAAAACGATAAAATGAAATTCGAACGAAGCTCACCGAAAACTGCCAAAAGGCTTGCACTGAGCAACTATAGTTGAACTTTGTAGAAGAAATTTACAACTTGAGGTGTGAACCCACGAATTCGATTCACGATTTACGCACTTGATCAATTCTGATGACTATATCGACTCGAAGAGCGCTAGCTCACTTCGCAGTCTTCCTTAATTACTGTTAGCTTTTCAGGTCAATTTACAATAGTTAAAGAATAACATTTTTATATTTTTGGCATATTAGAAACTGGTGTTGCTTGAAAAAAATTACTTGAGCTTGTTATATCTGGAGAAATTTTTAGACTTGTCATCACGAGATACACGAAGCGAGCAATGAGGATTTTTAAAAACAAAATATTTGTCACAAATCTGATTGCAGTCAACCATCAATTGTACTAATAGCACTTACGTATGATGCACTTCGAACTGCATTGACCTCAACATAGACCTGCATTGCCTCCAAGCAGAAAGCGAATGTGGAGTACAGGATGTAGATCCAAACAATTGGGTTTGTGTAATTCAGAAATCCTTGCTGTAAAATTTCAGAAATTGTTTTGAAGCGTGGCTTTTAAAGCCACCATGATCTCAAGTTTATGGTTCGATTCTCGCAGTGTTAATGTTAATTTCTTCAGGAATAAGACGCCACATGATGATCGTTGCTTGGCAGAGAAAAACAATTTTTGAAATTCTAGAACAGCTCCAATTAAGAGTTTTAACGGGCGCCCATGTCGCCGCTGGGCGATGTCGCTCTACTCAGGGAAGCAAGCTGAAGACGACTTATCGTTTTAGCTTGTCACAACACTCACCATAAATGTGAGAACGATCATGTCAAAAAACAAGGCCAGAGCCATAAGGCTGGAACCAACGCTAACGCAACCAGAAAGCCAAACCTGAAAAAACGAAAGGCAATCTTTACAATCGCAAGCAATCACTTCAATCATTAAGGTCTAGATTAGTCTCGTGAAAGTGATGGCGATCTAGGGCGGACCCGATTTTTTTTTGGAGGAAAAGGATTAAGGATCGAAAAATGTTTATTTTGAAGTTTTGTGTGTTCAGAAAGGTATCGAAGTACTTATGATGCATTTGCAATTCGCTATTTTTATAGCATCTAGACTTTTCCCATTCCAATGCAATAGTAGATTTGACCAACAGGCGTTTGCACACAATCAGTGTGATTGACATGGTGATAAGCCAAAGCTGAAAATGATTTTAAAGCACCCGTACTGTCCCATACTCATCTTTTTAGCTGTGAATTATAGACACTCACCGACAAAACATTCGGACACACTGTAGAGAGTATGGCGATAGATCCTGAAGTTAAAAGCTGTAAATAAAAACATGGAACTTGAAACAGGCAACAGCAAATTTTTTATGACTAACATTGTCAGGCCAAGCTCAAAATAAATATAAGTCGAGCGATTCGAAAGAGGATTAGGCACGAAGTCGTAAAAGTTGTGGCCCGAATTCAGAATCAAAGTCCCAAAGCATGCCTAATCCCAAAATTTGACCGCCTTGAAAGGTATATTTAAACTTTCCTCGTAACCTATCTAAAATTCCGGCCTACACTGTATACAAGCAACTCTGACTCGTGGCTAATGCAGCCCCGAAGCTGCAAATTCTTTGCAGTAATTGACTACCTTTTGAAATCATTGTTTTATTGTATATTTTTCGTTTTTTTGCTAATGAGGCTGCTCATTCAGCGTTAGGCTTGATTAGGAGTTAAAAACTACAACTCACCATTATGCCAAGTGCTAAATCCAGGTAGTAACTCATGTATCCAATAATCATTCCACATATTAGCAGAGTCAGCCCAAGTGGAAAATGAATGATCTAAGTAGAAATTTTCCAAAGCTTAAGTTTATTTCTTAGGCAATGGCAATGAACCTGGTTTACACGTTTTTATTTACAAACGCTGAATAATCTGTTATTTTGCCTTTCAGTTTAGTTTTCAGCACGTGAAGTAGCTGTACCGCAGCTGTCGGTGCTATGGTAGGTTCGGGTGCTTATGCTAGCGGCATGGCCATCAAGCATGGCATTTTATGTAATGATATAAAGAAATTCCAATAAGAGTAGCCTAGTCTCCTGTATGTGCTTTGATCACCCTTGTTGCAGTCTTCGAATTTGAAGCTCCAAATAATCACAAAACAGCAAGGTTTACACTGATGTGAAGTATAAAGGACCGCTAGTTTGTTAACTTCGAAGCATCGATCCAGTTCCAGTATGTGCCTTACGCATTTTCCAATATAACAAACAATTTTACGGTCTCTACTAGCTTTAGGCTAAGCTCGCGTTTCGCGCTAGGTGTTTTTATCAGCATGGGACAAGTGTTAAAATACACGCTATTAGAATGCAAGTTGATGAAGCATGAGTTTGCGTACTTAAACAGTAATACAAAATAATCATAAGGCGAAAAATTGTCGCCTGTTGCTTGCAGGTAAAAGGTGCTTAAAACAAGCAAAATGGATCGGTTTATAATAAACTATGCTTACCGCCGCGGAGGAGACGATTGAGGAATATTCTCTGCGAGAATCTTGAGTCCACAAATTCGGTCGAATGGCCATCATTATGAACACTGTGTAAGTAACTATTGTTTCCTGTGCTCTAAATATGTGTTGCAATAATTAACTAGAGAAGCAGCAAAAAAGTCGAGTTTGAGATTGATGCGAATATATACGACTTTACATTATTTCCAAACCGAGACGCTGGGTGGGTGACACGAGTCAAGTGAAGTCAATTGGTAATCATGTCTGTGGGAAAACCATTAGACCTGTATTTTCTACTTTGGTCCGGAATGCTATTGATACAAATCATTGATACAAATCATGAGAGAGGCCCTTGCTTTGTTTGAGCAAAATTTGACTTCTTTTGACTTAATGATCACAGTCTGCTTCACGAAGTTTGATATAGCTAATAAAGCGAATTATTATTAATGTCGCTTGTACCGTAGACTTTGAATTTTCATTTTACAAAGCAAACGTCTAAAAATGCCCGGGAAAAAACTCAAATAATTTCACTTCCTTAAGCTTTCACCCTCGAGTGAAAGATTAATTTATGATATCAATGCCGTAGTTCTTCATACCTGACAGTTTCTGAACATATTACTGAACTTGCATTCGCTTTACCTCGCTTAATCATCTTGTACAACCAGGAACTGAACTGCACTGCAAACTTTATTGATGCGCTACTTTTGTTTTTTGCACGAAGCGTTAACAAATGAACAATATTTCCTCAAAAAATTATGTTTTTAAGTTATTGTTTCTACGATTTTCGAACTCTTCGCTTTCTGCCATTGATAGGAGTTAAAAATTTTGGTTTGTTGGGGATAATTTAACGATAATATATTACAAAAACTTGATACTGAAGTGCTAAGCACAAGTATTTGGAAAAAATGCTATTTTTTGATAGCTTATACAGTAACTAACTGAATTGAACTGAACGTGGGTGAGTTTAAGAATTGAAACGGAGTTAGTTTGCTTCCGTTGATTAAGCTTAGAGTTTACCTTACAACTTTGACGGAACGAAATCCGTTAACGAAGTAAATGTTTTACATTACCCTACTCTACTATGGGCAAAATACGGGGCTAGTGAAACACCTGACACTTGGGTCACTGTGTTCTTTGTCATCAACAACGCACATTTTCTATTTTCACTAAGCTTCAATAACTTTTTTGACATCCAAGGTTTCTTTGACGAACTGTTCCTTTTTACATAGATAACCACTTTTCGTGCATTCATATACCCAGGTATAGCAGCTAACCCACGAATGAATCACAAAAATGCAAACACGCTTGCAACTCTACTGCGCGAGTACAATGAAACGGACATCCTCGTATTATATATAAAACTACTTCCTCAAATCTTCCATCACGTCTAAACGTTACTGTCTTGTTACGATTAAACAATTACTTACTTACGTCAAAGTTAGAGGATGACAAAAACCTTTTGATACCTGACGAAACTTTCTGACTGCAAACTATCACAAAGTTTTACAATAGACCTATTCATCATCTTCCTACTGCAGCAAACACTGGCTTCCGACATACAGAAGAAGCAAAACAGTTTAGTTCTTCAGCTTCTGTTTACGTGCAGTAAACAGTCTTTGTTGTTCTTTTTTTAAAGTACAGCATGTGAAAAAATCCCATACTATACAGTATACCATTTTTTTACTGCTGTCGTAGATCACATTGAATACATATGTCGGGTGGCTGATGACTCGAAAATCCTCTATTGCGCTGTTCCACTGCCTTTGGTTTATAAAGCTAACAAACCAATTCAGAGTTTCTTAACCTTTTTCGGGCTGCAGACTATAAACCTTCTAATGAGACCGATGGGCCCTTTCACAAGAATTACGCAGAGGCCAATATTTCATGGTCGTGCAAGTTCCTCATATCGTATTTGTATTGGGTTTACGAAGCCTCTGAAGCATGTTAGCGGCCTTCTAATAGGAGTTTACGGACCCAAGGTAAAAATCCATAGTATAACTAACACACTTGGCTGCCAGTTTGTGAAAACAGAGTTAAATGTCCTCTGCTGCAATGTTGATTCTGCTTTTATGCTAAGAAAATGGAGTTAAGAAATGTGCTTTTGGAGCTATCAGATTGAGTCAAAAACAAGCACTGACGAACAATCCATTTGGAAATCATCTCGGACTGCCAAAAAAACATCCAAGTGTTGGGATCACGACTAGACAAAAACGTCAAAATTTTATGTGTCATTTCATGTAGGGAGAACAATAATCAACTATTAGCATCGTAAATGTTGTACGTTGAAGAGGGAAGTTGTGACTAAATATGCGAAAACTTTCTACTTCCTTGTTGGCCCATGCGAATTGTTCTCTTTGTTGTTGTACGTTTTAATGTACGTAAATGAGTGCACGTTTTAATGGAATAATTTTTTAGCATGATTTTTTTGCGTTTGCAATTGCCGTGGCTTTTTTTCAACCCTTGTCACTTTTTTGAACCAGCTGTTTGGCCTGGTTACTACTGGATAGGAATGCGTTATGTATTGAAAGTGGATGCATCAGTGCACGTTCGTTTAAAATGACGCTATACTTTCCCAAAGCGAACTGCTTTGTTGTTTTCTTTTTCCGCAATTCTTGTAATGCCATGCGTTAACAGGAAGCTGTATATTTTACTAGCAAATTTTTTCTGATGATTCCACGTCCACGCGCATCGAACCAAGGTTTTTAAGTAGAAACCGGAATTCTATCGCAATCATCACTGGGATTTTCGAATGTTTGGTCTCGTCATTCACGCGTAGCATTTTTCTTCGAGCAGATACGCCGCCTTGGCGTGAAAGTATGGAAAAGGCGCACTCTAATTTTGTATTTTTTTGTTTTCGCAAATTCTTTTTCTTAAACGGTGACAAAATTTACCACGAAATTCTATTCAACTGGTTTTGTTCCGATGCAAGGACATAATGATCAAACTGATAGTTTTATCTAAAATTCCTCTGTCGTTTAGTCCACTCGATGGTTGGTTTTGTGAAGTGTGTTGGTATAGCAATTTTACTTCTAGTTTTGTCCATTCTTGCCTTTTAGTAGCTCAAGTTTACCAACCGAAGCATTAGTCAAAATGTTACGGACGCCTTCAAGTTTGTCAGATGCACAAGCGGCAGCTTTTGATCGTATTGATAACCCTGGAAGTGGCGGAAGCAACTTGAAGCATCTTAGAAGATTGGGAGTAAGTAAGCATAGCTGCGGGAGTCGTGTATGTACTGTAAATTACATGTTTCTAAAGTTTATGGTTATGGCTAAAAGTTTTCCCTTTTAAAATAAACTTCGATCAATAGTTGCAGGGCCGGATTTAGACAATGAGAGGTCCTAGGCTATTTCTATTTTTTCCACCAAAAGTCGGTGAAGACCAAAAAAAAGGTCTTCATGTCCGCAGATGTTGCGTTTCTCATTTTTACTGAAAGTATCGATGAAGACTTAAAAAAAAACTTTTTCGTTGTTCGTGATGAAGCCCCTCATTTTCTCCGAGGCCCTAGGCTTCAGCCTGCTTAGCCTATACGTAAACTCGTCCCTGTATAGTTGTTAGTTTAATCACAGAGATAACGTTGTCCCCCTGTCAACTTTTCTTGCCGCACCAAGTGCTTATATGTCTTCTGCATCAATTGAATCGTCACCAACATTTTAGGTAACTCAAAGCATACTGGGAACGTTGTCGATTATATTTGGAGCAGCATGCTTGATCTATGTCGCGTATGGTTGTTCATTAAAGTGTTTATTTTCCAAAAGTGAAAAGGAGTTTTTATTAATTGGAAGTGGAATCTGGGGTGGAATCATGGTAAGATCTAACTGGAAGATTGTTTCTTTGCTTTCTTAATTATAGGTGAAGTTATAGTAAATATTTTTAACAAAATTAGTGTTACTCCTACAATTTTCCAATGATGTTAAATTTTTAACTTTGTTATTACCTAAATTTTTGTATATTTTTGAACAAGCTAGCTATGGTATTACATTGAGATAGAAAGTTGTTTTCCACAGATCGTGAAATCTGGCGTACTTGGAATAGTCGTTGGAAGAAAGGTCAAATTTTTTTATGTGAGTAATAATATGATTTGAACGGTGCTGTAACGATCAGATCACGCAGGAAATTTTGATACTGCCATGATAGCCTATTGTTTCGTCGAACTGTCTGTATGTCCAAAGTCGATCTGTTTGCAAAAAATACAAGTTGAATTCTTACTTTAAAGAATTTTATTCGCTAATTATGCTGAGCTGTCAACATGTTGCGCATTTAAATGAATTTATATCATTCGATGTTGTGTAGAAGATATTAGCGTCTACCTTCGGAGCAATAAATGAATCCAAATAGGTTCAAACCAGCAAGAATTCAACAATTGCTATTCATAGCTTCTCTGATTGACGTTCAGAATGAACGAGCTGGCATGTTTACTTGTGCTTTTGGAAAAGGCGTTTAACAAGATTCTCCCATCTTGAAGTGGTAAACAGATGGCCGGCAACTCCAAAGCTAGGTCGTCATAACGCTTTGATCGCTTTCTCATGATAGGAGGATAAATATGCACTTAATAAATGAATGAATATTTCAGTAAAATACAATGTAGGTAGAAAACAAAGGACAGGTGAAACAGATTGCCCTGCTCTCTCTTTCCATTGCAAACTCATTCTAAGTATAAAACTGTGCAAATGCATCTGTTCGTAATTTGATTTTCGCTTAAGAAGGATTTAATTATTACTTATGAGCCAAATATTCTTGTTAATTGCGCATTGCATTGTGTTACTTTACCAGGAAATTTAAAGACTCTAACCAAACACTAGCAAAATTGTGTGTTTAGTTGCTTTGTCGTCCGGTTGCTTGGGTAGTTTATATATATTTGCCATATCTTAGCCAGGGTTGGAAATCGATAACGAAAAAAGTAGAGAATAACTCGATATTCGATAACTCAAAAAAAAGTAGAGAATTCCAACATTCGATAACGAAAATAAAAAGTAGAGGTTATCGATCAATCCATAACGGCTAATTGATACTTTTCACTGACTCAGTTAACAGCGACGGCGTCAACTTATTTTAATGCTAAAGGGGGGGAGGGGGGCTTCAGGTTAGGCAAAGTGGAGAATGTCGGTATCAAATACATAGCACATTATGATAGGCTATTTCAAAACATGAATTCCAGAAGATCCTTTTCCAAGATCAAAGATCACTGTTCCTCCTAAATCCTCTCTACCTATAATCTTGGCCTACTTTACACTATACCCATATCAAACTAAGACTACTGTTAGCAAGTTAGTTCAGCTATAAACTGACAAAGGCACACCACAAGTTCACAACCACTGAACCACTAAACTGCTACTAATTATAAATTACTACTGAACCACTAATTAGCTAAAGCATTATTGCTTTTTAAATTTTTTTTTCAATGACCAAATATCCAGTCGAGCACTCTACTTCACAGTTCATAGACATCCCGTCACAGGTCCAGGTGTCATAGACCAATGTAGCTTATAAAAAGCCTGCTGTCATTTCTATTATCCTCACACCTGCATTGGACTGCCTGGCCCCTGCCTGCCACGAAGCGATGCCACAAGTGGCCAAACGTTACGTAAACGTTTTCTAGTGTTATATTTTGGAATGGAATCAAAAATGACAGTGCATACGGAATTTTCCGCAAGCTAACTGCTCTTGTGCGGATGTAAAGTAAAATATTTACCTGCAGCTGGAAACACCACAAAAACCAGTTAAGGTACTGAAAATAAAATAAAAAATTTTTGAAAAACTTTTTCAGAAAAAAAAGTGTCGATTAATGAATATCGATTTCCCCCTCAAAAAAGTAGGGAAAAGCCCCAATCAATAATGAAAAAAAAAGTAGAGAATTTTTGCATTCGATGACGAAAAAGTAGAAAATATCGGTATCGATTATCGATTTCTAATTGATATTTCCAACCCTGATCTTAGCTATGCGAAAACTTCCGCGAATATGACCGTGTTGGTGAATCTCGAAGGAGGGGGATGAGGGGGCTCGAGATCTAACCTAAATTTTTAGTTGTGCTTATTAATATATTCGTACTTCAATGCTTTTAAATGTGAAAAAAAAAACGCAAAATAAGTCATTTTTTATTCTTTTAGTTTTAAAATTTCTGTGCCTATTTCTGGTGATGTCGTGTAAGAATACAGCATGCTTTGCCATTCACACTTATCTGAAGCTAACGTTGCTAAAACTTGCTGATAGTTTCGCTATCTTCTTGTTCATTTATCTTGCTTGGATTGCTCACATTATCGAGGAGGTTTTTTATTTTGCGTTAGATCCTTTTTGCAAGCCTACGGAAATAGTTTTAGGCTACGTATGCTCGAAGACCGATGGATCCGAAAGTAAAATGGGCATTAAGTGACCAGGGGCGTAGCCAGTTAAAAATTTAAGAGAAAGAGGATACATCACGATAGGCCGAAAATTAAATATACCACGAATTTTTAAAGGAATGTTTTAAGCATGCTTCGGATTAGATTTTGTCAAACCCCCCCATCTGCGCCACTGTAAGAGACTTTAATTCCCCTGGGGCATCAAACTTATAATTAACTTATAATCTTCACGTAACGGCTGAGCTAAGCTCTTGACTGCATTTTTAGCTGAAACAGAAATGAGCTTAAATATGCGTGATAATAAAATGAATAAATATATTTCAGTAAAAAGTAGGAATCAGGCCGCATGCTTAGCTTTCATGATGGTGCCTTTAATTTCTGCATGTGTAGTGTGTTGATAAGCATTGAAATTGATCACAGAAATGATTGCTATTGTTTAATAGGACAGAGCAGTTTTTGTAATCGGGCAGAAAATGTTATTTTTTTGGTTGCAGAAATTTTTAAATCAGCCCTAAGCTGTTCAAAAACCAATATGATTTATTTTCCTTTCCACTTTTGAGACATATTTCAAATCCATGGAAAATACAAACACACCTGGCACAGCTAGCAACTGTATCTTTGAGTTTTTGATTTCTTCATGTTTATCCTCCTGTCACGAGAAAGCGACGGAGGCGCTATGCATAAGACGAATTCAAACAATGCGCTATGCCCATCTGAAAGTGTTGTAACTCCCTACATTTTACCACCTTATCTTCATTATCTACATGTCCATATGGTATGTTGCAGTTGTTTTGCAAGTAGAGTTTTGTATCGCCATACTTATGTCATTGTTACACGGAACACACAAAGCAATACATGTTCTTTTTTAGGCAGTACTTAAAAAAATGGCGTTTCAAATACATTTTCCATTCGTAATATTTTATACTAGCACTTCAATATGTAAACGATGAAAAACTTGATTGCGGCAGTGCAAAGTCGTGCCCTTGCGTTATCACGTCAAAGGTATTAATTTTTATACGAATTATAAACTGATTTTCCCTTTTTCAACTATAGTTAAGCCATGAGTCAGGCAAAGTTTACTTCCTCAATCAACAGCTACCGGAAAAATAGTTTTTCTCGTTTGCGTTTAAACTTTTCACTTTACTTACGGGAATTTTGATTATGAACGTTCTATATTACTGGCATTAAATATCAAAAAAAAATCAAGTCTCTATTATACTAGCGGTATTACGCCGGAGCATGTAACGAGTGGCGGGGCCCATTTCCACGGCTTAGGGCAAGGATAATACACTTTCGCAGAAACGTCGCAGCGGTGGCAAGCCGTTGGAGGTGGTGTCCGGTTTTACCGGCCCGGGAGTCAAGCCCAAGACCTCCCGAACCGACAGCGATGTCGACCACAACGCCAACCAGCCCATTTGCAATATAATTTTTGTTTTCCAGGTACCGGCTGTCCTTTCCTTAGTCTCGTCCATTTTTGCTTCAGTATTTGCATCCGTTTTGCTGGGCTTGGAAATTGCAGCTGTTCTGGTAGTGATACCAAACTCTGATCACATCAATGATACTTCGAAAAGTGGATGCGTTGGAAAACATCCCGGATCAGTGAGTTATCTCATTATCAGTAGCGCAGCCGGGGGGACCAGGGCACTGCTCTCTCTTTTGACAAAGCCTAATGTGAAGTGCGTTTAGAACATTTTTGTATTAATATTGCGATCTTTGTGACTTTAGTCTATTGGAATTTTTAATGTCCCCCTGTGAACTTTCGCGCGATTATAGTTGAACATCATTAAATCTACCACATATATTTGTAGAAAAATTTGATTATTGTTTTGCATTTTTGTCTAGCTTTTGCTACATTATGTGTGAATGGCTTGTTCAATTTACGTCAAATTCAAAAAGTCGAAACAATTACTGATAAAACAAGTGTTTTTGTGTCTCCTTTTAATAAATGGATGAATTAGATCCGAATTTTACGGCTTTGTTGTAAAATAGTGCAAAAGTATAGGACATACACATGTTAAATAGTAAAATCAATCGTATAAATGTAGGAAAATGATAAACATCTTAAAAATACAAGTGTTTTGACATTAGTAATGACGAGAACTACTGTCGTCTTGAAATCTAGTCATTTAATGCATGATAACAAAACGACTTTGGGGGCTTCAATCGTTTAATCACCTGGATTGCGAAGATTTTACGTTCGTCATTCCATCAACGCATAACGTAAAATCTTCAGAAATGCTTGTTCGTTAACTCCATTATGGCCCACTATCGATGACTGTTATTAATAACTAAAAACGAGAAGTTTGCGACCGCCCCTTAATATTATCGGACTACCGGTACGTGGCGAGTGGCATGAAAACTTAACAACACGTTATTGCCGTGTGACGGTAAACTAATTGTTTCTTACCTTTTCCTCTCCAGAAGCTATAGTTTTTGACTGTCGCAATTTTTTTAGAAAAATCCGGATGTAATTGAGTTTTGCTCAACTTGAAAAAACTTAAATTTTAACTTCACTTTATTCTAAAAAATTTATCACAATCGCATCGTTACGAATTTTTATGAAATTGGTAGTCTTAAAAATTTCAAAAAATCTTAAATTTCAATTTCACAATATTCAGAAAAGCTTGTCGAAAATCGTAAGCAAGATCAAAGTATTTTTGTTATTAGTTGCCTACTTACATCTTTGGGAATTCGATCATGTTTGAAATTGGATGATGAAGTAGAGTTTTTTAAAATTGAAACCTAACTATTTTTTAAAGTTTCCACTTTTAAAAATCGAATTGAAACTCAAGCAAAGAAGCATCTAAAACCATTGGTGGATCAGGGGGGCTAAGCTCATTATGTTCTTAGTTATGCTTGTAAATACAGTAGTACTTCAATACTTCTATAGTCACAAAAGTGCAAGATGCGTAGTTTTTCGACGCCTCGCTCGCCCTACTTAGCTTTCGTTTTTTAGGTCGTTTTGACTTTTCTTCACGGAATTATATCTGTAATTGCTTTTTCCGCTATGATAATCGCTGTGCTGCAAGCTGCATATTACTGCACCTTACTATGCTGTAAAGTGAGTACGATTTCATCAATGTTGGTCAAAACTAATCAGTTATCTCGAGTGCGCCTACTGCTTCCTCGTCACCATTTGATGTTGCCATGAGACGATCAATGAATGCTTTGAATGGATAAAGCGTTCGCTTTGAAACTCAAACTTTGATTCAAACTTTGAAACTCGAATGGTAGTGATACTCAAACTTTGATTCAGAGTAGATGAAATGAAACTCAAACTTTGATTCAGAGTAGCGTAAACCGAAGACTTAAAAAGTGGTAGTTTCACATTGCATGCTTGACGTTTAGCACTACAGAGGTGTTTACTTGTTGTGCCATTGGAAAAAGCACGAAGCAAAATTCCACCATTTTAAAGTGGTAGGGCTGGTAGTCGGCTACTCATAATCAAGCGTGTTTGGTAAAGTAAACCATGGAGGTATCATCTCGTTTTAAAAATACAGTACGTAATAAGTTTGCGCCCTTTTCTTTTTCACGATCTAACTAACTGTTCTAAGTTTAGTGTTGGAAATGCTGAATTCTAAACTATGTAGTAATGACGCGCTATTTTTTAATTGTTTTCACAGTCACCGCAAGTGGGCGCTGCAAGTAGATTCAAAGATGACGAAATGAGACAAAATGGTAAGTGTTCCAAAAAAAAAAATGCTGATCTATATGAAATGATGAATCTCATGGCTTGTCTACTGTAGATGCCAGCAAAGTAGCGGGTCGCAATGGAATCCCATGTATACCATTAAAACTGCTTATTTTTGCAATAGGTTCAGTAATTTTAAACATTTTTATCCGTTCACTGCAAAAGCTTATTTTCTGGGAAGCTCAACATTGCTGAAATTACTCTCCTCCACAAGTCAAATCTTCATTGCAATCGCGGTGTTACGTCCGTGTAACGAGTGGCGGGCCGATGTCCGCGGGACAGCGCCCGGACAAAACAGATTCGAACTTTGAAGAATAATTGCAGCGGTGACGACACTAATATGTATGATTTTGATCAGCCCGGGAATCAAGCCCCAGACCTTCCGAGGGGGCCGTAGCCAGCATTTACATTTCGGGGGGGGGCTGAATATATTTTTGGTGGGGCTGAAAAATCAACCTAAATTTTTTTTGATTTTTATATTTTTGTTGCTTCCCAAACCTTTTACGTGGATTCTCGCTGACTATTTGTGGTTTGTGTTTTTAAAGGAAAACACGACGTAGTTAGTCTATTAGTTCTAAAAAGAAGCGAACCTACGGATAATCTAAATCTTTCTTCTTTTACTTTTCCAGTTATCACTAAAAAAATCTGGTAAGCCCGTTTATGTTCTAACTTTAGTTTAACCCAACGGTAAGCTTGCTTGGTCTAATTGGCAGCCACCGTTTCAACGCTTCTTCGGAGCTGTGTGGCCCAGGCGCTTAGTCGCTGTGATGGGCCCCGCGAGTCGTTGCATGCTTCGGCGTAATACCGCGAGTATGACGAAGATATGATTTTGATATTTTTTTTATTTGGCTTTCAGACCATCACATTTGAGCGATAGAGCTCTGAATCCACTATCTCGCAATAATCGCTGCGATTGCTTACAACCAGCGGTTGTGTTTTCATAACGCATATTTCGTTAACTGCGTTTACAGTATGTACAATTGCGCTACACTTAGACGTAAGTTTGTCTAGCGATGAAAATTGAAACACCTTTTGCTTTCAGTATCAGGATGCGAATTAGAAATTAGTCTGGAGATTTAAACTAAAAATCGATTGAAGCAGCTATCTTGAAAAAAATTATAATCAATAGTTAGTTTTGGGGACTAAAATAAGTTCTGGGGGGGCTTAGCCCCTCCCCCCCCCCGTGGCTACGGCCTCGCCTTCCGATAGCGATGTTTTTGACCACTACGGAAACTGAACGGTTTGGTAACACAAATAATATTAGTAATTTAGGACCCATGTGTGGAATGTGCGTTTATGCGTGTACCTTATTACTTTTGTCCAGTTATGCTTCTTTGTCTTTACTATTCACTTTTACAGATGTGCATCTCTTCACTAAACGCGCACCACCGGGATTACCTTTTTGAAAAACCTTTCCTAGTGCGGCACAATTACGTCATGTTTTGGTTAGAGAGACTTTGTAGCGAAATGCATTGGCCTTTCCATAAAACTTCAATTCAAGCGAACATCAGTTTCAGTGAGAATTTGCTTTTCATCGCATCTCAACCGCTACGATCTATTGCACTACGACTGATTATAGTAATTCGAACAATTCACATTTCTGTTTCATACGAAAATATTGAGGTTATACCAATTTTGCAAAAATCGTCAAAAATTTGACGTTTTATCAAGCCTATAGACGTGTAAAATTTCAAAAATTCGAAAATTATTGAGGTCATGCCAATTTTGCAAAAATCGTCCAAATTTGAATTTTTATCAAACCTACACACTTTTCAAAATTTCAGAAAATCCAAAATAATGAGGTTAAGCCTAATTCGCATCATTCGTGAAAATTTGAATTTTTATCAAGCCTGACTTGCGAGTTTTTCGAAAAATGACTTGCAAAATTTCAAAAAATCGAAAAATACTGAGATTATGCCTATTTTGCCAAAATCGTCCTAAATTTGAATTTAGACTTAAATTTTAAAAAAATCGAAAATATTAATGAGAGTATACCAATTTTGCATGAATCGCCGGAATTTGAATTTATATCAAGTCTATAGACTTGCAAAATTTTAAAAAACCTGAAATATTGGGGTTATACCAATTTTGCAAAAACCGCCAGAATTTGAGCTTCTGTCAAGCCTAAAGGCTTGCAAAATTTCAAAAAAATCTGAAATTTTAAAGGTAAGGTAATTTTTCAAAAATCACCTAATTTATTTATCGAACGAAATAATTTTTAAAAATTTTCCTTCTTGAAACCAGAAGTTGAAATAAAAACGAAGCACATCTGCGTTGTTTCCGAGCTCGGTTTTGAGGGCTGTCATTGCACCCCAATTCCACGTGATTTATCTTTTACCCAATAATAGGCCTTAGTGAATTCTGCCTAAATGCTTTCCGTCTTTAAGAATAGGAGAACCCACCTATATCTGGGTATGACAAATATTAGCAAATTGGATCTCGACACATTAGATTCTCCCTCCAAAATTTTCATTCGTGCAATCACCACCACTTTAGCACATAGATCGGGTACTTAGTAATCTGATAACTGATTTTCACCTAGCTATCGTACTGTTGAAACCTGCTTTTACCTCTTTGTAAACGTAAGCAGCACCATTGTCTTAAACCCCTTTTACTCGCACGAAATGACACAATTTCTGTGAATAAGATTGTAATTGGTAATCAATAATTAGTAAAAACATACAGTAAAATATTATGCTGATGTAACGTAAAACATTTGAATGTATCTAGCTCATGGCTAAGCATACGTTTTAAAATCAGGCAGACAAAAAAATAAAAAGTACGCAAAAGTTATCAGACAGTAACTCAATACTTTCAAAAAAATGAGACCCTCTGTAATTTTATGCATTAAAAGGGTTGTTATAACGAAGCCACCTGGGGTGTCGAAAAAGGCGACAAATAGTTATTTCTTAGTGGTGCCCCACTCCCCCAACACATTCAAAATTTAGTCAGATTCGTCGACCGCAACTGGTTTGACCCGACCAGAAATAACGCCCCAATCTCCAGACCATGTTCGGCGCTGGGACAAATGGTTAACTTTTTTATGCTATACGTCATCCCCTCCCATTTCCAAAGAGCAGTTGTACGCCGCTGCATTCAAAAATCAAGTCTGAAGCAAAGTGCGTGAAATAACAGAAGTAAGCGCATGTTTATGAGAACTGTTTAAGGAACTCGCTTGAATTTGTCTCCGGATGTGACGATTACAGCACTGGGAATAGCCAGGAACGAAACCATTCCGAAGCATAGTGATTGAAACTTTTTACTAGCTTCAGTAGAAAACATGCAGTCAGAAAAATTGAAAACATTGTTTATATACTTGACGTTTCAAGATGTTACTCATCCCATTGTCAAAAGTAAAATTTAATTTAGCCTACTCGTCAAAAGTAGAATTTTGAAACCATTTTATTTTTCAACAGTTCGTGATATCACACCAGCAAATCCTCATCCATTGCGAATTTCAAATCAAATATGACACGAAAACTTAGGATCCGTTTGCACGAATACGAAAAATCCTGGATACATATTTACACTTTGTAAACTCTGGATTTGGCACTTTACGAAACACGTAAACACACAGTCTTACAACCGGTTTCGTTCCTGAATCTTAAGCCCACTTCACGCAGTAACACACCTTTAACTGAATTCTTAGTGGTGATGGTGAAGCATGTGATGACAGTGGTTAATAATCTGTATCTGATACGCTAAGAAAATACGGTACGTCAGAAGCATCTCCGCGGTTCAACGGGGACTCCTGAAAAATAACATAGTTTTATCAAATTTTTTATATTCCATTCATTTTTCCCCGTAAAAAGCCATCGAAAAATTGGCGCGTAGTTAGTTATAGCTGCTTAGAAAGCGATGTAGGCCCTTACATCTGTGCAGAGGTCTGTGGTGTTGCAGGCAAATCATATCACTTTGCAATCCCATTGAGAATTTACAATTATCTCCCACAAACTAGATCCATTGGCGCTATACATAAGCGATGTAGGCCCTTACACCTGTGCAGAGGTCTGTGGTGTTGCAGGCAAATTATATCATTTTGCAATCCCATTGAGAATTTACAACCATCTCCCACAAACTAGATCCATTGGCGCTGTACAATCGCAACAAGCACATGGAGTTGGCGGAGTGGTTAGTGTATTAAGCTCCGGAGCTGGCTTTGAGGGTTTGATTCTCAACAAGGTCATCTTCCATGATGAACATATATAGGCAGTGATGAGCACGATAAACCTTTCTGTACTAAAGCGATTACGATAATCGCTAAAGCGCAATTTCTTAAAGCGATATCGCTAATCGATGAATTATCGCCAATAAATTTTTCCGATAAATGTTACGGTAAATTTTCAATGTGTTTGACGAAGTTTTTTAACAAATCAAATTGCAAAAATGTTTTTCTAGATTTTTCAAGAAAAGAGAGCAATAGTTCGCTGACTCTGCCGTAGCATTAAATAAAACAAAGAGAGATGTTTTTAAATGCACCAACATTTTATGGACACCACGTACTTTTTCCATAGCACCAATTCACTAGCCTACCTTTGAAGTTTGAACACTGTGTGCTTAAAGAATCGTTTATCGCGATAATTTATCAGCGATAACAAAATATATTAGAAAAAAGCAATATCGGTAATCCATAAATCAAAACTATTTTGAGCGATAACGCTAAGCGATAATAAATTAACGCCGATAACTATCGCTGATAAATTATCTCAATAAATGCCCATCTCTGTATATAGGCTACTTCATTATTGGTACAATAAAAATCCTAAGCTGCAATTATGTGGCTTGAAATAACTAAAAACAAAGGCAAGCAAATAATGCTAGTTTTAGTAGAACGTATTGTTATGAACCAGATCGAACCGCTTAAATGTTATATATATATTGTCCAGATCATCGGTGGAATAGCGTAGGTGATCAAGCAAGCCGCAAGCCATATTTAACAGCAAACGAGGAAGACGCGAAGTGAGCTCGGCTTTTTGAGACCAGAAATCACGGGGAATATGACAAACGATCAGCACCAGCTTTGAATCGAGCTTAGGATCTGTAACCAGTAGCAGTATCACATGGCCATGATAAGGATGTGGAATATCAGACAATAAATTTGAAGGGTATGGCTTGAAGTTGGCTATAGCTTTACCAGATTGTAAGTTTTTTTGTTTTTTTTTTTATTGAGAAAAATGTCAGGAGCTTAAAATAAACCCGCAGGCACTTGAAATGAACCCGTAAGGATTTAGAGTAAAGCAATTGTTTTTCGCACAATTTTTTTAAATCAAGTGACCTATTTTTCCTTTTTAGGGTTTACTATTATTGGCATATTTATCCTCCTATCACGTGAAAGCGATCAATGCGCTATACGAGCTCGCTTAGGAGTTTACGGCCATATGTCTACCACACTAAGATGGGGAAATCTCGTTAAGTGCCTTTCCCAACGGCACAACAAGTAAACTTGCCGGCATGCTCTCCACACTGTCCCTTAAATGCTGAACGTCAAGCAGGGAAGCTGTGAATACCAATTTAAAGTCATTGGTTTGACCCGACTCGGAATTGAACCCCAAGTCTACCGATCCAGAAGCAGACGCTCCATACCACTCGGCCATCTGATCGGTTCTAAATAAAGCCCTAAAAACGCCTTAAAAACATTATCATATTCAAGTATACACTTGGACTTAAATCTCACAATGTACAGTACATTTAAAATTTCATGAGGTCCGAGCGGTTTTCCACCTTCCTCATCATCACTGGGAATAGGAACAATTGATGGAGAAATTATTGGTTCGGTGTCATCTGAAAAAAATACAGCAATCCAAATTAACGTTATAATCATCTACCACGCCGGTAACCAAGAGGAAAAATAATAAATTAAGATGGTGGCAGGACTCCCAACTCGCAACCATTTTTATACGAGTACCAGTTCACTAAAAATTAATTCCAAGCGGAGTTAAAGTTCTTCATTCTTAACTTTGCAAGTTTGAGTTTGGCCTATCAGTTTTTATCAAGTTCATGCTAAGCTGAAATAATTTTTATCGGGGGTTTAGGGTAAGTCAAACAATTTTTGTCAAGTTTAGGATAGGTTTAAAACTAGATCAATTTTTTTCGAGTTTTTGGTAGGATACTTGACCTTAACAGCAAAATTCGAATGTTAAGATTCAAAAATCACAGTTATTTTTAACACAGAAAAATTTAAATCTAATTTCCAATGAGAATCAAATCGATGATGACTATATTTTCTCGGCGCTATTGATACTTAATTTTTACCTTCTTTTAAACGAGTGTTCAGAAATTCTTCTTCCAGAAACAAGATGCGTGATTTCATTCGTTCAACAGTGCCTTTTAAAGATGCAATTTCGTCTGCAACCTGTCATGTGATTTAGTTAATGCAAACTGTGAATACATGCGCGGTTGCTACAATATGCAACGAATAGAAAACTGCAAATGTAATTAGTGAGGTACATAACATAATAGTAAAAGTAGACGCTGTGCTCGCCTAACACAAATAAATTTACACCAATATTTTTCAAACCAAGCAAAAAGAGCGTTTGCTAAAAATTCATTACACTCATTAAAACCCTTTTCTAGCAATCAGGAAAAAAATACAGAAAAAAATCATTTCCCAAAGTTCAGCATTTCTCCAACGCAGTCTTTCTAGAATGTATCATTTTTCTGGGATAAACTGCAAGCCAGTGACTATTTACTTTGGTTAGTAACTTTGTTTTTCTCAACATGCGGAGGCAAAGTGCAATGAAATTTACCAGTTAATAGCCAACTTTGGCCACTGCCTTCTACTCTAGCGGCAAATGAACGAGCCTCTAGCGCACTCAAGCGTCTAGTCGAGTCAAGCATTACAAAATGAATTCGACCGAAATATTCCTTCATTTCTCGTTGAAGTTTCTTGATTTTATTCTAAATGTATCAAGTCAAAACACCGATAGGTAAGCGAGTACGTTACAGGGGGCTTAGTTTGGCAGTTTATTTTGCGTTAGGCGAGAAAGGGAAGAGCGCTTTTGCTGATCTTCATTTGTAGTATAGGGGAATTTAAGCAGATGGGTGAAATTTATCACGCTAAACTAAATAAACTCACAAATATCCAAAATCTATACCGGGTTATTTGAATGAGGTTATACATGGCCTAACTCACCATTAATTGACGTTGGGAGCTGGCAGCCAAACCCTAAACAAGAAATTTCATTATTCAAAATGTAGCCTACATAAGCATATCTGAGCGGAATAATTTTTTTGAGAGTTCCTTTACCAAATCCAAAACTTGGTTACCAAATTAGCAACTTAATTCTAAGCTATACTGTGCTATTTTTTCATTTACTATGCCAGGTCACGCAAGCTATGAGCCGCTATGCATTTACAGAGCTCACTTTCGCCAAAGTCAAAAATCAGGCTACCAATGGTTGCCTTTTCCTTTTCGTAAAAATTGTATTAACTTACGGATCACGATAAGACTTCTTCACATAGTATTTACCTGTGGCCCCGGCGGTCCAGGAGGACCGGGCGGCCCAGACGGCCCTGGCGGTCCCATGGGGCCTCTAGGACCCTGCAAATTACAAATACTTTAGTCAATGTACACGAATATCAAGCCAATACAACATGCCGGTAATGTGAGATATTGCAAAGCTTTGTGATACCGGTATTAAAACATTAAAATTGAACAGCTTGTTTCTCGTAAAAAGTAGCCGACAAGCACATTTGCTTCAAAACTGCTCCACAAATTACTGGTGTAAGACAATGCAGATTCAAAAATTCAACTTACTCGCAATACAACCGCGTCTTCAAATCTTGACTGCGTGTTATTATCTCCATCCAGCTTTGCGTCTGCACGTCAACAAACAAACGATACGTTTGGTTAGTGTCATCCACAGCTTGAAGATCAATTGCATTGTTATCTTCCTAACGTTACCGAGCGAAGCAGCGAGCAGGCGCTCTTGCTGGTTTGCATTGAAGTTATCGGCGACCTTACACACTTAAAGATGAGGCAATCCATTTAAGTGGATTTCCCAACGGCACAATAAGAAAATTTACCGGATAGTGATCAAGTAAACGTCAATGATTTCACCCTACTCGGAATCCAACTCCAAGCTTATAACTCCAGAGGCGGCAGCTCTATCTAATCGGCCGTCTGACTGGTCAGAAATGACAATTATGAAATAATAAAACTTAATCAAAATAACTCAAATATGTGTAACTAACGGTTAAAGGCCTTTGGGTGTCTTTTTACGGTAATTGTGCCACCATATCAAGGTCACCAACTGTATTGGATACCCAACAGCCCCCTCTAACCATCTGTTTTAAGCCAATGATATGAAGTTATTCAGCAAATACATGAACTCACAGTCAAAATCGGATTGCAAGAACACTGTGAAATTGTATCCATCCGCATTACAAGTGTTGTTACAATCTTCTGGTCTTTCAAAATTGTTTTCGTTGCCACGACAACCACCGTACACGAACACAGAACATTTGCGAGTTAGAGCGTTGTAAAAATATCGATAAAATGTCCCACGGCAGGGTCCTGGATCAAGGGGTAATATGCATCGATCATGGGCTGAAACAAGAAGGAACAAAAAGTCAGTATTTAATTACTTTTCACATGGATTCTTCATTACACTCGCGTCATTACGCCGAAGCGTGTAACGAGTAGCGGGCCCATCTGCGCGGCTTAGCGCCAGAGCAACAACGCTCCAAAGAAACGTTGCAGCGATAGAGAGACCGTGGCGGCACCGTGTCCGATTTTACCGGCTTGGGATTCGAACCCTAGCCCTCCTGCACCGATAGCAATGTCGTAACAACTGAGTTAACCGGCCAGTCAGTAGCCTATATAATTACTTTTACAATTCAAAAATTGTTGGTAGGGGAGGTTGGAAAGTTTGTTTGTTTTATTATGTTCAATCTGCATCGGCAGTTTACCCGCTATTTTGAACAAGACTTGAAGGAATTGCACGTTCGATGCGATGTACTGCGCAAAAATAGCTCCAGGAGTACCGATTTTCAATTTCACCACCGCGCAACGCCCTTACAATTGTGCAAACCAGTCTCTACGCGTGAATGTATTGTAAATATTTAAATGGCATCGAATTGATGTACCTCGTTAACAAAAGTAAAAAACGTAGTCGTAGCCATTGCACAATGGTAGGCAGGGGGAATCCCCTGAGTTTTTAGGTGTAAAGTAACCATTGCTCCCAGATGGTGGCTGATTCTACCTAATACGGTTTTGACACTACATTCTTGTGACGTTAAGAGCTCGTTCTTTGGCTTCTAAACTTACTTTCATCTAAATTTGTCCTGGTTCCACGACTTGAAACCTCCTCAGGTTCTTCTTCCGGCTCTAAACTTATTTTTCCGCCGCAGGCTCGCTCACAATCATTTGGAAATTTAAAGTTATTTTCATTTTTTCCACAACCACCGTAGACGAAAATTTGGCACTTGTTAGTAGCTGGGTTGTAATAAAATCGGCTGTACGATGCCCGACAAGGTCCTTCTACTTTCGGCAGGTAGCACAAAGATGGTAAAGTGTTGCTACCTACAAAACATGATGTACGTAAACAAATTACGCTAGCTTAAGCAACTTGTTGAAGCGATGAGAATTATTGTGCTATTCGTAACCCTGTCAGGAATCAAACTCACGTCCTGTGGTTACAAAATTCAAATACACTCAATATGGCAACATCACTGCTAGAATAACTTGTTTTAAAGAGGCTAATCGGTTAAAGCTTTGCGCAACAATTAAACCGTTTGTTTTTTTTTTGCTTCGGCTCCTAGTAGTGTCCTAATAAAGCACTTAACGCCTTTGTTCTCTGCTTGATGGTTTTTGGGATCAGTTATACGGATCATAATGTCACACAATAGCAAAATAAACTTTTCCAAATAAGGGCGATTAAACTGTTTTATCAACGGAGTTGAAAAAAGTGAATCCGTACTTTGCACAGTTGTTATTGGCTCCATTCCACCGCATTCATCTCTGCAAGCTGACGGAGTCAAAAAGTTATTATCATTTCCTTTACATCCTCCGTAAAAGAAAAATTTGCAACGACCTTCAGCTCTGTCATAGTAAAACCGCGGGAGAAGAGCCTTGCAAACTCCAATCAATTTCGGCAAATCACAAATAGGATTCCGATTCGTTTTAACGTCATCAATATTACCTAAAACAATACGTCTGAACTTAAAACTCCTTTTTATCACAAATTGGAAAACAAAATCAAATCTATGCAACATTCTCTATCGGAAAATTCTTTAAATACAAGGACAATCAAGCACTCCTCCTCAGAAGCAATGTTGTATACCGGTTAACCTGTTCATCCAATACCACATTGGTCAAAGCAGACGTAACCTTATCACGCGTTTACAAGAACAGGACCCCGGCAATAAAAGGTGCAGCAACACTAATGTATAACAAAACACCTCCTTGAAAATCCTTCTCACATCATTGACTTCAAAATCTCAATTCGTTTACTTGCATGAACCAAACAACCACAGTCGGTAGGGTAAAGCTTCAGGTTATTGGTCCCTTTTAAAACTTGTTTTATGTTGTCCGAAAACAATACACGCAAATAAATCCAAGTTTGCTTAAATGTGGGCTCGTTCTAAGCCTTCATTGGTCTTTCGATTCCAGTTTAATCAACTAAGCAAAAATCGATTGTGAAAGTAACTATCTAACCCTACAAAACAACTAACTTTTACTGCTTGAAAGGCAATTAAAGTTGAGCCTAGCGGTCATGGCAGTTTTAAAAGAGTCGTGCCAAATCGCTACATTTGCTTACTGAAGTCGTAGAGAGCATTTTTCAAAAACACGTGCAATATCCTGAGAGGGCTGTAAGCTGTTATTGATACCTGGCTACCTGCATGCGCCACGAAAATGCTATCAGAAGTTTTAGTTGTTACAGCCGGCCTAAGCCAAGAGTTTGCCTTTTCAAATAAAAAAATTACAAATAATTGCTTTTGCCATAAAGAACTTTGCTACGTTGCTTACTAAGAAAGTCAGATGCAGACTTTCCACCACACGCTTCCTCACAATCGTCAACATTAGCAAAATTATTTCCATTGCCTTTACAACCTCCATATACAAAAGGAAGACATTGTTGTGTTTGAGAATCATAGTAAAACTTTTCAATTCGACCTCTGCATGGACCAGTTTGCTTGGGCAAAGTACAAACGTCTTCCACTAGAAAACAAAAAAGGAAACTCAAACTTTTTAGTTTTAAATGATTGGCATTTATCTTATTTTTTAATTTTGAATATTGAAACTAAACCATGGTGAGCCAAAGTACATGAAAAGTAGCAGTATTACGCTGAAGCGTTTAACGAAGGGCGAATCCCATCTCTGCGGCTTAGCGCTTACAACACAGCTTTAAAATCCGAAGAAACATCGCAGGGGTGGCGAGCAATTGGTGACACGATGTCAGATTTTAATGGCCTGGGGATCGATCCCCAGATTCCGGTACCGAAAACGACATCTTTCACTACTGCATTGACCATCCGGTTACCATGGTGTATTAACTAAGAAAATTAATAGAAGAAACAAAATTGCCAATGGGTTGATTAGATTGGGTCTAAAAATAACTTACCAGAGACACAAGCTTCTCTACAATCATGGATATTATCAAAATTATTTTCATTGCCTCTACATCCTCCATAAATGAAAGGAAGGCATCGTTGGGTTTGAGAATCATAGTAAAACTTTTTAAATCTTCCTATGCAAGGTCCAGTCACTCGAGGTAGAGTACAAACGTCGGTTTCTAAAATAATATTCTGCATCAAAGTTTTTAGCAAAACTTTTAGCATATTGGCACATTCGGCAGAAACTTTTGCTCCTAAACGTCTGCAAAACCGGTAAAATGCTTTGATTAAAAACAAAGCACTAGAAAAATTATTTTTTATTTAACCTAACTTCTTTTAATTATCCCATCGCTAAAAGTAAAATCAAATCTTCATTATTCAAAATTACGCCGAAGCCTGTAAGGATTCGCGGGGACAATCAATCCTTGGTTTAACGCGTGGGCAAAACAGCTCTGAAGCAACGTCGCAGCGGTGGCGATGCTGTGACAATTTGACCAGCCCGGAAACTGAATACAGACCTCTCGGGTCGACAGCGATGTCTTCTACTGCGCCAACGGGCCGCACTTTAAAGCTCTTTTCATTGACTAGTTTTTAATTATGTTTCCATTTAAATCTAGAATTTAACCACTGTGTAGTGAGCTTGTGTTCAATCGACTTAAACAGAAAAACTAGATATCAAACTTTTGTGCAAGCAACAGTAAGAATAGCGTGGAAAAATGTACCAACTTCATGAAAAATTATAACCCACCATCACACACTTCTTGGCATTCCTCGGCGCTATCAAAATTATTTTTATTTCCTCTGCATCCTCCATATATAAAAGGAAGACATTGTTGTGTTTGAGAATCGTAGTAAAATTTATTGAATCTTCCTCTGCAAGGTCCAGTTACTCGCGGCAGAGTACAAACATTCACGTCTGAAACAGATAATTTAAAACAGATAGAATACATTAAAAACGCTTTTGAGAGAAACGGCCTGCTATAAAATCTACTGCAACGAAATTGCGATGTTGCTTATATTATTTACTACAAAATAGGTAAAATGTTTAAAATTAAAAATTGTCACAAAAATGAAATATAACCAGCCTAGCTAAAAATCAATAGCAATAAACGAAGACTAATTTTCACCTAGTTGACAACGAAATTAAATGCACAGAGGCTAAACTGTTTAAAATACAAAAACTTGGTCGGATGTAATACCTGTAGTTCCAAAAGTTCAAAAAACTACATCAAGTCGAATCATCATTGCACTCGCGTTAATCCACCGAAGCGTGTAACGAGTGACGTGGCATTTCCGCGGCTTATCGCCTGGGCAACACAGCTCCGAAGAAACGTCGCAGCGGTGGCGCGATACTGTGTGCGATTTTACGGGCCCGGGAATCGAACCCCAGACCTCCACACCGATAGTTATGTCCTTAAACACTACGCCAACTGGCCATCAAACAGCTACATATTATGAAAAATATCGATGCAAACTAGTGTTTCCTCCCGGGATTTCCCGTTTCCCGGGAAATTTCCCGTTTCCCGGGAAATTCATATATAAACTCAAACCAAGTTTGTCAAAACAACATAACAAATGCTAAAAAATAGATCTGAAATGCTGAAAATCAGAAAAAATGGCAAAATAATCAAGCTTGAGAAAAATTCCCTGGAAAATTTCCCGGGAATTTCTCGAATTCCAAGAATTTTCGGGATTCCGGGAATTTTTTTGAAAATTTCCCGTTTCCCGGGAAGTTGAAAATCTGGGAAAAAGGGAAACCCTAATGCAAACACCAGTTTACTGTATTTTTCCTCATTCATAGATTTTCAGTTACCCGCATCGATTGATGCAGACGTGTGGACACAAGCTTCGCGACAATCATCGACACTATTAAAATTGTTTTCATTTCCTTTACAACCTCCATATACAAAAGGAAGACATTGTTGTGTTTGAGAATCGTAGTAAAACTTTTCAATTCGACCTCGGCATGGACCAGTTTGCTTGGGCAAAGTACAAATATCTATAAGTAGAAGAATTTATTTACATAAAACAAACGAGGGTTTCGGAATTTCGTTCCTAATCAGTATTTTTACATGTTATGCGCATGATATTATTTGAAGTTATCATACAATATCATAATTCTTAACAAATGTTGCAACTTGCAACCCACGAAGCTTTTAAAAATCGTTCAATCAATTTTGTCTGTTTTACAGTCGATAGGCTTCTCTCCACCGCAAAAGCCGTTTAATAATGTTGAACAACGTACAGCATTAATTCTTTTCATTTTGGAAGCATTTCGTTCCCCATGCAAACAATTTCAACATCCACTAACTTAATTTGAAATGAAATTCGCTATAACTCAGAGATTCAGAAACTGTTTTCGCTCAAGCCTCAGCGTTTGTAAGAACTCGAATCAACCTGGTTTAATTTTTTGTCCTTGTTCCTGCGATGGTTTTAAGCAATCCAGTCTCCAAACAGTACCATCAATATGCTACATTGGTGGATGCAGAAAAGAGGGGCTACGGATACTTCAGCCACCCTAAGTTTTAGATCACATGCTAATGCATTGGTAATGCCACGCTTGTGAAGTACAAAGCTGCATGATCAACATTTTCTTGATTGGCCGCCATGTCCAAAAAAACATGGGCCACCCGTTGTGGCATCCACTAAATAAGATATATTTAGTTATTTACCAACTATACAAGCTTCTTGACATTCCTCTTTATTATCGAAATTATTTCCATTTCCTCTACATCCTCCATATATAAAAGGAAGACATCGTTGTGTTTGAGAATCGTAATGAAATTTTTCAATGTGACCTTTGCATGGACCGGTTTGTTTTGGCAAAGTACAAACGTCTTCGACTAAAAAATTGATAGAAGAGTGAAAACCAGGAGACAAATATCGCGCAGAGTGCGAGGCATGCAACAGATTTTCCCACCTTGTCTGTTTTATTTTCTTTCACCAATCACGCGAAACAACGCGACATTTACTTACATAATAATCGACAATCGTTGTCGTGTTCGAGAGTACATGAACAATGCTGTACATGAACACGTGTTCGAGAGGCCCAAAAATTATGCGTTTTTAATCGATATATAGAAATCTTTGTTCCAGAAAAGAGAGCTCTTATGGTGGTAAAACAAGTGATTTCTTCAAATATCCTTTTCATCAATTAAACAATGAGTAACTGAATTTAACATTTGGGTAACGCCATAAGGAAAATACTACTCAGCTATTCGATTAACTGCAGACGGCTTTTGGTAATTAGAAAATCATGATAACTTTTGATAATTTTTTCGCTTAAAACTGTTCATTTTTTTATTTAGAAATTTACTTGCTAATGAAAGAAACAAACATATTGATTGATTACTGTATACCTCTATATTGTCATTCACAACTTACCTGTACTACTTGATGTAGCCGTTTCGACACAAGCTTCGCGACAATCATCGACACTATTAAAATTGTTTTCATTTCCTCTACAACCTCCATATACAAAAGGAAGACATTGTTGTGTTTGAGAATCGTAGTAAAACTTTTCAATTCGACCTCTGCATGGACCAGTTTGTTTGGGCAAAGCACAAATATCTATTAACGACACAAAAAAATAATTTGGAAAACACTGTGCATAATTATTCGAAATTCCATTTCTGCATCAACTTTGACAAGACAAAAGTTTCAAAAAAGGTTTGAGAATCAACAGTCCAGTATAACGAAACTCTGAGGCCTATGCAAAGCCATTTATTTCCAGCTCTAGGCTACATAGCTCATTTTTTAAAGTGGATCAGTTTTAGGAAATTTTTTAAGTTTCGAGAATAACTTATTTTACCTTTCCCAAATTTTGGTAAAATTTTTATATTTTAATTAAAACCATTTTAGTTTTCTCAAACGCACTGTAGGAGATTCAAAATTTTCGGCATGTAGTCGCAATTACAACTAAAGTTATATAACGGTAGTTCTATTTAGGGACGTAACCAGCGAAAAATTTAGGGGAAGGCAGGGCCCGATTTGGACAATAATAGGCCCCGTTTTTATTCGTTAACCATCTCTAAAAAAAGGTCTTCACACGTTAAAAAAGGGATCCCTGACCACGTAGTTGCATCTCTTGCTATTAATGGTAAAAATTATAAAATTCTTGAAACATATTTTTACTCACCAACTACACAAGCTTCTTGGCAATCCTTGACATTATCAAAATTATTTTCATTTCCTTTACATCCTCCATATACAAAAGGAAGACATTGTTGCGTTTGAGAATCATAGTAAAACTTTTCAATTCGACCTCTGCATGGACCAGTTTGTTTGGGCAAAGTACAAACATCTTCGACTAAAAAATAACAGCAGATTGAAAACTAAGAAATATATAGGCCTACCGCGTAAAAATGCGTTCATCAATGCGGGTCGCGCGACAATTTTTTTCACAATTTGTGTCTTTTCCTGTTACCGAACAAGCGAAATCCTGCAGCATTTGCTTATACCGGTTTAATAAAGTTGAGGCATGCCAAACTGCCACGCGTCGCTTTGCCACCAGCAGCGTATCACTAAACGCAATTAATTCAGTGAAACTAAGCACTGCACTTACGGTGTTAGCACGGTTTTTCAGCATTAGAACCGCTATAATATTGATAGGACTAGCTGTAATAAGTTGAACTGCGGAAAAAAGCGTGCCCAAAGTCCAATCAAGCTCTTGAAAGGTCCGGTTAGCAGACTAAGTAAAATTTGTTATAATAACGCGGGCAAACATTATTGTTTGGTAACTCCTTTTTATAACAGAAACAGGAGCAGAAATAAGCCTACATTTTGAACGTCTCCGTATTGTTGTGTCACGAATGATGATCTTTTATTACGAATGCTGGCTTACCCTAAGTTTAGTTGTTTCGGCATTGCTGCTGGCTAATGATATTAAAAAAGCGTTCCAAAAAAAAGTTCAGACGATATTTAAGTCCAACCATAAATTTTGGAAATTAGGTTTCACTGACCTTTTAGGGAACGAGTAGACAAATCTGACACTCGGACATCACACATTCGACGGCATTCATCAGGACTATCGAAGTTATTGGCGTTTCCTTCGCACCCGCCGTAGATGAAAGTCCGGCATGTTTGTGTGTTTAGATCATAGTAAAATTTCTCAATTCGTCCCCGACAAGGCCCTCTTTCTCGTGGTAACGTACAAATTGCATCTTCATCTGCAAAACATGAAAAGTTAGTTTTTTAGGCGCTCAAAAACGTAAGTTTGCAACGCTACTATTTGACGGCGCGACTATTCGGCATGACCGACTTGGTGTCGAGACATCTTACCGGGTCCCTAACCCCTAACTCTAAACCTAAACCGATCCCTAAACAATCCGGACCCCAGCTCAAACCCTAATCCGAACTCGAATCCTACCTGCCTGAAGGCCGAGTCGGTCCAGCCGAAAGTCTTATACCGATATGACGGCATAATCTCAAACTTCGATGTTGCCAAACGCCAAGTAGTTGTGGAAAGCCAATTTTAAAGTCATTGGCATGACTTCACTAATAACTGAACACGCTCTTTCAGCATCAAAATCTGTTTTAAGAAACAGCAGGCTTGAAAATGACTGTGATATAAAACAAGCATAAACTCAAATCAATTTTCGAGATGGTTTAGCTCAGTTCTTATAAACGCCGACGTTTAGCACTTATAAACACCGACGTTCAGTCGGAAAGTCAAAGTTCGATTCCGCATCTGCCACCTCCCTCTATATATTGCTGGAGGCAGAACAGCAAACTCGAACTATCGACAACGGAATTCAATTGCGAGTTCGAGTAAGGTAATTTTTAACGAGTTCATACTTAACTCAAAACCCAATCAATTGTTTCCGAGTTTCCGATAAAGTTTGAGTTCAAAAATTTTAGGCAGTGTTTAGAGTATCGGCGGCCTTTTTCTTTTGAAAATGCTCTTTGTACACACCAACCCCTCAGTTACATTAACTTTAGGCCTTTAACCCAATTCCCAATCTCCCCCCCTTCTTTAATTGTACTCTAATACCCTTAATTCAATGTTTCAAGTTGCTGCTCATGACGTCATATCAACGAGACACCAACGTCATGTAAATAAACAAACAAGCAGTCCGGTGCAGCAGCGTTTTCATAATGGAAACCGGTCCGGTGCTCTAAACACTATCAAAATTTTATTGTTCGAGTTCAAAAATTTTCAATGTTAGACTCCGGTAAAAACTTCTAGTTTGCATCCATGGATGGAGATCAAAAAGTGCTCTTACTTGTTGCAGAAGTATTGGACGGTGTAGGTCCAGGAGGACAGTTGTCAGCATCAAAGTTCAGAGGGACATCAGCATTTAACCCGGATGCTCCATCATGCAGAATTTGGGAGTCGTCATCTACTGGGATATGAGAGTCACTCTCTCCCGATTCGAGATCAGGTATAAGTTCATCTGATTCGTAGTTTAAACCTGTAAAAAGTATATTTTTACGAATCTTTTCAAGGTTGAAGCCGGAGCCGGATTAAGGAAGGGAAAGGGGGCCTTAGCGCACCGGCCCTCCGCGATAGAGACCCCTAAATCAAAAGCGCCCTCTAAAATAAAAAGATCTGCTGCTGACGTCACAATCAGGTATGCGAAATGCCCCCCCCAAAAAAAATTAGCCTCGGGGCCCCACAAATCTTGATAGGTCTACGGCCCATGTTGAAACGAGCCCTAAAGTATAACACAGGCTGGTAAAATACGCACTTGTCACGCAAGCCAAACGTGCATCACAATTATACACAAATTTTATAAAAAAGCCGAAAATTTAGCATTTCAGAAGTGAAAATGTGAAACACTGTGCATTGTGAACCTACAACCAAAACAAAGGACAGTCTAACTTCAACAATACACTGTTGAACACTTATTTTTAATTAATCGAATCAACAAGATATTTTGCTGAAATGACTATAGTTACCAATAGGACATGTAATTTCACTCAGGTTAAAGCACGCACACACACATGCGACGACACTAAGTCTCCTAATCAAATACTTGTTCCACTCAAAAAAAGGGGTCAAAATTGATGGACGTCTAACTTGTTTTTAGCAATTTGAGCGTTCTTCAGCAATTTAACTTACTTGGTTGAGTGGTTGGTTGGTTGGAGCAACATACATCACAGCAGTAACCAATTGGTCTGAATTTATACTGGCATTCTAGCTCTGGACATCTTATTTCAAAGCATTCTACAAGTCCATTAAAGCAAGAGCATTCTCTGCATTCCGAACTTTTCCATACCGCCATATTTAAGCGAGAAACTCCCTCATGAATGCAAGATTCCGCCCCTTTTCAAAAAAAATGAAAACATTCTGACATTCAAAATAACTTATTGTACGTACATGAAATATATATAAAACTTTAAAATGTATGCCGGTACCGAGTTCATCGGTTTATCTTTTGGTGTCGCAGTGCATGGTTTAACCCTCTATGATCCCACAGTTATACCCTCAATACCCTCTATGATCCCACAGTTATACCCTCAATACCCTCTATGATCCCACAGTTCGAAACTGAAGTTCGCTTTTACATCATTATGCTTTTGGAAAGTCACTTAATGCTTATTTTCTTTCTTTGATTCATAAACAACTACATGTTCAAAATTAAAAAAGGTTAGTTTGGCTTTTGAAATTAAACCACCGTTCCTGGATTGAGTTTGAAAAATGACGCATTACACAGAACAGCCTTTTTGTGTCAGGGGGAAGGAATTGAAATCTAGATTAAAAGATTGTGTAACAAAAAAAAAAACACTTATGAAACTGAAATTGTTTTTTCCTAATGTTTTTTTAAACTCACTACTTTGTCTATCTGTCGTTGATGATAAAAAAGCAGTTTGTTCGCTAAATCTTAGTTCGTAATTAGGAAAAATTAAAACCTGCAACTGGCAAAGCAAAATATGCAGTACAGCATGGGAATTCACAACCTGCTTTTTTAGCCTTTGAGATAAATAAATTGTAATATATGAGCTAGGTTACACGTTTCCAGTAAAAATGTTCAACAAATTAATTAAAAACATTGCAAATATGTCAAAACGTTTCAAAACAAAACACAAGCACATTCCAGAAGCGTAGCCACGACCAAATTTCAAATTCAAACAATCTTCAGAAGTTCGTATTTTCATCAAACACACAAAATTTTGGTAGAAAAATTGGACAAATGTTAGGGAAATTCCCTTTCTCTCTCCAACTAATCCACAGGATAAAGCAATACTACTGCTATTGAATGCGTGCATGCAACACTAGAAGTTATACAGAAACATACAAGAAATCACTGAGTTTGGAAAACTAAAGACGATAAGAAAGAGAGAAAATTAATTACTTCATGCGATACACAACTAACGACTCCTAAACAAACAATTGAACTTCAGTAAACTACGCATTAAATCTATGAGGTTAATCGGATCTAACAGCGACATTTCAAAGCTCATGCGCATATACCAAACAATTCAATTATCATGCAGAGTGGTTAAAGGCAATGCTGTCGGCGCGGCATGTCTCGAGTTCGATTCCAGGGCCGGTCAAGTCGGACAGTGCCGCCAACGGCTTGGCACCGCTGCGACGTTTCTGTGAGCAGTGTGCCCAGGCGCCAAGTCGCAGAAAAGGGCCCCGACACTCGTTACACGTTCTATAGCGAGTAGGCAACCATGAAAATTTGATTTTTGATTTTTTTTCAATTTTCAATTACTTACTATTGAGACTAAGATCTAAATAAATTGTATCAAGTAGCATTTACTCAAATCAAATGCAAAAAATTAACGAAGTAAGTTTTTTTGTACTGAGAAAAGAGGACAGACGTCAGTGTATACCGGTAGCACATTTTCCCTCGCTTTTTTGTCCTTGCAATCTACTATGTTTGAGATGTTCTAAAAACTTCCAAAAGAAAATAATTTTCGAGGAATAAAGCTTTTGCTTAAAATTGCTTTTATTACCTTTGCAATAAATTTGTATACATCAAGCCTAACCAGTAAGTAGTCACTACTTTAGGGTCGCTGTGTTAGTATTGCAGCAACTACGGGACCAAGAGCAAAATAAGTATGTTAAGCGTATTTTATCATAAAACAACTCATGTTAGTAAACTATGCAAAGAAATAGAGCAACATAACAATTAAAAAGACAAAACTTCGCAAAATGTTAGTAGGGCTAAAGCGAAAATAGTAAAAATCATGCATAGACTGTACTTGGATTCAATAGAAATGCACAATAACGCAAGTTACTAGATTTTCATTTTATTAACACTAGATAACGGTAACACCAATCTTTCGACGGTATTCTTCGAATTTTTGTGATGCGACACCATTAGTAAAAATGACGGAGAAGGGAAATCGTACTTATAGCACGGATTTAAGTAATCACCTTTAAGTTTGCTTTCATGTAATTTTCTAACAAACTAACACCACTGAAAAATGAAATCAGCAAGTAAAATCGAAACAGAAGGATAAGCTTAAACGCAGGCATCTAATCATTGACAAAAGGCAAAGAATTTTATGAAACTTTGAGCGAAAAATTGCTGAATGAAGAAGATTGCGAAGTAGGCTATCGCTCTTAACAGTCGGTAGCTAGCATAATAACTACAGAAAACGTGCAATATAATCACATAATAACTACAGAAAACGTGCAATATAATCAGTTACCGCTTAGAAATGAACCCGACACGAAAAAAGGTAACGCGTAATACCGCTATAGCCATCAACTGCAGTTGATAAAATATATTGTGCATTCCCATTTTCTAAAACCAAGATTACACCAAATAATACAAACCAGCAGCGTTGCCAGGCAAAATAGGTCCAAACATTAATGCAACTCTAAATCATTTTCCCGGTTTTACTAGCTCCTATTACCCCAAATATAACAAGCTGGCTACGTCACTGAAAGTGTAAGCAAAGCATTCAGCAGCAGTAGTACTGACTCACCACAAGAAGTGAAAGTAAGGTCGTCAATGGCCACATATTCCAAACCACTACGGTCCTCACGGGCCTCAAAAAGCACTTGATACGGTCGTTTGTAATTAGGTAGAGGAACAACACTCTTTTTCCAGATGTTAGTGCTATTATCAGTTATATTAAGCACCGGTATGCGATAAGGGGGGTGACAGGGGAGTAAAAAGACCAGGAGGCCTGATTTGGGGGTGATTGGGCCCCCTATGAGGTATCGGAATGTTAAGCAGAGTCCAATTTGAGAGTTGGAAAAAAACGGTGTATAGAGTCTTGCAATAGCTTTACGTTTGCCTATTGAGGTAGATGGACGATAAATAAGGTAATGATTGCTTGGGTATACATAACTGGGAGTTGAATTTACAAACTGAGGTAGTTGGTTGTGAAAAAGACGTGAACTTGCAACAAGCAGAAAGTTAGAGGGATTTCGCTTAGGAATAACAAGTTTGTTTTCGGTTTTCCATCTTTTCGAATTATCCTTCATCAAGCAAAAGGTTCCTCCTTTCCTCCTGGGCCCTTGGGATTCGTTAGAATGTCTTCGTTTTCTTCCAATGTGATGAGGAAGGTGGTGATCGAAATCACAACTCAATCCAAAGATCGATTTCTTCCACAAACTTGAACCGCAAAATTCCACCATAGAAGGACCATCCGCAACCACTTTGGAAACCATTACAGACGACCTTGGCTCAGAAATGATTTCTAACCATTTACAAAAAAATTATGGGTGTCAAAATATAAAATACTAATGCGAAAATGAAAATACTTGCATATTGAAAATACTGTAGGTAGAATAGACAGCAAACAATCGCAGAATACAGAAAAACCATAAATCATTATTTGAATCAAAACTTTACATTTTAGTACAGTCTGTTTCTCTTTGATGAGGTCATCAGGTAAGGTTCCTACTTGAATACATTTTAAACACTCGACTTTGGTACGTTCACAAAAGAAAAATTGTGTTTCAATAAGGAGTGTTCGAGTTTCCGCATGGCATATTGGTGAACTGTTTATTGTCTAAATGAAGCCGTGATTAATTCAACTATAAAATACACTTTGTATGAAATAAGTATTATTTTACGCATCGCGTTTCAAAAAAATTTAGATCAATTTCAACGAATTTTTTTTTCACCAATTGCAAATTGCTGTCATTAGACCCTGCCTATAGAAGTTATTGCAGTATTAACCTCGTTCATTTAATACTTAAATTTATGACCGATAACAGAGTTACGGGTTATAGTATGTGTGCTACTCAATAAACTAAGATAACCACACAATTTAACGAGCTGAAAGATAGTTTTGTTAGCTTAAACGATAAAACATTTACCTAAAATGATTCTTAAGAGTAAATACATTGGAAACCAACTGAAAGAACAAACAACGTTTAAGTGCATCATTGATATAATGTTAACGTTTTACGATTTTTACAAAGTTTAACTTGATCTAATTTTAAAGTTACTTTACCAGAAAGTAATCAAAAAAGTTAATAAAATATTTGTGCTAAAAACTATGTTAGTTTGTGGCTAGAACGCTGAGCTGCATGTCCCATGACGACGTAAAACTCGGGTAAAACACAAGACGAAAATAGTTTAACGAGGAAAATACAACCACACCAATTCGCATAGGCCCACAGCCCTGTATGTACTGCTGATGATGACAGGTGAATCTATGTTGTCGAAACGTCAGTTGAAGTGTCGATGTGGCTCTGTTTTTTCTCCACAATACAAAAACTCGTTATTTCAGTCATCTATATTTCAAATGCAACATTATTTTAACCGCACGCTATATTCTGAGTTACAAAAAATATACATAAGTGAAATTTGTTGGTATCAAGTCAAAAACATAGAAAGCACAAAAACCAGAAATTACGTTGCGATATCAATATCCGGGCGCATATTTATGTAATGTACCCAAAACACCAGCAGAACCAACAATCTTGTTTTATTCCATTATCTTGACGAACCCGATTGTTGAAATCATGCCACAAGCGAAGCCGCGACGAGAATCGAACCCAAAACTAGTGTAGCGCTTTCCTCTCTACGCTGCGTCCCAAGCCACTGCACCATCACACTTTCGTTGCAATAATGCACAAAATGGCGTTTATAAACCCACGCTTTGTCAGAAAAAAGCAAGGTTCTGCTGGTGCTGGGTACATTACATAGAAATGCTACCCGGGCAAGGTACCTAGCCTATTCGTAATGCTCAGAAGGATCAAGCCATGTACCCTGACCTAGGCCATATTATTCAAGTTGACGAGAAATTAATTTATATTATGGTGACCGTTCGATGAAGTGACAATGTTTTCAATATTTATATGAGCTGAAGTATAATTTCAATTCCGCGTATTCCATCAATGCAATAACACAATTTGGGAATTCGGAGTGTTAGTAATTAATAGCGGACTATACGAGCAGTTTAACACCTAATCGGACCATTAGTAACTGTTAATCAACTTAAACAAATACATACTAAAAGTATTGTATAATATCATTGCTCACCACATATAAAAAATTGTAGAAATTGTCTGGACAATAACATAAGGGATAACGCTGGCCAACTACTAGCTACAATAACTGACATAAAACGGGAATTTAAGTGAAACCCAAGAAGGCTGAAAAAGCAACGAGGGTGTCCACAACGTAGTGCACAAAAAATGGTTACCGGTAATCACCTTTTTCGAGACAATTAATACAAGAAACAATAATTATAACCGCACAAATTATTCTCCTTAAAACTTATCCATAACAGCGGCTCATATACCTTCGTTTTCAACGGGACTTGCAGCGGTTGAAGCAACACTTTCAGAGCAAGAACATTCACCAGGTAGTCCAGGCAATCCCGGTGGTCCGACAGGGCCCTGTACCCCAGCTTCTCCTGGGCTTCCTCTATCACCTTTGGGACCATGGAGACCTGGTAAACCATCTATTCCGCTCAGACCTTCAGGCCCAGTGCTACCTAAAGATAAATTAAGAATAAAAATGCGCGCAGTCATCAGTTGGAGTGTTTAAATACAATCTTACCCGGTAAACCAGCGTCGCCGCGCTCGCCTTTAGCTCCTGAAGGACCAGGAGGTCCTAAAAAACAAAAAGTAATTATCAAGTTATCTGCTTGCAGTTTTTTTCTGAAAAGTTGAGCGGTTTATGATTGAATAAAGTTTGTATATACGACATTTCCATACTTTCATCGCATACAAGTTTGCGATGTTCCATCAGGTGTCAATCTTTGCGACTTAAGCAGCAATCCACGAACGTCAAACTGGCTGCAGCAATAAGTTATGCCGATGCGGTATTTTGTTACATTGCCTGACCAAGTAATCAAACGCATCACTCCAGCATTAGCATCACCTACGGATTTTCATTTTTAAAATAGTAAGTAAAGCTAAACTTCATCTAAACTTATTTAAGTAAAAAACGTCTATTGAATGTTTTATCAATTCAAAACTAACCGGAGAAACCTATAGGTCCTCTGTCTCCTTTTTGACCGTTTTCTCCTTTATCGCCAGGTTTGCCAACCGAGCCAGGCGGTCCTGCATCTCCAGTGAGGCCAGGAAGTCCAGGTGGGCCTGCCGGTCCCGTTGCTCCAGTATTTCCTTTCGGCCCTGATGGTACAGATGAGCTTCCTTTATCTTGTAAATCGGAATCAAATTTGTCTTGAACCTGTTGGAAAATCAAATTACTGCATAATTGTGAATATTTTAGACTAAATTAAACGCAAAGTTAAAAGTGCGGGGCAGCAAGTGCTTCAAAGTGCCAGTCCAAGAAAAATCTAAATGCCTGACTCAGATGATGTTATTTCTGTTTTAAAGGGAAAATTAAACTATTGCTTTAAATTAGTGCAAATGACGGCCCATAACAATTATTAATCATGAATGATAGAACGCTATTAATGCAGGCCTACAAGAAAAATAACATACAAACACTCAACCCTTCGTACTCCCCGCTCATACCAAACGCCTGCAGAGGAAACTGCAAAGACTAAGCTATATGTTGACCTGATCGGGAATTTAATCCAACTCTCACGGCTACCACGCCGACGCCCTTTACCCATAATTAACAAAATGCAAAAAAGACAGTGACAGAGTTTCAAAAAATCAAGCTTTGAGATAAAATACGCGCTAAAAAAGGGGGCAGCCCGCGAAAAAATTAGTGGAGGTCAGGGCCGGGTTTAGACAATGAGAAGCCCCGATTTTATTTGACCTAACTCATCGATCTTCAAAAAATGGGGCCCTCTTACGTCAAATAGGAGGCAAAGTCCCAATGGCCACCCCTGGCTAAACCACGGTTAAAAATGCACGTTAAGCCAAGGTAATTCATAATTCTAAAAAGATCACACCGACAACTTAAACCTCAACACTGTACCACTGCTACAGCCTCAAAATCAGGGTGCGAAGTAGGGGGGATATCCCCCAGTAAAAACAGTCGCCCCAGCAAAGTAAAAAAGATTACCTGGGGAGGAATGCCAAAATGTCCCCCCCCCCCAGCGATAAGTACCGTAAAAAGCTAAATGTTTTTTATATGTGTAGCCTGTTGGTGCGGACTGAAGATTGTCAGTAGGGACAAGGAGGTAAAGGACGTTACCAATTACTGTATTTTATTCCAAATCGTTGGAAACAGTAATGGCCTTTCGAAATTCGAAGTTCAAAAACTGGAGCAACTACAGTCGATTATATCCAGTGTTTGGAAATCATCAGCATTGTCCCAGTATCAACAGCTGAATGCGAACGTGGATTTAGCGCATTAAATAACGTCTGCATCAAAGAGCGCAACCGCATCTGCACGAACACTTGCAACGCTGTTATGTTTATCAATGTGAATGATCCTTCGCTTTCCCGGATCGACTTTGGAAAATATGTGCACAAATGGCTGAAGAAGCATTGCTCAGCTTCATCGCAAGATCGAAGAAATCGACAGCTTAAGTTATTGCAACCAAGCAGGAGCGTGTTTAGGGGGGATCATTGTGTCATGCCCTCTCTTTGACTCAGCCTTTTAGTAAAAAAGAACAAAATTAATGGCGTCAAGTGACTGAAATACGCCAGACTCGTTTGATGGTTTCTGTAGTTTATGGCCAAGGACGGATCCACGGGGATATAGGATAAGGGGTTTGCATCCTCCCACCAGCCATTTTCAAAAATGTTTTTGATGTATACAATTTTTCCATAATTTCGAACCTCTTCAATAGCGATAAGCCTTACGCTTTAAGCACGCATAGGCCCAATCGAAAATGTGCGAGCATAATGCATCATTTTTGGCGAAGCACTCAAAGTTTAGGTCAACAAATTTACACAAAACTTGCGTGGAAGTTATTGAAAAAACACTAAAATAGCCATACAGCATGTAAATTTTCAAAAATTTTCCGGGGCAGCATGTCCGCGGACCCACCAAGAGTCTTTCTTGTTTCTCAATTAGCATCAAATTAGTTTTGCCAAAAAAATTACGCTTGAAAACAATGTGGAAATTCTTCCCACCTCCCAGGCCTTTTAAAATTTCTCACTACGCCACAGCAACAAAGAGTCAAGACACTTTTCGTTTGCAGTGAAATAATATGGGAAGGCTTAATCTACATTAAATTTTATTGGTTGTGCCTAAGAGCAACCTGGATGAATCGATTCTTTTTGTTGCCGTTAACTTAACGGTATGGATATATATAACATAAATTACATTGTTTACTTGTTGGTATATGCCTGCTGTATGCCTATTGCTTTCATCACCGAATGCAAAGGTCATCATTCAGTCTCATTTTCTTTAAGCGCCGTGGTTAGCTACACTGTAGTAAGAGATAGTGCTTTTGAAGAACAGATTTTTTAGATCATATTTGCGATTGAGACCATCAATTAGGAAAACGCTTTTAGCTTTTGGGACTCCACCATGGACCTCGCTAGGGGAGCTTACTGCTCTCTCCCCAAACCCCTTGCTCTATTTATGAAACATAAACTTGCATTAAACAAAGCTAATGAAGTTTTCGAAATTCTACCGTTGATAATTTTTGTTGATCATGCGGGTGGTAAGCAAACACGCAGTACGCCCTCCACCACTGTTTTAATTTGGTCATTAACCAACAACGTCGCCTCATGCACAATAAATACCATTTTCGCAACATTGCCTTGTTATTTGTGTTTAGGCAAGATTGTAGACAAAAACATCCCTCCCCCCAGTAAAAAGTTTCTACTACGCACACTGCGCAAAATTCCTTCATTAATGTCATCAACTATGCAACATATTCCAGCTTACGATAATAACTGTACAGTTCAATGAATATAGCCTACTAACTTGACGTTGAAGAGCATCCACTTTGCTTGTTAACTCGTTCACAATCGAGCAGTTGACACAAACTATAAAAGAATTAATAAACAATTAATTAAAAGAAGGCATTTAAATCCGTAAATGTAACAAGCACAGCAAAAATGATCTGTGCAAATGTAATTTGTTGTATATTCATCTCCACAACTCACACAACCTGGGATAAAAGAATCGACTCTCAGACTCGGAGATGTCTACACTTGACCCGGAATGGATTCTCGGCCAAAAGCCACAAATCACTTACACAGTAACAATCGGAAAAAACGCTGCAGTGATGAGACTGACTGTAGCTGCGCAAAACTGACTGACTTATGATTCAAACCCAGGTTATCTGTGCCAAGATTTGAGCGTTACCATCAAACAATTAAAAGGAAATATGGTGGCTTCTAACTGCAGTGGCTCAACCTTTTTTCTAAAGGTCAAACTTTAATTATTAAATTTTACTGCAATGCAAATACTAAATCGCAGGTGTGATATTGACATATGTAAGTACACACTGACCGCTCAGTGAAAACATTGACGGGGTATAAATAGAATAACGTGTGATAGAGCGGTTTTTAAGTTGCACAAGCGTGAGTTGAAGCTTCCAAATTAAATTTGCACAAACGTACAAAAACAGCGCGGCTTTTTTTGAAGATTTGCGATCCAATAAATGTATTAACCCTAAAAAAATCGATTGGCCCGTTATGTGAAAATCACACGTACAAGAAAAAAAGCTTTGGACCGTGGTGTGACAACGTATTTCGTTGTATTGTCTGCTTTTGCGGTCATTTCTGACCTCCAAGCTTCGCTATCACCGTATATAACGGTAATTATCTCTGCTCGGCAGCTTAAGCAATATAGTAATTGAAAAAGTCCGAAGCAAAAATTTACGTAAAAATGGAAACATAAACTACTTCTAAGCTATTTGCATACATTCCACAAGCATTACCCATTTTTCTTAGTGGTAAGCACATTGCACAGACACTACTGCAATGCCTGCCACACCAGCGGCTTTTTCTCGGCAGATTTTCGCCGACACCAGCCAAGTCAATTAAAATAACAGAAGATTAACTTAGGTTATTTGCAAATTATATTGAGTTGAAAATTATACGGTAACTGAGAAAGACAGCGAAGTGAGCTTGCGCTCTTCGAATCAGCGGCCAGCCGTTATATATATCAAATGCATCGGCCACACTCGAGAATCGAACCCGTCATGTATGATTTGTGACTTGCGTGCGGTAAAGCTAGGCCATGTCACTGGCGTCAGTAGAATTACGAATAATCACAGTCCCAACACCGGTTTGCTATTGTAATACTATACATGGCTTTTGGTTACTATAAAAACATCTCCGGGCAATTAACCTTAATAAACGGTTAAATTCTGACCTGGGTGGGCCCGGGTGGTGACGTCATTAACCGCACGTCCTCGCAATGTATTAATCATTACCAATTAGTAATCCTAATCATTAATATCTCCTTTTAAAATATATGGTAGATTTTGCGATAAAGGACCCTGGAAGAATAAAGATTGCGACTTTCGAGTAATTACAATCAAATTAAATGCACTGTGTTATAACAACTACCATCGAGTGAATTAATCTCACAAACTTGACAGGTTTCGTTCATAAGTATTACTCAGGTTGATAAATAATAGACTAGGTTTTGCCACAGGCGTATTACTTTGTTGTGATGATCACAGGTCATAGGCAAGCTTATCACTAGACCACTCATGGATAAATGTCCAGAAAAAACAAAAAAATTAACTACGGTGCCGGTACTTCGCTTCATTTACCAGCTCCCTAGCAAAATTAGAGCTTTTACTTTGTAATTAGAAAACTAGGGTTTAATCCCTAACCAAGCTATTAAAAAATAAACAGTGTTGTGTTTGCCACATAGCCATAAGAGTAATTCTAAAAATACTTTAGCCTTTTATACCAATAGTATTCTATTGTCAAGTGTTGTTACCAGCACTAGAAGCAGTAAAATTAGTGAAAAAAATCAAAACCTCACAAATGCAAAAGTGAGGGAAAAAGGTATCAGCATCACTGCCTGTCGCCAATGCTCCCCCCAAAAAACAATTTACCTTTTTCACAACTGTCGCCGTAAAACCCAGGGCAACACTGCCAATGCTCGGATTTAACTACACGCATTTGAATTGAGTAAGTGTCACGGGTGGATACGACAAACCTGAAACACGAAAAACAAGGGTTCAACAAAATTCGACTAACAACTTGGCGTGTAAAGATTTTCGGCTCAAACGATTGTAACAACAAAGCGATGGTTGACGCTACTGTGTAGATTCACAACACTTCGAAAAAAGTTGCACCACAATAGCTGTACCCGAATTCCGGCATTTTCTGGCCATACCACATGCGACACGAAACTACGACTTCTTGCTTTATTTCACAGCACGGGAGTTTTTTTTTATTTTGAAGTATCGTTTAGTAAAAATTAATGGCGTGATAAAACCAGCAGGTAGTCATATGCGCAATAATAAAGTTTCATATTGGGAGTTGCTATAGCAGAGTTATTGCTTGCCAAGTACATAGCAGAGATCAGTGTCGTAACAAGCAGAAAATATTTTAAGTCACGTCAATTTACTAGTTTTTCACATCACGTTTGAAAATTTTATTAACTTTTTTGTAACCGCGCACTACCCACGTTACGAACCAGCTCTTGGGAATACCTAGCAGGATGATTTCAAAACAAGAAAATTATATCTGCATTATACCAGCGGAACATGGCCGAAGCGTGTAACGAGTGGGGTGGACCATTCCCGGGCCTTCTGGCCAGGGCAACCCTGTTCCGAAGAAACTTCAACAGCTTAGATGGCCGAGCGGAGAGAGCGTCCGCCTCGGGAGCAATACACTCGGGTTTGATTCCGAGTCGGGTCAAAGCAGTGACTTTAAAATTGGTATTCACAGCTTCCATGCTTGACGCTCAGCATTCAAGGAACAGTGTGGAGAACAAGCCGGCAAGTTTACTTGCTGCGTCGTTGGGAAAAGCACTTAGCGGGATTCCCCCATCTTGGTGTGGTAGACAGATGGCCGGCAACTCCTAAGCGAGCTCGTATAGCGCATTGATCGCTTTCTCGTAATAGGAAGATAAATACGCAACAAAATACAAAAATACTACGCAGCGGTAGAAAGCCATTGGCAAGAGAGTTCGATTTAACCAGCCACGGAAACGAACCCCAAACCTACCGGGCCAACAGCGGTGTGTTTAACCATGATAACCAGCTAGTCAGTATGACGTAAGTACGTTAAAAATATCAAGCGTATGCGTTACCTCACTTGAGGGTTGCAGTATAAAGAGCTCCTATGACATTGGGTGACCACTCTTCTCAAATATGTCTGTGTGCCGTTTCTTACTCTTTGTGGAACTCGTTTTGTCGATATGTATGAGCAATACCTTCCTGTGTAAATGTTTCGTCGTGTTCTACCATCAGTGTCATCACTCAAGGAATACGAACAAGCTGGCTTTCTGGCTGGCCTATTCAGAAAACATATTCAGTCAGAAATATCTACATGATTACTTTGTCCACATATCCAATTTAAGTGGGCAAAAAGCCCACGGGTTTCTGCATGACAATTAAATTTGTGATGTCATAACTATGTTTTTTAATTGTGACATCAAAAATTTGATTATGATGCAGAAAGTCCTAGGGACGTTGTTAGATAGACGTTGTTAGATCCGTTTTTGACACGTTGTTAGATTGACTGAATGGACAGTGTAATTCAGTCAACAAAAGTGTAAAAATTGTATCAATTACAATAAGTTATGTTATAAAACCATGCATTTCGGTGTGGCCAAATGATTTAATCATTACCGCTACCGACTGATGTGAAAAAACGCAGCTTAATAGTGAAAAAAATACTTCCTCATCCGAGTATCGAACCAGAGTCTACTGACCGCATAGCGTTTTTATACCGCCAAACCCAAAACAACATGCGACTTTGAACAGGAAAAAGTGCAAGAATCAATTTTCAAGGTTTGATAAAATATTTAAAACTTATCTCAAATTAATGCGTTCGAAATTACACAAAAGATTACAGTAGTTCAACAAAATTCACGTAAAACATGCACAAGCACACAGAAAATAAACATGCAGTAACAGGATAGGAATGGGCATGAAAATGCAAACGTAAAGATTAAAAATAAAAGAGTAGAATAAAGTTGTTTTTGTGGTGGTAGCTCACAAGATTTGAAGATTTTATCTTGACTGACTTCATTTTTATTTTCAATCCTTAAACGGGATTTTGCACGCCAGAGCTTCAGAATCATTTAAAAGCAAGCAGAGACTCAAGCAGAGATTAAAATAAAGCATAAAACTACCGGCAAACAAGCATAAAATTAGCATGGTCATGCGTGGAAGCGGTTTCATTAGGCACACGCAAAATATTAAGGGGGTTGAACAAAGTAGAAGGTTTCTAGCATGCAGAACTTGCTAGCACTATTTATACTGCTCAGACGGCTGAGTACGTGGAGGTATGCCATTGAAGCAATAGACTCGGGTTTGATTCCTTATCGGTCAATATACTTGGTATTCACAGCTTCCCTGCTTAACGCTCAGCTGAAAGGAGCAGTGTGGATAACAAGCCGGGAAAGTTTACTTGTAGCGCAGTCGGGAAAGACACTTAACAGGACTACCCCATTAAAAGTGTGGTAGACAGGCGGCCAGCAATTAACAGAACTCCCCCATTTAAAGTGGGTAGACAGGCGGCCAGCAATTAACAGGACTCTCATTTAAAGTGTGGTAGACAGATGGCCAGCAACTAGAATGCGGAATCGTCCTGGCGCTTCGATCCCTTTGTTGTGATAGGATAATTAATCAAACTAAATAAATAAATGAATCAAATAGTTTATGCTGCTGCTTTTCATGCGCTGAAGTCATCATACAATCAACAAAACTTGCTCGTGCTAATTGTGTGCAAGCGTACCTTTGCGTGTTGCGCGCAGTGTGTGCACTGTAACTGGATTTATGAGAAGAGAATAAGCTGGTAGTAAACAACCCTTGAGAGTTGTACCTGCAGAGAAACATTAAAATTCACATTGAGATGTAACACAGTACAAAAACTACTTAGCTACAGTATACTTTTTCCATGTTCCGTCGTCCTACACGTACCTACATTTTATAGTGGGAAAAATCCTGTATTTTTGCGCCATAACCAAACTTTTAACTTCTAATTGACAATGGACATGAAAAATTGAGCAGAAATACCACTGGCGTTTAGCCACGTACACTGAGCATGTGGAGGCGAGGTGATCGGCTGGCAGCTCTTGCAAAGCGCAGTGAGACCATTTATAGTAATACTTCGTAATACAAAACTTCGCTATCATTGTATTGTTATCACACTGGATACTGCAACCATGCTTACAAAATAACATTTCGTTGACGTCATAATAAAAGGTCTGTTTGAAGAAATAATGTGTCGTACAATATTGAAATCAACTCCTCGGGAAAATTACAAAAATTCAAAACTTTTTCCGGGCTAACTTCCTCATGATAAAAATGTTTACTGGTGGTCACTACAACTGGTCGGTTCACGAATATGTAGCGAAGCCCGAAAAAATATTTTTAAGCGGTCTGTACCGTTTCAAAACAAGCTGTATTAAGAAGAAAAAGTAAAGCCACAGTAAATCTCAAAACTGCAAATCTTCAGTTTTAAGATTTAGTGTGGTTTTACTTTTCCTCCTCAAGCTATTTTCGTACCATATTTATTGTATTTCAAAGTTGTTTTATTAATTACACTCATTCTTATGGTTAACAGCAATTCTCTACAAACTACGTTTTTCAGCACAAATTACACACTGCCAAAACAGACGGTTTTTATGCTTTCTTTCTCTTGACGTCATTTTAGAGTAAAATCAAACGACGTCATTACTTACAACGCTAATTCGCATTGCACTTTAGTTTAAAAATCACCAAAAAAAAAAAATCGTACGACGTCTGAACACATTGTAATGGTATAGATCTAAGCAAAATTTACACAGCGAAAATTTCGAAATGAAACATCGTAACTTATCGTTATCAGCATTGATAAAATTCAATCAACGAATCAAATTTTGATTCCCAGGAAGAGCTCGACATCCCAGGCAAAAATTTCGCCTCCAAGAACTGAAAATGTTATGATTTTTGAAACGCAGATTAAAATTTTTCCCTCGTATTTAATCTTTGTTCCTCCAATGCGTATTATTCAATTGCGTAACCTGATATCAACAGCAGCACAATTCGTCAAATGATAAATGCTACAATGCCTCTTTTACTCCTAATACGACTTCACGTTAGTTTAATCCAAGTCTGATACGTTTTTGATGCATTTTTTTCACCCTTCGGATGTGTGAATTCCTTCGTTATGTGTTTTCAATGTTGTTTTAAAGTCCATGTGCATTGTACCAGTATGATAATGTAGGCTGCAGCTGCCCCAGGTGCGGCCGACTTAGATGACCGTGCGGTTTTTCGTCGCTTTCGTCTTGCGTTCTTGATTTTAACGTTCTGGTAAAATCAAACTTGACTTCGAGTTTCCGATTCAAGTCGTTTACCTTACCACATTTACATATTTACAAATTTGCTGAAAAACGTTTCTCCTGTATTCAAACAAATAGGAAGGAGACCACACGAGTGTAAAAATTATTTAATTACAATACATTTCAGTCTAGGCCAGGGGTTTTCAACTGGGGGCCATTGGCTCACCTGTGGAACCACGGGACAGTAACCAGGGGACCATAAACGCAAGATTTATTGGTAGTAATTAACCACTTAAGGCCAGTGGACGCATGCAGCCACTATGTATGAAATATCATACTGACAAAAATTATATAGCTGAGCAGGGGGCCACTGGTGTTGAGCCTTTTGAAGGGGGCAACAAACCATGAAAGGTTGAGAAGCACTGGTCTAGACGGATAACGTTTGATTTTAATAACACTGCCCACATCTTTAAACTGTTGAACTACTTGGGTGTGATACATCAAGATTCTCATTGTTTTATTCGATGTTATTTTTAAACCAATCATTGTCTACTTTACGGAATAGGCAAGTATGATTGGTAACCCTTTATCTACTAGACCATATTTTCTAATCATCGACAATTCCGACCATAAACATGACCTTTTCTATTGACTCTAAAATTTCAATGAAATGTACACGTCACGGTCACATGATATCATCTCAGGCAGCTGCTGCTGACAACTCAAATCTTAGCTGTTCAAAGATTTAAGTTTGCTGAGGAAAAATACAATTAACGGCACTGTCTGGGACGAAAATGCTTCCAATGTCAATAAATTTATTCATGATGACTGTACACAGCGTGTTTGCAAAATATGTGATGACCCTATTTAAAAGCGGCACGAATATTTTCGCACCTTACGCACGTAGGATCATATGCCGCTACCGGCACGTATGCCCAGTTGTTAAGCATGTCGCTATCAGTGCAGCAGACCTGGACTCGATTTCCGGGCTGGTCAAATCAAACCCAGTGTCGCCAACAATTAGTTGCAACATTTCTTCGAAGCTGTGTTGCTACGGCGCTAAGCCGTGGAGAAGGGCCCCGCAACTCGTTAAACGTTGCGGTGTTTGACGAAGATTTGATAATACTTCGAGTATAATGAAGATTTGATTTTCAGCTTCCACGCCAGGCTCTTGGCTTAAGCACATAATGTGAAAGGTCAAGTGTGACTAATATTATGATGAACTAACGCTGGTGTATTGGATTATACGATCTGCGTTTGAAACACCGTTTGTCCCATGCCTTTAATTTTACAATATGCTTAAAAAAAAGAAGCAGGTATAGTTTCAAATCATAGGTTAGTCATGGTACGTTCGATTCCACTCTAGAAACCGCTCATCTCCATGACTTAATGGTGAAATTCATCAACCAAGGTAAAGCACTTCATTAAAGGTAAGTTGTTACAGATCCTACTTTCAGCATTGGTAAGAATGAAACGTAGCATTCAGAAAAATGAAATCATTCAACAATATTGCCAACAGTTTTTAGGTGTAATTACCGATCGCTTTAGCTAAAGCGATCTAAAACCTTTAGAGATCGCTTTAGCTTTAGAGATATTATTTGGTGAATTCCTCTTGGTGAAATTCAATTTTCAGAGCAAACATAGTTTATTTCAGATTTTTCGAGCAACAATGATGGGTTTCACCGCTGTACAAGCAATCAACTGTTATTAAGCCGAGGTGGTCCTTCGGTGTTTCCTGGCCATTGCTATTATTGTTTTATTCAATTGCTTTGCTTATTCAATTATAGATATGTCGTAATAAACAAATTTGTTGTTGTTATTATCGCGCAATCGCCACTTTTAGATAAGATATTTTATGAGCACTGCATTGGTTACTGCAGCTACCTGTGCTACAGTTCTTTGTAAGTTTTTGCGTTTTTGTGCTACAGTTCTATATAAGTTTTTGCCTAAACTTGTGACGTGACATGCTTAGCCGCAAGCTAAACATGAGATATTAAGCCGGATACTAAGCAGCTTTCCAAGTCAAATCAAGACGAAAGAACACCTGCATTTACAAAGCATGTCAACCATGTTAAACATAGTAATGACAGACGTTACAACATTAATTCACAAATTCCTCCCAAGAACATTTCCTCAAAAATTTTTCGGAAGGTCAGAACAGGGGCGGATTCAAGATGGCAAGGGGGGACTTTTATGATTTCATCATAGCCCGCCATAACGCATCACATGAACATCTCAACACATAGTGTTACGCAAATAGCATTTATAGACAGTTGCTTGAAGTTAGGGGACAACTGCCCCGTATTGGATTCAAGGGCATAGCTAGGAGGAAGCAATTGCCCCCCTGAAATATTTCAAGTGCCAGCCTTATTATAAGCATCCGTTTTTGCGCTAAGCCTACTGGAGACCATTTTTACAGAAATAGACCATCGAAAATTTTATTTCCTCGTAGTACAAAATTTTTTTGCCTCTCTCACCCGAAATTTCTGGCTTGCTACAATACTGGTTGGATTGTAGCATCTAAAGCTTATTCTAGGTACTCCACTTGTCTGTCGCCACGCTTTGATCTATCCATAAAATTTTGATGTATGTCGGTTCAAATAAATCACTCCATGTCAATAGAGACAAGCCGTCAAAGAAATGCCGGTTTTACGAGAATTAAAAGGCAACGCCCATCTTAGCTAAAGTCAAAGAAAAGTTCATTACAATATAGTAAATAGAGCAAGAAATAAGCTGGCTATTGCCACATCGTCACAGCCGAAGCATTGCATTTTCTCGCTTTTCGTTACTTTTTTGAAATACTTTACTAAAAAACTAAGCAAATTTTTATGGAAAGTGAGAGCCGCGGCAATGTGAGATTGTCGTGTTGCCCCATACAAACTTCCCAATTTTTAAAGATATATAGTTTAATGTCATAAGAAGTAAACATAAAGTACCAGTATATGCGGCATTATTCTTCACTACAGTGAATACTGTTGTAAATCCCAAGGTCTCATCAGAGCAACCAGTGAGACAAGCAAACTAAAAATTGCCACGTTTTACCGAGCTTAAAAATTCAGAAGTATTTCACATCTCAGCATTGCTAGGGGGTTTCACAATTTTGAAACTGTTTACATCAAAAATTGGAAGCGTTTTGTCGTTGTTGTTTTTTCTGATATTTATTTGTGGTTTCAGATATTTCTTTGTGATATTCCGATATTTTACTTTCGAAAAATCTATATATAAAACTTTCTCCGGATACTGAAAAGTTACGAATTTTCGAGCTCAAAAAAGAAAAGCATTTGATATCGGGATTGCTGGCAGGGCAGGGAGGTTATAGCCCCAGGAAATTGCGTCATCAAAAATTAAAACAAGCTCTACTGCTGACGTTACAATCAGGTCTGCAAAAAGCATGGGGCATCAGCATCTGGGTTTCCTAAAGCTCAATAAGGCCATGGTTGCAGGGGGCTTACGCAATTTTGAAACCCCGTGTTCTTAGAGATGAAACATCGATTGCGTGTTTTTTGTGTGTGTTTGTGATATTAACTTTGCGAAATTTTTTATCCAAAACTTTCTTCGGAAAGTTGAGAAAGATACTTGGAAAGCTGAATTTGAAATCAAACAAAAGTTTAAAAACTCATTTCATCCAGGTGCTACTGCTTTTGACCAAACAAATTGTGTCAATACCATAATCATGTCAAAGAACAACGACTTGATCGGTAATTTAACGCGAGTGAAAATGAATAAAACGGAAACCGCTTACGAATACATGAAACCACAACGCCCTATTTCTTAACTTTCACTTTTTTATGAAAACCGTTGACATTAAGTGAGACATGACGTCTAAAAATTGTAAATATACAAGACTGTAAAATATGCTACATGTGGGGTAATTTGCACTGGCTCAAACGCTGCCATTTTTACGGGTGGAACTAGGGAAGGGTGCAGAGGCCCAAGTCCTTACCCCAGCACATCAATTTTTGGTTGAAATGTACCATGTACGTAATTGCACGGGACAGCAGGTGCTAAGCACACATTGTGTAGGCCACTTTCAATTGGTGGCCCATTGCAAATATCAATCATGAATGATTGAATGCTGTTAGAGGACATACAAGATGAACAACATATATACACTTAACCCTTCGCACTTCCGCTCTTGCCGAGCGCCTGGCGGGAAGCTGCGAATACTACTTTGAAGTCTTTAGTATGACCCGACCGGGAATAAAACCCCAGTCTCCAAACTATCACGCGGACGCTCTTAACCGATAGTACATTTCGTACGTAGGCTATTAATACATTAGTAGTTGGGTGCTTTTAGATGCACAAAACTACAAGAGAAATTTTCTTTCATTCTTAACCCATCCCCCCTTAAAAGTTTTGCATCTGCCTTTTGTTTGTAGTTAATTTATATCTCGTTTTTAAAACTGATGCAAAATTTAAACTAAAATAATCGCTTGAAAAATGTTATGTTAGATCGCAACTACGAGGTTTGGGAGGGATCAAATCAAAATCAAATCTTCATTATAGGCTACTCGCCTTATTACGCAGAAGCGTGTAACGAGTTGCGGGGCCCATCTCCGCGGCTTAGCGCCAGGGCAACACAGCTCCGAAGAAACGTCGCAACGGTGGCGAGTCGTTGGCGACACTGTGTAGATTTGACCGGCCCGGGAATCGAACCCCAGACCTCCCGCACCGATAGCGTGCGCTTGGCAACTGAGCTAACGGCCGGTATATTTGGGAAGGATTCTAACTAAAAACCTAGCTAACATGGTTGAGGGTTGCATTTGGTGATCCAACTCACCACACCACGCCCCCAATAAATCTCTAAACCAGGTTTGAACAAATTATGAGCATAGTAAATTTACCCACCAAGAACAAATTATTTTTATTCCAACTCAAAATATAGCGACAGTTTACAGTAACGTTCAACTCAACAGCAAAGCTGTAACTGTAACATTATGGGTTATTTTCAACAAAATACAATATAATTTTCTGAATCTTTTCATGAAACATCTAAATGAAACACTCTTTTTCCACACGTTCTTCTAAACAAACGTAATTTATTTACAAAAGTATCGTAGGCATGAGAAATTCGATTTCAGTGTAATAGCAAGTAGGATTGAAAGCAATGGAAAAACTTTCCATGCGGTGTCTCATGAAGAACGTGGGTAAAAACATGCTTAAGGGTCGGGGTTATATTATAACCTTTGAACTTTAAGATTGAAAGTGAAATCTCAACCACTTCTTTTGATTAATCAGGGGGCAAATAAGCGGCTGCAAAATTTACTGATAAGTTATCTCACTTTTCTCTGCGTAAGTGCCACGTATTGTTGTTTTTTTATTGCTTTAAGGTAAACGTAGTGGCTGGGCAAACAGAGATTTAATCTCTACCTTGTTAAACAACAGATCAAAGGATTGAGTCATGGCTTAGTACACATATTGCAAAGTTACGAGGAAACCAAGCCCACACGGAAGCGGTTTCTAAACGGCTATTTGTGACACAATGAATTTTGATTTCACATTGAAAATATTTGAATAAAAATTTACCGGTTTTATCGACAAAATCTTCCTGGTTTAAGCAAGCGTAAGCTAACGCTCTTCTTTACTCATCGTAGTAACGTTTGAACAAGCGACGAAGCGCAGATAGCACACCGGTAAACCATGCAGTGGTCGACATTACTTGGTACCTTTTCGCCAGCACCTTCGGTTTGATTAGCCTGCGCGCAACTGGCATAGCATTTTGGATTGATTCATTCACAAATACAGTACTTAGCGGCATCATTGCTTGAACAAAACCAATATCATCACTTGATCTTTCACAATTATTCCTGGCGAATGCAAAACGCCCGTTTGTTTCTTAGTCATAATACTTTAGTTAAAATACGTGGTCATCATACTATTGATTTCTGCGCGCAATCATGACAACAAAATTAAAAAACCATGCATTAAAATCGCAATATTTATCCACATTCGCACAGATGACTGCCGGGTGGCAAGAGCGTCCGCCTCGGGAGCTGTAGACTCGGGTTTGATTCCGAGTCGGGTCAACCCAATGACTTTGAAACTGGTATTCACAGCTTCCCTGCTTGACGCTTAGCATTAAAGGGATAGCGTAAAGCACAAGCCGGCAAGGTTACTTGCGCTGTTGGGAAAGGCACTTAGCGGGATTTCTCTATCTTGGTGTGATAGACAGATGGCCGGTAACTCCTAAGCAAGCTCGTTTTAGCGGTTTGATCGCTTTCTCGTGATAGAAGGATAAATATGCAACCAAATACAAAAACAATTTTAAACCAGTATAATTTTACTTTTCCTCCTTCAAATTGCAACCCCCCAAAAATGCTTTTTACACCTTTCTACGATCAAACTAATTTCAAAGAAGCACAGAAGTTGTGTTACAGTAAAAATTGATTTATTTAGTAAAACGAAAAGGTAAAATCGAGCCGAAAGACGCTCAATTTTTATTCGGATCAAATTCATTTCCTTGATTTGTGAAAGAAAACCTTTTCAATTTGCAAAACTTTGTTTAGTGTGCTTTGTATAAAGATTAAGAATTGCAGACCGCGCAGTAATACAGAGCTTTTGAAGATCGTATCTTCAATGACATTGGCCTTTTCTTGCGCTTAATATAATCTTAGCAGTTCTAAATGATATTGCAAGTTTAGAAGATCGATTATCATGAGAAAAAAGCATTGTTTATTTTAACCTAATCACAAAGCATCTCAATAGGAAGCAAATGTGTTTACACTACTTCCAGATTGCAATCTTGCCCAGGGCTAAAAAACAAGACTTAGGTGGGAACGCACACGCATATGCAGGTATGCGAACACGCAGGCTTTTTTAATCGAGTTAAAGTTCGAGTTTACAAGAAACGTTACATTTTCCGAGCTCAAGTTCGAGTTCAGTAATTTTTACGGAGATCATGCTCAGTTGAAGTCGTTTTTGTCAAGTGGACAAGTCCGACACTCAATCAACTTTTTACGAGAACGAGTTCAAGTTCGACTTCAGGGATTTTTGCTTTTCGCGTTCAAGTTCGAGTGCCGCAAAAAAGACCTAGTTCGAGTTCGCAGCCCTAAAATAACAGCCTTCGCTGTGTCATGTTGCAACCGATATCGTAAATACGTGGTATATAGGGGCGAAAAGTTGTCAGCGGTACCTCCCATCTCAGGGACGTACGGAGAAAATTGCTGGGGGCCTGCAGCAGCTTCCCTCATTAAGGTACGGTTTTTCTAGTGGAGTTAGAACGACAAAGTAATTCAAGGTGTGTCGTAAAAGGCCTGAGGGGAAGCGCGGATAAAAGAGTCCCCTTGCGTAAGCTACTGCCTTTCATATAGCTTAAATATCTGACGCTCACATCCGAAATCATCTTATTTGGATTCTATCTCATCTAAACCATAAGCACGTCTTTACGAATTTCATAGTTAGCTAGTTATTTAATGAATTTTCTCCACGAATTTACGCCTTTACTCCTCCTCCGTCAAGACGCCGTTTAACTTATTAGGTAATAGGATACTGAGTGTTGATGAACAATGATGAATGACTTTGACATCTGACACTTTTAGTCAAATTTAAAAAGCAAAGCTGAAAGTAGTTAATCAAATTTTTAACAGGAACAATTTTGAGAAATTCAAATACTGACTTTTAAAACCAAAATAATTTGCCGCGTAGGTTTTGATTGATTTTGATGATTGATTTTTTCATCTTTATCCTCCTATCACGAGAAAGCGACGGAGGCGCTGTGCGTAGGACGAGTCCAGGATTAAAATGTTTCGTTAAGGTAGTGCTAGATTTTCTCGAAATCATTTTCTTAAAATTCTTTGAATAACACCTGTTTTTAACAACAAAACAAACTTTCGGAGAGCACTGGTTAAAATTGACTTATGGTAAACCTCAATTGGATAAGTTGACAGCTCTAAATTGTTAGCAGTACGGGTGAATGAAATTGCAAACATAAATTCCCACTTTACAATCAATAGGCTTCTTTTCCTTGCCACAGCTTAGTCGGAACTAAGCGTGGATGAAATTCCGAGCTCAGCACAGGGGTGGATCTCGAAAATTAACCAGGAAGGGGTTTAAGATACCTTATTTTATGATGAGTAATACTAATAATACATCAACACTGAACATCTTAACTCAAAGTGCTACGCAAACAGCATTCGTTGCTTTTACTGTGGCTGACGTATTAGACGAGGGATAGCCCAATCATCCTCTTTGAGCCCAAACTCTGGCTCAGCATCTACACGAGGAAAAGGCTTGTTTCCACTACCAAATCAGATAAAATACAAAGAGATCTTTTTTATTTACGTTTGTTACGATGTATTTTCCCCCCCGTCTCCAGAGACTGAACGCTAAACTTCGTTGTATCATACTGCATTTATTATTTTCACGACTGAAAAATTTAATTCAGGCTATACACATACAGACAGTGTTAATTGAAATCACTTAGTATTTGGCACCATCTTTGCTACTATTAGATCATAGTTTTGCATAGGTTTGTTTATACAGACACTTTTCATAACTTATCCTTAATGGAGATATAGCTCTTATGGCTTTACAACGACCCAAAAATGAAAACAGCAGAGCATTGCATATGGTAACACATTTTGTACTAAGGTTTAAGTTTTCTAACATTTTAGCTTATTTCCTTGCATTCTTTATATTTTGAAAGTTATAGATATAGATCATATCCGTGTCATCAAAACGGTTAATATAAAGCTCTAAAAAAATCGAATCTTCATCACTTTCGAGGTACTACGCCTAAACGTGTAACGAGTGGCGGGGCCTATATCCGCAGCATAGCGACTGGGCAACACAACTCCGGGTGAGCCGTTGGCGACACTGTGTCAGATTCAAAAGCCCGGAAATCGAATCACCTCACCAATAACGATGCCTTAACAACCGAGCTTAACTGGCTGGTATCTATTGTAAAAACAGCAAGATTTGTCTATCCAAAAAATTTTTTCAGAGGTTTACAAAAAATCTTCAAAAAGTTTTGCCAGCAAACTCCTTGAAGTAAATCTTCTTGGCAAAACAAACATACTAGTAATTACGCAGCTAACAAGAAAAAACAGATAATACCCATATTTTAACGGCGTAAAACTGTCATAGATAATAACAGGTTTTTCGAATTAGAAGTAGCTTTGTAGGGTATAATGGAGAAGTGCTTGGCCATTACAATCAGCATCACGCTACAGTACGATTTATTACGTATTATCTTCAATGCAACCGAAAATAGAGGAAAATTGAGTCTGAAACCAAATGCAGCAAACGCCGCATCGAAGTGCTTCAAAATTTTAGCTTTAACGCGTGTTGCAATTTAAGAGGTACATTCAAAAATTTACAGGACATTCCTATTTTTTTTTTGCGGAAGCTAGGTTCGTTTGGGCTCCTAATACACTCTGAAAAATAATCTGCTAGAGCGTGTTACAGCTCCATACAAAACAATTCCAGAAAAATAGACCAACACACTGGTGTCTGAAACTTAAGCAGCGCTAATCCCAAGCAATTCTAATTCCTACAGGCGTGAATCATTACTTCAAACCGCAGAAGTGTTTTTGTCTCATTTTCTATGATTGGGCTCTTTACACTTTACCTAATTTGTTCGACTGCGATAAGCACTTGTACGACACTTAGCTGTTTCTTATCTAATTCAAACGGCTATCGATTACTAACAAGCTGGTCTAAAAAAATCTGGCAAGATGTAATTACTGAACTTAAGAAGCCCCAGCTAAGGTTTATCCGCAATTCGACGTATTCGCGCTATTTCTAGTTTTCACTGTCTACCTTGAAAAGAGACGAGGCCTTTGTCGTCAAAAGAATGGCTGAAGCAAAGGCTTTCAAACCAGGGCCATTGGCCCATCTAGGGGGTCACAGAACTTTTACCAGTGGGCCACAAAGGCTAAATTTATTAACCTAATAACGGTAATAAAACACTTAGGACCAGCGGACCGCCGTAGCCACTATAAACGAAATACTAACGGAAAATTTTTTTTGCTGAGCAGGGGCCACTGGTGCTGAGGGTGTCTAGAGGGATTCACAAACCATAAAACGTTGAGAATCGCGGGGCTAAAGTCTAACAAGTTTATTTTTACAGTTTACAATCTCATAATTGCTAATCTTAAGGTTTAAATATGTAGCTTTGAAGATGAACTGCAACCACAACTACGGTCTCAAATATAAAAACACACCGGTGCAGAAAATGCAAATCGGTCGCCCTTTCCAAATTTTTGAAGTTTCTCTTTGATATGCTTGCCAGCAATTCACATTAAAAAGATTTAATGAGACATGTTCACAAAAAATTTGGGAAGTTCAGCTTCGGAGTTTCTTCTTTCTTAAATGCACGTAAGCCTATAGATTGGGGTCTGTAATCCCAGGGTCCAACGCAACAATTTGTTCTTCTTGGCAAGTGGAATTTTAAAATGTTGCGTTTCTAAAATATTTTTTCGTCCCTAAGTCATTTTGTCGCCTGCAGCGCGGCGAAAATTTACGTTGGTAAAAAAAACTTTTACCCTCCCAACAATCGGGGTTTGCAAGACTGTAAACTAATCAAGTTAAAAGTATTTGATACAAGCGATGGAGATGCAATCTCAAAAACAATTTAATTCATTGAGTATTTTCACTTTTACTAATCATTGCTAAGTATTATTGCAGCTTTCCAGTCACAGCAGTTGCCAAAATTGTACCACTTACCCTCTGTGTCCCAGTCTTCCTCTATATCTTCCATTGTATGATGAGGATAGACTTGCAAACTGCAGCAAAATGAAGGCAAATACCAAAACCCTGAAGCTTGCCATGTCTGGTACTGTGGTAGTGCTGCGATATCCACCAGCTTACAATCTCACTTTAAAAACAATCTATTCTGGTACGAGAAAAGAATTGGGTGAGAGTTAAGAGCATTACCTACTGCAACCTGTAACATAGTAACCGTTTCCCAGCTACCCAACGTCACCGCTTCTATCACGGTAGCACTCTCGAACGTGCAGATCTTGGTCTTTTTGCTGAACTTGAGTTCTATATTAAAAAAGTTTCTACATCACAGCCCCGATTTTTACTGATGTGATATCTTTCTTCTTTGCCAGTTTACTACAACCTTGCAACGTCCGAGTGCAAGTTAGCAAACTCGTTTAAAACTTTTTACACTGTCAGAACGTTTAACCAGGAGCGTATTTGGGGGGGATTGGACCATGCCCCCGGGGGGGGGATTGCACCATGCCCCCCCTTTTGGCTCTGCCTTTTAGTAAACAAGAACAAAATTAATGGTGCCAAGTGACTGAAATATACCAGACTCTTTTGATGGTTTCTGTAGCTTATGGCCAGGGACGGATCCAAGGGGATGGGATGATGGGTATGCATCCTCCCACCAGCCATTTTCAAAAATGTTTTTGATGTATAGGCCTACAATTTTTCGATAATTTTAAACCTCTTCGGTAGCGATAAGCTTTACGCCTTGAGCACGCATAATCGTAGATATGCGAACGAAATGCATCATATTTGGTGAAGCACACAGAATTAGGGTCAAAAAATTTAAACAAACTTTGCCTGAAAATTGCTTAAAAAGCCCTTACAGCATGTAAATTTTCAAAATTTTTCCGGAAGAGCACGCTCCCGGACCCCCTAAAGCCTTTCTTGTTTCTCAATCAGCTTCAAATTGGTTCTGCCGAAAAAACATACGCTTAAAAAAATGTAGAAATTATGCCCCCACTTTTAAACTTTCTCGCTACGCCACTGCGTTTAACGTATTGCCTTCTGTCTTAGTTCCTTATTTTCAGCTCTGCTCTTATTCGCGTTGTCGATGTTTTATTGTTTCGAATCTTAAGGAATAAAATAATCTCTGCCATTGACATTACCTGATGACCACTCGTGTTGCTGCAGGGCTACCATTACTAACTGCTTTGTCCTGCGAAACGAAATTTCGCTTATTTGCTTTTTTTCTCGTATTTTGAGCGGTAAGTTCTCAAGATTTTTTCTTTTTTTTGAAGAACCGTTTGTCTTCAAATCTTGCGCTGATAGCAAATTTGTATCATATAATTGTAGCGTTAGCTTGAATATGCTGACTTGAATAAATCACGCCAATTTGGTAACAGGCCTATTCACTGAAACTGTGAGCGACTGAGCATGCTTATTTAAATTAAGCCAGCTATTTTAACTTAAAGTGAATCGAAGTGTACGCAGCAACAGAGAGAAAAAAAGGATCCGATTTGAACGTAAAATAGCACTAACAAACCTGTTATTTTGCATAAATTAGCGAATGCAAAAGCAATATCTCTAAGTTTCATGCGTAGAAGAATATGATATTTAAATCAATTGAAACTTTCCTAAGTTGCGATGCTCTGCAATCTTTACATAGCCCGTTATCTAAAAGCAGATATCGCTTCTTCGCTTGCTACTGGCATTAGTTTACCATCGAGTTGAGGGTTGGCGTGCCATATGACAAATGTTAGGACAAGACTTGATAAAGTTGATATTGTCCAGCTAAGCTATGCTTAGTATGGACTTTGTGGTTGCTCGAGGTCACATACAGAGGCAAAAAAGCTTGCTTTTTAACTCGGAGATGCAACCTCGATAGATTGTTGTTGGTGTTCTATAGCTCAGTGCTTCTCAACCTTTAAGGTTGTGGCTCCCTTTAAGAGACTCTCAACACCAGTGGCCCCCTGCTCAGCAACAATTTTTTTTCTGCATTTCATTCATAGTAGCTGCAGCACAGCCGTCCGCTGGCCTTAAGTGATTAATAGCTACTAAAAAATATCTAGCACATGTGGCTTCCTCGTTAATGACCCGAGGCTCTCTAAGAAAGCTTAGGTCTCCGGTTACATATTTCGAAATGGTTCTACAGAGTATTTTTTGTTTATTCTACTGTAATGGCACCACTCTACCCCGTCCCCAATTGCTCACAGAAAGCAAGTAGGTTGAGAATAAAATTGAAACCTAGAGCAGCATCAAACCCAGACCCTACGAGTAATAGTCCAGCATGCTGGCCACTACGTTACGTCGCTGTTGCAAGTTTTGAGTACAATATTTTTGTACTAATAGTCATCTCGGTCAAGCCCTATCTTTTTGCGGAACGATTTTGAAGAAGGCTTCTCGATTGACAACCTCTGTTCTAGCTCAATATTATAAGCTTTTTAGCCAAGTTAGCGGCCTTGTTTTTCCCATACAGTTCAACGGCTGGTTGCATACAATATTGTTAACCTCAGCTGTATTGATCTCTGACTTGTGTACTTGCTCAATGTTTTTTACGGCGTTTTGAGGAACCGAAATGGTGTTTCAAAATTGTCCAGCGGTCTCTCAAAATCTGCTTCTACAATAGTGTAGAAAACTGTGTTTTGCTTTATAAACGCTATTAACGATCTTTCAAAATTGCTTAATGGTTCCTCAAGCCAAACCTGAAAAAAACACTGTACTTGCTACTTAAAAGAATTCAACCCCCACCAATCCATCATAAAAGTTTTAAGGAGGAAAAACAGACATTAAGGAATGGAGAGGCCTGCGAGAGGTTGGGCTATTTCAAAATCTGTTGATAAATTAAGTAACGCTGTAGCCCAAAGGTCTGTATTGGTGCAGCTTTCAGTTTAACGAGATTTTATCAATGGGTTGTGGATACTAAGTTTTCGAAAGCGATTCAGTTCAGAGCCTATCAAACTGAAACACTCAAGCCAAATAGGAAGTCGCGGTTATTAATTAATCAAAACATTTTTAGAAACGCTCGCAATGATTACCGGAATATAGCTATAGTAAACTCTATCGTAACTTTGAAATGCTGCTTGTATTCAAGTTTTCCCTCGCCTTATTTCATGAGTCTGCAGTTTTTGCTTTCCTAACTAAACAAGTGAAGAAACACTGTTCAGTTTCTGCCTTCATTTTATTTGTCAGTTTTTAGCACGTGATATAGCGACTTCCAGTTTTGGGTTTTATTTCCACTGTTTTTGCCACCGTTTTTTGTGTGTTTTTTTTTTGTCGCATGGGCTCCACTCTTAATCGTAGCTACCAAAGGTGTGGACCCCAAAGACCAAAAGAGCCCCACATGATAGGGGTGGAAGATTTTTTTGAGTACGCTTCTTAAAGACTTTTATTTTTTGGACCCATAGTTTACCGTCTGCACCCAGGTTTCACCAGACAAGGTCCTGGCTCCATCACAGCTTTTATAGCTGATTGGTTACTTTGCGGTTGTTTAAAATAACAAAATGACGGAGATCTAGAAGGCAAGTTTCCATGATCTGAGTGTTAAAACCACGTAAAAACTTTTGCAAAATTGACGAGTATCAAACGACAAAGTTGTCCCATAAATTTTGATTCATAAGTTTCTATTCTGAGTCCAAGTTCGAAGTGCATTACTTCTTAAAACTGCTGGAATTGATGGCAGCAACTTTGGGGCTTAATGGTAGTGAATTCATCATTTCCACGATAAAATAAAAATAGATCTTCATCGCGCTCTAGCGGTTTTAAATTATACAAAGTTTTAGTATGTTTGTTGGACTTAAATAATAATTATCGAATTGACTAAAAGCATTGAACTGAAAATGCAGCAAAGCATTGAAAGAGACTAAAATGTGAGATCTTTTAAGTCAGCTGCCTCACAAAATATGTGTTGGTTTTGTCTGTTTTCGGTCGTGAATTGACCCCGTCACGAAGGCAATCTACTCCAATAGCTAAGCAATGTAGCCGACTGTGAATTTTGTAGTGAAATGGTGGCGTAGCAAGGAATTTTTAAAGAGATCCATAGACCGCAACATCCGTCCAAAGAGTCTGGTATATTTTAGTCACAAAGCAATATTTGATCTTTTTTTATTAAAAGGGAAGTCAAAAGGGGGAGCCATGACACAATGCTTCCTTTCTCCCCCCTTCTCCAAATACGCCCGAGCCTGCTTTCAGTGGCTAAGCCAGTGGTTCTCAAACTGTGCGTCGCGACGCCCTGGTGCGTCGTTTTGTTTCTCCAGGGGCGTCGCATAAGAAATTCCGTTTCTAGCAATACGGGGCTTAATTATTGCAAGTAAAAGGTATGTGTCGTATTATCACTATCTGTCTATCCATTGACTGAGAAGTCACTGGTCTATCCAATTATGATTAAACAATAAATTTTTAAAGATGTTTTTTTGTATTTCAATGTATTGTTAAGTAACAGTAGTAATTGATTGCTAATAAAAGCATTGCACAATGTTCATTTTGGGCGAGCCGTAAATGAAAGATGCAGCAGTCAGTTCAAAAAATAAGGTGAATGCCAACACGAAGCGTGAAATCACGATTGAAGATGACAGTGATAGTCAATTCGTTTATAAAACGTCGTTTGTAAGTTTAAATTTTCTCATTTAAAATTTTGTTATCAGTGGTGCGACGCATGCCTAACAAACTTTTCCAGAGGCGTCACGGCAAAAAAAGTTTGAGATCCACTGGGCTAAACCATGTAGCCGATTGTGTATTTTGTTGTGAAATGGTTGATGTTGGGTTCAATCAACATAGGCTGTGTAGAGACAAAACCTTTTCAGAACTTGGGTTTTCAAATTAAAATGAAGACTCACGATCAGTTATTTTGAGATTTATTAGCAATCAATCACTCACAACGTGGAAAGAAAAATATTGATTGATTAACAAAATGATTCAATGAAAGTGTTGCCATTTAATTTTAAACTTTTAGATTAAAAGCCCATGAAAAAAATTTAAACCAAACAGCTTTAAAGGTGAAACAAGAACATAAATAAAATTAATTTCTTTATAGCAGAACACGCAATTCAAAAAAATTAAAACGTAACAAAACTTGCAAATATGTATATAATTGTACAAAAACTCCAACATCATTTTATCTTATTTGTCCCCGTTCTCCTCATTGGCTCGATCCAAAAGACATTGCAGGAGATTGACGCCAAGATGACCACTCTCTGAAAATATTTAGAAATTCAAAAATTGGTGCAAGTGCAACAAAATAACTGTTCTAGTTGAAGTTAACTTTACCTTGTCCAAAGGCAGCTGCGTACGCGGTGGGGTTCACCGTACTACCAAACTTTCTTCCATGCACGTTTACACCTATATCGGTCATATTCTACTAAAAAATTGTCCTTAATGGGAAAAGCTTTTTTTAGCTTTCCTCCCCAAAAATATTTCTGCTTACGCCCATGTCCAGAAAACTTCGTTCATTGGGTATAGCCTTCTCACTCAGTCACTCGTGTCACACAAATGACCGTAAAAGTGATGTTTATGGTGTACAGCTATAGCTTTGCGTTCCAGCTTTATGTAGCATTAAGGAGGAATGAAAAAACAGACAGTGATTACGATTACACCATGATGCTACTTACAAAACCTATAAAACCCCAGCAGTAGTAGAACCGACAAAATAAATCGCATCGTGTACAGCGATGGTGGAAGCATTTTCTAAAGTGAGGGGGGTTCAAAAGCAATGACCAAAATTCCTTCGCCTTCAACCCATATTTAGTCTATCCACATGTGACATGTCTAATTTTGTGGGCTTCAGATCCACGGTTCTTGCGTTTTTGCTTCTAGTTTCTGCATTACAATTAATTTTTTAATGTCATGATCACTTTTTTAAATTAAGACATCAAAAATTTAATTGTGATGCAGAAACTAGAACCAAGAACCGTGGGTCTAAAACCCACGTAAATTAGACAAGTGGACACTGGACAGGGTAATTGTGTCGCTAAAGTTTAATATTTTAGCATCCCCAACAGCTACTGTAATTTCTTTTTTCTAAGCCACATTACTGCAGCTTAGGTTTTTATACTAGTGAAGTATGCGCATCATGTAAGACGACCTAGTTGAGCATCGCACCCACGAAACCAGCTCACGAGCCCTACTCACCAACCACTCGGCCAACTCCACGTGCAAGAGGTAGTAAATACCATAATCGTCCGTACAGCCTCTATTTGAGCGCCACTATAAGGAAGGATTGAAAAATAGAGCGCCACCCTCTAATTGAACACCACCTGTAATGCCACTACAGGGAAGGTGTTGAAAATGACGAGCACGGCTACATAGGAACGTGTCATCCGATTTTCCGCATTGAATTTTTGATTACTTATTAGTAACTGTGTTACGGTAGATGTTTTTTTTTTTTTTTCTTTGAAGGTTAAATGTTACCTCTGTTATATATTTTTTCTTTTCATTAATTAAATTTATTTTCCCAAAATTATGACCAGCTAGTCAAAAAATATAGCACCACCATCTAACTGAACACCACCTCTAATAGAATGCCACAATAGGCGAAGAGAAGGGTTGAAAAATAAAGCGCTGTGGCCGTGTCGCGCTCAAATAGAGGTTTCACGGTATGTCACGTATACGGTCACGGAAATAACAAGAGCCGTAAGCTTTTTTGGCGCATACGAAAAGATACAGTTGGGATGATCAATAACTCAACTTCAATTAATGTTATTTCCTATACACCTATGTCCGGTAAGGTGATGTGTAGATGTCGCGAAATAAGAAATTGTATTACTTCGCTGACAGGACGATTGATAAGAATTGTATGACAAACCGTAGGAATTAATTCGTTCTTAAATCCGACCTCACGAAAAAAACAAGACCTTCTTCACCAAACGAATATAATAATCGACCCAACTTAACTCACTTAGCTACGGTACTTACCGTACTACTTTTCAATAAACACAAGCACCACTGCTCGCTTCAGTAACACCATACAACAAGGGCTATACCCTTCATCATACAACAATATTGCTCACTCCAAGCACGCACCAAATCTACACTCGAATAACTACGCTCGAAACTTCACGCCTATTTATAGACCTACTCTAAATTTAAGTTCGAAAACTTTCTATAACATTCGTAAAAAGAAACAAGAAGAGAAATCACATGACATGCAAAAATACACTCGAAACTATAGTAAACACAATTGTGACGTCGAAGAGCAATCATATGACATGCAAAAATTCACACCAAACTATAGTAAATACGTTTGTGACGTCACAAGCGAAAATTTTGACCCAGTGAAATTACGTAATGGAGAGATCTGTCCAGAATATTCACGAAAAAAAATACTTCAGTAGAAAATTATGACTTCAAAATGAAACCTTACGAAACAATTCCACGAATAAAACTTCGGAAAAACAACGCATCGGTCTAGAACCTTCTACAGTAGACAAAGCATTTCAAACAAAAACATATTAAACAGTTATATCGTTACAGTAGAGAAATAGCGAACTTCACAAATCGTATCGCCACGCGTAAAATTAGAATGGAAACGTTTTAATTGCAAACCCTGACTAGATAAAGCAATTTTGTTGGCGAAGGAATGCTGGGGTTAGCACTGCACAGCAAAACAAAGTGAACTAAAAAATTCAAACACCGGTACATCCAAAAAAAAAATCAAAAAACTGGGCTATAGATATTTTGCACAGTCCGCCGCTTTTAATTTATGACAGCTGCTTATTTTATCGATTTTGAAGGTTAGTAGTTAACGTCAAAATTAAGTCTAAAAAATGCAAAGTTCGCACCTCCCCGAGAATTAGCCCCGCCCCTCGCATTATGAAAAATTACATTGCAAATACAGTGAGCTACATTTCTTTTGCGTGACTGTTTTCGAAGTCAGTACAGATAGTAGGGTATACAATACAAAGGTGGAAGGGCCTTTTTTTGAGTTCATTTGCTATTGTTTATTATAAACGACACTTACGACAACTGCTGTACCTCGCCTCGTACTGTAACATCAAAAAAACGTACTGTAACATGCTTTTTCCGTAATGAAAGCTTAGATCAGTGAATCTCAATCTTTTCTGAGCCGTGGCCCCTTGACTGTGTCTCTAAAAGACTGTGGCTCCTATAGTGTGTAAGCTTAAAAGTCCAGGTCTGTTATAATTCATTAATGACTCCTACCATCGTGGCTACCAAGAGAACACTCTGGGCTTTGTGGTTCCTTTGGGGGGCCAAGAGCCACAGTTGAGAACCCCTGGCTTAGATGCTACCAATCGCTGGTTTGCCTTTTATATGTTAAGATGCTCAATTTGACATTTAGCCTACAATCCGCAAGTTAATTTTTTGCTATAGGAAGATTACACTTTTTCTGTTCCCCACCCCACAAACAAAGTTTTAAGGAAAACATCTCTGGATTAAAGCTCTTTCCTGGGTTTCAATTTCGATGGTAGGCCTATCAACTTTCAAATACATTCGTGCAGAGGTATTATCGTAAAAATAAATGCGTAAATTCTGGCCCCCCCTGAAAAAAAAGTGAAGAGCCAGCCCCTCCCCCCTTCCCGACCCCCCGCTTCCGCCACCTATGATTGTGTATTATATTCTTGTGTTTCTATTTAGCAAGTGCAACATTTTCTATGTATAGACGCCAATCTTTTACATGCTAGTACAAAGTTTGCGAGTAGAAACATAGCCTACTTTTTAACTATTTTGAGATCAGATTTTGAACATTTATAAAAACTGAATTATAGGTCATGCGTTACCAACTCTCATGAAAACACGTGTCAAAGTATTCGAAATATTTGTGCCGCGCCACCTTAAACAATCGTTGAAATCGTATACGAACTTCCGATAAAAATACCACGTAACTTCAAAACTACAACACAAAATCACAAAGAAATATTTCCTGACGCAATTCATTGTGATTTGAGGTTATTTTTATAAAAACCCGAGTTATTACGATTCATTATAATTACAAGAACCAAACTGTTCGCGTGCCACATTAGAGCTTATGGCGTGCTACTTTCGACACGCTTGCCCTGTGTTGTGCATCCCCGATTCAAGCTACATTATAAAAAAAATGCTAGATTGCTAGGTGTTTCGCTGCTAAACACCATGAGCAGACTTACCTTTTAGTTTTAAAAATTCCTCGAATTCTTGAATTATTTCGGCATCTAAGTCTGAAAACGTATTCATCTCTCCGTCTAGGTCTGAAAAAAGGTGAACTACAATTACTAATCACGGGCGTATTAAGTTGGCCCAAATTTCTGGTTATACATAGTAATACGCGGTACTTCAATACTTTACAATGTACAAAAGCTGCAGAATAATCTTATTTTTTTCGATTCTTGGTCCTTTTGTAAAATTTTCGGTTCCGCCTTTACTACTAGGTTCAAGCATTTCTGTCACTATGTTGCTTTTGCTGGAGTTTAACAATGCCATTTTCCGCATATTTTTGATATGAAGATAAAACATTGCTATTGCTCTTTCCTGAAGAAAATTCAAATCAAAAGCCCTCAAAAATAGTGTTGGTTTTGACAGGAAGCTGCGTACTTAGTGGGGTTCCATGCGCCCCCCACGCTTTCTTCAGCATCCCTCCCCCCAAAAAAAATTATACATGCATGAATCACCGAAACTAGTTGATACAACCATTGTTGCGTAGTGCGTGAATAGATAGTGCTAGTTTGCGTTCAAACTTAATCGCTTAAAATTTACATTGCTACAGGAGTAATGGGCCAGTTGCTCAAAGTGTTGCGCTAAATTAGGGCCTAGATGTACTGTAGGTATATCCGGTGTTTAAAGGTAGGCTGTTATATTGCATTTTCACGTCAGTGTTAATCGTATCTTTCTTAATTATTTTTAATGCAAAGGCTTTGTAACCTTACCCACTAAACCGTTGTCTCCTCTTTTTCCGAAGAACTTTCGAAGTCCCTCTGAAAAGCGATAACTTTGTAATAGTTATAGTACCGTAATTAGACTAAAATCAAATATTCCGAACGGTTACTTCGTAAGGAAATGCCATTTTTATATGAGATTGTAGAATCTTTGCAAAGTCATGCAACACCACTGCAGGCCAGTACAGAGCAATCTTCTGCTTAATTTTTATGTTTTTGACAGGTTTTTTAGGCGTTTCAGTGTTCTGATTTATGTCTTACAAACTATAACCTCAGAATGAAACAAAATATGGTTAATAACGAAAATAGCCTTTTTTATTTCGGATCCCTGAGCGGACCCATTTTGAGTGTACAGAGATTTATTTTGGTTGCCTAATAAGTTTACTCACGCAATCCGGCGTTATATCCAATGCTGTTCAATGACCAAGGACTTGCTCTTCGAACCTGCTTCGGCTCCAGCATATCAGTTCCCTACTCAAAACAAAGTAATTGACTATAAGCAAGAACTTTAATCATTTTCTACTTTTCTTTATTTTGTTACATTTATTTTGAAATCCGCAATCAACGTTTTTTCAAGGTTTGTTGCACCACGCTTTGTTTTGGGTTGCACTAAATTTAGAAGTGAATCTTTAATCTTGCATTGATTATTCAATTGCACAATTTGGTCAAATTTGGGGGAAGCACAAAATTTTGCGGTTTACGTTTGATTAAACTGTACAATTATTTATAAATTCTAAATAAATGCTTTAAACAAAAGACGACTCCCAACGTCCATTCTAGCTTCCTACCTTCTCCATTACTTGCTGTGCTGTAACAGGCCAATGCTGCAAGCACAATGGTGTGATGAATGTCAAAGCATTTTGCTTTAGATTAAAGTTCTTTCGCTTCATTTTTACTGTGCTTCGGCTATAAAGTTATAAATTGCGGTGATTACGTTCAAAATATAAAACATTATGAACTACAAATTGTTTAGAAAAATATATTAATAAAAAGCAATGCAAACATTTTAAACTACATGATAAAAGCGCTTTGGTTTCTGATGTATTTTGAGGCTGTTAAATTTTTGAACCCTCATTGAAATCTAAAAAATGAAATTGATCTTACAAGCCGGTGATTCACCACAGTGTATTCATGTGGAGCTGAGGGGGTTCAAGCTCTCCTAAATTTTAAGTGATATCGGTGCATGTGATACATTGATTCTTCAATACTTTTGGACGCACAAAATTTCAGAATTAGTTTTTTTTTTCGTTTTTTAGCTTTCTTAAAAATGCGCTGAATCTGCCCCTGAGATTGTTAGGTTTCATACCTCAGTCTGTCCAGGCGTCACAAACACTACCATGGCAGCGAAACAAGTCACCAAACACATGGATTGAAACGTCACTGACATTTTCTAAAAAAGTATTGTTACAATTTTAAAATACGGGTGTACAAAAAACTGTTTTCACTAAAAATATTACAGACTACTAAAATCGCTCAACCACTAATTCTTCACTGCTTTATTATTTTGTACGGTAGGGGTAATAAAAATCAAAAAAACGGGTAAAAAATTATTGAAAATCTCAATCAATTGATTTACCGGTGTTACATTGCATCGAAAAGTTGGGGTACGATTCCTGGGCCGGTCAAATCTGACACAGAATTGCCAACCGCTCGCCTCCGTGTTAAATCTACGAGATGAGTGATATTGAAGGTTTCATTTTTTTATTAAATTTATCAACTAACTTTACAAAGTTTCAAAAACAAGCCACTCTTAAAATCAAATGATCAAAAACTGAAACAATATAGTTTTTCGCAATAAATTAAAGTACTTACATTTGTTATTAAATAAAACGCCGATCTTGTAAAGCGAAAACAAATTTATTACAGTTGCGATGCTGCGACTAGCCCGAAAACTTACTTTGACAGTTTATAAAGCAAATCTCTTTTTTTGTTTTTCGAGAGATTTTCGATTTTTTTCGTTATCAAAATGTCATTTAAAGAATCCGAGTGATTTCTGTAGCCTAATCCTTGTCGTTTCTGTCCACCGTAAAAACGATATTTTTAAAAGCTTGTTTTACATGATAATAAATTAAAGTATTGATTATAATATTTGCTGAAATCTTATCGTTGACGTAACATTATTTACTTTTATTAAGCCTAATTAAAAAAAGAAAACATGTTTTTTCTAATTCTAAGAAAAATAAGATACCCAAAAGTAGGCCAGGTCACGATGATTCTGACGCAACTTAGAAATCAAAACGCATGAGAAATCGAATTTGTTATCGTTTTCAAGAAAAAGATACAGTGACAAGTCCCATCTGGCGATCAAGGCCCAATCAGGAACTCCATTTGAGCCAGCTAAGAAATGCCAATTGTCAATAGCCAGTTTACAACATTGAGTTTATTTAATTTGCGCTCGATCTGTTTCGGTGACGTTTCGAAGTCGGTTAATCTAAATACAAACAAAAGCAAAATGTTACAATTTGCCAGCAAACTGGCTGATCTGACAGTAAACAAATTCAAATACATGACAGATTTTGTCACAAACAATTAAAACGATGGTTCTTGTTACATCCCCATGTATGTTTACTGTAAACAACTCAAATATACGCATATTTCTTCTACTGTAACATGACTTTTAATTTTTGAAGAAAAATCTTTTTCATTTCAAGAAATTTTACAAGTATTTAACTAGCGTAGTTTTTCAGGCCAAATATTTGCCACATGAGCCTGCTGGCTTGGTTAAACTTCGGCCCCCCCCCCCAAAAAAAAAACGCTCCAATTTGCTATACGAAATCCAATGACGATACAGCAGGGATGGGCAATTGTTCACACGAAGGGCCACATTTGAAAGAATTTTGAAAAATGTTGAAGCCGACGGCCGCACTTCCGCAGATGTTCAAACTTTCCACTCTAAAGAAGAGCAAAAAAAAGTCATCCCGTCCGCAGATGTCCGTGTTTTCACCGATATTCAGCGCGTAGCTTTAGAAGAAAGAGGAAAAATCATCTTCGGCTTCATTCACGTTAGGAGTTTAAATTTTTGTAAGTGCCCGCGGGCCGCACAAAATGGTCTCACGGGTCGCACTTTGCCCACCCCAGCGAATCGGCAAATGCCTAAACTAAACCTAAAATTGACAAGTTAAAAATAAAATTGTTTTGGCGCAGGTTTTGCGCATTGTTATATTTAACAATCATTAATTATTTTTCTTAAAAATTTTAATTCTGTGAATTTTTGTACGCTGCTGCAGTTCTACAATTTGCATTTGAAGTTCTTTATGTAGGCCTAGTGGTATGGACAGGAGTCCAAATTTCAAACGACTACTACCAACGAAACAGTAGGCCTACATGTTGTTTCGATTTTTCCCAATAACTTTGTACTGTATAGCCAAGAAGCGCTCAAGCTAAAAAAATCCAAACAATTCGAATCTTCTTTACACTTGCGGTATTACGCCGAACCGAAGTGTGTAACGAGTGGCGGGGCTCATCTACGCGGCTTAGCGACTAGGTAACCCAGCTCCAAAAAAACGTTGCAGACATGTGAGTCGTTGGCGACGATTACCTTGTACACATGTCCCATTTTTGTGGGTTTCAGGCCGGCGGTTCTTATTCTATTTTCTGCGTCATGCCAAGAATCGCTGACCTATAAAGCGCACGAAAATTAGAGATGTGGGCAGGGTAACTGTGTCGGATTTGACCGGCCCGGAAATCGAACCCTAAATACGTAGCGCCGATCTTGACAAGAACTTTAGCTAGTTGCAGTAAATGATTTGTTTCTCAAAATCCCATCTTCGGGTTTACAAGTTCAACGTTGCCACAATCCACATGATAGTAGGCTACTCCTCCAATCATTGCCGAAAATTTTTATAAGACAGCGTAGGAGCGTTTTAATTATTCTTCGCCTATGTATGATTTTTTGAGAACCAAACTCTGGATTGAGAGTCGTATTGAGAGGTTTATTACTTGTTCTAGTATCATTGAAGTGAAGATACCAATAATGGAGTCGCATAAAAATATGGATTTTAACTTGCAGTACAAAAAAGTTAAGAACTCTGCATTATATTACCATCAACTAACAACAGTGGGGTAGCCTGCTAGAAATTTTTTGGGGGGGAGAAGGCAAAAATTTTTCTACTAAACTTATTTATTATGTCTTGTCGTTAAAGAACGATCGATGAGGGGCATCCTTTGAAACTGTATTAAGTTAAATTACCAAGGGTCTGGGCCCCTTGTGGACCGTTTTCTTCTTCAAAATGTAGACAAAATGGACAATGAGGATGCAAATGCTAACATCAACACTGGTTCTTGAAATATTTCCGGAGTGAGAGGGAGGCCACCCCCTGGCTAAGCCTATGGCTCGCAGCTATTACACCACATTTTTGATATTTCCACTTGTTGTGGAAGTTGGAGACCTCAAAATAAACTTCAAACGCACAATCTGTGAGCAGGGTATGGAATGGAAGACGATTTTTCCAAAGGCCTATGCCGTACTACAAAATTTCTTCCATTCCATAGTAAAAATTTTCCATTCCATATTCCATTCTAATCCACATTCCATTCCATTCTTCCATACTAATGTACAGTGACGTAGCGAGAAATTTTAAAAGAAAGGGGTATAATTTCCACATTTTTTTCAAAGGTATTTTTTTCGGCAAAACTAATTTAAAGCTGATTGAGAAACAAAGAAAGGCTTCAAGTGGGTCGGGGGCCGGAAAAAAAGTGAAAATTTACATGCTGTAATAGCCCTTTTAGTGCTTTTTGAATAATTTTCATGCAAATTTTGTTTAAATTTTTCGACCCTAATTCTGTGTGCTTCGCCCAATATAATGCATTTTGTTCGCACATTTTCGATTATGCGTGCTTAAGGCGTGCGTATAGCTTATCGCTATCGAAGAGGTTCGAAATTATGGAAAAATTGTATTTATCAAAAACATTTTTGAAAATGGCTGGTGGGAGGATGCATACCCCTCATCCTACCCCTGGATCCGCCCCTGGCCATAAGCTACAGAAACCATCAAAAGAGTCTGGCATATTTCATTCACTTGGCACCATTACTTTTGTTCTTGTTTACTAAAAGGCGTAGTCAAAAGAGGGGTGTTCAAGTGTGATCCTTTTACGCCCCTGCTTTCTTTGTTTGCATTGTGATACAGGCTGCTTTGAGACTAACTGGTTAGGGAAATTGTGTGATACTGTTATAAATGTTGAGCGAGTATGACGTCATAATGGTTGTACTGTATCGACTGATACTAGCAGACGCCGCGACCCTGAGTGGGCTCCACACTCATTGGATATGAACCCACCCGATTTCTATTTATGAGGGATTCTTAAACGATAACGTGTGTGAAAACCACCCTACATCAATTGCTGAACTAAAGCATGCCATTACTTTCAAGATTCGGAAAATTAAATAAGCAGAATGTGTGAAAGTCATAAACAATTTTGCCCGAAGAATCAAGGAGTGCCTAAAGCAAAATGGTGGCCATTTGGAACTTGTGCTCAAATAAACTGAAAAATTGAGTTGTTGATATTGATTGCTAATGTGTTTAATTTGCTAATTGCTCATGCGTTTAATCTCAATCTTTCAGAAAATGCATTCGTTTTTTAAATATAATGTGTATTATAAAACTTATTGCAGTTTTTATGAGTCCCACATATTATGGGACACCCTGTGGTTAGTATGGAAGACGATCTTCCATTTCATTTTTCAAATCTTCCATTCCATTCTGAGCATCTTTCATATTCCATACCAAAATTCTTCTTCCATTCCATACCATTTTCCATTTCATAGCAAGCCCAGTCTGTGAGGCTGGTCCTGAACGCGTAGCCATGAATTTGCCATGACTTGATTCTAAGTATTTGTTATAAAATATTTATCAGGGCAGAACGGTTTATTAATTGCAAACCTTCAGCTGCTATATCAGATTTAGTTTACTATCCTATATCCATAAATTAGTTTGTAGTACATACGGTAGATTAGTATGTAATCGCTTAATGCTGCGCTTCATGCATAATGCAAGCTATACAGTAATTTTAAAACGAAGTCCTGTTTTTTTGAAAGTACAACAACACGCAAATTGGTAAACAGATGGTGCAACGTAAATGACTCAAACCAATCATCTACAGTAGGCCTAGTAGTGCAGTTGCTCATAGAGTAAGCCGAGGGATTTGCACATTGCACTCCGGAGATGGTTTCGCTGGTTCGATGCTCTACTAGGTCATTTTCTAATCTTTTATGAGCGTGTAGTTCTCACTAAGTAAAACCAAAGCTGTTATGGCATGTAACTTAAGTTATAAATAGGGCCATTTTTTTGACCTAAAAAAATATACTTTTGACTTTATTTTGGTAAAATTTTGACTTAACCGCTTCCGCGCATTATTTATGTTTTGTTGCACTTTATTAATTAAATATGTTTTATAATCTGCAATTTACATAAGTTTTTAAAGAAAAAGGTAGCCTACTTCGAATAATTGAGGATTCGGGTCACTTACCCTAGTCCAATCAAACCTCGAATTTTCGAAAATTGTGTGTGAATAAATTATAGACCTCGTCAGAAAGTATAAAAGCAAAAGCCTCAAAAATCGTGGAGAAACTTCAAAATAACTTTTTGGGACCCAGGTTTAAAACACCGAGTGTGCTAGTCGCCAGCAGGGTTGGATCCATTCATTTTTTTTTTCTAATTTTAAAATTCAAATTCATTGGCTTTGAAAAAACGGAATTCAAATTCAAATTCAAATTCAAGAAGAATTTGTGAACGGATTCAAATTCAATCCAACTTACCAGTCACCAGTATACTCACCAGTGTCGTCACTCATCAGCCACCTCTACTAATTCCATACTTGGTCAGCCAGATTATTATAATTTTGCGTTTGAAACAAGAAATATTTTTAAGTACTGTAGGTTTAGCGAGTAGCAACTTGTTCAAAATATTTTCACTCAAAAAATGCGTAAAATAAAGTAAAAGTGTAATTAACTTCAAAAATGACAGTAGCCTACAAGATGCAAAAACACATAACTTTTATTAGAAAACACGAGGAACAATTAACGAAATCGAAGAGATAAAGCAAGCACACGAACAAATTTTTAACGACTACAAAACATGTTTATTGCATTTTATAAGCAACAGCCTCTGAAACGTCTTCGCGTCTAGTGAAACCATAGACCGCGCCTAGTGAAACCACTACTATTGAAACCATAGATCAAACGCAGCTATTTCACATTCAAGATCGCTGCGCATAAATGTGCATTCTACTCTATATGAGAGGAGAAAGCATTGTCCGGCCATCCGACCTTTATATGAATAAGCTACAGTAAATCGTTCTTATCTTGCACTTATAATTAATTTTACGAAAACAGTTTTAAGTTGAAACTTTGAATCTTTTCTTTCGCTCGCTTGTTGGTGAAATAAATTAGCTTTACTAATCTCATGTGGAAAATTGCTGACGTAAACAGGGAGTCGAATCGTTTAAAATATCGCTCCGGTTCAGGTTCAGGTTCAAGAAATTTTATTTTTAACGGTTCAGTTCCGGTTCAGGTTCAAGACTTTTTAAAAATTTGGGTTTAGATTCGGTTCAGGTTCAGTTGCACCAAAATTTAAAGGTTCGGGTTCGGTTCGGGTTCATCGAAACCAAATTTTTAAGGTTCAGGTTTGGCTCGGGTTCACCGAAAAAAAGGCGGTTTTTACCGGTTCGCGGTTCAGGTTCGGGTTCACTTCAAATTCTTTAATTTGGCCTAAAACTAAATTAGGGTTTTATGTCATTAAAATTACGAAATATAAATTGCATGCCCGAATCAATTAAGGTTAAATAAAAATGCAAAAATTCATTAAATTTTGAAAAGCAGAAAGATTGTTGCAAAGATTGGAATAGGTCAGTGCTTTATCGTTCTGATGATGTTGGTTGTCAGTACCAACGAAACGTCAGCAAATAAAAAACCTGACTGGGTTTAGTTGAGGCTATTGTAAAGTTACCGGAAGAACGAGAAAAAACTCCAAGTAAGCAGAAAGAATGTTACGCATCGCAGCACATATCTAGATATTTTTATTAATATTTTTTAAGAATCAGCTCAGATTCAACATTGTTACTAAACGATTTCTGTTCAGGTTTATGTCCACAAAATATTATAGGTTCTGGTCCACTTGCATAAAATTTAAAGGTTCGGTTCAGGTTCACAGATTAAAAATATTAAAGGTTCGGGTTCGGTTCAGGTTCAATGATCTCAAATTTAAACGGTTCAGGTTCGGTTCGGGTTCACCAAAAAAATGCGGTTTTTACCGGTTCGCGGTTCAGGTTTGGGTTCGGTTCGACTCCCTGGACGTAAAGACGAATTTCATTCTCGGCAACTTCACTTCAAGTTAAAATGTTATAAAAACCTTTAAAGATAAGAAATCCGAGCGATTAAGTGTAAAGTCTATTCTCCAGCAGGTGCACTAGGGAGGTTACTGTGGCCCAAAAACAACTTCAAAACGCCTTGCAGCGTCATAATTGCCATCATAAACTTTGCGTTGGCTTGATAAAATTTTATCGAACGTTTGCAACATTATCTGATATAAACCAGTTACAAATTGCTACATTTGCTTTGTAAGGTTTAAATCGAAAAACTCAAAGTTCGTCAATTGTTTAATTAAAATATTCAGCTTCATTGACTTTGGAAAAACAAAATTCAAATTCATTGACTTTGAAAAAACGAAATTCAAATTCAGATTCATCAAGAACTTGTGAGCGGATTCAAATTCAAAATTCAAATTCAATCCAACCCTAGTCGCCAGTCGTTCAATTTATGACGTCTATGCCTGGTCCAGGCAGCAGCCTGGTAGGGTACAACTTCGAGGTAAAAATGCTGAATAATTCCCGCCAATCGCACGATCGTCACGCATGATCGCTATAGTAGAAAGAAACGAGACTTAGTTCATACCTATGTGATATAGCACATAGGAACGAAACTTAGTTTGTATCTAATGTGATATAGCGCATAGAAATGAGAAGTTAGTTCATACCTATGTGATATAGCACATGGGATCGCTAATAAGGCCATAGCAAATAGGAAAGAAAGGGTTTACGAATGGCACCCCATATAAATGTTAGTCATAATCATTTAAAAATAAAGGCTTTTGTATTATTTTATGGAGGGAAGCGTCATGATTAATATTTTGTGAGGGAGGCGTAGTAACACAAAGTTTGAAAACCACTGCTCTAATGTGTTCGCTTACGGGTGATATTGCAAAGCTTGCAAGCTTAAAACATGCTAGAATTGTGCTACAGAAAAATATTTTTAATGAAAGACTTCAGCCCGTCTATAAAATCTCAACCCACCATAAAAAACAGGGTTTCCCAACTGGGGATGCTTGCACCCCTTGGGGGCGCGAGGAGGGGGTTCAAAACGGTTCAGAGCATTTTAGGGGGTTCAAAACGGCTTATAGATTTTTATCTTGTATTAAGAGTGCTTTTATTTTCGGTTGCTCAGTGTCAATTTTTCAGCGCTGTTACGCTCTATTATGTAATTCGCAAACGTTTAAGTGGTGTAAAACCCTTAGCGACTTTGTGGTTGGCTGTAATCAAAGCTCTGAAAACAAAATGCGCCTGGTTCAGCAATAAAGTAGTAACTGGTTTAACTACCCTTTACCTTGCATTAACGAGAAGTGACACTTTGAAAAAGGCTAAAAGGGAAAGCTAGCAGCGTTCTCCCAGACCCCCCAGCTAGGCACCTGCTTGGTTTTTGACGCCAAGTTATTACAGGAAAATTTTTAAGGTCAATAACACGCATGAATTCTTTTCAGCCCCAACCCTTACCAAAACTTGATTTGAGCGGCTGATTACAGTCGCATATTTTGTGAGGGGTGCAAGAACATATCAAAATATGATTAACCGATCAGATGGCCGAGTGGTACAGAGCGTCTGCTTCTGGATCGGTAAACTTGGGGTTCGATTCCGAGTCGGGTCAAACCAATGACTTAAAAATTGGTATTCACAGTTTCCCTGCTTGACGTTCAGCATTTAAAGGAACAGTGTGGAGAAAGCCGGCAAGTTTACTTGTGGTGCCGTTGGGAAAGGCACTTAAAGGAATTCCCCCATCTTGGTGTGGTAGACAGATGGCCGGCAACTCCTAAGCGAGCTCGTAGAGCGCTTCGTCGCTTTCTCGTGATAGGAGGATAAATATGCCAACAATAATAAAATTAAATAAATAATAAAAAAATTTTAAAAGGGCGCAGAGTATGAAAATGATTGCGAACCGCTATACTTTGAGATAATACAAAACAAAAGAAAAAGAGAGTTCCTAAAATGCTTAAATGTGAACACTTAAGTTTAAATATAAATTATGAAGTTACTTACGACAGTCGACAGACAATGATTAGTTACCAAAACTTGACTTTCACGTTAAAGTAACATCCATACTCCAACTAAAAACTCAGTTTGTGATTCAGCTTTATTGCTACTTTTTAACTTGTCAAAAGTTGCCCCCCCTCCCTTTTATAAAATCTGAATACGCGACTGCTCAGAAACTCTAGAATCAAACCGTCCCCTCTTGACCCACCTCTCTTCAATGCTATGAACGTTACTCACGACAGTCGACAGACAATGATTAATTACCAGAACCTGACTTTCACGTTAAAAATACATTCGTACTCCTATTAAAAACTCAGTCTGTGATTCAGCTTTATTGCTACTTCTTAACTTGTCAAAAGTTGCCCTCCCCCCCCCCCCCCTTTTACAAATTCTAAACACGCCACTGGCTGATATTATATATAACTTATATTTACTGATTACTGATTTTGCAAATCACAGAATGCAAAACAGAGTTTGGATGGTTAAGACACAGTGTATATGTTTGGGTAGTGTTGTTTTGCTGCATTGCAATACCCGTAGATATCAAATTTGATGATAACCTACCGCTGCATTTGGTGACATAATTTGGAGTCAGATCGATCGCTACATTTGATGACCCGCCTGTTGGCCACATTTGGTGACCCTGACGGCCACATTTGGTGACCCCGACGGCCACAGCTCTAAAGTGCTTTCAAGCGTAAAGGTATTATAAATACCAAACCATAAACATTGATCTAAAAGCCTCGCTAAATCTAATTTTAAACACCTTAGGGAACGGTTTCTTAATGTGTCTTTGCATGACATTACTTTCGACAAGCATGCTAAATACCACACACGCTTATATTTACTGCTCAGGAATATTTCAAATTACTATTTGATTGCAGCCGTATTATGCACGCTTGTTTCATTGCTAAAAGCAAAAAAGAAACAAAAATTAAACAGATCTTAAGTAGCCTTCTCAAACCCTGATAATTATGTAATTTTTATGTAGTATCTCATTCTAGATGTGATATTTTGGAATATAACTCAGGCAAGTTCACCATGTTGCAGCCTGTTCTTTGTAAAAAACTGCAGACGAGTTCATACAATATTATATTTTTCAGACCCAGGCCGTCCGTCGTCGGCGTGTGGCCGAAATCAAGAGCAAACAACTTTAAGGTGGATGGTTGCTGCAATGTGCGGATCAGATGCTGCGCTTGTTCATCCCGCTTCTGGCATGGTCATTCAATAGGCTACAGATCAAGTATTACCCTAGGTAGATGCACGAAAAGGCATCAGGTTGATTTGTCCACAAACAAACGTGATCGGCTGTTTGCTCGAGTGAGGAGAGACCCCATCTGCGCATGGACGAGCGAAATCGATCTACGCCGGTTTGTAAGAGATTCAACCTCAACCAGGCCAATTAAATATGTTAAAAATTTCATTTCATTCTTGACTAAAATTTAAGACAACGTTATCGCGAGGGATCTTATTTAATTCCATTATACAAAACATGTAATGGCATAATGTCCAATTCAATTTTCCATTAAGAGCCATCCCATATCTTCCAAGGTCATTAAGGGAAATCAAATATATCTCGTAAAAAATGGCATTATTGCAAGCTTTATATCTTAATCACTTAATTTTTTATTTTTGAAATTCATTTTGCTTAAAAGCTATTTATAATTTTTTGGTTTAGTGATTTAATCGCTTCATTTTAATGTTAGCCTATTCAGGCATTTCTGCAATGTTTTATTGCAACGTAGGCTATTCTTTTAAAAGAGGCAAAAGAAAAATCTTCCTTCCTCTTTCGTAAAGCATTCCAATGCGAATGCCAAATGCAATCCCAGTGTTTGCCCAAAGATCAACTTAGGCAAGCAGGGGCGTGCTCAGCAATTTGAAAAGGAGGGGCGCAATTTCCTGTTTACACGTTTCCACTGAAAATATCGGTGAAGACAAAAAAAAGGTCTTCACGTCTTCCGACGTCCAATTTACCCCCCAAAAATCAAGTAAAGACCAAAAAAAAAAAATCAACGCGTCCTTAGATGTCCTGTTCCCACTGTTTCGCTGACTGCAGTAATATATGAGCTTATATTTCAGCGGGGGAGGGGGGCGACCCCAGCGGCCCCCCACCTTGGATACGCCCCTGGGCTAGTTAGTGCGATATTCCAAGTTCGGAACCACAAGTAGAAAATGTTTTCCCCGCTTTTTAAAGCACTGGTTGTTTCAGTTAAAAAACTTCACTGATGAGAGTTGAAGAGTCGAAATAGTGTACACTCCAGGCTAATTAGGTGTAATCATAAGCTATTAAATTGTTTCTCTTTAACGAAATGTATTCTTAAACAATAAAGAACGGACTCAAGCTTGTCGTTGTTCATTTGATAAGACGCTCTTCTTTCCGCCTCCGTTTTGGAAATTCTTAACACCAAATTGAAAAATTTCTTTAAACTGCAAATCCTCAATGGGTCTCGAATTTTATTCGACTTTTGACTACCTTGTACCTACTATCCAGTTTGGTGAGTCGAAAATTTTTTTTTTTAAAAAAAGGGCCCGTTTAGATTGTTGCCAAATATGGTAAAACTAACTTAAAAACTAATTTTTTTTTATCTCAAGCCACTTAATTGCAGCTTAGAATTTTTGTGGTAGTGAAGTACATACATCATGGAGATGACCTAGTTGAGCATCGAACCCGCGAAGCCAGCTTCGGAGCCCAATGCACCAACCACTCGGCCAAAAACTAATTTTGGCTCGTAGCCAACTGAAATGTACCAGCAACCGACACCTAATGGTCAAAAATGGTAAAAAATTTAAAAAATCTTGTAACTTCTAAACTACATGTCGTAGAAAGCTAAGTTTGGTATCAAACGAAACAGAATTAATAAGTTTATATCTAATTTAAACAAAGATTTTGCGCTATTTTGCTTAGAAAAAAAGTTATTTCTAAAAATCACAAATATATGTGATATTTTGCATCGAAACAGGCCTTTTCTGAGAGCTATAGTTGCAAAAAATCTACTTTTGTGTAAGAAAAATTTGTTTTTGGAAAATTGGCGCTTGTTCGCAACTTTGCTACGCTGAATACTAATTTCCAGTTTGCCATGAAACCAACTGTTCAACCAATCAAGTGCAGATTATTGCCATGCTAAAATATACGCTAATTGGCATTCCGCATTAAGTTGTTTGAACAAAGAAGTAGATTTTGCCTAACAACATTTAAACTTGCCTTTCTGCCTGCATACTCAGCAAAAATCGATTCGCAACTTCCCGTGAGCTAAATATCAAAACTTCAGTAGCTGATAAAAAGTAGCCAAGATAACGTAGGCCTACCTCCCGTCTAATGATAACGTATAAGCTATAGGGGAAAGCGGGGCAAAGAGGGACACAAACAAAGAAATGACTCTAGTTTGAAAACGGAAAGAGGTACGCTAAATTTTTTTTGGACGTAGACTTACTGCATGATCACAAGTCCAGGATTTTTTTTTCTTTTTAAAACAACCACTTACTTGGAAGTTATTGACATTTAATTATTTTTTCTTACGTCCCTCATTGCCCCTTTATGTAAAATTCATTTCTTATTTAAGATGCATTTCAATATTTATTCAATGATTACTACGTAGCCACTTCGTATATAAATACCATACAAAAATGGACATAGCATGATGCGTTTTGTCAACCAGAGACTAGTGGTACACCATTTTAGGCTTCGTAGACTACACAGATATCTGAAATAATGTGACAATGTCATTCCTGTGCATATTAGGCCTAATCAACACAGCCCTGTAATCATAGGCCTAGTGAAATAGGCTTTAAGGTTAGGTTTAGATGGCACAAAACATTCACTCTTAATAAACAACACACAGTCCCTTTTTGCCCCATCAGTATCCAATTAGGAAAAGCACTTCAGACTTTAAGTGCTTGACATGCACAACTAAAGTTAGTTCAAACCATGTTTAGAAATGCATTAGCATGCCAAATAATCAGCAAACATAATAATAAAAAAAATACTTTGCAAATTCTAGCCCTTTCTTTGGCAAACAAAGTTACTACAAAATTGCCTAAAAATGATTTTTGCCTATTTTCATGATTGGGAAGCTGGACCTGGTGAAATCGATTATCTCACGATAACTGCTGGTCAAAGGGTTGCCAAATGTAAAACTTAAATTAGATTCACTTCTTCAGAATTCGAGAAATTCCGCTGTCCCTCTTTGCCCTATGCCCTCTTTGCCCCTCTTTCCCCTACGTAATTGCTTATAGCGATCTAATTCATTATCAGTAAACCAAAATTAGGAGTAAGTCATCAGAGATTATTTAACAAAATGACAAGACGAAGAAATCGCAGCATGACCTGCAAAACGTTGCATGGTAGCCTAGGCAGTGAATACTGTTTGTCTCAAGAGTCACGTTTCTCCGCAAGATGGAAAAGCTGAATCAATAGCATCAAGCCATTAGCAGTTCCAAACTTGAAAAGAATTTGCAAGTTACTGGTTCTGATGGAATGGCAGTCACGACCGGACGTTCTGGCGGAGTGATACACATTTTGGAAGAGCAGTTGGGGAGGTCATTACAATGGAGCACATGTTTATTACATTGTAATGAGCTTTCCTGGCGCCATGTTTTCCGGCTATTAGATGGAGTAAACTGGTCCTGACAACTTCTCTGGAAAAATTGGAAATATGATTTTTTCTAATTGGGATCTTAAAGATTTTCAGCCAATGTTTGCGAAAATTTTGCTGTGCTGAGTGATGAAGCCGTTTGTGATGTTAGTAGCCTAATGAATGACCAATATTACTCATACCAAATTTGTTGGTCAATCATCCACGGAGCTTTAGATCCAGACTTGCAATTACCAGAAGTTGGTCCTTGTGTCATTCAATTCAAGATGGATGACTATAGATTGTCGAATTCTGAGATATTACGTTTGCCAAGATAAACCAAATTTTATGTTAGTTCTTCTCGCTGAATTTTGCATTAAGGTATATTTTCCAAACTTTTTTGAAGTCGAAGCAAAGAGTTCGATTACGGATAAGATTATGTCTCTACGTGAGACACTCACTGCTGGCCACACTGACAACTTTCAAAAACAAGCAGCGAGAAAGTAAAAGCTGTGAGAAAGTTCAAGGCTCCGTCCATAAACAAAAAATGCAATTTCGGATCACCAGCTCGTTGAGTCATGCTTAGAGGTTAAGCATCCTCTTTCACATCATCTAACGAATGATGAACTCAAAAGTGTCCGACAAAAACCTATGTTCTTCAAGCAGACCTGCCACAACCAAGCTGTTGAACGCCACGTTAAGTTGGTCACTCAAGCATCCGCTAAGACCACTACATGTACTGTGGCAGGTTTTAAAAGAAGAGACGGCAAATTTCTAAGCAATTTCTTTTCTAAGCAAAAAAAATATCCATGCTATTTCTAAGCAAAATAGCACAAAATATGTTCTTAAAACAGATACAAACTTATTAATTCTTCATCGTTTGACACCAACATCAGGTTTCTGCGACGTGTACTTCAGAAGTTATTGAGTATTTACGATTTCTTCTTATTTCTGACCACTAGATGTCGGTTGCTGGTACATTTCAATTGGCAACGAGCCAATCATCCATGATGCATGAACTTCACTACCACAAAAATCCTAAGCTGCAATTAAGTAGCAAAAAAAAAAAAAAAAATTGGTTTTAAAGTTAGTTTTATCATAACTGGCAACGATCTTGGGGGCTCTTTTTTTGATTTCAAATTTTTTTAAAATTTTGACCCACCCTACTATCCAGCTCCGCTTGCACGCTACACGATTGACTCATTGTCCTTTTCGAGGTTCCTCGCCGAAGTTAAATACTTAACCTCGATATTCCTAAGAGGATATGGAAACGAAGACATTCATGCTCCTGCTTTTTTTTTTGTCCAGAAAAAAATTTACTAAACATTGTACATTCTATTGTTTTTTGCTGTTGTTGTTTTTAAGGGTAGTGGCCCTGCTACTTGTTTTTTGGACCGGGCGTTAGCTCAGTTGCTTTGCGCACACGTTATCCGTGCCGGAGGTCTGAGGTTTAAATCCTAGATCGGTCAAATCCGCACGGTGTTGCCAACGGCTCGCCACCGCTACGACGTCCTTCGGAGCTGTGTAGCCCAGGCGCTAAGCCGCGGAGATGGGCCCCGCCACTCGTTACACGCTTCGGCGTAGGCAAATAATGAAGATTTTTGATTTGTTTTAGTGTCATGTGCACGCTCCAACATAAGCCGTTTTGCCGCTGCTTTCTTATTTTTAGCCTTGATATTATTTTTGAACTGTTATTTTATGGTTGAAAATAAAACTCGTAGCTAGATCCTAAATGTCATTGCTAGATCTAACTGAGAATTTCACTGCTCCAAATCAAGTTTGAACATTCATCGAAGCTCTTCAGCACCACTACGCGAAAACACATTGTGGTAAAAAGCTTGAAAAACCAAAATATTTTTGTGCTCGAGTGGCTAGGTCAACCGTGTTTAGAAATAGCTATAGAAGATCCGAACTTAGCAAAGCCCTTTTCTTTATTGCTTGTTCTTCATAACCAAAATATTGCCGATCACCAATACAAATAAACAGAACATCGAATCGCTATTAGATTTGCGAGTAGAAAATGAGAATGACACAAAACAGATAGGAAACTCAAAATTGGTATTTTATATTGCACTCAAGTTCCTCGCTCCACTTTCCAGTGACTTTATATGCGCTCACTCAGAAATACCACACAATGACGTGGTTCCACTGCTGAGACTGATAGCACGCATTGTGCAATTCTGTCATCTATAACTCTTCAGAGATCACGATGATTTTGAATCTAAATACTTTCAACATCTGCTTCGATTTCACCACGAACTCAAACATAACTCAGTCAATTTCATTTAGCCTAATAAAGCTCAACAGGTAAACAAAATATGGCGATTTGTAATTTTCACGTAACATTAACGTGTTGAGAAAAGTACCGGTATAAAACCAAACTTGCAATCATGCACTAGCGATAACCTGCTCAACGCCCATTAGTTAAAATTCTTCCATTGCATGCACCAAAAATCAACACCTTCATCTCATGAGTAAACCTTCATCTCATGAGTAAACACCTGCCTCGTGTTCCCATACTTTCCACAAAAGGCAATCAGCAGAATTCTCAACATACAGTTCAACGATCTTCCAGGAGTAAAATTACTAATAGAAAGCTAGCTGTGCAGGTGGTTGAGTGATAGCACCTGCAATCCTGCATCTGAAAGAGCAGACTCGAGATTCGATTTTGAGTCAAGTCAAACCACAGACTTAAAAATCGGTACTGCGGTTTCCTGCTTGACCTTCAGCTTTCAATGGGCGGTTTGAAAAAAAAGCTGGCAAGTTCACGCACACTCTCGAAAAACACATTTGACGGGATTCCCCTCTTTAAAGACAGGTGACAGGCAACTCCTTTAAGAACGCCAGTCGCTTTCATGTGATAGGATAAAAATGCCAACAATAAGTAACAACGCCATCGCCTAACAAGGTTTCGTAGATAAAAAAATGCAAACAAAAATGTGAGTTATTCATTCAAATAAGATAACAAATTGAACAACGTGCACGCACAAAGTCCCAACGTAGCCAATTTGAAAAAGTTAAACTCAAAATATGGGTCAAACAAAAGACACAGGAATAAGTAAAAGCATAAAAATTGTCTATTCAACCAAAATGTCTGTTTTGCTCACAGGGATTGGTTGAGATTTTGAGTTAGAGCTGTTATGGCACAAATATTGCATTGTCATAATTACTATGTAGCAGGAATTCAAATTTTCTAGTAAATCTGTGTTTATTGTTCATGACGGAGTCGTTTTATGGCTGGATCCACCGGATATGACGACGGGGTCAGAGGTCGTTTTGAAGACGAGTCTTTTTCTGAAAAAACAAAAAATGACTTAAAAATAATTAATTTTTGTTGACCACGAAATTGCATTAAAACTTGTTGCAAGCTAAAGGTAAGGCACAGCTTCCCTGGCAGAGTGCTCGATAACTGTGAATAGCTAGAGCTTGTATTGTAAAATAAAATCAGTAAATCATAAAATCACACCAGCCTCGGAATACTGTCTCGCTTACACTGCTGATGATGATGAGAGCTGAATCTATGTTGTCGAAATGTTCAGTGTTAAGAATTACTGCGGTCTTCTTTTTCCTTCTCACCCAACAGCCCGTTGCGCTGTTATCGACTCTTCAGGTGGTTATCTTAATCGACAGCGGCGAAAACAGGGTGTAACGGTTTTACGATATTTTATTTTTGTACAATTTTTTTTTAGACTAAATCACTGCATGCTCACCATGTTATATGTTTATACGCTAGTTGCTGCTGAATCTTTCACAAAATAGGTTGATTGAAAAACAAAATAGGATTCGGTAGTAACTATTCGGAATAATTCTGAATTAGTAAACTATTCTGAAATGCCCATCCCTAGCTAATGCTCTCGATTTTGTACGACTGTAGCAGTCTAAACCGAGCAATACTAAGCTCGGGAAGAAAATGTGTCATAAAAGCGATTTCAAATAACAGCTTAAGTTGCCATTAGTAGGTTGCTTCAATTTAAAAGTAAGAAATATCTGTATAATAGTAAATGTTACCTACGGTTTCAAGTATATACTTAAAAACAAACAGTTGTCTGTAGAACTGAATTAATCTCACTTTCTGATGAGGTTCCTTCGCTATTGTTGCTGGATGCATTAACAATTGAATCTCTAGATTTTTCATCTTGCCATAACGTTAATGAATCGTATGAGTTTTCGTCTAATTCAGCTGGACTTGGGGCAGATGAAGGTGTGGAATTGCTGTTTTGGTCTGGATATAAATATCAATCAGCAAATTTTTCTTAGCAAGTAAAAAAACGAATTTATGTCTATACCGCATGAATAAATAAAAGAATTTTGAAGCAATACAGCCGCTAAACATCTTTGCAATAATCTCAATCACTTCAAAACATTGAATTATTGCAATATTGCGTGGCAAATGCACTAAAGCAGATAGGATACGGCACATAACAAATATTAAACAGTTATACCCAAGCAGTCTTGAGAGATTATGTACAAATTTCTAGCTTAATGCACGAGCATCCTATAGCATTTTTCAGAATTAGAATTAGTATAGCATTTTTCAGAACTATCATATTAAAAACAGCAAATTGGAGCCTTTGCTGCAAAATCAACTGCAGAGCAGTTTATTAACAATGGTGCAAAAACTGTGGTTTACCACCCATTCTACTACAACTAAAACGCAAAGAGAAACCTGTGTTGGAGTGATAGCATCTACACAAAACACATTTATCTATAGGTCTTTTGATAGACATACCCACGAACAATTTGGGGCTAATCGTTTTTAAGCCGCCAATGGATGGCGGCGGGCAGGAATTCCCAATACATCATCGCGTAACCGAGACACGCATTGGGATAGGGTAAGAGCATGTATGCATTGCGCATGACGTTTTGGGGAATTCCCGTCGGCTTTAAAGTAAACCATCCATTGCAATATGAAGTGGCTTAACTCATACGAGCCGCAACAGCTTTTCAAAAAAAAGAGAATTTTTAACTTTTTGAAATCTGCCAGATACCGGTAGCTATTATGATAATTATACAAAGTCTTACTAGAAGGCTCATTGGAATTTTCATTTATGTTCAATGTGGTATTTTTTGACTCATCAGCGATTTCTTTCTTTATTTCTGGTTCTTTCTTTGCACTTTTGATAACAGGAACCCATTTATATATACGAAGAGATGAATCAGCAACTGCAACCCATCTTTTCTCCCTGAACAAAAATCAGAATAAGTTTTTGAAGCTATCTACAGGAACAAATTTTCGGCTACAAAAGACAAGCGACATTTATAATATTTGTGACAATGTGACATTTTTTGATAATTATTTTTTCTACTCATATCCGGTTGCGTAAATCAAAAACAAAGTCAACAACAGGAGACATTGGGCTGCAGCACTTACTCACTTTTCAAAAATCTAGTAATGTTTGTGTAAAAACACTGCTAATGGGTATTCTGCCAAAGATGTTTGCAATTTTTAAAACACCCAGCAATGCAATGAATGCACTGTCTAATTCATCAACCAAAGTTGGAGGCCTAAAGCAACAATCTCGATTTCATTATGCTGTAATGATTGATTTGCATACACTAATGCTAAGTATATTGGTAGCAGATTTCTTTTGATAGATTTTGATTGCATTCTAAACATATTTTGAGTGATTAATACAATAATTCACAGAGCACAAACTAAAAGCTTAATAGTTAAGTCACTTATCGATATGACATGCAGAGTTTTAGTAGACTCTCAATTTATTATCACCAAAACATCAATAGGGAAAAAATAGGCACATCACATTCTGCATTACTGATAATTAACGTTGAATTACAACCGTCAATACAGTGCTCAACCACTTAGTACTGTTAACAACATACCATTTTCTAACTTTTTCCAGTACTGTCATAGCTCTTTTAATATCATCTTTTGCTCGACTTCTAGTCTCTGCTCGAGTAGAACGAGTTGAAGACATTTTGATGGATTGGAGAACAGTTACAAAATTACTCACACACAGAACAAGACTACAGAAAACAGTAGTACATTAGTGCAGTCTACAAACGGTAAAAGTCAATTGAAGCTTGTGTTTGGATAGTCTAATGCATCCGACAAAAGAATCACAATAAATTTGCAATTTGTAGACACAAAGTACACCAGTTCAGTAATACAGTTATCTAGGTTTGGCTATGGTCTAATGTAGGGTAGACCACCTGTATGCTGTCACACTAGAACTAGTAGTCAGGCACAGTAGCAACTATAATTTCTGTTGGGGGTGGGGACCGGGGGGCGATTTATAATCATCATTTCATGGCAATTACTCTGTTAATAATGTACGGTACTGGTGCAGTACGTTGAAATGGGACATCTCAGCTCACAGAGTAACATCATGCAAACAACACTTACGTTGTTACAGCTGTTGTAAACTATATGGTATACTGTGTAGACATCTTAGGGGGCCATCATCTCAATGCCCCTTCTTTGTCTGGAATCTCCCTAGCTGCCCTGGTGTCTCGGTAGTGGATACAATGTACAGTTGTTTACTATCACTAGTTCAAGCTCAGCAGCTCAGGGCTATATCTGTTTACAGGTCTATACACAAATGATATTATAACAGGGTTGAGTGTATGGATCAGCAACTACCATGCTTTTTTTAGTTTTTAAATTCATTGTAGGGTTGTATATTGCATGCTTTAAAAGTTAACGTTTTGTCGCTGTTACCTTTTATTCGGCTGTACGTCTGTATGCTGTGATATGCGTTGTTTTCATGTACTTTGATGGTCAGTGAATAAAACATGCCGGTACTACTACTACTAGTTCCTGAGTTGGTAATAGGCTACGTATACCCTGTGGGTACACTACCACAATGTATGGTAATGTTACCGGTACACTGTTACCCTGTCCACATGTCAAATTTAAGTGGGCCTAATCAGCTAATTAAATACCAGTAAGCCTATATACAATAATGTATATATCATTTGGTCATAATCACTTTTCCAATTATGACCTCAAAATTTGATTATAACAATAATAATAAATAATAACAAGTAATTTGTAAACCCTGTAAACCCTTTACAGAGAGATGACACATCAACACCTGACTAAGCTGCTAAGCTCTAAGGGGCACTTGAAATTATGATGCAGAAAGCTGGTGGGATTTTGGCCCACTTAAAAGTGCACAAGTGGACAGGGTTTGACTGTAAGATTTCTTCAGCATGTGTACAGAGTAAGTTGGAACTTAGACTAGCCTAGCTCTATCAGTTTATCCTTATCAGTAGGCCTATTATTGTCCAGCACAGAGCGGCATTGCGTTGCAAATTTGCAATCAAACTACCAATATTACTACGCATGATTTGTGTTGTTCTAAAACGCTTTCACTTCACTCTGTTTTTATTCCAATACACTACCGGTACTCAGTGTATTCACCCATTTCTTTCTTACCATTTTTTCTTTTCATTATCTTTCGGTTTTTTGTTTGCTAGCATCATAGCAGTCTTCGCAGGCATCCCTGTCAAAAAAAAAAAAAACTAAGTTGCCAAATTTTCTTCAGCGAAACTAACGTTACGGCTATTGATAACATTGCTACAGTTAAAGTGGTTCCAACACATCAAAAAAAGTTAAAAAACTTGGAGTACAACTGCTAAGCACATGAATTTGTTTTTAATGTAAATATAGGACAAATTTGTTGGCAATTATGGATATTTAAAACCAACCTTGAAAAATAAAGGGCAACTAATTTGTCGGAACTATGAGTTCACTGAAGCATGACAAACTGTGGCAATGAACATTTGCGCCGGCTCAGAGTTAATTTTGTATTTGCTCAAGCAGTGGAAGGCGCACTAATGTGAAAGCTTTTTAGAAATTGTGCGAAGATAATAATTTAAAGCCGAGACGAGTCAGAAAATTCTACTGGCGCAATTGATTTGAAGGTTTCAACCTGTGTAATGTGAACGCAATCTAGCTTTGACGAAATATTTGGTAAAATTAAGCAAGGTTTGGTTGACCAGTCAAAGCAATACGCATAACGTGGTTTTCCAGCTCATTCGAGTAGTCTAGCCTGAGTTAACCGAGCTAGAAATCAGGTGCAGTTTAGTCTGATCTGTTCCAGTTTGTACGGTCTAGTTTAGAGACAAAGAAGCAGCTTTACTAGAATACTATTGACTACACAAGCAGTATAGTTGACTAAACTATTGCGGTGTACACTTGTTGTTCTATTGCTATTGACAGTATGGCGACCAGTCAGGTCAAGTACCGGACTGGCTGTAGAAAAAGTGCGCGCTAAGATAATGCAATTTGGGAACTTGTGCAATTCAGCTTCACAGCAGAATCGCTGTACAGTTTTAAGGCGGCTGCACACAGAGCTCGTTGCGATGCGCCACGACCATTGCGATCACGTTTGCGTCAACTGCCAATGCACACAGCTGCGATTTTCTTACGCAAAAATCGTGTGTCTCGTGCGATGCGATTTCAGCGACCAATCGCGCTAACTACGCACACAGAATGCGACTGAAGCGAGTGCGGTCATCGCAAGTGAAAAGAAGTGTGTTCTACGATTCCTGCGACAAAGTAAAGTAGAAAATTTTCTACTTTGTCGTAGGAATCGCAAGCAAAGTAGGTTGTGAAAGCAGTCGGTACAATAGGCTGTAGGACACGTTTGCAAAAGAAACTAATTTTATGTTCAGTTTTCCGCCTGATCTTTTTCAATTTTAGCTCTTAGCAGAGTATGCTGGCAGTCTAGTCTAGTATAGGTAGTTTTGAAAGCTAAAATATGTTATCTAAGCTTTAAACAAGATAGGTTTAGCAAATTAGCTTATTTCGCTACTCCTCCAATTTTGTAATAGTTCAAAAACAAGTCGTCAAAAGAAAAACTCTTGATATCAATTTGTTATCAGCAAGCTCTACATTTTAACTCGACCTGTTGCTAAATAAATAAGCAAAGCTTTTACCAACGGCCAAACAACAGCTTTAAAGCTAGAACTGCAATTTGTCAAACCACGGAAGGGAGTCAAATCATACAGTATTAATAATAAGATTACATCATGAAGACGAGATACATACGTTTACAAAATATCCTTCAGAACACTACCTGTTTTTGAACAGGGCTACGGCAGCAAAATTTTTTAAGCTGCACGGCGGTAACCAGAAGCATCATACATAACAGTACTATTGTGCAGTAAGGCGCCAGTTTGATGAATTTTTGTCGCAAAAATCTAGGTCTGGCCAAGCATTTTATTCAGTTGGGGCTTGATTTTCTACCTTAGTTTTTGTTGAACACAGAAGACGAAAGTTTGCATTTTTGCCATTACCTAGCCCAGGGGTCGGCAACCCCTGGCACGCGTGCCAAAAGTGGCACACCGGAAGGTTTGGCATGGCACGCGAAGCGATTCCACGCGCAAGTAAATTTTAAGTTCTTAACAAATTTATTTTTGAATCTATGAGCGATTTTCAGTGTTGTGGGTTCAAGAGTTGCTCAATTATGGAGGTATTTCTTTTTTAGATAGGACATCTATCGACGTAAATACCTTTTTTTTGGTCTGCACTGAAATTTTCAGAGGAAAATAGGGCAACCGTTTGGCACGCGGAGAAGTTTCTATCTTAACACTATCAAAAAATGGCACTTTGCGCTCAAAAGGTTGCCGACCCCTGGCCTAGCCTGGTGCATGATGCAAAGTAACTCGTTGAAACATAAATCCAAGCCAAGCTCATTTTTCCCAGATGTAATAGCATTCATTTCGACGTGGCGTCGTTGCTATCACAACAGTCGCAGCGGTCGCAACGCAAGCGCTTGCGCGCAGTGTGCATAGTTACTTGATTTTGCCGCTGAAATCGTAGACGCAGGTCGTTTGAACTTTGGGGATTTCCAACCGCAGTCACAATCGCTAGCCTGTGTGCAGCCGCCTTTATTCTTTTGCGTGTCTACGTCGTCGTCACTGGGGACGTGCCACTGCCAGTTACCCCTTATCAATTTGGATAGGATGAAACAACATGCTGACTGGCTACATCATTACTCATTTGTGCCATGTATGTATGGAAAATTTACAGCGCCTCTGACGCTTTCTCGCGATTGGAGAAAAATGTGCTAGTTGCTACTAGCCCTTTAACTTGGTAGGGGCTCTCAGGAGCGGAACCCGCATTTTTTAGGGAAGGGGGGAATCAACTTAATGCTAAATTTGTAATTTTGTTAATCTGAAAACATCTTTTGATAGTTTTAACAATGTGCTGAATTTTTTGCGTGATTTTATGTGTCATGTTTGTGTTGCTGGAAGAGCTCAGTCGTCTCATTTTTATAAGTGACTTTCAAAAAGTGCCATTAACTTACGGATACTGATGCTATATAGCGGTTTTGAAAACAACATTTTATAATTGTGCACAGTTCATAAAACGAGCGCGAACTTTCGCATTCGATGTTAAAACGGAAATTAAGCCTGCTTTGTTGTTTGTATTCTTGATCCAGATTCTAAAAGGCGTCATGTATCTGAGTGATGGAACATTGAGTATATACTGCAGTGTACTGGTATAAATACTAATTTTTATATTTCGTGATGTTAGCATTTGCTGCTTTATGAAAACCGCTGCAAGTACGATGATATGTTTTAATGCGCTCTACGAGCTTACAGCAGGAGTGGTGTAGCTGTCGAATTAACCAGTGCTTGCCAATCTAGAAGGTGCATAAATTACCCGGGGGAGGTACAAATGGGTTTTAGTTGAAGCGAGCAAAGGCTTGTACAATGTACAAGAATAATGGCGTTTCCATTAAAACCTGAATTATCACATCATACACATGACATTTTGATTTGTCAATCGTCGTATTGACCGGTAGTATCGCTTAAAATAAGCATTTTCGCTTGAGAGTACCTAACGGCCATACCAACATTTTGCATGGCCCTGGACGTGGCTATTATGGCGAATGTGGGATAATTTATGGCAATTTGTAAGCTCAGCGCACTCGCGCTGTTTGCTGACAATAATGCAAAGATATTTCAAAAAGTTTCGCAATCAGGATACTGTAAAATGATGACGTGTTGCAGGTTACTAAAGTTAAAGAGCTAGGTCGCTTAAAACTATTGCATTATGGCATTTTTTTATGTCTTTTTCATTCAATCTAATGATTGTAATATGCGGTACTGTTGTATTGCTTCTAAAGTTCAAAAAAATCAAATCTTGATTATACTCGCGGTATTACCCCGAAGCGTGTAACGAGTGGCAGGGCCCATCTCCTCGGCTTAGCGCCTGGGCTCACAGCTACGAACAAACGTCGCAACGGTGGCGAGCCGTTGGCGACACTGTGCCAATTTGGCTGACCCGGGATTTGAACCTCAGACCTCCCTCACCGATAGCGTGTGCGTGCGCTTACCAACTGAGCTAACTGCCGGCTAAAACTGTAATTTTAAGCAAGGTTTCTTTTGTCCGCATATCGGCGCGAGTGCTCAAGTTCAAAATGTCTAGTTTTCGAATGCAGATATGCGCTATCGTCATGCGGTTGAAAATGTGACTCAACAAAACTTTTCTTTGATAAAAAATAGTAACACGATGTGAAATGTAAAAGCAGCTTCCACTGTAAAACATTATTTCCTTCGTCATTTTCGATGAGTTGTTGCCCAGTTGGAAGACAAACTCAAGCTTGATGTTCATCCTTTTACAGTCTATCACATGGCCATATTATTGACCGTATAAGCAGAAAGTTTTGTTAAAATGGAACTGCAGCAATGCACTGTTTTTGATATCTATGAAACTCACAAAAATTTCAAGTTGCGGTGAACTTGCATACAAAACCACGGCATTTAAAAATACATCAGTTACAGCAAATCTATTGCTCTTGTTCTTACTTATAAATTATTATTAAAGAATGAGTTGAAGTACTGCATTATTTGCTAAGCTTAATATTCCGCACTATGCATAATTTAAGTTCCACAAATCCTCCTTGCCATTTTTTTAAAATACTAATGTTATTCCACAAATACCTTATTGTTATCCTTGAAATTGGAACGAAAGACTCAGGTTCGCTTTCCACTGTAGAGTTCAATAATTCTTGCCATGCTTGGTGTTGCACTGTACCGTTGCGGAAGGAGACCGCACAGCTCTTTTGGTTTGCAAACTTATCCTTTCATTTGTGCTTTTAAGTTTTCCGTTGCATGCTAAAACTAAATCATATGCTTCTCTACCGTAAAGCCAATAGTGAAACGTAAGGCCAATTATTTTTATAGCGCTTTAGTTGCCATGTTTTTGTAAAGCCGGACTAATTAATGTCAATTGGGCGGTAGTTTTTCAATAACTGCTCGCCTAAAAATTTTAACTGCCGCAAAGAAATCAAGACGTCGTGATTTGTAAATTACTGGGTTTAGTAATTGCTTTTACGCATGACTTGAGATTGCTCAAGCATATCTGCAACTCGTTTGATTTATCAGGTGCATTTTGCTTGTCTTATATGAATTATTTACAATAAAGCGTTTTTCTTGTTTTTTTGTCACGCTTTGACGTAATTTCCTTTTCTGCAGATTCGTTTATAACGTTAAGGTACCTGAGTTAACCATGTCAGAAGCTAAGAAGGCAAAGATGGCGGCAGTGCTCGAAGAACTCAAGCTCTATACCACAGTTGTAGCTGATACTGGAGACATTCAAGCTATATCAAAATACCTTCCTCAGGATGCCACGACGAATCCCTCACTGCTTCTTGCTGCTGCAAAAATGCCAGAGTACCAGGCTTTAATAGATGAAGCTATTGCGTATGGAAAAAGTCAAGGAACAGATTTAAACGAACAGGTTACTGCTGCAATGGATAAATTGTTCGTGATTTTTGGATCGGAAATTTTGAAAATTGTTCCAGGGCGGGTCTCGACAGAAGTAGATGCAAGATTATCATTTGATGTTAACGGTGCTGTTGAAAAAGCTAAGAAGTTTATCAGTCTTTATGAAAAAGCTGGAATTTCGAAAGAGCGCATTCTGATTAAACTCAGTACGACATGGGAAGGGGTGCAAGCCGCCAAAATTCTGGAAGCTGAAGGAATTCACTGCAATATGACATTACTATTCTCTTTTGCTCAAGCTGTAGCCTGTGCAGAGGCAGGAGTTACTCTTATATCTCCTTTTGTTGGTCGGATTTTTGACTGGTATGTGAAAAATACTGGACAGAAGGAATACGATCTTTTGGAAGATCCTGGAGTAAAAAGTGTAACCAAAATTTACAATTATTACAAACGGTACGGCTACAAGACAGTGGTCATGGGAGCATCGTTTAGAAACACAAAACAAATCAAAGCCTTAGCAGGTTGTGATTTACTCACCATTTCTCCAAAGCTATTGGAAGAGCTGCAAAACGACACCAGCCCATTGGATAGACAGCTATCTGTGGAAAAGGCATCATCTACGGACGGACCTAAAATCACATTGAATGAGGCCCAGTTCCGTTATCAGCATAACGAAGACGCAATGGCTGTTGAAAAACTAGCAGAAGGAATACGTAAATTTGCCGAAGATGCGGTTAAACTTGAAAATATGCTGAAAGAAAAGATGAAATAAATTCCAAGAACCAAAGTTGCTAGAAATGAAAGTTAGCGTGCTGTCTTGAGCGCAAAATTCCTGATTCTTCTAAATGTTGAACTAAGGTTATCTACTGCGGTTTATTTGCTATAGCGTCCTTTATAATTGATGCATGTATCTATTAATTCAGTGCTGTTCCGAGATTTTTATGCATATATTCGAGGTGTTAGTAAGAAGACATAATTTTCAATCTTTGGTGTTGTGATATTTATGCGAATTTAGAATTCATAATCGAGGAATAATTTTCCTAATTGCCTAAATATTATAACACTATAGAGTGAAATTAACACATATTTAGTTCAATTTGCTGACTGCTGATGAACTTCGCTTTTTTCTAGACTAGTTAGATTTTTCTGGGGGATGTAATTGCAATAAAATTGGTAAGAAATTAAACACATTTGTTTTATTTTCATGTTTAGTGCGGTGTCTAAACCTTTTGACGTGTTAGCCTATGAAGATTTTGGTAATTTTCTAGTAATTTGTATTTTAGCAGTTAAGAGGCCTACCACTGGTAAAACTTTGTAAAATTCTTTTTTCATTTAAATGGTCAGTGCATTAAGTCGTTTACCCGGACAAGTTTTCGTAGCTTTGAGCTACCGATTTTTCTCAATTTCCTCTTAATCACATTCCATTCAGATCAGAAGTTTACAAGACCGCTGAGGCGAATCCAAGTGCAGTTTGCCGAAGCAAGGCTTTAGTTTACACAGGTACGTAGGTTTTAGGCAAGCGATCTTTAGCGTTTTCTGTGATGCGAGCGTTCAGATGTGTCACTTTCTCAGGAAACTTGAAATCGAAAAATATAGTGATCATCATATTTTGTTTGCGCTTATGCGCACGATTTTTTTGGCTCTGACATCAATTGGTATTTGAACTTGAACTTGGTAATACTTCACCAGAACTTGTGAAATACTGTTATTTTTATATTCTTGGCAACATCACTGCTAGCTTTTGATCCGCATTGCGTACCATGCAGTGTGCGAATTTGCGAAACCTGCGGTAAGGCATGGGCGTAAATATTATTAGCATTTTCACAACAATCAAAAATCTGCCCAAATATTATTTGGGCAGATTTTTACCCTGCCCAACCCAAATATTATTAGCACTTTCACAACAATCAAAAATCTCAAAACCGAAAACTTTTGATATGATCAAGGCATTATGCATTACATTCGCCTCAGTTCCTTTTTTTGATTGAAAATTCTAAATTAAAAAAATCCAAGCAATATTTTCAATATCACGCGAAGGAGGAACAAATTCTTGTTATGGCGTGAAATATTGCCATGATAAAGCTGTAGATGTGAGTTAAAAGATGAGAAACCGTTCCAATCAATATATGGCCAAAACTCAACCGAGTAATAACTTAATTTAACCAAAGTTAATATAAACAGACTAGATCAAAGAAAAAAATCTGATGAAAAATCCAATTTAATACTACTATGTGCAGTCTTTGAATTTTTTTCAGTTTTAGTTAATATAATTTAGTAGAAATCCATCTTAAGCTTATACCTAGCTAGCCGTCAAGGATAATTGACTTGGCGCAGTGACGTATGATATTTGAGGTAGGCCTAGATACATGGATTTTTAATTTCTTCATGTTTATCTTCCTGTCACGATAAAGCGACGGAGGCGCTATGCATAGGACGAATCCAGACTCGCTTAGGAGCTTGAATTTTGCTTCTGACTTCTTCAATTTGCTGCTTGTTAATTGATTTCTTCATTTTTATCCTATCACGAGAAAGCGGCGGAGGCGCTATGCGTACTGCGAATACAAACTCGCTTTGAGTTGCCTTTGTTTCCAAGTTTTCCGGTTAAATTTTCTTCTGACTTCTTCAATTTGCTGCGTGCTAGATTCCACCAAGAAGAGATAATCATCGTGATGCATCTTATCCAAGGACGCTACAGTGAGACTAGGTCGGGAGTTGAACCATTAACCTTGCGAACATGGTCGTCGTAAGAACGACGCTCCAGCCCGAACCACTCGGCCACGCTGCGGACAATTTAGGCGTTTGCCTTATTTACCAACAACAACAAAAAGCAAATACACACAACAAAGCAAAAAAAAAAGTAAATAGGCAAGGAAGCATTGACTACGTAGGCGATTTTCAAGTCAAGATGCCTCCTATCGGTACTATGTTACAGTTCTTCTTGAAAAAGTGCGGAGAATCAACATAAAAACTTGATTAGACGACAATACATATACACCGGTATTCATAGTTGACAGGTGACAAAATTGTTTGAACTGTGATTACAACTCACAAGAAATTATTTGAACTTTAGTTTATTTTTGAACAATAAAAAGGATACGATCATGCTTATTACCATGGTCATGCCCAAACCTGGAAGAGAACTTACAAACTAAAAGGAAAGGTTTGCCCAGGCAAGAGGCCAATGCAGTCAAAAGAAGAAAAATTCATCAATTTTTTAAGACGCCAAAAAGCACAGGAGAGTAGTAGTCAAAGACTATAAGGTGAGTTCCCGAAGTCTACTGCTCTCAATTGCAGCCACGTAAGAATTCAAGCGCAGCGACAGAACAAACACAGTAGGGCTACGGAGCGAATCAGTAAGATGGTAGGCCTACCGGTTACCTTACTTAAAGCAGAGATAATTAAATCGAAGTTTTAAACAAAAATAGATGAACTGGCCTAATCAAGCAGTAGGTTGTGTCTCTACGAGTTAGAAAAAAAGAGGGGGAAATATAAGAGGTTTGTTGGGTAACTTGAAGGACGGAAAAGACAAGTTTTTAGTATTTTGTTTTGAAGAAATAAAAACTTGTAGCCAAAACGATAGAGTGGTTGACTCAATCTTTCCGCAACCTACAGTTCCAACTGAAGTTTTCATATTAATTAACAACGCCCTTGTCAATAAAAAAGCCTGTGGTCCCGACAATACTTCGCCTTACTTTATTAAAGTTGCTGCCGCTATAGTTTCTGAACCTCTTTCAGAATTTGTGAACTACTCATTTGCTCTCGGAATATTTCCCGATATTTTAAAACTTGCCAAAGTGGTTCCTGTTTTCAAATCTGGCAATAAGCGTGTAGTTACTAACTATCGTCCTATTTCCCTTCTTTCTAGTTTCTCCAAGATTTTTGAAAAATTGTTGTATCAGCGACTGGACACTTTTATCCGCAAGCACTCCATAATCTCACCGTTTCAATATGGCTTTCGAGCAGGGCATTCCACAAAGCATGCAGTTACTGATGTTATTAGTATGGCCTAGATAATATCAACGATAAAAAATTCATTGGTATTAATTTTTTAGACATCAAGAAAGCATTTGATACTGTTGACCATGATATACTAATTAATAAATTGGAGCATTAAGGGATTAGAGTTACTGCAAATGACGTTTTAAAATCTTATCTTTCGGAAAGAAAACAGTTTATTGTGATCGATGAACAATCCTCTAAACTTTACCCTATCAAATGGGGAGTCCCCCAAGGGTCAACTCTTGGTCCTCTTCTTTTTATACATTACATCAATGATCTGGGCAATTGCACTTTGGTGAAACCTCGTCTGTTTGTGGATGACACGTGTCTAGTACACAGTGCTGATACAATTGACAATCTTTCAAAACTAATTAATCAAGACATGATCAACGCTAGTAATTGGATGCAAGCAAATCGGCTTTGCATCAACTCCGAAAAGTCAAATTTGTTAATCATACCACCAAATTCAATTCGCCATCAACTTCCCCTGAAATTAACATATTTTATGATGGATCACCTATCACCATCTCCAAGTGAGCAAAATATTTAGGCGTTTATATCGATGACGAGCTTAACTTCAAAACACACATCAAACTTCTCTATACGAAGCTCTCTCGGTCATTGGGCATTTTGCACTTAGTGAAAAATTATTTCCCTAGGAAATCTCTTCTTCATCTGTATTTTGCACTATTCCACTCTCACTTGTTATACTGCGTCACAATATGGTTTTCCACTCACCAAACTTACACGGCTCCGATCAGTAAACTCCAAGACAGAGCAATAAAACTAATATATGGTAAACATGCTCATCACTATGCGCTAAGTAGCATTTATAAGTCATTAAACATTTTGCAACTCCATGACCTTGTGAAATCAGAATTGGGTCTTTTTGTCTATTATCACTTCAAAGATATGCTCCCTACTCCATTCAACAATTTTTTCATCAAACTAAACGAACATCACCCTGTAAAAACCAGATTACAAGCAACTTGGATTCCACACTATCGCACCTCGAAATTGCAACGCTCAATTAAATATCAAGGCGTCAAGATTTGGAATGATATTCCCGATGACATAAAATCAAGTTGTGTGCGCAGGTTTAATCAAAAACTTCAACTTCATTTTCTTGAGAAGTATTAACCGTGATGATGGAGTTCCTGTAGGGTAAGGTGAATAAACTGTCTATATACAATGTTTACTTATGGATTGTATGCAAATTATGCCACGCCATAAATTTTAGCTTATCCGCTTAAGTAGGCTGAGGGTGGCTGCTTGACTCGATGACCCTGAGGTCCCTTCGCAGTCTCCCGTCCATTGTTATTTATATTTGGTGGTCTTTGTTATTGTTTTTTATTTTGTTTCTATTTTATTTTGTTTTATTTTTCCATTGTTATCTGTATTTGGTGGTCTTATTGTTAGTTCATGGATAAATAAATAATCAATCAGAGCTGGATGTCTCGAGACGTGTCTCGGTCTCGAGACACGTCTCGAGACACGTTTTTGAGTGTCTCGTCTCGGTCTCGCTATGCCAATGCCTCGTCTCGGTCTCGGACCTTGAAAGTCTCGGAAAATGGTCATGTCTCGATCGAGACATGAAAAAATTTTGGATTTGAAACAGCATTCAAGTCTTTGATACGGAAGCAACAATGGTACTTACCCGATGTATTCAAAGTAAAACATTGTGCGTGATTTCGCACTTACCAAAAACATTTGGCCACATTTTGTTCAGACCATTTTGCTTTGTTGTTCAGGCCCGCAGAATTGCAGGCTTTTGCTTTCTTTTTGTGAGCAGCATATATGAAAACTGGTCTATTTCAACCACTAAGCACATACATTCGATGGTAATCTACTCTAGACCAGGGATGTCTAACCTTTTAATTTATTAGAAACCCATTGCAAAATTAAATATTTAACTGGGCCGCAAAGCGACCAGAATTCCAATATTTCATATTATAGTTCTAAGAAAAAAAAATTTACCATTGATAGCCTTGTACTGAGCCGCATTTTGCTGAAAACGCATCTTTTTTAACAACAAAAAAAATTTAAAAATCTATTAATATAATTAATTAATGCAATAATTAATCCAATAATGTTAATTTAGTTTTAACTTTTAACAATATGGTCTTCACTCAAAGACAACGACCGCCAGCCACGTCTAAAAAATTAATAATTTTTTTATGGGCAAACGGTGCGTCAAATCAAAACATTTTCAAGAGAGTAAGTAACGTGTCATATGTCATAAAATTAAGATTTCTACAAATTTGTTCCCAATAAAAGATGCTATTCTAGTCTGGTTTACAACAGCTATAAAAAGATTATTCAAAGCAGTCCAGGCCCAAACAAAGCTTCAAATCGAAAAAAGTGCAGGGATTACAGTTGCAGGAAATTTGATTACCGACGTGGGAAGTGTTTCCAGATTTGAGCTAGCTCAGATGAGAAAGTTATTAACCAGATAGATTTTCAAAAAAGCATGGTGTCACAATGACTATAAAATGTTTATGTTAATTAATTTATTTTTTATCAAATATAAAGTATCTTGATTAAATTTCATGAACACTCTCGTGCTCAATACTTGATAAACTTGCTAAAAAATTGTTTTAACTGAGGATAGTGGGCTGCAATGCCGACATCCCTGGTCTAGACCAACAAAGCCTACCAATGACTTTTTGTTTAAAGTTTTCTGGACATCTTTTTCGTTAGATTAAAAAAGAATATTGGGCCGTGTAATCGTCTGTGAGAGGTATTGCTTGCCTTGCAAGCTACAAGGACTTAAATCTTCTGTGATAATAAGCTGTTTCGTTGTTATTATGGTGAACTCGTTAAATCATTAATTGTAGCCTAATGGTTAAAAGGATATGACCAATAGCACATTTATAACAAGCTACATCAGTTCATAACCGCGACGGCTTCATTTGCTAGTATTGTTTTTGCTAATGTCATTTTGCTATAAAGTTATTTCAGTAACTTGGCTTAGTAGAGCCCATACTCCAGTGTGTCACTATCGTTTTTATATTTTCTAATTTTTGGCTTATGAAGTCTCGTGTCTCGTCTCGAGTCTCGTAACTTTAAAGTTTCGTCTCGGTCTCGAAGCTATGATGTCTCGTCTCGGTCTCGGTAGGTTCGGTCCTCGTTCCAGCTGTGCAATCAATCAAACCTACTCCTAAACAACACGGAATATGGTTGCATCTAGTGATTCACTTCATAAAGGAGTTGAACGAAGACGTTTTGTATATAGCAAACCAAAGCAGCAACCCTAAACCAGGAAGTCGAACCGAACCCGAACCTGAACCGCGAACCAGTAAAAACCGCTTTTTTTTCGGTGAACCCGAACCGAACCTGAACCGTTTAAATTTGAGATCATTGAACCTGAACCGAACCTTTAAATTTTGGTGCAACTGAACCCAAACCGAACCTGAATCCAAATTTTTGAAAAGTCTTGAACCGGAACTGAACCGTTAAAAATTAAATTTCTTGAACCGGAACGATATTTTAAACGGTTCGACTCCCTGCCCTAAACTACTTTCTAGAGATGGCACGGGCCGCTAAGAGACCAGCCAACAAGCCGTTAACCGGTCTTTTTACTGGTCCGCAAACAGCCCGGTTCTATCTTTGTTTATTACTGGGCCGCTAACGAGCCGCCGACACCTCTTGATATCCCTTTAAGTTTAATTAATGTGATTGAAGGTTCGTAAAGACCGGCCGTTAGCTCAGTTGCTCAGCGCACGCTTACGGTGCGGGAGGTCTAGGGTTGGATTACCGGGCCGGTCAAATCGACACAGTGTCGCCAACGACTCGCCACCGTTGCAACGTTACTTCGGAGCTGCGTTGCCCAGGCGCTAAGCCGCGGAGATGGGCCCCGCAACTCGTTACACGCTTCGGCGTAATAAGGCGAGTAGCCTATAATGAAGATTTGATTTTGATTTGATTTGAAGGATCGTAAAAAGAATGGGCATTGGGCGGGCTGGGCTTTATTTTTAGTATGAATTGCCGGGCCGGTTACGGTTACTGGGCTAAAAGTTCTGGGCCGTGGGAGGTCTGGGCCTAAAAAAAGTCAGCCCTAGTCATCTCCACTACTTTCCATGCAATAAAAAAAATATTAAAATTGGCAACATTATCCATTGCCAATTATTGTTTTTGCATTTTAGCAACGTCATGATGATTGGCAAATGTGTTACCGGTATGTGTGCAATCGTGTTGAAGCGGTCTGGTGCGATAATTCATTATTTTAGTCCAGGGCTCAAAAAGAGTGCAAAAGCAGTCAAATAATGTGTCGCCGCATTCATAAGTTAAAAAATTGCTTACCGACAGCCTGAAAATTTAGTAGTTAGACTAGTCAAAGAATAAGATTAACATAGACGTAAGACTTAAAGTCTAGTTTAATTATTGCGACGTGCTGAAGTTGTGGTATGGGTATGGTTATGGTAGGGTTTTACAGAACAAAGTGGCTAAATTTAGTCTACGTGATCGTAACATTTGGCTCTTTGGTATATCAATTTTGTCGAATTTGTGCCTTCTCTAAACTGTCTAAATGTGAATAGTGTCATACTGTCATATCTGCACTTAACTTTTCTGAAGCTGAGGCATTGTTTGCTTGTGAGTCAATCAAGGCCTTGGGTGTGCTTTTCGATTACAAGTTAAATTTGTCAGACCATTGAAACAGAGTCATGTCTATATGTTACAGTAATCTCAGAAATTTGGGTAAGATAGCATCAAAACTGTCAGCAAAGCTCAAAATTCAACTTGTTCATTCCATGAGTTTGTGCCATCTGGACTATTGCAATGCTTTGTTTTATGGATTGCCAGTCTGTATGTTGCGTAGACATACCAAAGTGTTATATGCTGCTGTTCGTTTTATTATTAGCTTCAAGTATTCTCAACAACGCTATCATATGTTACCTCTTTTGAAAAAATTGCATTTTTTGCCTATAAGGTATCGTATTAACTTTAAAATTGCATTGTTAGTTTTTAAGTGTTTAAAGCATTGTGCTCCTGGTTACCTCCAACAGTTAGTTGCTCTGCGTAAACCATTTGCTGCTTATAATTTTTGAAGTAACTGTGATATGCTTTTGCTGGAAACAACTAGTCAACTGAACTACAACAAATCTGCATCAATTTTTTCACATTCTTCGGTTACTGTTTGGAATAATTTACCTTTTGACATTCGAGAAACTAGCAACATTTCACTGTTCAAAACTAAATTGAAAACCACTATTTTCATATGGCCTTTGCCAATGTGCCTGATATTGATTAGTGTTACCATATGTTTGTTACCGGTATGTAACAAGTGCCCCTTAGTCAGATGTTGGCTTCGTGCTTTGTCATCTCAAGGGGTTGACAAATTTATTTTTGTTATTATTATCATTATATTTTATTTCTTCGTCACACTCTGGTGCAATCAGATGAGCGTGAAGGGATAATAAAATAAACCAAAGAGACAAATGTTACGATCACGTAACCTTAGCCTGTTAGCCTCTGCCTTTACGGAATTCATTTAGCCAAAATAGAATAGATCCATTGATAATTCTTGTACAGTTGTTCAATTGCCAGTAGCTTGAGTAGACTAGCCTACAGGCCACCTCTAGTTTTCACTGATCTGGTAGATACTGGTACAGGATAGACTAATATCGGTATAGCAGTTATAGGCATAGTCTAAGTCTGATAATGCAAAGTGTAGACTACTCAAATATAGCCTACAGCTGTACAGTAGGTTATACTGTTGCAGGATAGTCTACTGAACTTTGTACGGTATTTGTCGTTGACATTGTTATGATGTGATGTCACTGTTGCAATTATTTATAGGCCTACTCATGGCAGACTCTCCACTTTCCCTAAACTACACCGGTAATTGACCAGTGACTGTACCAGTGTACCATTAGCCCTATTCAGTATTTACGCTGTTTCTGTGTTGCAGTATTATCGTTAGATATAGATATATGTAGACTATAATCATAGGTGGGCAGTACCACAATACTTTTTTAGTACGGTATCTATATACTGTTACTGTCGGTACTTTGAAAAAAAGTACCTGTACCGCAGTGCCGGTACTTTTATTTCTCAATTTTTAGGCGGTACTCGGTACTTTTGCAAAACCTTCAATAGGCTACAGGCCTAATAATAAAAAAAAGTTTTTCAGTAATTTCTTCTGTTCTTTTTGCATCACGGTTCTTTGATAAGGTTGCAACTGTAAAAGAAAGTCTCTAGACCTGGGTAAATTTTTTAACGGTCTGTGTACAACGTGGCTTAAGCAATGTTAAACAGAGTACCTAGTGAAATATATGTGCCCTCTGAAGTGTTTTTTTTTCTTGTTTGATACTGCCGGGCTCAAAAGGGCAGGCTTGTATATGAATTTGATTGGGTGATTTTTATGTATTTCAATGCAGCTTAAAACCTAAACTTAACTATGAGAACAAGGACGACAAAAATTTAAAGTAGTTTTAAGACGTCTTTTTTGCAGATTTCAAAATTCGTTTTTTCAACTTTGACTCGTAAATATGCTTTTTCTAGACATTCCACCGACTTACGACTCTCTGCAATACAGCTTGTTTCTTTAGTAAATCCCCTTAAAAAGATGCAAAAACTTAAAATAATTGTATAGTTTTTCTTGTAAATTCGATGGTATTTAATCAATGATGACCTTATTATTAGCAAGCAGAAATCAGTTTCGTTTTTTGAAGGCCCACATTCTTAACATTACTGGCCTGTGGCCTGCTTTAACAGCATGCTACATTTTCTACACTGGTATTACATTTCTCGTGTCAACTCGACGAATATTAATAATGTTTCAAACCAATCGTTGCTGATTACGATAGTCTATTGCAGTAGCTCTTTCTGTCTTACTTTGTGTGCCATTTTCGTTATGAGATTTATTTCTAACTCCTGATGTGCATATGCATACTGAACATTTTTGCTCCAACAAATGTAATTGCTTGTTCTCAACTCACAAAGCAAAACGTGTCTTTGCACTTACGCAACCCCATCTTAAAAAATGCCTGCCTCTGGCATACGCCCCTCTTAAAACGTGTTTCCTGATAAGGGTGATGACAGTCTCCAACTTCCAGAAGAAAGCAGTAGAACGAAAATGTTTGAGAATCACTGCTCTACAGTTTACACCCAGGGTCTCCAGTTTCGCAATTGATGCGTTTTCATATTGTCCTCTTCCGTGGTCGCACAAAGCATGGTGTGTCATTATGATCACATAAATCTAACCTGCAGATTTAAGTGCTTTCTGACTATCACAGACGCGAAAATTAAGCGCCACAAAAAAGTTGAATGATTTATCCTACGTTATAATCCGTAGTGTAGCAAATTTTATAAAATAGCGAAGCATACCATTAAATGTATTTGGCCTTCGACTCCTCGAGCACTTTTACATTATCAAATCTGGTACTTCTGAAAAAAAAATTGGGCGCTCTGCCCTACACACTTCGGTGTTAAAAATTCTGTTTCTATTTTAATGACTTCACTAAAAGGTTTGACATCATTATGATTTATGATAAACTCCTTCTATTGAAAACTCCAGCACAGGCCACTTCTGCTTCTCGGGTCCCCATTCATCCAAAATCCTTATACAATCTTTTTGTCAATTTCTGTGCAAAAAGTTGTCTCCAATAAATAAGGTTTTCGTTTTATGCGTTGCAGCTCATTCCTATGGGCAAGGGCAGGGCTGGATTTTGTATATGCTAAGCAGGCTGAAGCTTAAGGCCTCGGAAAAAATGGGGGGCTTTGTAGAAAATTAGGGACCTCATCACAAGCAATAAAGATCCTTTTTTTTGGTCTTCACCGATATTTTCAGTGTAAATACGACATCTGCGGACGTGAAGACCTTTTTTTTTTGTCTTTACCGATTTCTAGTGGGAAAATAGAAATAGCCTAGGGCCTCTCATTGTCTAAATCCGGCCCTGGGCGAGGAATATGGTTGCATTTCTTCCGATTTTGTTGCACCAACTACTGACTATACAGGTATAGCTTATTTTGCACTGTTTTTTGATTGCTGGTGCATAGTTTGTAATTTGCAATTTGTGCCGTACCAAGTTCTTCTGGTGACACTACAATATTATTGAGTAATTTAGTATTGAGATAACTTACAGCTATAGGCCTAATTATTATGAAACTGTACAGTTTTAATTCAAAATCAACAAAGTATAATGCAGTACTTTCTTTTCGAAACTTTTTTTCAAAAAGTAACGACAAAAGTACTTGGGATGTGCCGGATACCAGATATATCCGGCTTTATCCTGCGCTTTTTGAGATATCCGGCCGGATATCCGATATTTCTAAAGTTCAGGGAAATTGCGTGGAGTAGACTCGGTAAAAATAAAATTTACCTTTTCGATTTATGTGAAAAATTTTGGTGCAAGTTTGAAAACTTTCATTTTGTTTTGGCTCTCTAGAAAAAGCGAAATCGAGTCCAAACCTTGACTACGTAGGTAATTTTTTATGTCGGATGGATTTTAATTTAGTTTACAAGTTTTTTTTTTCGTTTGGCGCTGTGAGTTTTGTCATCAGGAGAGCCACTTCGATAGAGTAGCAGTAAGGCAGTAATTAATCGGTTTCAAACCGAGACGGTATAAGTTCGGGAACCACTATCGTTGTTTCATCCGTAAAGACCATGCAAAGAATTTACGTTTAAAAACCTGTCTTCTGTCCTATAACTGGCATGTTCGTCTTTTGTTGAAAATGAAAAAAAAAAATGCAGTGAACGGCGGACATAGGCGCCAATTTTTTCTCGAAGGCAAACAGCAGGGAGAGAGAATTTTTTAGAAACTTAGTTTTCTACGTTCAAAAAACGACGTTTTAAGGTACCAGCAGCGTTGTAATGGATGTGTTTCTGCTTTTGAATGTTGTGCGGTTTTGTGACGTTATGTAGGCTAAGTTGAAGTCTTTAATTCGACGTCCTTACCATTCATGAAATCGGCTGTTTGTATTAAAGTTTGATGTAACCTGCCCATCGTTACAGATTTACCGCAGGATCGATTTTTTGCAGTAATTTTGTGGTAGAGTAACTACAAATGAAACCCTGCGTTTTTTTAGTAGCTTCGATGATAGCGCAAAACATGCGAAAATTTAAATCAAATTTAAGCTTGCCTCATACCAACCGCTTAGCGTGGTGGTTAAAGACATCGCTATCGGCGTGGTAGGCTTGCCACCGTTGCAACGTTTCTTGTTTTTTTTTTTTTTTTTCAGGGTTGGAAATTGTGTTGCATGTGCGCAGAGATGGGCTTCGCCACTCGTTACGTGCTTCGGCGTAATACCGCGAGTATAATGAAGATGTGATCTTTTTTAAAGTCTGCTTTTCGATGGGTATCACAAATTATTGCTCACAAGCGCAAAACCGCAAAAATCAACACAATGTCAGGCGTTTGTTAACTCGATTGCTTTACTCGTAAAATCACGCCGCTGACGCTCTTCACATGTTTGATAGAGTTTTCTTCTCGCTTTATACATAGCATGAGCGCAAAATTTTGTCAAAACAATCCTGAGATTTTGCGCTGTTACATTTTGGAACTATTTTAACTACTGTGCAATGTGCATGCTGTCAAATGTCGATATAATAATGAAAAAAAAAATAGAGGCCAGATATATGCCGCCCCTTTCGGTATCAGACCCGAAGAAGCACTACTCCTGGCGGCCTGCCGATTTAGCGTCCGATTTTCGGCACACTCTTGACCGAAATCCACACTTTTAACACAATTCTTCCTAACCAAAAAATAAAGCGCAGCATGGAAAACGTGTTGCTACACAAACGTAGTGTCGTGGATCGGAGTTGAATCGAAAGCGATCAGTAAGATGGTCATTATAGCAACTGAGCTCCTGCCGCTCGACCACGTTGCCGATTCGGCCAACTTAGATAGAGTAAGAAGTCCATTTTTAAGAACGCAATGCTTTTGGAAGTTTCCTGTGTGTCACATGATCTCATGCAATTAGTTTCATGGCTCGCTAGTCGAGCAAGACGATATCTAGTACAAAAACCATCAAAATATTAATTTTGGCTTAGCGCTACTATCCGGTATCCGACCTGATAGTGATGCATCGGATATCCGGCAAGCAGATTTGCCGGATATACGGTATTCGACTATCCGGCAAATTTGCTATTCGGCACATCCCTAAAAAGTACTGCGTAACTTTTGATTTTCAAGTACCGGTGCTGCCGGTACTTTAAAAAAGTACTGTGCCCACCTCTGACTATTGTTGTAAAGCCTGTGTCAGCATGCAAGCTATATTTTTACATCGTTTCTATCAATCCATCTGCCTGTGTCTGAATTAGTAGTTTGATTGATATTACAGAAACACGACATAGATTATCACTAGGGTCCTTCTACCTCTGACCTATGTTAGTTTTGTTGGCTAGTTTTACAGAAATATCGATACAATGTTGAGTGCAGGAGCTATAGTTGGTTACTCAATCTTGGGTGTGTTTGGAGGATATGTCACTACTTCAATTATATTATTAAACTGCCCTGGAATTTTGCACAAAAAGAAGAGGCACCATTTTAAAGTTTCTCATATTAGTCATCGAGGAGGTAAATCTTATAACAGTTTTCTCAATAGGATTTCTTAAAGGATTATTATTTAATTGCTCTGCTTGATATTTCTGAATGCAATAATTCAAGCTTTTAATTGGAGTCATCTTTAAGGTTTCAAAAAAATCAAATCTTCATTATACTCGCAGTATTACGCCGAAGCGTGAAACGAGTGCCGATGACAAGCCGACACAGTGCCGATTTGACCGACCAGGTATTTGAACCCCAGACCTTCCGCACTGATAGTGTGTGCGTTAAGCAGCTGAGCTAACGGAAGATTTCACTTTTAAAAACACCGGTGTATAATTATACTGTTGTTATTTTGGGATTTAGTTTTTATGTAAATGTGTGTGTAGGTGCAGCTGAGAAACTTGAAAATACTTTATCAGCGTATCACCAGTAAGTACTTTTCGTTAGATAAGATTATTGCTCTCTATATGGCATGCTGCATGCAAAATAACTGGTAATTTTATTGCGAAAATAATTTGGGTTTTGTTACATTTTAAAACCAATTTAACTTGAAAATATTTTTTTGCTGTGAACTGTATACAGTACGTTAATTGTATATATTCAATGTGTTCTTTTCACGAAGTAATATCACTGAAACTGATTAGCTTTTGAGACACTTGTAATTGTATGATCTTCTCTGTTTTAGACAGTTTAGTTGCATATTTATCCTATCATCAGAAAGTGATCTAAGTGCTTATCTGTCTACCACACCAAGATAAGAGAATCCTGCTAAGTGCCTTTCCCAACAGCACAACTATATGATAAACTTGCTCACTTATTCTCCACACTGTTCCTTTAAAGTTCATTGGTTTGACCCGACTCTGAATTAAACCTGAGTCTACAGCTGCAGAGGCAGATGCTTTTCCGTTTTGCCATCTGAGCTGTGTAAAGATACTGTTTGCTTATTGTTGAATCAGAATACGTGCTTGATGTTTTCAACCATTCTCATTTTGAAAATTTAAGGTGGGAACACTTTCAAAAATGTTTTGCGTGTAATTGATTCTGCTGATTAACCACTGACCTACCTGCAGTTGAAGTTGCATGTACTATTTATTTACAGTAGCTTATTCAACTATTATTTGATTGTCAGTGCAATCAAGGCGGGAACTCAGATGTTGGAACTTGATGTATTCATGTCAAAAGACAAGCATATTGTTGTTAGTCATGATGAGAGTTTGGAACGATCTTGTGGTTGTGATGGAGTCATATCAGATTATGATTACGAGGTAGGTATACTTGGGTGTACGCTGTCTTCCCTAACCCTTGTTTTCAGTACTGATCATTGTGTCCCCAAGCGACTCAGTACTAATTATTGTTGTTCCTAAATCGTTTAACTTTAGAAATATCCAATCCATACTTTACCAACTAGAGAACATGCTGAATTAAACATGAATTATAACGGAGCACATGTCGGATGACTTAAAATGGTGATTTTGTTTGAGGAAATGGGTGAGGTGTTTAAACAAATCTTCTGAGTTTAGGAACCCAAATTGTAGCAAAAAAAACAAAGTTCAATTTTCCTCTAATTTTTTTGATTCTAAGGGCCCGATTTGTGTGTTTGGAGACTAAAATCGGGTCCATAACGCCATAATAATCTTGCTTATTACATACGTTGCTGGTTACATTTTGCAAAAACTGTCTAAACTAGCTCTATTTTAATTTTGAATTCATTGATTTAGGACCTGCCCTTGCTGAAAACGGAGTTGCAGGTTACGTTTTACGGTTCCACTACGTGCCAGCATGATGGGGATCCAGAAAGAATGCCAACTTTGGAAGAAGTATTTCAACAATTTCCAGATGTACCCATTAATTTAGACATCAAAGGAACAGATGATGAGTTAATGGAAAAGGTACCTCTTGAACTTTCTTTGTGCTTAATCAGAGCTGCAGAAACTCGCATGCTGTACCATTCAGCCCACTTTTTTTCGGTGTTTGTTGACCGTAAGGGTGAGAAAGACGTAACTAGGTGTAAAAATGTTACAATATCATTAATAAATCAACAGCTTTACACTTACGTATTTTGACATGTGAAAGGAATCATATTGCAACGACCAACATACTTTTAGGCTTGCGAATTGATTAAGAAATATCAGAGAGAAAAAATCACGGTTTGGGGGAACTTTCGTGATACAACTGCTCAGAAGTTATATAAAATGGTAAAGTTTTGCGTTGTCTTTGTGTGCTGTACGATAGTGTATTACTCCTGGTAATAGACCATGCGTACGAAACTGTTAAAACAGCTTAGATTCAGTCTTATGTTTAGCTTTCGGGCCGTAGTTATTGGGTTTGGGTCAGTTGTATTGTATTTTGTTGCATATTTATCCTCCTATCACGAGAAAGCGATCAATGCGCTATACGAGCTCGCTTAGGAGTTACCAGCCATCTGTCTACCACACCAAGATGGGGGAATCCCGCTAAGTGCCTTTACCAACGGCAAAACAAATATACTTGCCAGCTTGTTCTTCACACTGTCCCTTTAGTGCCGAGCGTCAAGCAGGGAAGCTGTGAACACCAATTTTAAAGTCATTGCTTTGACCCGACTCGGAATCAAACCCGAGTCTACAGCTACCTAGGCGGATGCTCTTACCACTCGGCCATCTGAGCTGTTACTTTCAGTTTTTAGCTTTCAGTTGTTAATATATTAAAGCTAAGCTTAGGTTACATACTGAACGTATTTGTAAATCTGTATGAAGTTTTATTTTTTGTTAACTGACTTGTCACAACAGAAGTAAAGTAGTTTTTTATCGCTACCATCACCAATGTTCTGAATTATTCAGTTTTGTGTTGATAGTTATTTTTCATCTTTTTTAGAATCCAGAAGTTCCACTTTTTTTTTCCCTTCGCCGTGTTGTGCTATTGTATGTGTGGTTTTATTTCGGGTTGCTACCATTTATTCCATTGAAGGAATCTCATTTTGAAACTGCCCTTCCTGACATTTTTGACCAGTAAGAAACAGTATTTTTTGTTATTGTAACTAACGTCGAATCAAAAGTAAGACTATGCTAGTGCTCTCATCGTAATGAATAAGCTGTTTTCTGTTTATAGCATATTGAGCAGAAAATTCAGCAGTAATTGAGGGAGACTGCGAAGAAAGCGTGAGCTGTTCGAAGCAGCAGCCACCTCGTATGCATGTCAAATGCGATCAGCTCCTGCCGTGAATCAGACTTGTGAGGATTTGTAACCCTAGCGCTGTACCACTAAGGTCAGGCCATGTCGGTGTCTAAAATTTTTGTTCGTGAACTTCACTGGTGAGTAGCATCATTTTACCCGAAAGATCTTTCTATGTGCAACTAGTTACGCGGGATTAGTTTATCGCTTGGTATGTTATGGAGCCCGCTTTCTGACAATAAACCCAAATTTATCGAGGTTATGGTGTATTTTGCCATTTCATCAGACAACTGTGCATAATTAGTGGTTGAGAAGCAGTTTTTCTGCGTGAAGTTCAGCAACTTTTTTTAGGTCCAAAAAATGTTGAAACATTTACGGCAACTAGTAAATATCCATATTCATGAGTTATTTGTTGCGAAAGAAAAATACAATTAATGGTTTTTAGTTCAATACTCGTATTTTACTCAGTATTGATTTCGCTTTTAGCTAAATGTTTTATATTTTTCAGTGTTGATTTTCCACTTACCGCTGGCCAGAAAAGAATCATCAGAATTATGGGCTTTTTAATGAAGAGTAAAATCCTGATTAACCATTTGAAGAAACGTGGAATTCCTGTAAGTTTACTGTTTTTAGTCAAACATAATAAGTGCTTGTAATGAGAGCAATGATCAAGCTTCGGAATTCGTAATGCGAGTGTTTTACCGCGATGCCTTCTTAGTGCTAGACATGTCATCGGCCCCAGCCGTGAATATAAACCGTCAAGCAGAATCTTGTGCCTGCGTTGTCCGCTCGGTCATGTCAAAGATTAGGGTGTGAAATTAAACATGGCACGGGTACTTGCTTTCAAGTTGTCGGCAACATGGTCTAGCGGTAGCGATTTGAATCATCCTACATGACGTGTTCGATTCACGGCTGGAGCCGATTGCGTTTGACGTATTTACCGGGTGGCTGCTGACTCAAAAAGCGCCAGCTCACTTCGCAGTCTCCTCAATTACGGTTGAATTTTCGATTCAAAATAGTTTGAAAATAACCTCAGTTAGTTATTAACGAAAGTTCTCTTGTGACTATAACAGTACAAAGTGCAGGCTATGACAGCTAACTTTACTCGTGAGTCTAAGCTTCATTATAATTCGTTATTCTCTTTCACAGACGTATCTGTGGGTGCTAAATGATGAAAGAGATTTTGAAACTGCATATAAGCTGGGAGCTGAAGGAGTAATGACAGATTGTCCCACTAAATTAACTCAATGGCTGGACGAAAACCCGCAATACAAAGTGTGAACGAGCTTCAAATCCGAATATAAATGAAATATGCAGAATTGCAGTCTCAAAGTGCTGTTTTTTCTTCGTAGTAGACATTTCGACAAATTAACATTTTTGTCATCATCAGTGATACGCAGATGTAGGCCTAGTGAATTTTTATGAGATTATAATGTCGATTTTTTCTTATTGTGTAATTTTTTAGTTTTTAATTATTTTTGTAATAATTGTATGAGTAATATTGTATTTTTGCACTATTATGGGGTAAGACTGATGAAACATGTATTGTGAATGCTTGATGTATTGGATAGTATGAGTTTTGCTTTTTAATCAAGTTAATTTAGTAGAAAATTTAACGGTATTTGGATTAAGTTATAAGGATGCTATTAAATGGTAATGCAAACTAACAACTAAGATATTATTGCAAGTTGGCACAATGCAACAACGGTTTTCACTTCACGAACTTGACATTTAGTGCGTTCTTTTTTGCAAATGGTCAAGTTTATTTCAGCATGATGCTTATTAAGCTACGCAATAACTACTACCTCTTTTGTCATCGCGAGTGGTTAAAACAAAGCGGTATTTAGGTTAATGAGACCTGCCAATCTTAATGTAGATGCCAAAAAAGTCTCTTGGCGTTTATTTAAAGGATACGGCTGATGGTATACAATGTGTTTTTAGTGAAAGGCTGCTGTATTCCTTCGCAGTTTGGTTTGCACTTAGCTGTTATTGCCTGGTAGTTGATTGCGTTTTGGTTGACTTTCCGCAAATGTCACCTAACTTTACTTACTGTCAGTAAATGCACTTTTTTTTATTTTCGGCCATCCCATTGGATGACATCCCCCTCCCAAAAAGATTACTTCAGCAGGAGCTTAGAAACTATTACTTGATTTTGTAACTTTTATAAAAATTTTGTAAGCAATTCTTTTAAATATCATGTGTTAGCGTAATTTTTCTTTTTATTGTAGAGTGTACCCGATTAGGTTTTCGTATTGTGCATTTTAATTTCGTTTATTCGTTTCACGACGATCAAGAAAGCAAATTTGTGTCTTGTTTTAATCAGAATGAAAGCGAACGAACCTATGCTGTAGCTGCAGTAGGCTATCTGCAAGTATAGACAGGGACAGGAGCTACGCAGCAAATTAGTCAGGTCGCCTAAAAAATGTATCCCACCGAAAGGCATAGTGTTTCAATAAACGTATGAGCGACTTATATCGTGAAGGGTCGAAGGGAGCGTGCTGTGGCATTGGCGACTAGCAGCTTACGCTACTGAATATGTTCAAGGGTTTTGTGATTATCACAATACAACATTTCCTGACAAGTGTGGTGGTTCAACCTTCGTGAACTATTAAGTCTCATTTAGAAAGAGCTATTCTGTTTGGTGTTATAATAGACTAAGTGTCGTCCGCTATGGTCGTAACTTACAATCTGCTGCCACCCATACCACTGTATTTCATGATGGTGAGCAGCTTCTGCCTTTTAAAGCAAAAGTGAGCATGGAAAATACTAATAACTAGGCCGAAGTAAAATATTTTTTTAGAATCTGTCCACATACCATAAAAATTTGATATGCCTAAAACAGACAAAAAACATCGCCCGCCAAAGATACAAATTTTCCGCTGAGTGGTGTTGCGTCACTATACGTAGGTTTTTCGATAAATCGACAAATTTATGGTTAAAAAAAAAATAAATCGACAAAATTAGCCACTCTGATCATGCAGAAACCTTACGCAGCCTGTATAACAAATATTTGATTTTAGAAAAAAAAAAAAGTAAATTTTTAACTGAGTCAATGGTTTTACTGCAGCAGAGAAATCAAACGAAGGAATAACGTAATGTAACTCAGAAGTTAAGAAAATAAAGGGCAACTTTTTGCTTAAAGCTTACGACAAGAAATTGCTGTGTTTCTTTTTTTTAAACCACACAATTGTAGCTTGGGTTTTTATATAAGCGAATTACATGCATTATGGAAGATGACCTAGCTGGGTGTCGAACCCGCGAAACCAGCTCCGTAGCCCTACGCACCAACCACTCGGTTACGCAGTTCTGTGCAAGCGTCAAGAAAACATAGGAAACATAATGTGCAAAAATAATCACAACATAAGTCAAAAAAATTACAAAAGTAGACCCAAATTCCAAACAATCAAAAAAAGGAATAGAAAATCGGAATGAGACAAATTGTCCAAGCTATACAAATTGCAACGGGGATAGGCTAAATGTATTATTCACTTTATGCAGGGTCTGCGTTTTTTCAAATTGTCGTTTGTCATCAATTTGTTTTTTTAAAGGGATCGTGGCGAATAAAGTGCTGCACACTGATAACAAAACGCTGTAGACGTCTTCGAAATTATGTAATTTTGTTTCCTAATTATTTTGAACAACCATTTTTGAATAAGCTTAATGGAATTTTTTTTCCTAAATATTTTGAACAAGCATGACTGATTTGCTATATCGCTTATTTGCTAATCGTAAATGATCTTACTGTGTTGCCCAATGCCCAGGCGCAAAGTTGCGGAAATGGGCCCGCTATCTCGTTTACGCTTCGGTGTATTCCCGCGAGTATAATAAAGATTTTATTTTAATGTTTATTATGTCACAATTGCGTACCACTTTCTTCTTCGTCTTTGACTTGTTTGAATCGCTCACACTCAGCAAGCCTCTGTTTTTAGACATAAGCTGCGGAAATATTTTAGCATTGTCCATAGTGACTGCATCACTGCATGCCCTTTTTCGATAAAAAAGTGTGCTAAAATGAGTGTTTTTTATGTGAAAACCGTAAAAATTCGTTGGGGGCGTAGCTTCCACACCCCCTTGGCCTCCAGCTGCTGGGGGTTTCACCCCCACACCCCCGGCTGTGGCCCCTTTGCCAAATTCTGGGTGCGCCACTGATACTGCATAATATTTTTGCGTATTATTCTTGTGTTGACGGTACGAAAATGAAAGACACTAACTAACCAACCCGGTTAATACACTCTGGCATCCAAATTATTGTTGTGATTTGCAAGTCAGCACGCTTTTACTTTGACGCATATTTTGTCATGGAAAATAGATGGCCGCATTTGAAGCTGATTAATGCTTAAAAATTATTGCTCATTTGGGGGCGGCAATTTCTTGAACCTCCCCGGGCGGCAGAACCTCAAACTACGCCGCCTCTGCCACTACACTTAAGGTCAAATAAACAGTCAACAACTTTGGTCGGCCTACGGTGCTACGTCTTGGAAACGTCATCAAGTATGTTTGCTTTTGGCTATCTCCGAAACAGCTGATCTCAAGATTCGAGCGCTTTTCAATGGTCTATTGCTTTTTCTTGAAAGCAGAAAATGTTTCGCATTACACAGAACAGAACACGCCCACGCAAAAAAAACTACGCGTAGGCTATGCCCAGCCCAGTCCGCAGCGAGTTTTGACTTAATTGTGATGATTAAGGACGCTACTTGCAGTGTACACAAAGGAATAGGCTTATTCAAAAGCCTACTCACAAGGGCAAATGCGTCATCAGAAATTGATTTTGAGAAAAAAAAGCTGCTATTTGACATTGTCGAAGCTTACATTGATTATTTTAAGCCGCTTTAATAGGTGTCAAGTCGAAAGACGGTTGGTCGTTAAGAATAGTTTTAGCAATTGCATTGGAAAGGGCGAAACTTATGTGAAATAAGATGAAATTGACAGTTTTTTTGCTGGTATGAAATTGTTCTACAATTTTTGGTTGAGGCAGAATTTGAATTTTGTTTTGCAGTTTAATACAATATCTTTTCAATTTTGATTTAATAAAATAGTAGAATTTAATATCGTGTTTGATTTTGTCTCCTCAGCATACCCAAAATATCAAATTTTGATTTTATTTATTCACATCTTATCTAAGAAGGCACTCTAAGGGTTTTGAATAATTTGGTAATGGTTATTTCTTTGGACCAATTTTCAGTGTTCTGTCATTCCGTTATGTGTCAAGCTCAGTATGCTGCATCGAAGAACTTACTAGTTTGTTTAACAGACTTTTTACGACGTAAAATCTCTCGAAATAGCTCATAAAATTGCAATACGAAACATTAGAGTTATAACAAAAGTTTTATTGATTTTTAAAGCTTTTTGAAGTGGACGACACGAGACTGCAGTGGAGATTTAAATGATTGCAGCGTTATTCGTTGCAATTCGCAGTCCTTGTTGTAACACCTGTTATGTATCAATTTGTTTGCGCTACAAACTGTTCTAGATAAACTTTTGTAAATAATTCTTGAATTATTATCCATCCGCAAATGTTGTTTTTAGTAATGAAATACCACTGCAATTCATTTCAGTAGCAATCAACTTTTTAAAACAAAATGAGCAAAATAAACAGAGCAATCAGCAAATTGGGACTGGAAAAGTGAGCAAACAAATGGAAATAAAACCAGTTAAACGTTAACTTGATTTCAGTACAAGTATGTGTAAGGTTGAGGACAGCGTGAAATTTGGCTGGATGGCTGCCCTTTTTCAAGGGACGGATGAGGTCAAATTTGTAACGTAGAGTCATGAGTGGACAGTTAGTATAGTTTGTAGAACGGTAGTAAACTTTTTAAAATTTCTGTTTACAATTTCAAGGGGCAAGATTTTTTGGTGCACCCACGCATGGCCAGAACTTTTACTAACCGATTCCTACGTAATTTGATTTGCATGAGTTTATGGAAAGCAGGCAGCATGCTGTCAGGTCAAAGGTTGACTCTGAGGTAGCGCTTCAAAAGCGACATATCAAAAAAACAGCTGCAGAGCACTGTGTTGCTGTTATTTGTCAGTGCCTATCAATGAAATGACATATGGGTTTGATTTATGCTGCAAGTTAGTTGATAAATTAATAAGATTAAAGGCCGAGCTTTCATCTTTGTTAATTTTGTTACAGTAGAAAGGCTTAAATGTCACCGATCAGTAAAGACCAACGTCCATTTCCTTTTTAGAGAAACTAACACAATAACTGTTGTTACAGCCTTGCTTAAACTCTTGAAAGCAGTTACGACCGGAGAAAAACTAGTTACGAAAGGTAGACAAGATTAAAAAAAATCAAATCTTCATTATACTCGCAGTATTACGCATATAAGCGTGTAACCGGTGGCGGGGCCCATCTCCGCGACTTGGCGCCTTGGCTACACGGCTCCGAAGAAACATAGCAACGGTCCGATTTGACCGATCCGGGATTTGAACCTTAGACCTCCCGCACCGATAACATGTGCGCTAAGCAACTGAGCGAACAGCCGGTCACTTCAAGACTAGATTATAATAATTTCAATGCACCATAATATTACCTGGTTTTGATATAGCCAGCATTTTAAGTGAACTGCTACTTACAGTTACTACATCTTGCAAATGATTTTGCGTATTGTAGGCTGCTGTATGTGCAAATCATTCAGATTGAATTGTTCTTATTATTTTCATTGAATTATTGTAGTCTTTGATTTTAATTTATTTAATATTTAGAGCTATAGTAAAATAGGAGTGTGTAATATTTGCGGTTTGACAACAATTACTCAAAAGCAAAACATTATTGACAGAGGCCACAGGGCCCATAGTACTTTTATCAACGTTCCAAGTGCTTCAAAGTGGAAATTAAGAACAGGTTGATGAAATATTGATAGCGTCAGGCATAGGTGGCGGAACCGGGGGGCCGGCCCCCCCACTTTATTTGAGGGGGGCCCTAATTTACGCGTTTATTTCTACAATATTGCTTCTGCATGAATGTATTTGAAACTTAATAGGCCTACCATCGAAATTAAAACCCAGGAAAGAGCTTAAATCCAGAGGCTCTAAAATTTTATCTGTGGGGTGGGGGGAACAGAAACTAGAAGCAAGAACCGTGGGTCTGAAGCCCACATAAATTGGACATGTCACATGTGGACAGGCTAAATATGGATCGCAGGCATAGGGTCGGATTTACGTATAGGATAAGCAGAATGAAACCAAGGGCCTCAGAGAAAATGAAAGGCCTCATCACGAACATTGAAGACTTTTTTTCTCTTTACTGATACTTTCAGTGGAAGAAAGAGCATCAGGGGACTTGTATACCTTTTTTCGCTTTTCAATGTACCGATATTTTCTGTGAAAATAGGACATCTGAGGACGTGAAGACCTTTGTTTGCTCTTCCAATCAGTGTGATCAAATAGCCTAGGGCCTCTCATTGTCTAAATGCGGCCTTAAGTGCAGGGCCATATTAAAGCTTAGGGGGGCTCCAGGGCTAATTTTCCGGGAGCCCATGCTTTTTTGCAGATCTGATTTTGACGTTAGTATCGAACTTTTTTAGAGGACGCCATTTAACGATCTTTTCTAGGGTGGCACGCCCATGTATGCAGCTGTCTTAAGAGGCATGATTTACATAATAGGCCCTTTGCTTTGCTTTTTGCTGCTCTCAAATACACCAACCTACGTATCAGGCTGCAAATTCAAACCTGAAAGATATTTTTCGCAAAACTCGAATTTGAAAATTTAAAGTTTTTGAACTGAAAAAAATCAAATTTCGCTGAACTTGATCGAAAATAACACTGATGAGCTTAAAAAATTGAAAAAATCAACAATTCTGACTTGTAAAGATCCACAAGCGTAGCCTGAATTTTGCAATGAGGGGGGGTTGAGAATGACATCACATTTGACCATACGTTGTATACCGAAGCGGATCCACAAAGTTTTGGTGGGTAGATGTATTTTTGAATCAGTTTGAATGTTAACTAAATGCAAAGATGTTTAGACCCGGAAACGGGCGTAAATAAGATTTTTGAAAATGGTTTCATGTCAGGGGCGTATTCAGAGTTTTTTTTCAGGGAGGGGGCACCAATTTTCGTCAATTTTCAAACGCAGTTTTTTCGACAGATTTAATTTAAGCAACTTATCCTAAGTAACAAAAACGACTCTAGGGGGGTCCGGGGGCATGCTTCCCCGGAAAATTTTTGAAAATTTGCATGCTGCAATGGCCATTCTAGCGCTTTTTGAACAATTTTTAAGGAAAGTTTGTCATATTTGTGGCCCCTAACTTTTAGTGCTTCACCAAATATGATGCATTTTGTTCACACAGTTTCGATTATGCGTGCTTAAGGCGACTAAGGCATATTGTAATGAGGAGGTTCGAATTTATGGAAAAATTTTAATCATCCAAAACATGGTTGAAAATGGCTGGTGGGGGAATGCATACGCAGCATACCCCACATCCCCCTTGAATCCGCCCCTGGGTTGCACAATAACAAAAGATGGCCTTAAATTTTAAGAGAGTTGTTTTAAACCAGAAATAGCGAAGGCAGTTAGGCAGGATTGTTGTAAGGATGTCAAAGGAATGCTTTCTGGTGAAAGTGGTAAAACGATATTCAAATGTTAGCGATTTAGTTATTTTTTGAGCTACAGTGTCAGCACGTACATCATTTTTGCTTGAAATCATTGAGCCGTTTTTATACGGAAGGTCTGAGAGACCGAGGGCAGTTGCATGTACAGGAGCGGCACTGCCCTGCTAATAAAATTGCGTCATTGCTGCATTAAGCATAACGGCAAAGAACAAAATTCAGGAAACAACGCCACGTAATTCTTGTTATTATGACAATTACAAAACCATATTATCAATGAAAAAGTGTCAAGCACTTCGAAAAACTATATCAGATAAAGAAGTAAGTATGGCGTCATTTGAGGTTCAATGGAGGAGGGGGGTTGTAACCCCCCTCTCCCCGTGGCTTCGGCACTGTAAATATCTAATGAACTCGAACTTGACTACGCTAAACATCGATCAAATTTGCAGTCCCGCTAGGCCGCTACGACTGCTCTGTGCTTATCGTCTCTTCGTTTTATCTGCACTTTTAAGAACAAAAATTCGGCACAGAATATGATTGCGAAAGTTGGAAAATTGAAAATGAAAAGAATTTTTGAATAGTGATGTTTATGATGGCACAATCGACGTTGCTCAGATTGATACGCGTAGTGGAAAACGCATTGTCAAAGTGATCTCGCAATCAAAGATCAGAAAATTTTTTAACCTTTGTATCTGAAATGAATTCCTGGTTGCCAAGGCATGAAAAAATGAATCTAATGCACTTTAGCAGAAACAGCTAAAATAATGGCATATTCGCTATACGCTAAAGCTAAAATAATGACATATTCGCTACACTATTACAAAAACAGAAGAAGCGACAAACGTCTGTAGTGGTAATACACTTACAATACTTTATGGGCTGGCTATAAATATAGTAGCGAACAGCATAGCTTATCCACCGGACCACCTCGGCGGCTTAGACTCTTCAAGCCGGATAAGTAATGACAGCGACGTGACCAGCGAAAAATTTAGGGGGGTGCAGTACCCGGATTTAGGCAAATCATCAAGAAAATGGTCTTCATTTCTAAAGAATATCTTCACAAGGAAGGAAGGGGGGGCCCCCTTCCCCCGGCTACGCCACTGAGTAATGGTCAAAAAAACTGCGAAAAAACATACAGTATGTGAAGCAGAACTAGTGTAAAGAATAACCATCCTTAAAATGCTTCGCCGAAACGCTGTATTAAAACATTTGCTGGGCTGCCACTTACTGGTATCAATTGCAAAAATTTCAAAAAATCATCATAACATACAGAAGTGATTCAATGGCCATCTAAACTTTTCATACTTAATTTGATTAAATTTGAAACCGAAGGGGTCTTTTTTTTTTTTTGAGGAAACAAGAACAATACTAATGGTGCCAAGTGACCGAAATATGCCAGATTCTTTTGATGGTTTCTGTAGCTTATGGCCAGGAGCGAATCCAGAGGGGTAGGATGAGGAATATGCATCCTTCCACCAGCCATTTTCAAAAATGTTTTTGATGCATAAAATTTTTTCATAATTTCGAACCGCTTCGATAGCTATAAGCCTTACGCTTTTAAGCACACATGATTAAAACTGTGCGAACAAAATGTATCATATTTGGCGAAGCACTCAGAATTAGGGTCAAAAAATTTAAACAAAATTTGGCTGAAAATTATTCAAAAAGCACTAAAATAACCATTACAACAATGTAAATTTTCCAGGGGAGCATGCTCCCGGACCCCCTTAGAGCTTTTCTAGTCTCTTAATCAGCTTCAATTTAGTTCTGCGAAAAAAAACGCAGAAAAAAATGAGGAAATTATGCCCCCCCCTTTTAAAATTTCTCGCTACGCCACTGCCGGCTCTGGTTGTAGGTGAAGAAAATCTGGTCATTGGTTTTGGGCCCCTCCACTTTAGAAATGGTTCCGCCATCGCTGGCGTCAGGACGCTCGTTAGTGCTGCTATCAGTCAGCCATTTGTAGCTGATAATCGTGATTTATTTTTTAAAAATTGCACTATAATTTTGTTGATGTGTTGACACTCAAATTGTTGTAGACAGTAGTAAAGGTTTTAAACCGTATCTTTAACGCATTGGTTTGAGTGGTGTAGTCATAATTATTGGACTGCATTTCACTCTTACGGCTCGCTCTAAGACCTTGAATAATTGCTGCTAACTAAAGGTCTTTGGAATAAATCCGATTATCGCAAACAAGGTGATAATTTAAAAAAGTTGAGAAAAGATTTGTAAATGTGAAAAAATTTGAGGTGAATCAAATAAATTTACTGCTCACTAAATGATAACCTAACTTCATGCAAAGTTAAACATTCGCCTACAACAGGGGTAAGCAAACTACGGCCCGCGGTCCGCATGCGGCCAGCGAGATCATTTCATGTAGCTCGCGGGCACTTACAAGAATATGAACCTTGCACCCTACTGATATTGCAAAGAGTAGGCTATAGGACATTTGTGGGCGTGATGATCTTTTTTTTGCTCTTCACTTAATTTCGGATTGAAAATAGGTCATCTGCGATCGTGATGACCTGCTTAACTTTGCTTTTCCAAGTAGTGCGGCCCTCGGCTTCAAAATTTTTTCCAATGCGGCCCTTCGTGCAAAAAGTTTGCCCACCCCTGGCCTACAATATTGCGTACTCATTATTGATCAGTGGCGTAGCGAGAAATTTTAAAAGATGGGGGGGATATGAACTACAAAAGCCATCAAAAAAACCTGGCATGTTTCAGTCACTTAGCAATATTTGTTCTTTTTCGCTCAAAGGCAAAGTGAAAAAAGCAGGGGCTTTGACGCAATGGCCTCCCCCCTACATCCGTCCTTACTCAAAATTCAAAATCCGAAATTGTGCGACCTTTGGCAATAATTTAAAATTTTTTTCAACTTAATTTTTTAGCTTCAATTGTTTTGAATATGGGGGTTCAATTTCTTCAGATTTTAAATTTTGTACAGTGGCTTAACGGAAAGTAGCCTAATTACTCCAAAAAGTATCCTACGAGGTGCCACGAATTTGCGAAATAATATGGTCAAATACCTTTTAATTTCTATAATTTGTTAATTTTTATACGGTTATTGTTGATGTGTTTACATTGATGTGCTGATAGTTGTACAAAAAGCGAAACTCGCCTTTGTCGATATGGCTTCCATTCAGCCCCGCCGACAATAGAAAAAGGTTGCGCCTTTTACTTTTTTCGAAGACGCATTCGAACACAACGAGTTATAGACGACCAGCAGTCTGCGTCGGCAATAGTTGTTCAGACTTTAGGATGTAGGAGGTGTTGTGTTAATAAAAGATTTGTTTGTTTAGCCGTGTTTGTATTCATAATAACTGCTTAATGATTTTTCCAAAGAGCGTAGGTACAGAATTTAAAAACTGTGAAATGAAATCTAAAGCTGAATGAAACTGTGCTATTGCAATTGTATTAATACCAGGTATTGAATTCAGCTAGGACCAACGGGCATTGTGGGCAGTACGCCTGCTGTGATAGCATTCCGTCTTACTGACCAGCCGATAAATGCTAAATGAAAAACATCAAAAATGTTCGCAGAAGCGTTTTCCGTTTAATAATCGTGAGTTTTTCTGGGACTAAATACGTTTTAGAGATGAGACAACGTGCACATACATGAACTAGAAAAATATTGCAAGAAAAATATTTACCTTGAAGAAAAACGTTTGAACAGTTTGAAGCTAGCTGGCCCGATTACAAAAAAATTGAGAGATGTTTGATGTGTTGTCTCTGTGTTTTGCAATTGTTGGATTATTACGACACAAAAGAATATACGACAATAGAAAAAATTATACAAAATTTCAGATTTTTTTGGACAGGTTTTTGTATGAGTGTAATTTTAGTTATTTTGTGGCTAGTTTTGTTTGGTAATTTGTGTTGTGTTTTTGTAATACGCAAATATGCCTGGGTATCAAACAAAATTCGTTGACAAGATCAGGAAGAGACATCAATGTCCACTTTGTCATTTACCCATGCGAGATCCAGTTCAGATTACAGCTTGTAGGCATCGCTACTGTGATACATGTCTTCAGGATTATCTTGGGTAAGCTTTTGTTAATCTTAGTGCACTATGCTTTTTAACCCGTGACAATGTTTGTGTTTATTATTACCCTGTTTTTTCTATTTTCGAAGTGAAGTTTGTTCAGGTCTAGACTAGTGTAGAATTTCTAAATGAATAGAATAAGGTCTAGTCTAGCAATAGCACTCATACAGATGCTGCACAACAGTAAAACACCCTTTGTTTTTTTTTTTCAAAGCGGCAATTCATTTTGCAATGTCATTAGTGTTGTTGCACTATTGGTGTCTGAAATGTGGTGAGGTGTTTTGTGAACAGCAATAACTCGTAACAAGACATAGGACCCACAACTAGACTAGACTAAAATACGATGTGCCTGGAAAGTTGTATTTTGAGTTTTGCCTGCGCGGAGAATTGGCATTTTAGCAAAATTAATATGATGCGATGGTGTTTCAGTACGGCACTGGGCAGGTGATACTCGCAAAGTTATGTGGTAACAATTTGTTGAAATTAATTATTAATGCAACACAAACAAAGAAGCTAGGAGATGGTAAACTCGTAAATTGGTTCAACTAATCATTGCACTTATGTACTTTTTAGCTAGATAGGAATTTTAATTCAATTTGTCGTAAGTCTTTTACCTATAAAGGAAATTAAATTTCTTTTCGTATTTTGCTGAAACAAGTGTGTTTTTCCTTTTTAACGTTGTTAATAAGTGATTTCTGTGGTTAGGTAATGTAAACACAAAACGCTTATTGCTAATCAAAGCTGCAGGCAAACGTTATGCTTAAACCATATCCAGCCACTGTTTAATTACTAGAAAGCGGTTCTCAACCAGCTATTTGTAACCAAGTATAAAATTTCGGTGAGCGGTAACCGCTCCGTTTTGCATTTCTACCTCAGGCGTTTTAACACTCGAAATGCCGCAGCAAAAGAGAAACTGGTAGTTTGATAATGTAACCAAAAGCATTTTACTGGACGGTGGTTTTTCGTTGTAAAGGAAAGGTCAAAAACATATGAGCTTTGTTACTCCTGTTTTTTAGTCTTTGAGTCTGTGTTTTGATAAATGATTGATGGCATAGTTCAAATGCTGATAGTCTTTTTTCTGCTGTAGTTTAAAACCATACTATGGACGACTTGGACGTCATTAGCAATTGTTCTGCAGAGCATGAAACAATCTTACACTCTGCTAAAAATTAGATTTGCAACATATCTTATATTTTTTTTAAAACTTGTTTTGTGTGAAAAAAAATTTTTGCTAAACTTTGATGATTATAAAACATGTTGCACTCCCTGTCCTAATGAAAATCCAATTCCACAACAACACAAAACGGAAACGCTCTTCAACAATCAACAATCTGATGAAAATTTTCGAACCCGTTTACTTTATGTTCTCTATAATGTTTGATTTATGCCTGTTTTATGTTTCATCAAAAAAAAAAGTTTTTGGCTAATGTCATATGACAGAGATTACGTTTGGTTTTTAAAGGGTAAAATATTTTTTCGTTTTTGTAGCTCCCCCCTGCCCCCCCCAAAAAAAAAACTTGGTTAATTTTTCGTTAAACACTTTTCAGATCCATAAATTGACTTTAACTAAGTTATGTTTTTATTATTTATTTAACGGGTACAATATATACAGTAACAGTTTAGATTGAGAAAATTGCAGATTGTGCGAAAAGTTTAACATGCTCAATTTATCATTCTTATCTACACATTGCCGGTATCGGGTTTCGCATTCTACCCTAAACTGTAAAAGGCTTAAAGCCCTTAGAGAATTGTAGTTTAGATTTCACGAACAAATAACAGCTCGGTTAAGAATATGAAACATAACACAAACCTTGCTGCACAGACTCATGTTGATGGGATCGTTTTTGATGCTACCAAAATTTGACAGGAAATTTGTCATTTTGCACTGGAAACGCCAGAAAGGAGTATTCCAATTATCAGGAAGCAATTACCATCACCTACATTATGATAAGGTGTTTGCAAAAAAGATTGCACGATGGGTAGTCGGTAAAAGTCATGTTGTCAAAAACTGTTCGCATTTGAGGGTGTGTCGGACTATGAGCCAATTTACATGTTGATTTGGTGAAATGCTAACTTTTTTATTTATATAGAGGCTCTTTACATTAAAAAAAAATTGGTTTATAAACGCTCTGACCCAATGACCCTGAGTTTGACAAAGAAATCTTGTTTTCAACATTGACGCAAAACTGAGCCTGTTGTTTAGGATGCAAGATACTAAGATATAGCTTCACCGTAACACGCGCCGCTAGTTTTTTGTAAAAGGTTCGTTGCTTGCTAACTACAGCTGTGGTTAGATTGAGCGTTAATCAATTGTTATGGGTTAGAGTACCTCTCGTATAAACACGACACGGTACTTGATGAACAGTGTTTTGTCAGCGTAGAAAGGGTTATGGTAATTTACCGGCTGAAGTACCAATTTGTTGTTTTGTGGCCAATCCGCACGCTTGTCGGTCCACTTGAGTGAAGCGTATGCTTTTGAGTCCAAAACTTGTAGCAGTGCCTAATGACTGCAAACTGCAACTCCTGAAAAAATTGGTAATTTAGGTCTTTTGAAGCTGCATTTTAATGTTTTAAGCAGACTGTGGTAAAAAACTTTTGAAAATAGGCGTAACCCTACTAAGTTGTTAAAATTAAATGATTGCCAAAAACAGTTTTTGTGCCTAAGTTACATTGAGTGTATGTCTATACAAAGCTCAAGGTTTCAAGTAAGGTCAGACGAGCAGCTAAAGATATGATTTACTCGTGGCCCTTTTGATAGTTGCTAAGCTCCTTTTCCAGTAACATGTTACTGGCGCAACCGCTCTGAGAGCAAATAGTCTCACGTTGATAAGAATCTTGCGGTAATTTAGTTTAATCGATTGCTATTTCGCCGCAATCAAAATTTTGGACATGATTTACCTTGTACCTGAACCTAAACCCAATAAAGCTCGGTTAGTTCTTTAAATAGATTTATGAAGTCATTTTGTAAATCTAAACCGCAGTCTCACTGTTTTCAAAAACTGTTGTTGTTGATAAGATATTTATTACAAGTTATTAAATATTCTCATATCAGCTGGCTGCCGATAGAACCTCCCTTATAAAACATTTATCACGGTCATAAAATCACAGTTAATACAAGTCAGCAATTAAACAAGAAAATTTACATCATACAGCATAAAATTTGAAAAGTTTTGGCTGTGAGTTTAACCTTCAAAAGCGCTTTTGGCGTCAAGCGAAACGCAATCGTAATGTAAGCACCAAATAGCAACATCAATATTCCGCATGGTCAATAAACAAGTAATGTAAACATGGTGCAAAAAAATTGTCGCACGTCGCATAGCCGCCTGTCGCTAGCCGGTAAAGGCAGCTTTAGGGTGTTTGCGATTTTCTCATAATGTGATGCATTTTACTCGAACCCGATTATGTATGTGAGCCTCTACTCTCTTGTGTGAAAAGGGCATTGTTTTATGCTTCTCCCCGTCAAAACGTTTGATTTTGTTTACTTTCTAGGTTTTTCCGTTGTTTTAATGATGTAATGTTGATAGTGTGATGAGAAATAGCACTTGAGACGGATTTATTTGTTTATCGTCTACATGTAATCATAAATGAATATATGCCTAACTTTTTTTTTATGCGTATTATATTTTATTGTTTTGCGTAGTTTTCAAGATCTTTTGTATTTTTTTGTTTTAGGTCATACCGTAATGTTTTTGTTTGGCTGGACATGATATTAATTTTTTAAGTATTGAAAAATTGCCCTATTTAACTTAACAAACTTGCCTACGATGCATTATGCGAAATAGTTTATGGCACGCAATAAGAAATAAACTTTAGTGCTGTTTGTAACTTCACCGCTTTTTGTGTTGTTTTATTATCTATAAACAGTTTGCTTTTTTAGACTCTGGGTTTAACTATTATGAAACATGTCTATCAATCGATGGCTGCACTTTAAACCGCATCCAGTGTGTATAAATACTCTTTACTCTCGCTTGCACTTACTCTGGATTTGGATAAGTGTTATTGGGTGTGATTGCTCCAAAAATTAGGTGCCCTTTAAATCCTGAAAGTTTTTTTTTTGAGAATTTTAAGTCGTAAACTTTTGCTTAAGCAGTTTCATTTAGCAGGATTGACTAGTAGCTACAAAAATTTGATGAGGTTTCTCAATAGCGTAAACTTTGTCTATTGAAGGACAGTAACATTATATTAAGCTCTCTACTAACTTTATTGTTCTTATCTTCAATGGTAAGAACCGTCTGATTGTAGTGCTCGTCCCTTACTTAAATTTCACCATTTTTGGTTACACTGTCAGCGAGCTTTTGAAAGTAAGAGAAGAGTGAATTTAATGTCCACCAAAGTATTTGTTCGATTTAAGATGACCAATGTGCTTCCCATAACTTTGTTTTCGTCTAATCTTAAAGAGAATTGTCGATGACACTGGACAGTTGATTGTAAATAACTGACGTCATTTTATGAACAATGGAATCGATTTCTAATAACTTAACCGAAAAATTTTAAAAATATATAAAATGGCTCAATAATTTCCGGGGACGTAGCACTTGATCGTCTTGATGAATAAAACTTGTAAACAACAACCTTCTCGGTGCGCTGACTTCTTTAAATTAGCTTCTTTAGGTTGGTGTTTTGGTTTTTGCGGCGTTTTTGTGTTTGTGATATTAGCAGTACTAAAGCAGTTTATATACTGTGTTTATGATTTTTAAACTCTGTTATAAACATAGTATATAAACTGCTTTAGTACTGCTAATAGATTTTAGGGAAAGGATTGCTTCTCGGATAATGCAATAAGCAACATTATGTTGGTCCTGCTAAACCCAGAAGCCACAAAAGTGATAGTGATGGCAATAAAAATTCTCTTTAAACAATGTAATGTGATGGACAGCTTAACTTCTACACTTTTCAACTCTAAAATTGAAGTTGATTTTAGAAGTTGTATTGTTTATTTAGGTGTTTTATTTTCTTTGCTGTATTTCTGAGTTGTGTCTTGTTTAACTGCTTAATCTCTTCACGAGTTGTTGCGTGTTAAAATATTTCTCGATAATAATCTTTCTATTCTCGGTCCAGCTGGAACCAACGACCAACGCAGTCTCAAATCTGTTTTCACACTCTAAGTGGATTTTAGGCCTGTTCTAAGATCTGTTTGCGGTAATGCCTGTCTGTTAAATAGCAAATAGACTTCGACGACCAGACACAGTTATGTGCCTTAAATCTGTCACCTTTAAAGTGGGTCAACGTGCAAAGGTACTTTCTACTTAACCAAATATGGCTTTCGCTTCTGCTTTCTTCCAAGACCTTGTAAAATTGTAATTCAACACCTGCTTTGAGCTGCTTCAACTCAACTGCGCAATTTCAAGCATGACCACATACTGATATCCCAATATTTACTATTATTATTCCTACGTCGGTAGGAACCAGCCAGTTAGCTCAGTTGTTAAGCATACTCTATCGGTACGGTAGGTCCGGGTTTCGATTCCTGGGCCGGTCAAATCAGCACAGTGTCGCCAACAGCTCGCCACCTTTGCGATGTTCTTCGGAGCTGTGTTGCCCAGGCGCTAGATGGGCCGCGCCACTCGTTACTCGTTTGGATGTAATACCGCCAGTGTAAAGAAGATTTGATTTTGATTTTTAGGTAGGCCTGTAAGTTTACCCAAAATTCTCACCATGACATTTTTTGCGCAATGTGCAGATTTTAGCATGCTTATAGATGAACAAAGAGATTTACTAATCATACGATAGTTCTGAAATTCAATCCAGTAATAAATAAAAGTTTTTATTATTTACAACGATGTTTTTATGTTCTGCCACGAGTTATCAGCTCATTGTGAGTGTACTGAGTAATAAAGATGTTGACTATTGACCGTGGGTTTGTGATATATTGCTTGCATTGGACGTATATGTAATGTAAACATTAAAAAACGTAGATTCTGCTATGTGGTTGTAAAACACTTTGGTTGAACGACAAAGTATGCACGATTGCAACAAAAACGTTTTCTTTTTAATTTAAATGGGCTTAGCTAATAGCTACAGCACCATATACTCTCTTATCTTTGATTCCTACAGTAAGTCATTGATAGAGCGTTGTTTCATTTTACTATGCCTACGATCTTTACGTACCGTAACGTTTTGTTTTAATTTGATGCCTTTGGAAGGTATAATTACGTTTTAACACCCTGGAGTGAGAGGTTCAGGGCCCTCCCCATAAATATAAGATACAGGATATATATACCGGTATATTATTTAAAGATTAATAGTTGATACTCAGCTTTTTGAGCCTGGCATTACGTTTAATACAGAGTTTTAACGTCTTAGAGCTTAGAGGTAACGTAAATAGTAACTCAAATGGTTGTACTTTTAAGGAAATAGCGTTTTTTGATTTTAGCTTGCTGTAAATGTAATAGTTTACCACCCACTGCGTTTTGATTAATGAAATATGTTGATTCATCCCTCTGTGATTGGTAACAATAGATATTTTTGTAATGGCGTAGCACCTACTTGACAACCTATTGATCTACAAATTTTTATGTTAAGCTTTCATATAGTCTATCTATTGGGAAACCTGTGACTTCTATCATTAAGTGTTAATCCAACTTTATAAACAGTGGTTGAATAAGATCAGCGGTGCTCAGAAGTAAGTGCAAAATGGTGTTACCCCTTGCGAAGTTGGCCAAGAGATCCTTTTGGAATCACCAACATGTTGTCTCCCCAAATTTGTGTTTTGGCCGCCCCGCTTTTTCTTTGCGACGCCCCTCACAATAATCGTGCAATATTTGTGTTAAGTGTAGCGGTTGCTGGTTACTCAAAATGTGTTGGGTCTGAGGGAAGGATTGTGTAACTGGTATGTGATTGAACAAGTAAATTGCTAAAAAGCGCCATGGCCTAGTGGTTAAGAGCGTTCGCCTTGAAAGCTGGTAGACTGGGTCCTACTCTCAGTCGGGTCAAACCAAAGACTTTAAAACTGGTATCTACTGTTACACTTGCTAAACGCTCAGCAATTAAGTGTAGCGCGGAGGTTGAAATGAACAGAGAACGAAAATACGTTAGTGAGTTCTTGACAAAATCTAGTCTTGGCGCTAAGGGACCTTGGTAGTTATAAAGCGCCATAAAACCACTCAACAACATTACGCAAACTATGCTCTTTTGTTACGTTGAGAGATTAAGTTAAGTCATGTAAAGTTTATAATAAAGGTAAAGGTACGGGACAGCGTATACTTACCCGCACGTTGTGTGGGACTTTGTGCCATTGTCAAATTTTGGTCTACCAATTAAGAATGATTAAACGTTGTTAGTTTCAATTACAGTTGCGACACACAAGTTACATTTAACCCTTTGCACTGTCCTCTTGGGCTGAGGAATAAACCCCCGTTTTTGGCTGCCAAGCGGGCGTTCAACAATATAGGATAGGTGATTATTTTTGTGCAAGAGTTTCTTACTACGACGTTGAAGTATTCACCAGTTTTTGGCGTAATTCTATCATTATTTTTTCAATTTTTGAGTAATTGACATTTACAGGAAAACCAGTATCAGAATTTTCGGTTAATTGGCTTATCTATAATTATATACTTACGGCGTAAGGAAATTGTGTACTATAATGCCTGGTGTTGATGTTGTGTCATTAGTCTTAATCATTAGATTAACTGAGGATGAAAGGAATTTTTAGCCAATCGCTTTAAAATTGCCTTGTGCGATAACTTCCTAGTAATTTTCGTAATTTCCATACTGGTGTAATTCTCTAAATTTTGTTCGCGATATATACTATTCAATTCATCGCACAGGAAGTAACACACATGGAAAAAAAGTCTACTAAAGAGATATATATTAGGCAGACTTACCAAATGAACGCCGCAAAAAAACTATTCTGCGACTAGTTTTGCGTTTTGACTGCTTATCATTAGACTCAGAATCCATGCCAACTGACACAAATGTAACTTAAATGGTTGTTTCAATCATAAAATTTCAGAAACAAACACTGTTCTCTTAGTGACATTACCAAAATTGATAAATTATCTCAATATCGTTATGTGAAGCTGCAATCTGCGCCTTGCAGTTTGGAGGCTGAGTTCGATACTCAGTCAAGTCATGCCAAAGACTTAAAAAAACAATCGCAAATCTCCACTGCGAAAAGAATGCATGGTTCTAATTTTTGTAATATTGTTCACAAGGTCCGTGTGGAACCAAGAGAAGAGCAAGCGCAAGCCAATAAACTTCTTAACTTAAAATAAAGTCACAGTAATTCCCAAAATCTAAAATCCCATAGCCACTTCATCTACTTTGGCAACAAAGATAATCAGAGAACAAATCCAAGTTATCTATTTTTAATTCATAATACAAACTAACTAGTGTTTGCTTAGGGGCTAAATACAACGGCATAAATGCAAAGATGAGGATTCGTAACAATATGGCTATAGCAGCATTTAATCATAATTAGGATTAAGGATTACCGGTACGTTTTAACGTTTTTCTTTCTAGGCAAACAGTTTAGTAGAATTGTTCGGATAGCATTAATGATCTCTTGTTTGTACTTTAAACTAGGCTGGGGTAGTGGAGAGTACGTTTACCAGTTATAAAAACTATCACAGCTTGTTTCATACTGCTTTTTAGCCCACTGCCTCATTTAACGCATCATTAAATGACGATTACAGTTGTTTAAACTTCGTTTCGGCCTTTTTGTTTCTTGGGTTGTAATATATAATTTTGCTGCTTGGGCAAAGTTTCTTAACAGTTTTTGCGTCACTTTTGGACAAATGATTCATTTAAAATCTACTCTACTTCTTAGCTTGTAGAAGCAACTTCCGTTAAGTTTTAAACATGATTAATACGCTTGTGTTCAGGAGAAAGTTTCGCCTGCGATGAACTTGTCTTACGCTTTGTGAAAATCCGTGATTTCATTTGCCAAAAATTTCGGCTTGTTTTTCGTTGTTGGTGCTTCGTGATTTACGTTATTGATATAGAATACGTATTGTTTTAAATTACCTTTAGCGTATTTGTTAAGAATAATGCGTAGTTTACCTCATATGACGTTAATTGCACAAACACCTTGTTGTGGTGGGCATCAGAAAACATTTTAAGCAGGTAATGAGAAGGATGTCATTGTAGAGCCTGAGTCAAAAGCTGATCGACACCAAACATTCTTTTTTTACGGTAATTTTTGTATTCAATTTTTCAACTTTTGTGATTTCATTTAAGGTAAGGTTTATCGTGTTTAATGTGCTTTAAAACTTGGAGAATTTTTGCTTCGAAAAATGTAATATGCAGTATTTTTCTAATGGATACTACGTTTATTTTGCGGGTAATTAGGTCAATCTTGTTAATATAATCTGACCTAAATGAAACTCGCTTCGTGTGTTTTCGCATGATACGTGTTTGTAAAGCCCTACTACACCCATCCACAGTGGCACTGAGCTGGGAATCGTCCCAATTCTTTTACTCCTGCAGCAGTAGAAAAGTAATAATTTCAACAATCTTGTCATGCTAGAAATTGTTTCCATTTTTTGCGAAAAAGGGAAATATGATAGAATTGATCTTTACACAAGGAAAGCAACAACCGGTGAGTTTAGTAACTCAATCTCATGAGAAAGAGCGTTTAATTTAGGGTCAAAGTACGTGGGTTAGAATGTTAAAGCGTTTAACAACCTACTTGAGTTATTTTCTTTTTGTTACAGGGAAGGAGTTTTCAGTTGCCCTGTTGATCATCTCTCTTTAGACTACGCTAAAGTAAGTCCTAAAGTACAATAAACACTTAAATTAACTATCTTTAAGTGGTCTTGAAACTCTATTGCTCTTCTATTGTACCTTTTTGCATTTTTAGTGTTTGCTTCTTTCTTCTACTTTCGCCAAGTCGATTATACATTTGGTAAAAGTGTAAGAATTATAGCATGTCAACGATTCTTATACTTGGGAGCTGTAATCAAACCTACTACATTAAAATATAAAAAAATTGTATTAATAATTGTTTAGACTCGTGGCATTTCGTTAAAAGGTCCATTGCTTTCGATTAATCGTAATAGTAAAGTATATGTAAGTAAGATTGTAAAGCCACTATTAGCTCTCCTCTTCTATGGATGTACGATGTCATTACGGCTGATTCCATTTTTGGAAACTCGATATGGGTAAAATAATTTTTTGTTTACGGCTTCTGGTTATAACCTCCGCAGTATCATTCCCAGCCAGTTAAAGTAAAAATATTTATGAATGAAAAAACTACTCGGGCCTTGGGGCACCATCCTTGCATCTACTGCAGTGTTATGTACCTTAAAAATGAAAATTTTCGGTTTGATTTATGCGAAACAATTATAAGGGTGTAGCTAAAAACTCATTATTCGTATGTACAGTTGATGTCTAAAACCAACCAAATTTGTTTACGTGTTTGGTGCGTAGAGTCGTTACACAGTGCGCTATTATTAGGTATTCACTATTTTACGAGTAAATAGTAAAAATTGTGTACCAGATAATCGAACAGGATTATCTGTTTCTATTTTATACAAACACTTTGCAATATTGCATTTCTGTGTGAGAAAAACTATAGACATAGTCTCAAATAAGCATTTGATGTCGTTATGATATGTCGGCATTGCAAGCTATAGGAAACCATCGCCTAAAAAAAGTCTTATCTTCTAGAAGATGTGCTTAACCTTGACTGTAATTTTCATGCTAGCATCTCGTACAATCATGTAGCTTTTTTCTATTCTTGTATGTGTATTATCTAATAAACACTCTCGGTGAAGTAGCATGTTTTGGTTGGATTGTCTCGTTGTATCTCTGAAATCGCTCTTTTGATATTAATTTTCAGTTTCGAAATGAGGCGTGAAATTTCATTTTTAAGTTCAGCAGCGGCCTTCACTAAACTTTTTTGAGCAGCAGTTGCAGTGTTCATTTCAATTGCATTAGCAATTAATGGTCTCCAAAAAAAGTGTATTTCTTCGGCAGTCTGTGCACATCTAACCGCTTAAATTCTTTTATATTCAGGGCTGCAACTCGAACTGAAACTCGATTAAAAATTGATCCTGCTTGCAGCCTGATTATAATTGTCTTTTTTTTGATAAGAAGGTTCGTATCTTGATTGATATCATTTCAAGCTTCATAATTATTGAATTCTTTCATGACTAGTCATATTTTGTTAAATAAATATCAAGGCCTTCTATCAATTCCCGATGTTGATGATAAAGACATTGGTTAACCTTACCTGACAGTTTTCAAACCTGAAAAAAAAATCAATATTAAAAAATCTTCGGAAACATTGGTTTATAGATGCGGAAATGCACTAACGTTTGTTTGGACGAGTTAGCTGCTGTTTTGGTTGAAGTATTACTCTACAGATTATGATCATAACATAGCTCCTAAGGAAGGATGCGGGAGTTTTTTTGGAGAAGCAGGGGCTTAAAAATTGAAAAACTACTTACTTTGAAGTTGCGTACATCTAAAAGTATCGGCTTGCTATTACTAATGTATTAATATCATCCCAATATGCATAACTGAATTTGTGGGGGTTTGAGTGTTTTAGCCCCTCCGGGATCCCCAATAAGCTACTCTATATAGATTAATATTTTCCTTCTTGGCATATTCTAAGTTTTAGCATTTAACCCTTGGTGACGTCAAACGTTGTCACGTTAGTGTTCGACAGAGCATAACAGGCCAAAATGTCATCGCTGCGACAAGTTCAGACCCGTGAGTCTCAGGTATTTTTTTCGCATATTTCACGCATGACGTGAAAAGACAATTGCTCACAACGCTGATAAATACCACGCTATTTTCAGCTGTTTTTAACTTGCGTTTTCAAGTCAAGGTATTACTTATCATTGCGCAACATTCAGTATCTTAGCTAACGATAAAGAATGCAGGTAATAATCGCATGGTGCAACTCAAAACGAACTCATTTGTACACGTTGGGTGAGGCAATTGCTCAATAAATTGAAGGATGGCGCAATAAGCTTTAATCTGAATAAAGTGGGTTTGATATTACTATTAAGAGCGAAACAGGACTTCCTTGGGTTAGATTCCAAGTTGGGGGTAAGTGTTCGTTTAGAGCTAGGGTTAGGTGTCTCTACTCCGAATTGGCCCTCTGACTAGTCACGCTCTCATTGAGAAAGGCTTGGGTGTGTCAACAAAATCACTTGAGATTCGATCTTTCTCATTATGATGTTATTCTTTTGCAAGTTTTGGTTGTTATACTTGCGTGGTCGAGATGTTATTACGATGACCAGTAATTGTCATGACAAAGAGAAAATGTGGTGCTCACAGATTTTATTAGTTTATAAGTGTATGCCATTTGGGTTTCTAATTTTTGTTTCTGAAAGCTTATTACAAAACGAAAATAGCATACCAAGCATCAGCATCAATATACTTTTATAAACATATGGCTCTGTAAACACAAGCCTAGGAATTCAAACCACCTAAAGCGTTCTTCCTGGAAGTTTCTGCTATTTGCTGTGGAAATTTTACATCCTCAAATACCCAGATTTCCAAAATTTCTTACTCCAAAGCAGTGGTTTTCAGCCTTCTTGGTGGAACGGAACCCCAATAAAACATTCCAGAGACTTGAGAAATTCCTGTGCATTGATTTTAATTTACTTGAACCCAGCTCTATATAGTAAACTTGCGGAACTCGTGGACTATACTGGTGAATCCCCGGCTGAAAACGACTGCTCCTACGTTATACGTTGCCTGCGAAGCATGTAACGTAGATATGGATTTGCTTGCATCACTTGGTTACAATAAATTGAAATTTTACGTTGTATAAATTATTTTTACTTCATGAAATTGTATTTGACGTGGACATACGGAAAGCTAACTGAAATACAGCATAATCCTTTTTGGCATTTATTAGGATTTAATGTAAATATGAGGATTTATTGCTTCCATGACAAATTTAATTACTCAATTTTTGCTGATATGACAAGTCTGACACCTGGCACGTGAAACTAACGAGTTGTACTGTAACAAATTTTGCATGAGACGGTAAAGGCTTGATTGTGACAGACAGGCAGAACAGCTTGCACGTCAAAATAGATTTGTAATACAGCGAAATAATCTTATTGTTAGATAATGATAACATTTTCTTGTGGGATTTGTAATGTACTTCCCAATGGTTTTACCTTACCTGTTTCAAAAAGCTGATTATTTTGTGGCAGCTATAATACGGTGTGCATATGTTCAATATTCACAGACCAGATGCTACCAATGTTTTGAATCTATCAATATTCTTTCATCAAACTTTTTTCTCGCCTGTACTTTTCTAAAACAAACCATGATGGAAATTGTATGTTGCTCTAGTTAGGTTATTTTTCTGCATTATTTACCGTTTTAAACCTTGTCCAGTTTGAAGCTGTTCTAACGTTGGCTTCTTTTAATTCAAAATGCCAATTATTAGTAGCGTTGCGGTTTGCTTTTCGCTAATACCGAATGCTCATCAGATAGGTTAGCAGTGGCCTACTTAAATTTTTTGGCACAACGTATTTTTTCGACCACTAAAAGTTTTTGAAGACAAACCCCTGAGCCCAGTGGGATTATTTAGTTTGTAGAAACTAAAACTTTGCTGATTTTTAGTTTTTGAATTTTTCACTTTTTGAGATGAAAGGGTTGGGGCTAGTATGGCGTAGTATCTTGCCCATAAACTCTTAAACTGCGTACCAAGACACTTACTGTAACCTTTGAAATAGTAGGCCTACCTTATGTGATAGAAAATTAAGATAAAGGGTGCGTGTTTCATGCAACAATTGGTGACTCATTGTGTTTTACCCAGATTTACCCTGATCCTGAACTCGAATCCGACATCATGGCGTTGACAACTCATTGCAGTAACTACACTTCGGGATGCAAATGGACGGGAAAACTTCAAAATTTGAAGGTAGTTTGTTTAAGTAAATAATCAATGATCTTTTCAAAAGTTAATCTGAAATTTTACAACTAAACTGTCTTAATGACTTTACAAACAACTTTGTCAGTGACGTGACCCAGCCATGGACTTCCAAATATAAAACTTCTCACTCGTGTCATGTCAACGATGCGCAATATGCAATATCAAGTTTTGTCTTATAAATAATGCAGTTTCCATAGTAGGTCTCTTGTTGGGCACTCGAAATTTTCGTTTCCAGTCCAGATTCGAACTATTTCTAAGTCCATGCCCCAGCGGTACCGCGCACAGGTTACAAACCCTTCGAGAAGAATTTGATTCGCGGCAGCGGCCAATCGCATGTGTCATACCGACTCGAAGAGAGCTAGCTCACTTTGCAATCTTGGAACAAATGCGCTGGCTGCGTTGCGCTTACTTTGACCACTTGAAAATCCATTTGGATTTTTAAATGCACGAAGAGTTTTACCATAAGTCAAAGAAGTGCGTCTCAAGTATTGTTGGGCTAAATTTCTAGATTCATTTGGACAAATGCAGTCACAGTGAACGCGATTGCCCGAACAGATGCGGGATTAGACTTCGAACAATGAACTTGGCTGACCATTTGGAATATGAATGCATGAAGAGAAGAGTGACTTGTGATTTCTGTTCCAAAGATTTCACTGGGGAACAGGTAATGGTGCCACGGGAGTTTAAATGCGATAGATGTATTAGCAGCTATTATAGATGAAAAGTAGGCGCAGGGTTGGCAGAAATATGTACTCGGTATGTGATCAGAGCTCCAGATATCGCTAAATCTGCAAGATGTTGTGTCTTTACTTTTCAAATGCATTGCCAGTGCAACAAAATGTCGAATGTAGGCCTATCGTAAAACCTTGTGACACCTAACTATAGCATATGGAAATGCTTTTGTTCTCTGCCCGATGTCTTAGCGTCATTTTATTGTTTTGGTGTAGATGGATGAACATAACGGGGCGTGCCCTATGGAGAGTGTTCACTGTGAAAACAAATGTGGAGCCAAGATGCTGCGAAAATATCTCAACCGTCACATGACAGGCGACTGTCCAAAACGCGCCACCAAGTGTACACACTGTGGAAAAGACTTCAATTATGATATTTTGCAAGTAAGTAAAATTGAAAAAATCGGTTTTGACTATTTTATTAACCATTCAACCCGCTATTTAGGCCGAATGAGTTTCGAGTAACAGGCTTGATGTAGTACTGTCTTCTAGTCTTACCTTACTACTGTGCTGCTCTAAAGCTGAAATAAATAAAATAATGACTGAGGTTATTTTCAAATTATATTCAACTGAAAATTAGAAGTAATTGAGGGAGATTGCGAAGTGAGCTTGCGCTCTTCCAATCAGCAGCTCAGGGGCGCACCCAGAAAATTTCAAAGGAGGCGAGGTTCTAAAATAACCTCGATCCCGCACTCAGGAGCGGATCCAGAAAATTTTGGTGGGGTAGATGAACTTTTGAATTAGGTTGAGTGTTAACTAAATACATAGACGTTAGACCCCAAAAATGCGTAAAAAGCCCTTTAAAAATGTTTTCCTGTTTGCAACGTATTCAAAAAATTTTTTCGAAGAGGGGGCACCCAAATTTGCCATATTTTCAAGCGTGTTTTTTTTTTGGGCAAAATTACTTTAAAGTATATTAAGAATGAAAAAGGCTCTAGGGGGGTCCGGGGGCATGCTTCCCGGGACAATTTTTGAAAATTTACATACTGTAGTGGTCATTTTAGTACTTTTTGAACAATTTTCAGGCAAATTTTGTTTAAATTTTTTGACCCTAAATTTGAGTGTTTCACCAAATATGATGCATTTTCTTCGTACATTTTCGATTATGCGTGCCTAGGGTGTAAGGCTTATTGATACCGAAAAGGTTCGAAATTATGAAAAAATCTGTATTTATCAAAAACATGTTTGAAAATAGCTGTTGGGGGATGCATCCCCTTCTGGATCCGCTTCTCTACGTACTGATAACAATGTCTCTTACCACTGCTCCAACCAGCCGATTTGGCTTCAGTATGATGCGGGGCAAATTCTATCAGAGCTGTTTTGAAATTACAGCATGTACTGCACTTGCACAGTTTATACACTTCACCTTAAAAACAAGGATCCGGTTTTGAAAGGGGGGCTTCTACCCCCCAACCATCCCTGGGTGCGCCACTGCAGCAGCCACCCGTTACATATGTCAAATCTGCTCCAGCCGCGAATCGAACCCGTGACGTATGATCTATCACCTTTGCGGTACCAAATTCCATGTCGCTGACAACAATATTTGTAAATAGCTCCCGCTGCTTTAATGTGATTTTTATTCGTTTTATTTTCAGACCCACTATGCCAATTGCCCCCGTTATCCTATAGGCTGTCCCAATCGCTGTGATGTCATGAAAATTGCGAGAGAAGAATTGGAGACTCATCTGAAAGAAAACTGCAAGTCGGCTTTGACTTCGTGTCCTTTCAAAGAAGCTGGTTGTAAACATAAGGTAACATAATTTTTTTTTTTTGAAATGTTCAACCACTTCTTCAAGGTTTACTTTAAGATTTCTTTGTTTTTATTTTAGTCCCATCAAAGCAACAAGTACAAGATTTAACAGTGACATCGATTTTTTTAGTCTAGTTGCGGTAGTACAGCAGTTACTAGTTAGTTAGTCAATCCAGAATAATGGTTGATTTCTTCTTAAGTAAACTTTAACAAAAATAACTTAATTCAACGGCCGCAGGCTCAGTTGTTAAGCGTTCGATATCGGTGCGGGAGGTCTGGGGTTCGATTCCCGTGCCGGTCAGATCGGCACATGTCTCTAACGGTTCGCCATCGTTTTGATGTTTTTTGGGAGCTGTGTAGTCCAGGCGCTAAACCGCAAAGATGGGCCCTGCCACTCGTTTACGCTTCGACGTAATATCGCGAGTATAATGAAGGTTTGATTTTGATTTTTACAACTGAATTCAAACGATCAAGTAAAAATTTTTGCAAATACAAACTTAAATTTAAACTTTTTCTCGCTTCAGTCATAGCCGAGAATCTATTGTCATCGATAGGGTTAATAAGGGCATTTAGCACTTTAAGCCGTTATGTCTGAATCTTTAAGTCTTTAACTAGCAACTACGCCCATTATTAGCAAGAGTTGTCTTTGAAAAGTATGGTTATTTCTAAGTTTGTGCGTTATTTTGGCATATGACAGCTCATTACAAAGCGTACGTCTTGTATAATTCACCGTGGTCTGTTACAAGCGACAGCATTTATTTCTCGAATATATCTTAATTTTGAACAAATTCAACAAATGGTAATCTAAAACAATAAGTATGAATTTCACCTAATCCAGTGGTTCTCAATCTTTTATGGTTTGTGGGCCCTTCTAGAGACTCATAACATCATTGGCTCTCTGCTCAGCAATAAATTTTTGCTGGTATTTTATTCATGGTAGCTGCAGCTGTCAGCTGGCCTGATGTGGTTAATTGCCACTAACAAATCTCGCACTTGTGGCCCCCTGTTTAATGTGCCGTGACCTCCCAGGGGGGCTAATGGCCCCCGGTTGAAACCTCTAACCTTACCCCCAAACCACTGTCGATTTCCATCAGTTTATGTAAAATTAATCTTGATTTTGGTTAGTTTAACGGGGTTAATTTAACGATAAAATGATTAGTAGGCCTACCAATTATTTATGATATACTTTGAAAATAATTATTATGTCAATTAAGTCACGTTAAGTTGAGATAATTTCAATAAAAAATAAAAAACAGTTGGGTAAAAAAATTTTTATGTTGGCGCAATTGAAACTTGAAGAAAATTTTTAAACGCTTATTTTTAAACACAGCGCTTTAGCATAATGTTTTAACATTGATTCAGGTGGTTTTATCAACATTGTTTTTTTATGAGAATATTTTAATTTCCAAACAAACATTTCTGATAATGGCAGCTGAATCAATAGCGTGAAAACGTTGTACTGGAAACACTGTTATATAGGTCCGCTGTAGTATTGTGTTACTATTTGTAAAGGCATTTATTACTTAACCTAATTTTAAGTAATAATTATATACTGTAATAAAAGTAAGGTTTGCTGAAGCTAGCTTTTCTATCTGTAATGCTTGGGATGTCTCATATCTATGCAATAAATATTCGAGCATATAGTTATCAACTGCTATGACCGTATCGTATAGGTATGTTGTGATTGCTTTGAAAGAAAGATATTGTCCGGTATGAGTCATACTTTGGAGATGGCATTATTTTCATAATTTATTTGCAGCCTTATCCTGGTCTTGTGAGCTTACAAAGCAGTTTTTGAAAGGCTCTTGTTGAAAACGTTGTAATTTATTTGTAAAGCGTAGAACTAGTAGCCAGCCACCCCCGCATCTAATAAGCTTTATTCTTTGACGGGTGCGGTTTTTGTACAATGCTGCCGCCTTTAATAACGTGATGATAACTCGCCTTTATAAAATATACTTTTGTTAAAGTTAAACCATATCTATTCAATATGATATGTGTAGATCTTTGACTGTTTTCTCACCGTATTCGCCAGTAGGGTATTTAACTTGGCCAATGAGCTATACCAAAACAGTCGCAAAATTTTACAGACTAAAGTGTTTTTATTAATTGATTGTTTGTGGCATATGCGTTTGTATTTTGTATAAATAATTTTTTCCGACCGTAAAAATTACCATCACAGTGAATAGACCACCTTTATGCTGTAATTATTGCATCGTGTTAAATTTTGTTTTCACCTCGTTGTCTGACCGGTAATCCTTTACAAAGTCGTAATTTTACGTCTTGTGAAATTAATTGCATTTTTGTTTGATTAATTTCAATAAAAGTCCGCAAGAATAATTATTATTATTATTTTAGTGTTTGATATAAACATCATCGAACGAATATGCGATTATTAGAAAAAAATATTAGCTTAAAATTTAAGTGCATAGTTTAAGGCAAAAAATAAAAGAGTTTAAAACTAGAAAAACAGCGGTGTAAATGCTTGGTTTCGAAAGTCGTTTTTTTTTTGGGGTCTTACTAAACACCGCAAAGGACCTCAAATTAATGTACTAAACACCGCAAAGTACGACAAAGGACCCTAAAACCCTAATCTAATCCAACTCTAACCTAACCCTAACCCTAATTTAAAGTTCTTTGTCGTTCTTTGTTATGGTATGATTCCAAGTCCTTTGTTGTTCTTTGCGGTGTTTAGTAGATCAATTTAAGGTCCTTTGTCGTACTTTGCTGTGTTTCAGTCCTTTGCGGTGTTTAGTAGGACCGTTTTTTTGTAATCTGTTTTGTTTTTCAAAGCTTAAGAGACATGAAGTAAACGTAAGTGCAATAGTTTTTTAACATTGCCCCTAATTATGTTTTTTATGGCAGATTTTGGCCAATTTTCCATTTATTAGTCAAGAAACTCTTCAAAAAATTTACAAGCATGAAGATAGTGTACTTAGCGCAGGCAAGAAGCAGAGCTGTGTGAGTAAAGATGCAACATAAGAAATTGGCTTTAGTTCAGTCAAAAATACAAAATTTTTTCATAGTAATTACGGTTAAGTGAACCCATAGCTCAAAGATTGATCAAGTTTATAGCCAGCATTGTTAAAGGAAAGGCTTATGAACAGTGAGGATGTTGTAGGCGTGAATTCTTCTCGCTCTTATGTGCATTAGCTTGAACTTTGGTGTTTCAAAGTAAAAAATAAACTAATACTTTCTTCCGCAGTATAAACTCCGCTTAATTTAGCTTTTCTCGCATTACGCACGATTGACGGTTTTAACTGTATGTCTACAGTCTACTTACTTTTTGAGATGCTGCAACTGTGCTAAAAAATTATAATCTTATTTTTAGTGTCCTCGTTATCACCTGGACCGCCATCTAGCGGAAGCGAATAGTGCGCATATACGCAGTATGTTCGACTTGGTTCGCACTCAAAAGAAGCAAATCCACGAGCTGCAAAAACAAGTCAGCAGTCTTTCCATGAATATGAACGGAACAATATTGTGGAAACTAGACAATTACGGCAAGAAGCTACAAGCCGCTCAAAAAGAGCAAGCAATTGAAGTAAAAAGTCCATCTTTTTACACTCATCGACACGGATATAAATTGCAATTATCCGCTTTTCTCAATGGCAACGGAAGTGGTCTTAACTCGCATTTGTCACTTTACATCAGAGTTCTACCGGGAGAATACGATTCTCTTCTGGAATGGCCTTTTTCCCACGACATAACTTTTACCATTCTAGATCAAGGCGATCCGCTTTCTTCTAAGCGGAGTCACATCTCTGTTCGTTTTACTCCAGATCCAACGTGGAAGAATTTTCAGCAGCCAACCTCTGATTCTGGAGATGACTCCAACCTTGGTTTTGGATACCCCAAATTTGTTTCTCATAAAGAATTAAAAGACAATAACTACCTAAAAGGCGGATCACTGTTCGTCAAAGCCACTGTAGACACGTCTAGAATCGTCATCCATTGAACTGATAGTTTTGCATGTTCTATTTGCTTTATTGTTTCTTCGAATCATTCTTCTCTTGTTCTACGGTTTTCTTTTTGTGTTTTGTGTTACATGTTATTAATGGGTATCAAGGAAGTTAGGGTACTTAAATTACTGCATAATAGGCTATATGTGAATTCTAGGCTGGAGTGACTAGCGTAAACCTACTGGTAACGATTTGAATGTTGGGAAAATCTGAGAACTGGCTTCAGTTTTGAGCTAAATGCTATTACTTACTTGTGCTGGGAATAAGCTTATATAATAAGCCTTAGACCTTGTGGAGAAGCAATTTTGACTAACTTTTTTTCTGTATCGATACAGTATCTGCTACTCGATAGGTTACTCAATGTACAGATGAATGCCGAGTATAATCAGTGATTACCCATGTGTAGGATTTGGATTCGTTGTGGAAGAAATAGTTTGGTTTGGGCTTTTTGCTTATTTTAAGCTTGTTTGGTTTAATTACAACTTTGTAAGTTATGAGCTAAATAACGTTCTTTTTGTGTTTTCATGTAGAGAAGTGCGATTATCTCCAAACGCTACTTTTGGGTGACTTCACTTTTCATTCCGTCTGGGGTGATGTGGCAGTGATTCTTGCCAGATAAACTTCGAGCATTTTCCTATGTTCATTATTTTTGCTAAACGAATGAATGCTTTGCTTTGTTGAAGGTTGCTTGGCAGTGAAACCCATTCAATGTATTTGTTGTGCACCATTTTTGTCTATTCGCCTGTGATTGCTCCTATTGTTTTTGTTTGACGTCAATCAAAAAAAGTAAATTTGGTACAACCTATTTTGTTTGCGAGTATAATCTTATAACCTTGGCCTGAACTTGAATTAAAATCCTATGTTGTTTGAGAGTTCAACCAAAAAAATACACTACCGGTCCTACAGTGGCGGCTGGTGAAGAATATTTTTTGGGGAGCTGCAAATCTGCATCCAAATGCAACATTCGACATCGCGTTTTGCGTTGCCCCCATTTGTATACAGACGACAAGCAATTTTTTCCACCATCTTTGTTGAGCATATTTTACTGCTTATCGACCCTGCTGCGGCCACTTGCGTCAGAATGGTGTCTCTGCTGTCGCTTACCTCCCGCTGCTTGCCTGCAAAAGCATGTAAGCTTTGCAAGAACGATATGATTACTCATGTTGTTAAAACATGGGCCATTGGGCCTACGTTTTTTTTTGTATTTTGTTGCATATTTAATCATTTATCCTATCACGAGAAAGAGATCAATGCGCTATAAGAGCTCGCTTAAAAGTTGCCAGCTATGTGTCTACCACACCAAGATGGGGGAATCCTGCTAAGCGCCTTTCTCAATGGCACAACAAGTAAACTTGCCGGCTTGTTCTCCACACTGTTTCTTGATGCAGAGCGTCAAGCAGGGAAGCTATGAATACCAATTTTAAAGTCATTGGTTTGACCTTACTCGGAATCCTACCCAAGTCTACAGCTCCCTAGGCAGACGCTCTTACCACTCGGCCATCTGAGCTGTTCAAGATATTTGTGGAGTAAACATAGGACTATTATTGTAATTGTATGTAGCCACGAGGGGTTTGGGTTACAACCCCCCCCTCATTGAGCCTCAAATGACGTTTTTTGCTATTTATTTCGAAGTGCTCGATGCTTTGTCATTGATGATCAGGTTTTGTAGGCTAATTGTTATAATGAGAATTACGTAGCGTTGTTTCCTGAATCTTGTTCTTTGCCGTTATGGTTATGTACGCAATTTTATTTGCAGGGCAGTGCCGCTACTGTACATGCAACTGCCCTCGGCCCCTCAGACCTTCCGTAGAAAAAATGCTAAACGATTTCAAGCAAAAATAATGCAGGCCTACGTACTGTAGCTCAAAAAAGAACTAAATCGCTAATATTGTTTAACCAGTTTCGCCAGAAAGCATTCCTTTGACTTCCTTGCAACAATCGTGCCTTAACTGCCTTCGATATTTTTAGTCTAAAGCATCTCTCTTAAGTTTGAGGCCATCTTTTGTCATTATACAACCAGGGGCGGATCCAAGGGGGCAACGTGGGATGTGCTGCGTATGCATCAGCCATTTTCAACAATGTTTTTCTTGAACAAAATTTTTCCAGATTTTCGAATCTCTTCGTAACAATATGCCTTAGTCGCCTTATGCACGCATAATCGAAACTGTGCGAACAAAATGCATCATTGGTGAAGCACTCAAAGTTAGGGGCCAAAAATATGACAACCTTTCCTTACAAATTGTTCAAAAAGCACCATAATGGCCATTTTAATATGCAAATTTTCAAAAATTTCCAGGGTAGCGTGCCCCCGCACCACCTAGAGTCGTTTTTGGCACTTAAGTTGCTTAAAAGTAAATCTGTCGAAAAAATAGTGCCTACACTTGACAAAGTGACGAAAATTGGTGCCCTTTTCCTGGAAAAAACTTTGAATACGCCCCTGCCATGAAACATTTTCAAAAGGCTTATTTACGCTCTTTTCTGGGTCTAAACGTCTTTGCATTTAGTAAACATTCAACCTAATTTAAAATTGCTCCCTCCTCCCCCACCAAAACTTTCTGGATTCGCTCCTGTATACAACGTATGGTCAAATGTGACGTCGTTCTCAACCTCCTCATAGTAAAATCCTGGCTACGCTAGTGGATGTGGAAATACTTTGCTACGCATTTGAACTTCGGCCTACCAAGAAGAATATGCTTCAGAGACAACTAATTTGAAATTGCGATTTTACTCCCTGCTATAAATTAAGAAGACCTCTAGCCTAGAGTGCAACTGGACCAGTAAGTTAGAAAGTTGTATACTCCAGCATATCTTAATTTCTATAACTAGCCTACTGCATTTTGATTAAGGCTATCGCCGATAAAGCAAAATAATCCAATTTTCTTTCAATTTCAATTAATCCAGAATAAAATGGGCAAAAAATTGCCAAACTTTAAGGTTGCTTGAGCTTGTGATTCAATCTCCATTCTCCAGGATAGGCTTATTTTGGTCCTTCAACCTTATCATTCTTTTAAAAGCAGGCTAAAAACATTGTGTTATTGGTCTTAAATTTTTTAAGCATCACTAAACACCAATGATAAAAAAATCAACAAGAAATCGACCCTTGGTGCTGCATGCGCGTAAAAAGGTTCACAGCACCAGACTATTTCAATTTGAAAGCTGATAAGGATGATGTACACCAGGGGTTGGCTACCCCTGATACGCGTGCCAAAAGTGGCACACCAGAAGGTTTTGCATGGCACGCGAAGCAAAACCATGCGCAAGCAAATTTTAAGATTTAACAAATTTGCCTTGAATCTATGAGCGATTTTTAGCGTTGTGGGCTCAAAAGTCACTCAACTAAGGTATTTCTGGGCAAATAGGACATCCACCTTCGTGAAGACCTTTTTTTCTTTTGGTCTGCTCAGATATTTTCAGAGAAAAGTGGGGACATCTATACAAAGGTGCAGACCTTTTTTTTTGCTCTTTAGGCTACCGACATTTTCAGAGGAAAAAAGGACAAAACGGCAAAATCTACATCAAGTAAGAAAACAAAACTGTTTGGCACGCGGAGAAGTTTCAATAAATTCTATTAAGCTCAACCGGTGAGGCAAACTTTGGTAACAAAAACACAAATTCTTTTGCCAACGTTTCGAAAGAAAGCTATCTCTTTTCATCAGGGCGTAAAAATCAATGAAAGCAGTGATGAGCTGATTACGCCCTGATGAAAAGAGATAGTTTTTTCTTGAAACGTCGGCAAAAGAATTTGTGTTTTTGTTACTAAAGTTTGCCTCACCGGTTGAGCTTAATAGAATTTATATTTTATACCTGGTGACTACATGTTCAGAAGTTTCTATTTTGACACTATCAAAAATGGCACGCTACGCTCAAAAGATTGGCGACCCCTGATGTTCACTGTCTCGTCATGAAATTTTAGAAAATGCACTTTTCAAAAATAAAAGTTACAACACGCGCTTGACTATTTTACGCAAAACCTATTACTAGTATATTGGCATTCTTAATGACAAGTGACAACCCTTGTTTGTTATTGTGTAAATTTTTACCATCATGGTAGATCGGTAACGAGGTTGTGAACTCCTGTCATGCTTCATCCTTGAACGATGCGTTAAACAAATGATTATAAATTTATAATGGTTATAAAAATCTAGTTTTATTCAGTGAAGCCTACTTTTACATTAGGTTTAAAACAATTTACACATTTTTCTTGTGAAAAAATATTTAAGGCATGGAAAACTACGATCAATAACTCGACTAATTTCGTATTCTTTTGTGATTGAACCTAATTCATTCATTCCGACTAATTCATTTGTGATTTAACCTATTCAATTTGAACCTATTTCATTCATTCCGACTAATTCATTTGTGATTGAACCTACTGTATTTAATTTGAGTTAAATGCTAACTTTTTGCAAATTTAGGCTATACCCTATTCATGCTTCGAAAGGACTAAAAATACTACATTAGCTTCAAAAATTAATGTCTGTGTCCAATTTATTAACCATTTGAATTTGTGAAATGCCTAAAACACAACCAATTATCTTGAAATATGTTTTAAACGCAGGGGCGCATCCAGGGGAGGGGCCGCGGCTCCAGAGGTATCCAGGGGAGGTACATTTGTCTGCGGAGGGAAGGGGCCTTGCCGCGGCATACAAATGCACAAAACTTTCGTGGTGTAAAGGTGATGTACGTATAAATTACAATCTGAGGGCGTGATGACCTTTTTTTTTGCTCTTCACTTGACTTTGGGCTGGAAAATTGGACATCTGCGGACGTGTTAACCTTTTTTTGCTCTACACTTGACTTTGAGCGGAAAATTGAACATCTGCGAATGTGTTTACCTTTCTTCTTTTTTTTTTTTTTTTTGCTCTTCACTTGACTTTGGGCAGAAAAAGGACGGCTGAAACGATAGCTAAAATCAAGGGCTTTTGTCGTGCGTGTAGGTTGTTGCACGCGTGTCCATGTCCAGCCAGCGCCAGGCTGCCACCGCCTTCTCAAAGAGAAGTTCAACCGCAAGTTTGTTAGTTGGTAAAGAAATATAGCTGTTAGTCCAAATGAGCTATTTCGACTTGGCATCACACAAACAAGACAAGACCACGCTTGCAGGTTGCAAGCGAACTCAACATAACTATGACGTAACAGAGCACGCAACTAATAAAAGAACGGCTAAAACATGAACATAAACCAACAATAACTAAAGTTAGGGTGGCCATACATCTCTTTTTCGCCGAGACCGTCCCGTTTTTAAGGCCTTGGTCCCAGTGTCCCGCCCAGTCAGAGCTGGGCACTCAGTACTTTAAAAGTAACGACAATATCGGAACCGCTAATTTGCTGAAAAAGTACCGTCGGTACCGATAACGGTACATTTTTAAAAAGTATCTACGATATTGTTACTCGGTACTGATTTTCGGTACTTTCGAAACGAAAAATTTTTTTTAGAAATTAATTTTTGTTTTGGTTTTCGTCTTGCAAAGCAACGAAATTAAAGCCTTATCAAGCTTTTTGTGGCATCTGGTGCTAGTGTAAGATCTGACTCGTAGTCTTAGTGTCTCACGCGAATCTCGATACTGCAAAAGAACACGTCGGTTATATCAACAAGACGACAGGGGCACGCTTACTAAAACAAGCATTCTCATGTATGGCAACATCTCTTGGTCTTCTTTATTATTTATGAGGCTAGTTATAAGGAGTATCATCATCAAAAACTCGCCCTGGAGAGCAGCAACTTTTGTCACACCCCTGCTTATCTGGCTACGTTGCTACATTCGAACAATGCTAAGGACATATCAGAGCTTGTGGCCTATACGAAAAAAATGTTGCAAAGGTTCTTGCGGTGTGAATTTCATCATTGTGTTGAAGAAGAATATGTTCATTTTCAATGCCACTTTTACTAGAGGTTGGTGTATCGGTAGCAGCATACTCAGAACTTTTAAATGAATCAAAATCTACACTTTTCTCAGAATTTGCAGGTCTATAGTTTTACTTTGATTCAATGACGCAGAATTAAATTTTTCCATATTGTTAAGACCAGTTTTATTCAATCTTTTTTACACAATCTCCCCTTTTTGGAAAGTGTGAGTCCAAATTGCCCCCACAAAGCATTGATGAGCAGAAATTAAAGAAAGTCTACACGTCCGCAGATCTACTATTTTTCCTCTGAAAATCGGTGAAGAGCAAAAAAAAATATCTGCATGCGGCCCGCAGTTTGCCCAGCTCTGGCGTTGAGGAATTTTTTATGATTTTTTTAAAATTTCGTTATTTGCAACACACTTGTATAAGTTTTTGAAAGATCATTGCATAGTTATGTTGCTAATAAATCTGAATTTATTTCTACAAATTCACCACAGTTTAGGAACATCTATTTAAAATCTGACAGTCTGTTTCACCTTATCTTATTCAAATAGAATAGATTCTGTTTGAGTAAAACACCTCTGATGATACCTCTTGGCTGAAACAGACTGTCGGGTTTTAAACAGATGTTACTGTATAAACTGAATTTGTATATTTGCTCTAACTGAACTCAGTTATCCAGCACTTTTTGAAACACTGATTCGCATTGTTATTGAATTTATTTCTATTCAGAAATCGATTGTTAACAATATTGATAGAAGAATTTGTCTACAACGGCACCTCTAGGGGATTCAAAAAAAAACTGCCGTTACAGGAGAATTGACATCATAGGCGCTCGCAGGGGGAGGCTACGGTGCCATGCCCCCCCCCCCCCCCTTGGCCTTATCTTAAGGTGCTAAAACCTAACTTTTAGTCTATAATTTTTCAAACTAATAATGGTTGCAGCCTCCTTTCATTTATTTTAGCCAAGCTTCTGCTTTTAGACATAAGCTGCGAAAACGTTTTTGCATTGTCCATAGTGACTGCACTCACTGCATGTCCTTTTTCGATAAATAAGTTTGCTGAAATGAGTGTTTTTTATGTGAAAACCGCAAAAATTTGTTGGCGTCTGAAATTGCGTCCAACGTTATGAAAATGTTTCAAATTCAAAGCATTTATTCTGAAAACACATACGGCGGGTAACAAACTTCGCACGGGGCCGCAGCCCTGAGGTTGCCGATCACTGGTCTACAACAACGTGGTCTCGCGATACTTTTCGAAGACGCTTTTCGCGGAAAAACCCGGAAAGTTTTTCGCTTTTGCTTTCTTAAGTTTACGCAAAAAAAGTTACCGAAATATCGAGTAAAACGGTCTAAAAAGTAACGACGGTACCAAACACGGTACATTTTTTAAAAAGTATCGACGGTACCGATAACGGTAGGCCTACTAAAAAAGTAGGCCTACAGCGTTAGAGTAGGTACCGCGATACTTTTGTACCGCGGTACTGCCCAACTCTGCGCCCAGTTTACCATTTTGTCCCGTAATTTTTTATTCAAAATTTGCTTTTGTTTGTAAAGTAGCCTATTGTACTGCGGGACAGCGCTGTTTCGGGCTATTAGCCCTCATCAGCCGCCCTCAGGCTTTAAGGTACACTCATCTTTCAGAATGCTTGACCTTGATTAGCCAAACATCCCTACGGATTTGTATACCCCAAAAGAATTCAACCTTTTTGGTATCTAATAGAGATGGTATAGGCCGCTAAGAGACCCGCTAACGAGCCGTCAACCGGTCTGTTTAGTGGTCCGCTAACGGCCCAGTTCTATCTTTTGTTTCTAATTGGGCCGCCAACGAGCCGCTACCAATTTTTGAAATCCCTTTCAACTTTCATTTTTCTGTTAAATCTGGTTGAACGTTAATAAAAGAATGGGCCTTGGGCGGGCCGGGCTTTATTTGTGGGATGAGTTTCCGGGTCGGTTACCGCTACTGAGCTAGATGTTCCGGGCCATGGGCGGTTCGGGTTGCAAGAAAGTCAGCTCGTGCCATCTCTAGTACCTAACATCATGTTAGATAACCACTCAAGCCAAATCCCTCATGTGGCCCAGGTACAACAGTAAGACACAACGTCGTCCTACCTGGCCTGCTGAATGGAAAGTCAGAACAACTTCCACGTGTTGGGTGGGTGGATAGACCATTCCCCATCACCCAACAGCTGCAAGGGCAACTAAAGCCATGATTACCGTAGAGCGGGACAGCGCTGATGAGAAATAATAGCCAGCGATGGCGGAAGCATTTCTAAAGTGGGGGTGTCCAAAACTGATGAACAGATTTTCTTCACCAATAATCAAGATCGGCAGTGCAGGGCCGAAACTAGGCAATGCGGGGCCCCCCCGAAATCATCTTTCGGGGCCCCCTAAAATTTTTTTCTTGGATGGTGATACAAAAGAGCGAGCCTCGAAGGGGCGATGCCTAGCTAGGGGGTCAGGGGGCATGCCCCCCCAGAAAATTTCGCGAGATTTGATCTTATTTTGGAGGTTTTTTGTGCATTTTGAGCCTTTAAAATTCTTCAGTTTTAACAAGGTTTAATAGTCTGTTTTATTAGGTCCCTTCCAAACTCACTAAAATAATGCTGCAAGCAAACCCTATACTCTTACATTTCGCTGCCAATGCGAAGAAAAAATGTTTTTAAGGCTTATTTTTGCGTCTTTCACTTGAGGATGAGGGGCCCTAGGTATGTCACTAAACGTTTGTTTGCTAATTTCGCGACTGTTATTTTTCGAAAAATTTGCAGGGCCTCCCCATGGTCAAAAGCATAAATATGGTATGGGGCCCCACATCGTGAGAGTTAAGACAAAAAATATATTGAATCGTAGAATAGGCCTATTTAAGAAAACTTTATCATACGTTGAGTTAATAGTACTACGTAACCTACTGACTATTTACGGGGCCCCCTTTTTGTGCGGGCTCCCTCGGTTGGGGGGTTCAGGGGGCGCTAGTTTCGGCACTGCGGCAGTGGCGAAGCGAGAAATTTTAAAAGGGGGAGGAGCATAATTTCCACATTTTTTGTCGAGCGTATTTTTTTCGGCAGAACTAATTTGAAGCTGATTAAGAGACAAGAAAAGTTCTAGGGCAGTGGCGCCGCCACGGGGGGGCGAGAGGGGGCGACCTCCCCCCCAATGATTTTTTGATCATTTTTCCAAATCGCCTAGAACCGCAGAGTTTTTTTTTTCAGGGGGTAGAGGGGTGACGTCAGATGCTTTTGGCAATGTAATGTTAGTAACGAAATGTCTAGTTCCATCACGTGTTCTAATATTCTTTGACATTTCTAATATTGCAATTTGCAAACGCATGTGACAGAAGCAATCACTGCTTACTGTAAAAAACGATGGTTACGATTCATATCAATGATCAGCTGTTGTATCATAAAATCCACCAGGAAGGGATAAGGTATCTCAACACTTTGTGAAATCATAGTTGGCTTGACAATCGACATACTGTAACTTCACGAAGCCTATTCGTAAACCGCGACTAGTGTAACGTTTTGAGAAATAGCAGCGGGGAAGTGAGGGCTTTTCAGAATCAGAAATCTCTTAGGTTTTAGCTAGTATTCATTATACATAGATTGATTGGCAATCCAAAACAGAATGTAATTTAGCCGAATAGTATTAAACTAACTTTTTTCTGACGTGAGGTACCAATAACAATAAGTTTGCCGAAGAACTCCGAAATGATGGCTAATTTAAACCAGGGAGTCGAACCGTTTATAATATCGCTCCGGTTCCGGTTCAGGTTCAAGAAATTATATTTTTAACGGTTCAGTTCCGGTTCAGGTTCAAGACTTTTCAAAAATTTGTGTTCAGGTTCGATTTGGGTTCAGTTGCACCAAAATTTAAAGGTTCGGGTTCGGTTCGGGTTCATCGAAACCAAATTTTTATGGTTCAGGTTCACTAAATCCAAATTTTAAAGGTTCAGGTTCGGTTCGGGTTCACCGAAAAAAAAGCGGTTTTTACCGGTTCGCGGTTCAGGTTCGGGTTCACTTCAAAATCTTTAATTTGGCCAAAAACTAAATTAGGGTCTTACATCATTAAAATAACGAAATATAAATTGCATGCCATAATCAATTCAGGTTAAATAAAAATGTAAAAATTCATTAAATTGTGAAAAGCAGAAAGATTGTTGCAAAGGTAGGAATAGGTCAGTGCTTTGTCGTTCTGATGATGTTGGTCGTCAGTATCAACGAAACGTCAACAAATAAAAAACCTGACTGGATTTAGTTGTGGTTATTGTAAAGTTACTGGAAGAACGAGAAAAAACTCCAAGTAAGCAGAAAGAATGTTACGCATTGCAGCACATGTCTAGAGATTTTTATTAATATTTTTTAAGAATTAGCTCAGGTTCAAACATTGTTACTCAACGATTTCTGTTCTGGTTTATGTCCACAAAATGTTATACGTTCGGGTTCACTTGCATAAAATTTTAAAGGTTCGGGTTTGGTTCAGGTTCACAAATTTGAAATATTAAAGGCAGAGGTGGGCACTTCCGCACCTGAGTCCGCACCTCCGCTCCGAGCGGAACATCAGTTTCGGAGCGGAATGCAAAGAGCGGAACATGCTAAAAAAAATGGAGCGGAATGAAAGGTGCGGAACAGCAAAAAATAACTTCCGCTCCTCCGCACCACAAAACTGCGGCAGATTATTTTGTATACAGCTATTCAACAAATACAACTTTGTGTTCGAAGCAATTCGAGAAAATGGCCATCTCGGTTTTCGAATCTTGCATTTCAATCAATAAAAGCTAATTGTTTATCTCTGTTGAAGGTGTGATCATAGAATAATCTATGGTGTGATGTTGTGTTCTATTGTTTCCAGCCGTGCGAAATCTGCTGTCGCACGGAATATCGCGATTTCGCTACGCTTTTCGACGTCGCCGACTCGCCAATTCACTGACACTGCGCAAAACTGCAGAGTGCAGATGGATTGCAAGATCGCTCGCTCGCGATAAAACTTCGTTAGTTTAGTTTTAATTTTTAAGGTATAGAGAGTGGTGAACTGTTACTAAAAAGCGAGTTAGACAGTTAATTCCTAGTAAAATGTTTTAATTTTAACCACAGTTTAGTGCGCCGAAAGCAACACTAAGGAGTCAGGACTACGAATGGAAGATAGGTAGCATATTACTGTTTTTAAATTTAACTTTTTACGATAAATGGGACGCAATTTTATGACTTTTTACGATAAATATAAATAGGACACGATAATCGATAAGTTCAAGAAATAACTTTGGGTCTAATCTGAGTTCCTTCAAATTCAAACTATAGGATAGGCTTCTCATTCTAGTTTTGTAAAGTAAAGTTGGCTGCAGTTGTATGTGTTGCATCTCTGAAAGACAATATTTTGCAGTCTCGAAAGTATAAAAAAACTAGCGTAATTTTATTATAGCGTACGGTATCATAGTAATTCGGTAGCGTAATACCTGACCTATCAGTACCTCGAAGTCGATGGACAAATTTGTGCTGCAGTCCCGAAGAAAACAAAATAAAAACAAAGTAAAACAAAATAGAAAACAAACGGCTGTATCAGCACCTTTTTCTTCGTGTATGTTTTGCTACAATGTTACTTAAGAATATGAATAGTAGCCTACTGTCCGTACATCCAGGCCAAATAGGCGAATGTGGTAACGCTTGAAAAAATTTTTTTAAGAAATCATTTATTTATTTAAATTGTGGTGCGGAGGTGCGGAGGAGCGGAATTGAAGGAGCGGAACACCAAATCCCAAAAATGGAGCGGAGGTGCGGAGTGCGGAACTCACCTCCAGATGGAGCGGAGGTGCGCTGTGCGGAACACCAAATTCGTGTGCGGTGCCCAGCTCTGATTAAAGGTTCGGGCTCGCTTCAGGTTCACAAATTTGAAATATTAAAGGTTCGGGTTCGGTTCAGGTTCAATAATCTCAAATTTAAACGGTTCAGGTTCGGTTCGGGTTCACCGAAAAAAAGCGGCTTTTACCGGTTGGCGGTTCAGGTTCGGGTTCGACTCCCTGATTTAAACCAACCAAAAAGGATGTACCGGTATCAATAACAGTCTTGTAGCCAGTGGTGTTGAGAGAGAGGGCAGGGGAGTACAAAGTACCGGGGCCCGTCATGTTTTCAGGGGCCCGGCCAGTTTGGCCAAACTAAGCACCATCGCAAGACGAAGACCTTTTTCTTTTTTTGCTCTTCACTACATGTTCAGTGGAAAACAGGACGTCTACAAACGTGATGACCATTTTTTTGCTCTTCACTAGATTTTGAGTGAAAAATAGGGCGTCTGCGGACGTGTGACCTTTTTTTCGGAGACACATGAGGGGGCCCGCAATGGTGTCCTGCTCAGGGTCCCTCGCTGGCTCTCGGCGCACCTGCTTGTGGCTTTAAATTAGCCACATTTAACCAAAGAATGCGATTATTATTAGATAGATAAGATTTATATTATTGGTTAGACATAGTTACTGCAAAACCTTGCTAGCGCGTAAGCTATTAGTAACTAGCTATTAAGTAGCTTACATTGAAATGGACGATTCATACGATCCAAGCAGGGGCGTATTTAGGGGGGGACATTGTGCCATGCCCCCCTCCCCCCTTTGACTCTGCTTTTTAGTCAAAAAGAATAAAACTAATGGTACCAAGTGACTGAAATATGCCAGACTCATGTGATGGTTTCTGTAGCTTATAGCCAGGTGCGGATCCAGGGGGTAGGATGAAGGGTATGCGTCCTTCCGCCAGCCATTTTCAAAAATGTTTTCGATGTATACAATTTTTTCATAATTAACGAACTCTTCGATAGCAATAACCCTTACGCCTTAAACACGCATGTACAAAAATGTGCGAGCAAAATGCATCATAGGCTATTTGGTAAAGCACTCAGAATTAGGGATGAAATATTTAAATAAAATTGGCCTGAAAATTATTCAAAAAGCACTGAAATAGCCATTACAGTCCGTAAATTTTCAAAATTTCCCGGGGAAGCATACCCCCCGGACCCCCTAGAGCTTTTCTTGTTTCTCAATCAGCTTCAAATTTGTTCCGCCGAAAAAAAAAATACGCTTGAAAAAATGTGAAAATTATGGCCCCCACCCCCTTTCAAAATTTCTCGCTACGCCACTGGATCTTAGTAGGCTATGCCGCTACCAACAAATATCAATGAAAGAAATGCTGCAATAAATCATGGCAGAATTGCTTTAACAAAATCACAGAATGAATATCCTCGAAGTGCTAAAACTAATCGAGCTTTTTTTGTCGATTGGTATAAAGACCACTCCTGGTTTTGGCTGTAATATCCCGAAGTATACTTATATGTAGCTAGTTTAAAAAACTTATTTACATTGCCTCAGAAACACAAATAAGTTGGTCCTATTTCATCTCAGAAAACCCGTAGATTCGACTAATTATGGGTGAAAGACTATGGATCGATTCCAGAGTTTCCAATGTTTTATAGCGCTTCAGCAATATTTCTGTCGTTGTTTATTTCTACGCAAAATATACTCAGACGCAAACAAAGGATGAAAAGATGGCATTGAAAAAGGAAGGCGCAACAAAATGTTTAACCGTTGCAGCGTGCAGATTGACTGAACCATAGCCACTGCAAAAGCAATTAAAGGTCTACATGGTTGCACAACCGATGATATTAGCAGAAACTTAATCACTACTCCTAAAGTAAATGAGTGAAACAATGTGAAATATATCGTGTGATATTGACAAACGCATAATGAACATAAGTTTAGTCATTTTTAAAAAGTACATGATTATTTACCTTTTTGTAAATTTGGTAAGGCATGCAATGCATGCCTGGCATTAAATACGTCCCTGATTTACAATAATTTTTTCCTTTTAACAAATGTTTCGTAAGTGTGGTGTGTTTGTGAATAATCAGTTTCGATGCACAAAACATGCCTGGTATCAATGCCTTACCTCCTAGAGTTTCTGAAAATAGCTAGTATAACCTATGATCCTGTTAAAATTATACGTTACTATATAGTTACAAAATGAAAAAAACTTTAGTAAGTGCAGTGCAATAGCCTTCTTTAGGAATGCCGATTAAACTGCACCTACGGAAAGCTAATGTGCCTATCGTCTTATTCATGTTTTCGCGTATCTCTGCAAAAATCCCAAGTTATGACGTCATTTGGCCCACCCAATGTTTTTTCCTGGCGGCGCCACTGCTGTAGGGGGGTCCGGGAGCATGCTCCCCGGGAAAATTTTTCAAAAGTTACTTGCTGTAACGGCTATTTTAGTGCTTTTTAATCAAATTTCAGGCAAATTTTGTTGAAATTCTTTGACCCTAATTCTGAGTGCTTCGTAAATATGATTCGCACATTTTTGATTAGCCTATGCGTGCTTAAGACGTATTAGGCTTATAGCTATCGCAGAGGTTCGAAATTATGGAAAAATTGTATGCATCAAAAACATTTTTGAAAATGGCTGTTGGGAAGATGCATATCTCTCATCTTACCCCTCTGGATTCGCCCCTAACCATAAGCTACAGAAACCATCAAAAGAATCTGGCATATTTCAGTCACTTGGCACCATTAGTATCGTTTTTGTTTACTAAAAGGCAGAGTCAAAAAGGGGGGGGGGCATGGCACAATGGCCCTCTCCCTAAGTACTCTCCTGAGGGCCAAATTTAGACAATGAGAGGCCCTAGGCTATTTGATCACACTGATTGGAAGAACAACAAAAAAAGGTATACACGTTCTTAGATGTTCTGTTTTCCACTTTTCCACTCTAAGCATCAGTGAAGAGAAAAAAAGTTTTCATTGTTCGTGATGAAGCTCCCCATTTTCTCCAAGGCCCTAGGTTTCAGCCTGCTTAGCCTATACGTAAATCCTGCCCTATGCCAACAATCCATATTTAGCCTGTCCACATATGTGACACGTCCAATTGATGTGGGCTTCAGACTCAGTACGGTTCTTGCTTCTAGTTTCTAGTCCCATACCCCACAAACAAAATTTGGAAGGAGGCATCTCTGGATTTAAGATCTTTCGTGGGTTTTAGTCTCGATGGTAGGCCTATTAAGTTTCAAATACATTCATGCAGAGGCAATATTGTAGGAATAATTAGGCCCCCCCCGTAAATTAAGGCCCTGCCGGGGCCCCCCTGAAAAATAAAATTGCGGGGGGGTAGGGCTTCCCCGGTTCCGCCATTCATGCTAATAGCCCGAAACAGCGCTGTTTGACCTCCATTGTCACCAACCAAACCAATGATCCGCTCAGCTTATACGTAGTTACGCGGACTTAACATTAATTTTAGAGTATCCAGCAAACGTTGAGTCATGGTGACACAGAATGCAATCAGCAGTTTCTTTTAATGTACGGACGATTTCACTTGTGTGGCTCAGTTGAGCAGTCTACAACACGAAACAGCTAAAAGATTGCCGGAAACTGTCCAACATGGTACTGTATTTTGAAGTATATACGATATATCTTAGCAATCAGCTGTTGTTCAGTGATGGGATTAGGAGCTAGCCTAATAGCAGTTGCTACGGTACCGGTAAACTGCTAAATTCATACCATGTAGACTAGTGTAGCTAAACGTCACATCGTAGACACATAGAGGCTTACCTAGACTAGCAGTTGAGGCAGACAGTCTAGGGCCTAAATGAAGTTGGTTAGTGTAGCCTGCTGTGAACATTGAATGATGGACAAGTTGTTTGTGCAACTCGCAAGTTCAAAGTTTTGCTGTCTCCCGATTATGTACCGGTAGCTAGACTACCAAAACCATTCAACTTCATAGTGGTAATCTACCCAGTGTTTTTTTTAAGGCAGTATCTATTTTGTCGTTACCAAATTATATTGAACTGAAGGTTCAACAGTGATTGAGGGAGACTGCGAAGTGAGCTTGCGCTCTTTGAGTCAGCAGCCATCCGTTACATACCGGTATGTCAAATGCGATAGACTCCAGTTGCAAATCAAACCCGTCACGCAGGATCTGTCACCTGCGCGTGGTACCGCTAGGCCATACCAGTCATGCATCTCAGAATTATCCAGGATCGACATACTGCCAGCAAAGTCTACCTAGTTCTATTTAATCATTAACAGTGATCTTGTGTATCGGCCCTATGCAGGATCAACAAATTAATGTAGGCTACTGTCAGCAAAATACGGGTAGGTAATAAACCTAGACCTAGAAACTATTTTGCTGTTAACAACAAAATAGACACTGCCTTTTTTAAGGTTTGATTTTTGAAACCATTAAGCAATTTACAATGTAAAACACAGCTTTCTACACTAATGTAGAAACAGGTTTGGAGAAACCACTCACCACTGGACAATTTTGAGGGACCATTTCCTGTTTCGGTTCAAAATGCCAAGTAACTAACTTTTAGCATAAAACATAGGGTCCTACTAAACACTACAAGGTACTTTTAAACCTTCAAAATGCTTGAAAACACTACAAGGTACTTTTAAACCAACTACAAGGTAGTTGGAAACACTACAAGGAACTGCAAGGCACTTTTATAGCTATTACAAGGTAGTTGAAAACAGCACAAGGAACTACAACAGGGGTGCCCAACCCGTGGCCCGCGGAAAAGTTTTGAGTGGCCCGTGCGAGTTTTTCAAAATAACTAATCTTATCAACTTAATTGCTACGTAATTTACGGTGAACTTGCATTCCGGGAAATTGGCATTAATTTAGTTGATTGCTTTCTTTCAAATTGATTTTATTCCACCACAATGCAAATTCTTTTGCATCACATTTCCCCTATTATTACGTCTGCATCCTTTCCACACAATCGTGCTCGTGCTTCAAGAATCAGTAGTCAGTAGCAGGCTAAGTTTGGTCGTGAACTCGTGATCCCAATTTATGTTCGACATCTGAGACATAGAAATAGTCAACAGGGTGGGTGAGTGGTTCAGAGCGTCGTTTTTAAAACGGCCATGATCGCAACGTTGATGGTTCAACTCTAACCCAAGCCTCTTTGTTGCATCTTTGGATAAGACGCTTCACGACAATTATCTCTGGTTGGTGGAATCTAACGAGCAGCAAATTGAAGAAGTCAGAAGCAAAATTCAAGCGGAAAACTTGGAAACAAGGGCAACTCCTAAGCGAGTCTGGATTCGTCCTATGCATAGCACCTCGGTCGCTTTATTGTGACAGGAGGATAAAAATGAAGAAATCTCGAATTTTTTGGTTGGAAACCAACTTAGTCGAGAACAGAATCGTTCGATAACCGAGGTTTGTCTGTATCTTTTGCACTCTGCAGTGACACAGAAAAATAGGAAACGAAAAGCAAGCAATGCTAAAAACTTTGTTGACTTTAGGCCTACCGTTGATATGTTTATTGTTCTTATGATAATATTGTAAAAGAGGATAATACACATTTCTAAGATGAGAGTTTCAGTGTGAAGGTTTGTCTGTCTTAGCAGTAACCACTCAAGTGGCCTGCGCAATCATTCGTAAATTGCATGTGGCCCTTTGGCCAAAAAGGTTGGACACCCCTGAACTACAAGGTGCTTTTAAACCAACTACAAGGTAGTTGAAAACAGCACAAGGAACTACAAAGTACTTTTATACCTAGTACAAAGTAGCTGAAAACACTACAAGGTACTTTTAAACCAACTACAAAGTAGTTGAAAGCACTACAAGGTACTTTTAAACCTACAAAATGCTTGAAAACACTACAAGGAACTACAAGGTACTTTTATAGCTACTACAAGGTAGTTGAAAACACTACAAGAAACTACAAAGTACTGTAAAACTAACTACAAAGTAGTTGAAAACACTACAAGGAACTACAAGGTACTTTTAAACCAAGTATATACAATGTAGCTGAATACACTACAAGGTACTTTTAAACCTACAAAATGCTTGAAAACAGCTTAAGGAACTACACGGTGCTTTTATAGCTACTACAAGGTAGTTGAAAGCAGCACAAAAAAACTACAAGGTACTTTTAAGCCAACTACAAGGTAGTTGAAAACAGCACAAGGAATTACAAGGTGCTTTTAAACCAACTGCAAGGTAGTTGAAAACAGCGCAAGAAACTACAAGACTTTTAAGGTAATTTCGAAGCAACTACTACCCCTCGACCCCAACTCCCCGACCCCAACCCCCCCACCCCAACCTCAACTCCAACCTCTCGACCCCACCCCCCCAAACCTCCCTGACTCCAACCCCCCCCCCGACCCCAATCCCCCAACTCCAACCCCCCCGACCCCAGCTCCATCCCCCCAACCCCAACCTCCCTGACCCCACCCCTTCTCCAACTCCAACCCTCCGACCCCAACTCCCCCCTTCCCAACCCCCCCTGAGTCCACCCCCCCAACTCCAACCCTTGCGATGTTTCTAAAGCCCTTGTCGTTGGTCTATAAGTTCCTTGCGGTGTTTTTAACTGCCTTGTAAAGTACCTTGTGTTTTCAGCTACTTCGTACATCGTTAGAAAGTATCTTGTAGTACCTTGTAGTTCTTTACACTGTTCTTGTAGTGTTTACAAGTGCCTTGTCGTTGGTTTAAAAGTACCTTGTAGTGTTTTCAGCTACTTTGTACTTCGTTTGAAAGTATCTTGTAGTTCTTTGCACTGTTTTCAGTACCTTGTAGTTCCTTGCGGTGTTTAGTAGGACCGTATAACATATAACTATTCTGTATTAGCACAAACAGATGCACTCTAGGGTAGAGCCAGCTGTGGAGTAGATGCCAGTAAGCTTCCTGCCAATCTAGCCTACAGTTTGCTGAATCTGATACCGGTCGGTAGCTGTTGAAAAAAACAATCTGACTTTTTCAACATCTGTGCCCATTAAATTTCAGTTTAAATCGCTGGTTTTTAATGCAGCTGGTAAAAAAGCAAATAATGTCTAAATTTGCCAAATATTGTTTTACTAGGTTTAGCTATCAAAAAACTACTCCTTGTTCATTTAATTCAGCTTTGCTTTGCTCTCAAGTCATGTCATCATCAGGTATGTAGAATTTTATGTTTTCAGAATTATTACGGTAACATCACTCAGCTGCTTCAGTGCTTAGGCTTCAGCCAGTGTAGTCTGCAAAGGTTGCTAGTAACTTCACCACATGGTAACTTCGCCACACTGTCATATATCTAAAATTTACATTGCCTACACCGAAACAATACTTTAAATTCCCGGTTGTTGTAAAAAATTTTATCGAGCTTTTCCACAGTCCAGTTAAATTTATTAAGGTAACGTCACATGGTAACTCTCGTGCTCTGGATGGCAGATGGCAGATGCAGTAACGTCACGTGCTCCGGATGGCAGATGCTTTCCCGTAGCCCGGAGCGTTATTCTGTCTACGCTATTTAATCTGGCTGACAGAAACCGAATCTGCCTTAACGGCGAGACACCTAACGATGTTCAAGCTGGGCAGCGGCAAACGTCCTTTTCAGGACGGGGCGATGCGCATCTTCGGCGCACCGTCAACAAGTTCCAAAGGCCCAGCATTCTCCAACTGAACATCGAAGGCCTCACTGCAAGCAAGATGAGCGTGTTGCATCATCTTGCGTTACAGTGTGAGGCACTCGTCATCCTCTTACAGGAAACCCATTGCACCTCGGTAGAAAGGTTAGATCTTCCGAGCTACCATCTAGCTGGGTTTTCCTTGAGCAGGAAGCATGGTCTTGCTACGTTTGTCCATGAGCGTCTGAAGTGGATCCTAATCGACCAGTCCCCACCAACATCGGAGATCGAGTGGGTGTGCGTGGATGTTGATAACTATAAAATAGTCAACGTCTACAAACCCCCTCCAACACGGATGCAAGCATCTGATCTTCCAGCATTCCCCCATCCCTGCCTCTATGCTGGCGACTTCAACTGCCACCATGTTGACTGGGGCTATAATAATAACAATCCAGATGGTGAATGCCTGGCTGGCTGGGCCAGTGCCAACAACTTCACCCTGCTATATAGCCCCAAGGAGGCCGCCAGTTTCCACTCTGGCCGCTGGAAAACAGACACCAACCCAGATCTTGCATTTGCCAGTGTCGATTTGGACAGTCGCTTACCTGACAGACGTATCTTAGGAAAGTTCCCAAGGTCACAGCACCGACCCTCGCTTATAAGTCCACCCAAACTTGCTCATCCAAAACCGAGCAAGCCTGTAAAGCGATGGAACTTCCGCAAGGCCAACTGGGACCACTATTCTAACCTAACCAACAAACTGGCCAAGAGTATACCGCCACCTGAATCTCAAAACATTGATCAGGTTTACCAGTGCTTTTGCAAGGTAATAAGCACTGCGGCGAAGAAATGCATCCCTCGTGGTCGACGATCAAACCACATACCTTGCTGGGATGCGGAGTGTGAAGACCTCTATCAGCATTTCCTGCAGTCACCTGGGGGCCCTGATTCGGATAGGGCTGCCACAGCCCTACTCACAAGGCTCGACGGGAAGCGGAGAAATCGCTGGTCAGAGACGGTCCGCAACATTGACTTTTCGCACTCCAGCCGGCTGGCATGGAATACTATAAACAACTTGACTGGTAGGTCACGACAATCCCCTCGTCAATGTCCCGTTTCAGCTGATGCTATTGCTTCTCAGCTGGTTAAAAACGGGAAATACGAAGGTGTGAATCGACGCTCATCTCGGCTCGTTTTACAGGAAGTGTCTGACCTTTGGAGGGCTGATCCATTACATCCTGCGAATGTCTCTGGGAGTTTTTCCCATCGGGAGTTCGCTGCTGCCCTCCAACATTTAAAACCAGGCAAAGCTCCTGGACCTGATTCCATTTGTCCGGAGCTGATAATCCATGCTGGAGCCAGCTTAAAATCTTGGCTACGTGGCTTCCTATCTTCCTGCCTGCACCACCTCAAAATTCCTAAGATCTGGAGAAGAGCGCTAGTAGTAGCGGTCCCAAAGCCTTCGAAACCGGTAGAGGACCCAAAGAGCTATCGTCCGATCTCCTTGCTCTGTGTTCCCTACAAGATTCTCGAGCGACTTATCTACGCCCGCGTCGAACCTCTTATTGACCCTCTGCTCCCACGGGAACAGGCGGGTTTTCGACGCGGAAGATCCACCGTGGATCAAGTCACTTTGCTCACGCAAAGCATTGAGAATGCATTCGAAGCGAAAAAGAAGGCCGGTGCCGTCTTTATCGACCTGACAGCTGCCTATGACACTGTCTGGCACCGTGGCCTCACCTGCAAGCTGTTGCGGCTTCTGCCGGACAAGCACATGGTTCGTATGATTATGGAGCTGATCCGCAACAGAAGCTTCACCCTTACAACTGGCGACAGCAAGCCTAGCAGGTTACGACGCCTGAGAAATGGCGTCCCCCAGGGATCGGTCCTGGCCCCCCTCCTTTTCAACATCTATACATATGATGTCCCCTCCATAACCTCCAAGAAGTTCGCCTATGCCGACGACCTGGCGATACTTCATACATCTGGAGAATGGAAGGAGTTGGAAAGGACTCTAAGCCAGGACATGACTACACTCTCGGAATATCTCCAGACCTGGCGATTGAAGCTTAGCCACACTAAAACGGTGACGGCGGCCTTTCACCTCCACAATCGAGAGGCTAAGCGTGAGCTTAAGGTCTGTAACATCGGTAAGACCTTACCTTTCTGTCCAGTTCCCACTTATCTTGGGGTCAAACTGGACAGATCGCTCACATATCGTCCTCACCTGGAAGCATTGCGCAAGAAGTTAAGTGCTCGCGTCTCACTGTTGAGGCGACTTGCCGGAACAGGTTGGGGTGCTAGCGCTAAGACATTACGCACAGCTGCCCTGTCTCTGGTCTACTCGACTGCCGAGTACTGCGCACCAGTCTGGTGCCGCAGCGTGCACATACGGCTTATCGACAGAGCAATAAATGACGCCTTGCGCATTGTTACTGGGTGCTTGCGTCCCACTCCATCGGTCTACCTTCCGGTTCTTTCAGGCATCCAGCCAGCTGAGCTTCGCCGCCAAGGAGCGACACTCTCCCTAGCCAACCGCAGCTCCCTGGACCCTGACCACATTTTACATGGCCAGTTTCATGAGTCACAGGACGTATGTAGGGAGAGATTGAAATCTAGACGCTCATTTGTACCTGCTGCTCGGAAATTACTAGACAGTCTTTCTGAGATGGACGTCCGTGCAGCCGAGTGGACGAACACGAAATGGGACATGGAGTACTCTGCCAACGCATTGTCACTCCACGCTTTCATTCCCAAGGCTAGCTCCAGACCCTTGGGTATGGGTCTGCCCAGGGCAGCCTGGGTCAAGCTCAACCGTCTACGTTCTGGTGTTGGACGTTTCTGTTCGTCCATGTACAAATGGGGTCTCGCTCCTCTAGCGAATTGTGAGTGTGGTGCCAGTGAACAAACCGCAGATCACATCATCTCACAGTGTCCCATACATCGAGCACCCCGAGGTATGTTTGGTCTAATGGTTTTGGATGACGAAACAAGATGCTGGCTGAAGTCCCTTACAGTCAGCATCTGATCCAAGCAGTTTGGTGGCCAGGGTGGTAAAAGGATAAACCCTCGGCCTTGGTCCTTCCATCTGTCTTGGAAGAGATGCCCCGCCAAACGACGACATGGTAACTTCGCCACATAATCCAAACTGTGGGAGAGTGCATGGCAGTGTTCTCTCTAGAGTGAGAAATTTGAGAAAATGCGAAATTTTTAGGCAAATTTTTCTGATTTTGAACCAGAAATTAATATTATATAATGCAAAACTGAAAAACTTAAATATTTTAATACATGACTGTAGCTTGTATCTTGGAAAAGCAAATTTAATGCAAAAAATTTGTTGAAGGGGTCCTCAAAGTAGTGAAATCTTTGGGCAAAAATTTCAATGAAATTATCATTTGGGCAAATTCGCACTAGTCAAAATCCTAGAGGGAACACTGGTGCATGGGTAAGTGTGTTGGGGTGTAGGTGGAGGTGAGCTGTGGGAAGAGGTATGGGGGGAGGTGCAGGGAAGTACCGTATGTTGGTGTGTGGGAGAGTGTATGGGGTGAGTGGGGAAGGGATATGGGGGAGGTGTAGGGAAGTGTGTTAGGGTGTGAAGCCTCAACACACTTCCTCTCTCACCTTACCTTCCACACACACTTTTCTACACCTCCTCTCATACCTCTTCCCACGTCTCTCCTTCCTCCCCTCACACCCAAACACACTTTCCTCCACCTATCCTCACATCTCCCTCACCTTCTCAAAGTGTGGCGAAGTTACCATGTGACGAAGTTATTGGCAACCATCTGCAGATAGATGTAACCAAAGTAGGTCTAAATGCTTAGGTTAAAGATTTGGTCAAATTGTTTGTTGGTCTTGTCCTACTTATCGGTTTTGCTTTTACTGATACAAGGTACCGTATGTATACAGTATATATTTAAATTTGTAAATTATACAGACATAAAGATCTTTTTTTAATGGAGATCTTCGGGTGCTGCAACCATGCTTCTCATGTTACTTTTCTTGATCTTCTATTCTCCCTTTGCATGTTACAACGTTTTTCGTTTTGTTGCTTCCTTTTCTCGTGCTGTCCAATTATACTGTATATTATTCTTGTTTTGACGGTACGGAAATAAAAGACAGTAACTTATTTTCTCTAATTTTGTTCTTACTAGGAGGTCCTTCAAAAAAATATACCAAAGAAGAACTAAAAAAGCGGTTAACTCCAATGCAATATCATGTGACCCAAGAGAAAGGCACTGAAAGGTAAAAAAACAACATTGTTGATATGATTTTTGGTTGAGCAGCTTAATGAAGAATTTAAATCACCAGCTCTAGTTGATACCAAAAATTCCATATTGTTTGTTTTTAGCTGCTGAACTGAGAGTGCTTAAACTGAATGTTTGGCTCATGATTTACTGGAATGGTTAGTAGCATGAGCCTACTGTACAAAAGAGTATTGCTCTGTGTTTTAATATTTGTGATGTTTTTGATTTAGAACTATATCTATGTTTGCTGGTGAAGCATTTCAAGTTAAAACTTGAGCCAAAAAAACACAGAAGTAAAAAAGTTAAATCCAATACTACATTTAAAAAAATGCTCTTGATTAGGTCCAATGTATCTGTAAATAAAGCTCCAACTCAACCGAAGTATTTCTATTCCATTCGCACTACGATTATGAATCATTCCTTGACCTTTTCGTATTTTTATTTGTAGACCATTTACTGGAGAATATGAACAGAATAAAAAGAAAGGTGAATACAGATGTGTCGTTTGTGGGAATTTGCTGTTTAAGTAAGTCAATTGAATATGTGTTAGCTTTATTTTTTGCGTTTGTGAATGCAACTGTGCATATGACTGTAATGTGTTAAATCTCTTCTATTAGCTTAAAAAGGTATGAACGATTTGTGTCTGGCTTTATCTGTTGTCAGAACTGGATTTCAGATATTTGCGAACAACAAATTGCCCACCCTTTAAAAAATGCATGTTGTTGTTTTCAACAAGCGCAGAAATAAGCAGGGGACAAAATATTCCCCTCATCCTCACTGTAATTTTGGCTTTTTTGATTTTGTCACAGTTTCACACACTTCTTCGCTCAATTAATACATCCGTATGAAATGCTGTTGGATAACTGACTATATATAGTAATAATAATTTTCTGTAGCGCTCTTTCCTACAGAAGTCGGATCAAAAGCGCTTCACAAAATAACAACAAAACGTAACGGTGAAAGCAGTGGAATTAAATACAGTACTACCGGTACTTCATAAAGTAAAATCGTTATTTCAGCAATGAAGTGCGCAGCTCCCAGCTAAATACTATGTGCACTGTAAAAGTGTCGTGATCTAGCATAACAACAAAATGAGAATTCGCAAATTGACAGTTTATTGCTGCCATTCTGATTATAAATCCTGGTTTTGACACGTTTTTGGTGCTGACTTAAATTTATCTCCACGTTTTGTAACTTGTAGATCAGATCATAAATATGAATCGGGTTCAGGATGGCCGTCTTTCTATCAAACTGCCACCGACGGCGCAGTTGAACGTATTGAGGACAGGAGTCATGGAATGAAGCGAGTAGAAGTTGTATGCAAAGATGTATGTGTTGATTTTAAGATTTTTTGCTTCTAATCAGTAATCCTAAGCCGGAAGTGCTGGACTATGATGTAACGAACAACCAGACCGTATATTAAATGCAAATATCAGAGGAGGGAAAAATGATGTTGCATTTTAATAAAAAAGAAAAAAAAAATAGATAGTTGCGTAGTCAGGAAAAGTGCTTAATGACTTTACCAATTATTGTTTAAACTCAAACCGATTGAATGATTGTTTAAATGTGCAATTGTATGCCCCTGGATGTTTGGCACTGAATTACTATTTTCGCTTGGACTTGAGCCAGTACATGTGCATTGTACATTTTACGCAATAATTTAGGTCGACCCATTCTAGCTAAGTTGAGGTGTGTTTACACCAAATGCGATGCAATTTATCGTAGGAAAGTGACGTAGTCTACCACCAGTGAAAGGTTATGACGTAAAGCTACCTCACTTTCCACGACATTCTAGATAACAATCGCAAGGTGCTCTGTAAAACGACAGATAAAGAGCATGATGTTTAATTGGGTTCGAACTCTGCGGAAGGTATTTCCGTCAAGTGCTTACGTCAAAAATCGGATGAAATGTACGACAACCAATCGCAAGAAAATCGCATTTTGTGCAAACCGATCGTTAAAGTAAAGCGGAAATTAAACATTTTGGATAGTGGTTCTTGTGGGGTCCTCTTATGGAATGCGCAATTGTAGTTGATATACAGTACACTTCTTTTCATCGACATAGACAAGGGGCCCACCAGCCAATGTCTTTCAAAAATAGGTTTCCACGGGTTAGATTCAATAAAATGATTAAAAACCATCGCTCTAGGAGTTTTTTATCCACGATCAAAACTTTCAATACACTTAGCCAATATTTTAAACAGATTGGACGACATCCCTTTCTTCCAAGAAAGACTTATTATTTTTGAATGCTTTGCAGTGCAGCGCACATCTTGGCCATGTGTTTGAAGATGGACCTCAGCCATCTGGAGAACGATTTTGTATGAACAGCGCGTCGCTTGCATTTAAAAAGAAGTAGATGATGAACTTTAATGGAGTTGAATAAGAAACTTGTTTATATTTTTGCACAATGTTTTACTTTTCTTCATGTATGCAGATATCTTTTTTCAATAAGCACTTACGCTTCCCCTTTTTTTGGCGATATACAGGGTATTCAAAAAGTTTCGACAAAAAATTAAAAATAACCTTAACACACACTTAACCTGTAAACAGATAAAAGTAATATTACCAGGTTTCTTTGTTTATTAATGGTTCTTATCGTGCTTGTAGTTCTCATTTATCATACAATAAAATTTATTTAAACTTACAATTGTTATTAATAATAAAATCGGGCGAAACTTTTTGGACACCCTGTAATCATCTGTTTTTAGTGGATATTTTTAGCATGGTGTTAAAGGTTCTATCACTGCGATTATTTCATGACGAGCGGACAACTTTTGCCGGTTGTATTTTGGTTAGCTTTCTTGTGAAGGCTTGCTTCCAACAATTATTGCTGCAGCAATAGTTTGTGTACTGCATAATATTGCAAAAATGTTCGTTGTAAGCTGTAGAAGACGCTGCAATTGTGCTAATATTGTTCTTAGACGGTTGTTCTCAACCCATCGTGGTCAGGGTTAACTATTGGGAAAGCAAGGCACGTACGTGCCTTGTCTTCTACCTCATTAGGCTGCAAATAACGACCTAAAAACTTTTTATTAGTTTTTTCGTGATTCAAGTGACAAGTAACAAAGTAAAAAGTTTTTGGTGATTACGAGAGAATTTTACGCCGTATTTTGTTGATAACTTTCTGTTGTGAAATTTTAACTCTCTTGTCAGTGGCCAGCAAAAATTATTTTAATATCACTTATGGATGGAACTACAAAAACCTACTGGTAGCGGCAATGTCTTTTCGTCTGCAGCCTAATACTCATTACTGCGTGTTGTAGATTGTTAGCGAGTGAAATATGACAAACTATGCATGACTTACGAAAGTTGTTGTGATCTGTCAATTTGATAATTTTAATTGCATTCGGAAACAAAAGAACTTCAAACCAGATAGAAAGCGATATTGGTATCGAAAAACGGTGCAATTTCATTAAAACAAAAGCCTTAGATATTTCGACACAGGACTACAATACCTAGTGTCGATAACTGTCTTCTTAATTTCTATGCTTGAGCTAGAAAGGTATTAGCATGCTCACCGGCACCGCCAGACGTAAAAAAGGGAGGGGACAATTTTTTCCATTGAATTACTGGTACTAAGGTTTCAATCAGGCCTATCAGTTTATATTGAAGGATAAATTATTTTTTTGTAGCATTCAAAAGTTTTTTATGCTTCTGCAACAATGGAACTGCTATGCTCAAGCGTTAATTAAGGTACACTTTTTTTAATTACTGGTTCTGATTTCTCCGGGAAGTAGCCAAAAATCGCCCGCTTTTCTGCACGTGTGTAATTGCGCTGATACCACTGACTGCCCCACGCTGTCACTGCATTTATTTTAGGTGTAATGTTTAATGCAAACATGGCTTTCATCGCTGACGTCAACATACTCGGGCAGTGCTCTCAGACTGCAGCTATCAATCGCACCCTGTAAAACGGATTCTCACGTAGTTTTGAAGTCTTGAGCTAAGATTAGACTGAAGCAGTTCGCGTAGCTGATGATCGCTTGCTTCATCTATGCATTAACCATCTTTTCTTGAGAACAAAGCGATATCCCAGCTTACAAGGAAAATATATCATCCTCAGTTCCTTATTGAGTTAGAATTTTTAATTTAGGACGAGGGATAGACCTGATTGAGCAAGTTACAAAAAACAATTCTTTCGAGATAGAGTTTCTATTGCGCACCGCTTTCATTTTTTGAAATAAAAAACAATTGATTTGCAACCTTTTGTTTTGGGTCAATAAAAATTTTTGTTGACAGCTGGCTGTTTTTACTACGCTAATACGCATTTTAAGCAGAAAAAATGTGACAGCGATTGATCACTTGTTGCATTAGGTAGTGTAAAGTGTTGAGGGCAGTCAGTTCAACGCAATGGCAATACAATATAGCAGGTTGTCGGCACAGCGGCATTATTCTAATTACAACCCATGTTTATATACAAAAATTTGATTCAATTGATCATTCAACACATTATTCCCTCTTCCCCAGCTTTTCTGGCGATTTAATCAATGGTCATGCTCAAGTTAAATAGTATTTTAAACGGGGATTCCATTGTTTAATTTTTTTTGAATTTGTACTTTGCAAGGGGGGACTGGTCCCCCTAATTCCCCCCCCCTGGCTGCGCCGGTGAGCACGCTACAGATTTTTGGTAGAATACAGTACAGTTCGTGATAAATTTACAAAAATATCAGGATCGCAGAAAAAAAAGCTAATTTATGACGTTAGTCCATTTGCTGAAATAAAATTTTTAACAGCATTTACGAACGAGCTATCTAAACAATTTTGGTAAAGAGCAAAGTTCTTTACACCTGCTCACTAACTGCATTTGTAAGAGAGCATGCACTGCACAATTAATGGATAAAGTTCCAACTCGGCACATGACAGAAATGCTTTCTTATTCACAACTGTTGGCAGACTGCAGTAATGCCTTAAATATTTTTTTAGCATTCGACTTCATAAAAACATTTTCGCTTATTTTTTACGATGTCTGAAATCAATAAAACAAAGCCAAGATGTGTTCTCATGCTCAATAGTACAACACTAACCAGAGAAATAATATAACAAATCAACAGCACAACGCCAACTAGAAAAGTAAAATCTGAACTACACACTTTTTGATTGTCAGCACTCACAAGTGAAATAGCTACCGGTACGAATACCAAACTAATGCCAATCTATAATCTGGCAGAGAATTCCATAAAAATAAAACACTGCTAGGGAGTCTGATTGCTACTGTTGTACTCACACAGTTAACTGCAAAAACGCCAGATTTATGGATAAACCAAACAGTAAACGGAAATTTTATAATTTTTATTGTTTCATTGCACTGACTTAAGTTGACCCACACACCCAAAAAATCAATCAAAATTGGAAATGTAAATACCTGTACTGGTAATGCTTCTGTTACAATATCAAATATTCCAAGACCTAAAAGGTATGGGTACAAAGCCCACAAAATGCTGATTTACGATAAAAATGTTGACATAAAAACTGCATCTTCTACATTCAATGTAGCATGCCACCACTTGTCAGGAAAATATAAAATCTCATTTGGCCCCAAAACACATTCGTAAAAGTAATCTTTTAATGCAATATCACTGTAACTTTCAGAAAGCCAACGCAAAGTAGTTTTGTTCGGGTCAAACATGGGTTTTTGTTCATAAGGTGTTAAAAACCATCTCTTTCGACCACGTATTACTTCTGCAAAACCAGGTCCGTGAAAATGAAAAGGTACACCAGTTCCAGCACCAGCTATGCCAAAACTTAAGGCTGAATCCTTCCCTGGTAACTCATATGGGGGCAATACATAATTGTCAAACAAATCTTTCCATTCTTCATAAATATGATTTCCAAAAAAATACAAAGTCTCTTGTCCAGATTTATTGTAATCTTGTGGCACAAATATACGATCCATATATTCTTTAAATAAAATGTCAACTTTGTCATAAGAATGTGTGTTTGCAGTACTCAATGTAATAGTTCTATCACCATAGTTTTTCAAAAGCTGATTTTTTTCACACAGTTCTTGAAATAGTGCGTTATCAGTTGCATTCACAAATATTACCGGCATTTTGAATGCATACTTAAATAAGAACTCATCTTGCGTAAGATCAACAACTTTTGGTATACTGCATTTGTTCGAATACAAATCTTGCGACAATGCTGTTTTTGTATCACATTCTGATGTAGCGTCACATGTATCAAAATTATTAGAGCAATTACCATGACAGATAATTAGAAGTACCAATAAAACTGCAAACATCATTTCTGGATTGAAGTCACACACACACTGTCATCAACAGATCAGGCCTACCTTGCTTTAGTGCTTCAGGCACACCAACAAACAGCACTACACCCTGAAGAAAAAAAGAAGATACCAGTAGCCTACTTTAGTTTTGCACTTACACCATGACTGCGCTACGGAATGTTAGCTATGTAGAATATGGATGAGTTCGCAACTCAGTGTGCAAATCTCATTAGAGTAAGCCTACCCGCACTGCACAGCTGCATTCCATGCTCTACTTAACATAATATGGTAAACTGGTGCCAGTACACTACCGGTACTGAGCCCTGAGTGACTCTGGCGTGGACGTAGACTAGTATGTTCCCAGCAGAAATTCCTGGTTCTTAAGTCTGCGAAGTAGGCTACTTATCCTGTCCACATGTGACATGTCCAATTTTGGAGGGCTTTAGGTCCGTGGTTCTTGCTGAGTTACCATTTTGTGGGTTAATTTTTCAGTTTTCGTGGCCCACGCCACGGAAACAAGTGGTTCTTATCTTAAGGCCACAAAAACATGTGGTTCTGACTTCTAACTGATAGGGACCAAAAGCCCACGAAATTATACAATTACCAGGTCATTGGTGTAACAAAGAAAGGATCATTATGACGTTTCCGGCATGTCTTAGTATCTTCAATCAAAGCAATAGCAATTTCGGACATGTGGAAGCGGGCCAAGAAACCCACAAAACTTAGTGGGCCTAGAAATAAGAACAGTCAGCTTAAAGCCCACTAAAAATGGACATGCGATCAGGGTAATTGAGCATTTAACCGTTCCAGTCTGTGGCTAGTCCGGTCGCCATTTACTGCCATTGCGAGCTGGCGAAAATATCTTGGTAGGAAATGACTCTTCCGGCACTAATATTTTGTTTTATTGATTTTATTATTTAAAAAATGCGGAGAAGGTAAATTGCAACAAATGATGGATATAGTAGATAACTCGAGACTGTATTTAGTTACGTGTCAAAATCATGGATAGAAAACGGAGTCAAGTTGTTATTGTTTTCACGCTTCAGTAAATATATGACGTCATTTCGCAAATTTTTTGAGACTCCATTTTCTTTCTTTGCTCTTGGCTAAGACCTATCTAATCGAGAAGTCAACAAATTTTTGAACTTGTTGAAAACTTGTAGAAAGTAAAAAAGGTATTAAGCCAGGCTAAGCTGAACCATGAAAAACTTTTTTGCAAAAATAGTAAAAACCATGCATAAAGTAATGTATCGATTATTCTAAACAGTGGACTAATCAAACTATTTCAGTGCTGGTTTGAGTGGACACCGCCAGAGTAGCAGCCTTAAATAAAGCCAGTTAAACAAAACTCTCCTGATCATACTGCAAGATTGCTCATGATACTAACAATCAGTTGTGATACTAATGCATAAGATTAACTGTGCAGGTGTAAAATATTCTCAAATAAATGCTGAAGTATTGGTAGTGTATAGCTGTGTAGTCTGGCTAAGTTGTCAAATTTAAAGAGCAGTCTTGTGCTGCTGATAGAAGGTATTAGCTTAGATCAGAGCACTAGATGCTCAAAATCAGTAGGCCTGCCCAAATTTGTGTTTGTTTTTATAGAAAAATCGATCACCAATTGAAATTAAGAACCCTCAACAGGCTGTTTTATTGTGAGGCTCTTCAGGGGGAGCGTTAAAAACTGTAAAAAGAAATCTTAATCAAATAGAGTCATTCCATTGTTTTAGGTGGTTCTTATCATAAGGCCCACGAAAACATGTGATTCTAACTATTAACAGCCCTCAAAATCGTACAATTGCCTGTATCTTAGTGGAGTATTATCAGCTTAATGGTGTAACAAAGAAAGGAAAAGGATCATTACCATATGACGTTTCTGGCATGTCGTAGGCCTAGTATCTTCAGTCAAAGCAATAGCAATTTTTGACAGGTGGACGCGAGTCCAGAAAGCCCATAAAAATTTATTTAAACAAATAGAATCATTACATTATTATGAATAAGATTTCATTTCATGTCCCTCCTGAAAAGCCTCACAACAAAACAGCCTGTTGGGGGTTTTTAATTTCAATCGGTGATCAATTTTTCTGTGTTTATGCTCTGGCGTGTACAATTGAGCTCTCTGTTTGCAGTTTGGCGTTGCGGTCAAACCACGTTTTTTTGTTTTTTTATGCAGCTACTATATTGGTTGGACTTTGTTCTGCCTAACAGGCAAACTATTGAGCTTGTTATGTACGTTTTTTTTAACAATAGACGGTTTGGTAATTCACATACCTTGATATGGCAATTGATTTAATTTATCTTTTGGCTGTCACATTTGTTGTTGCATTTTACCTATCGTATGCTTGCATTTAAATAGTGTTTTTATTTCTTTTTCTTTTACACTTCGAGCTTTTGTCAAGGAAGTGGCAATTCTTACGGGTCCGTAACATTTGTCTCTGTGGTTTATTTTATTACTTCGTCATGCTCTGGTACAACCGGGAGAGCATGAAGGGGTAATAAAATAATCCAAAGAGACAAATGTTAGGGTCACGTAACCTTAACTTCTGCCCTTTGTCAAACTGTTCACCTACCGGGAGCTTTAGGTGATGTGTTTCTTAGCAATGCTAAAGCTGTATTGTGATACAATACATTGCTGTTGGTAGAGCAGTATGTGCATACTGCTATGTTTTACTGATATTATTGATTTGTATCTTATAAACAACATTAAGCCACAGGTATGTCACAGTTCATGGGGTTAATTTTTCAATGAAAACTGAAATTTGCATTGACTTGTTAAAATTACACTCAGTCACTGGCAGTCAGGGGCACACCCAGCGTATTTCAAAGTTTGTTGGTTCTGAAAAAACTAACGAATTGTGAAAACTTGAGCAATTTTAAAATGACGTCAAATTTTGATCAAAAAAAGCAATGAAAAAAAAACTGATAGTTTTTCAAAATACTCATGTAAATTAACATGATTTATGTTTGAGAACTTGCTTTAAGAAATTCCAGTTTGAGTAGGTGTCCCATACACAGGATGCTATGCACAAATAGTTAACAATGAAGAATGAATAGAATTGCATGGTGTGCTTCAAAAATTAGGATATTTTTTACTTTATGTAATCATTCTACATGGTTTTTGATACTGTGAAGCTGTAGATCAAACTACGCAAGGGTATTGTGATTGTAACATCACAATAGCAAATGAATGAGCAGTTACTCTAAGTAGTCGTAAGGGAAAAGTGAGTGGGTGGTATTATTGGAAAAAGAAAAGTTATCTGAAAAAGTTGCACATTTTTAATATTTCACTCGAAAAACAAGTATATATTAGATTTCAAAATGGGAGAAGAGGGTTTTGACTCTTTAATTCCCTTCTGGGTGCACCACCTCTGGCAGTGGCAGTACAAGTGGTGATAAATAAATTGCTGTGCATTCAGTTTTCTTTCCTGCGAAGGCCTAGCCAAGTTGGCGCACATTTGCTGCTGAAGCAGTGAAAATGTATTGTTATTGTGCTGTTTTATGAGAAAATATTTTTGAAGTACGAGTTTTGTTATTAGGAGTTTGAATTTAAAAATGGAAAAATAATTAATCATCGATATATTTTATTGCAGATTGTATTAATTTAGCGATGTCTGCAACTCCTCCCCAAACTGAAAAGCCATTTCATTATACTTACTTGAAGGAGTTCAGAGTGAATCAATGTCCTTTGTTTTTACAACACAAATGTACACAACATCGACCATTCACTTGTTTTCATTGGCACTTTTCCAATCAACGACGAAGAAGACCTTTACGAAAAAGAGATGGCACTTTTAATTACAGTGCCGATACTTATTGTAGTAAATATGATGAAACAACTGGTATTTGTCCAGATGGAGATGATTGCGTTTATCTTCATCGGTAAGTTGCTTTTATTGTATAATAGTTAAGATGATGCTTTATTACCAACATATTTAAGGGTGGTTGGAGAAGACGAGTGATGTGTAGCACCACTAATAATAAGCTGAACTGTTTGTTTTTTTTTTTGTTTTTTTTTATGAAAAGTTTTTAATTGTTGATAATAGTAATAATAATGTGCAATTTGTATTCCCCTTAAGACTTAATCAACAATTCGATGAATCTGACTAAGGGGTTTCCCAGAATAAAATCAACAGCAAAAATCACTACCAACACTATCAAAAATTAATAAATACTACCGCAAAAAACATAACACAGTTGTTCAACATTGGCAATATACTACCGGACTACAGAAAGCATAGCACAATTATTCAATATTGGCAACATCCTCAAAAGCAATATTATCGATAAAAAGTAAGATTACAAATGCACTGATTTCAAAAAGTTAAGAAGCAACATCATTGGTATTTTTTTTTATTCATGGGTTCGTTTTTCTCAGATCTTTTAGTTTGTAAGCACTGCACATGATATGTAAGTGATAATGCAAAAGTTTCTACAATACTGCAGAATCTTGAGTAGCTAGGACTCATATGTCAAATCGTATAGGGTATTTCATAAAGATTCGGGTTTTAAACAGGCTGAGATTCAAAAATCAGAAATAGCTTTTACTTGAAGCAGTTTTGATAAATATGTTTGGGATGTGACATGGTGCAAACTTGAAGCACTGTTAAACGTGAATTTACCAGTATTGTTATTCTATATCTGCTGTCATTTCCAAACCAAAATCATACCTGTAATTTAGAAATACTGGAGATACTGAAAGACGGTATCATTTGCGTTATTACAAAACTGGAACGTGCATACATGAAACCGATTCTAAAGGAAATTGTGTTAAAAATGGACCTCACTGTGCATTTGCTCATGGTTCTAATGATTTGCGACCACCAGTGTATGATTATCGGGAGCAACAAGGCCAAGAGAATACTGCTTCCCCTTTATCCATTAGTTCAAGTGAGCAACAAAAGCAAGAAATCGTTAATTTGGCTGAAAAAATTGTTAATGAAGATCCAAAGTGGCAGGAAGCAAATTATGTTTTGGGAAATTATAAAACGGAACTGTGCAAGAGACCACCGCGCTTGTGTCGTCAGGGCTATGCTTGCCCCCAATATCACAACACCAAGGATAAAAGAAGAAATCCAAAGAAGTTTAAGTATAGGTACGAATTTTGTGATGATTTTCTCTGGGGTTTATAGGAGTTGGTGTTCAAGTAATATAACTACTTATTGTACCATTTTGCTTACATGTTGTGAAAGTATTATGTTGGATTTTTTTGGTAATTTTAGTTTTTATTAAGGCTAGCACGATGTTTTCAACCATAAGTGCGGAAGAAGCGTACAGTAATCAATCGCATTTGCAAAGTTTACTCTAATACTTTCTTCCTTTTTTGATCTTTTCGCTAATCATTTTTAAGGAATTTTCTTCAAATCAGCCACCATGCTCACATATTTGGAGATCATCCATTTTGTATACGATCTACCTTTTAAAAGATAACAGTGTTATGTCTCTGTCAAGGATACAAAGGCACAATGCCCATTGTCCAATTCAGCTTAATTTCAAGCCAGCATTTCTTCCTGATTAAAAACTTTGTGGGTTTAATTCAGAGACACCTTATCAGCATTTTCAAGATATATGATGCTTTTTTGTTGTTCGTATTTCGTCCGTACTTTTTTGAGCTCAACTTTGCTCAAGCGCAGTGAGTAATCACTGAAATGAGTCAGGGAATGTCAGCTCTGCGCTGGTTTGCACCAAAATAGTTTCGAGTCTAATTACGACGGTCAGAATGAGTCATGACAAATTAGCACCACTGAGAAATGCTTTTTACCTAAAAATGCAATCAATACGTTCAAAAAGCTGAATGACGCTAATAGCAAACAGCTGCTGCTTCATTAAGTTTCGGCATAAAGGGGGGGAACTTACCTGTATTGTTTTAATTGTGTCTAGACAATAAGGCAATTACTTTCTTCGTAAAACTGTTTTAGGTAATTACATAAGTAGGTTGATATATACTGATACTGTGTTTAATGTTTATGCTACTTCTTAAATTTTTCTTTACATGTACAATTTTGAAAATAAATGCAACACCATTTATTTAGGTCAAGTCCCTGCCCCACTGTTAAGCAAGGAGATGAATGGAAAGACCCCACATGCTGTGAAAAAGGTGATAATTGTCAGTATTGTCATACTAGAACTGAGCAACAGTTCCATCCTGAAATTTACAAAAGTACCAAATGCCATGATATGACACAAACTGGATATTGTCCTCGTGGACCATTTTGCGCATTTGCTCATGTAGAGCAGGAGATTCGAGTAATTGAAGATTTGCCAAATTCGCCGCCGTTAAATATTGGGTCGTTTAATCAGGTGCCTGCTGAAAGTGCCTTGACAAATGTAACAGAAGTTATTGAGCCAAGAAATTTTGCTGGAGTTGTTGCCGAAGGAGGAATGTCTAATGCAAATAAAACCCTTCGGAATAGTAGTTTGGCTTGGGGAAATTTTAATGCCAATATCAAGCAAGATGTGTCTGATAGCACTCACAGTTTGTCGAAGTCGTTTGGAATGGATAACAAAACCATTCCACCGAACTCCCCATCTCCACTGTCAAAGAAAATAGGAACTCCGAAAACAATGGCAAGTAGTGTTTCATATTCAAAAGCGCCTGGTTCTGAAAGAGCTGGAAGTAATGATCAAAATATGCCAAATGCAGGACCTTTTGGTAGTATAGGAAGCAATAGTGCATGGCCTTCTCTGACTGTTTCTCAAACGGCTCATGTAATAGGAAGTTATTCAAGTACCAGTTCTTCACCCTCAACTTTGTTGCCAAGACACCTCAACTCGTTGAATAGTGATGCTGCTCCATTTTATCCAGCTGATGAAACTGTTGATTCTGTTGTTGGATCTGCGTTAAAGGACCTCGATGAATTAAAAATTGATGATAGAAATGGTGATAAAGGCTTGTCTACTAACATATGGGCACATAATAGGTCTTCTAGCCATGATAACAGTTTGTCTGGTTTGTTTCCAATGTCTGATCCCGTTAATATACCACAAGAGCAAAGTTTAAAAGAAAACGTACAGCGTGGCTTATCATCTTTGTCTTCACCTGTGTTAGGATCTATGGAGTTTCCTAGCGCAGGATCTATGTCTGGAGGAGGCAGATACTTCCCTATTCATCAGTCTTCTTCACTTGTCTGCTCAATGGGACAGCATGGATTAAGCTCTTCTATTGGAAGCGGAATTATATCGATGTCTGATTTGGAAAAAATGCAACTTAAGTGTAAACAATGGGAAGAATCTTGGAATCAAGCCAAAGCAGCTTGTGATGCTTGGAAGCGAGAAGCTACGGAAGCTAATGAAAGAGCTCGTATGTCGAAAGAGCGCTATCAAATGGTTAGAGAAAGATGTCAATTACTTGAAAGCAAATTAAACGTAAATGCAGGTGGGGATAGCGACAAGAAATGTCCGTTCTTGCATCAACAATATGAAATAGATGATCTTCGAAAATTTCCAGTGGCGTCTCTTAAACAGTTACAGACTAAATATAAAGCTGATCTTGAAGTGCTTGAGAAGCTTATTTGGGAAATGCTTTGGAAACCCCAGCAAAAACATTAATTAAGACTTCATTTGTAAGTAAGACTCAAATATGTTTAATTGATTCTTTTGTGATGAGCTAACTTATAAATACTTATATAGATTCACTTTTTGTTTAATTCAATTTTGTAAATATCTGTTTTAAGTATTCTGTCGTCATGGGTAAACTCACCAAAACTTTTCATAGGCATTGACATTACAACGATTGATCTTCACATGTCTGGTTTTTTTTTTTTTTTTTTTTTATGATAAGTATCGAGTCCAACCGGGCGATGAATAATTAGGCCTTCTGTGCACTGGTTGATCATGTGTTATCGGGTGCAAAATAGGGTTCAATTAATTAGTAATCAAAAACATTTTACAGATTTTTAAATGGTTCATCTCAATTATTGATTGGTTACGGTGTTTTTGTTTTTGAAAGGTTTTTTTAACTGAAAGGGTGGAATTGATTATCGGATGAATCAAATGCATTTTGAAAGTTTAATAGCTCAGTGGTCAATTACATGTTACTAATTTCAAAGGTGCAGAAAAGCTATTTGGATTGCTTAAGATATGAGGGTAATTTTGTAGATTTATGCTATACGCTCGGCTGCAGCCTGTTGTAACCTTGTTTTATGCCTCGATTTTTTGGCCACCCACAACAATATAGTTGTTTTGGTAACAAAGAGTCGGTTTGGTTTGTAACACTGCTGCCGGTGTTGCCAGGGTTGTTTTAGATACGATTATTATCTTTCATTTTTGTTGTTTTGCTTTATTCGTTAGCACTAAAATCGAAAATTTTTATTTTCGTACTTTTTGTTGTCTGTATGGGTAATTGTGTGTTGCTGCTGATCTGGCAGTGATTATGTGATGATAATTCAGCAAATTTAATCTAAAAAAATCGCAATGTGGCTATGGTACTGCAATTTTAAGTTAAAATTGTTTTATGACAGGACTTATATTACAATTTATGTAAGCAAAAATTACTAAAATACCACCACCAAATTTGTGAGTAAATGATGGGATATCAGCTATGGTAAAGTAACAATTACTGTTTCTGTATAAAAGCTTTTTGAAAATGATCATTAATACTATCTTTAAAGTACTGTAATTACCATTATTTTAACTTCGTTGTCTTGAAGAATACTAGCAGGTAGATTTTAATTTGGGTAAGATCAATGTGATAAACACAACAAACTGTGAATGCAGTCAGTTGTTGTTATTTGGCCGTCAGCCAGCTTTGCGGCCAAAATTAATATGGAACTGATTTGCTTTTCCTAGGTCAGTCATGGAAACGCAGTAGTCTTTTGTGCTATGTTGGGCTTTATAGTGTGCGTGTGCTTCAGTTTCATCGTTTTGTTATTTGTTAATAATCTGATTTTTTCAAATTTTCTTTTACAAAATTACCAACTTTTTTGCAACAACACTCTTTTTGTACTATTAGAATTAGCTCTGTAAGGCCCTTGTAGAATTATGTGATTGGTGGACAACACACTCACTACATCTTGTGTATTCTATGCTAAACCAACAATTTTTTAGGTTTTAGAAATAAAAAGATTTCTTCTGAATTGATAAATAGCTTGGAATCTTAGGGTAACGGCCTGTAATTAGTTCGAACCAAGTATATAAACTCTCAAATGTACGCTACAAAAGTTTATAGACAAAACAGTCGTGGCCTCGCTTACTTAAACAGCTTCCAACTTAACTTGCTCAGATAATGCTCCAATATTACTGAGAACAGGTGTAAGTGCATTACGTAATTTGTTACTTGCAGTAGTTCGATGTATTATTTTCTAGGTCTTAAGCTGTTACACTAGGAAGTATAGCTGTGTAAGACCCTGGTTTTTAGTTTATTCTTTAAAGTTACGAACCAGTGATTGCTAATTTCTTTTCACCTTAATTTTTACACTTTTTAATGACGATTGAGTAGACAGTATGTCGAATAAATTTGGGTGGACAAATACTTAGTTAACACTTTTAACAAAATCAAGTGCTAAAAGTTGCATGTTTTATTTGAATTTCTTCAACAATGTTAAATACAGCAAGACAAACTTTTGATGTCATTTTGATTGCGTTTTGGCAGAAAACGATTTTGGATAATTTTTAATGAAATTCGGCCGTTAGATTAACTCTCCAAATTTTCTGGAAAATTGGAGCTCTTTGAAAAAGGTGCAAAATTTAAAACATCGATACTTGAGATTAAAAATTTTAATTGAGCATTTTAATTGAGATTAAAAAGTTCATTCCTTATTGCTAGTCTCTTTTCTATAGATGGGCTCTCTGTTGTGTGTTATGATTAGTACGACTGCCTTAGCATGAGAGTGTTTAAGTGACTAGTACAACTAAGTGCGCAATAGTGTTTGTGTACCTTTTTTTTTTTCTTGTACTTTCTGGAGTTTTAGTGGATAACCATTGTGCTATGTGTATTTGGACTCATCAGATTTTTAATAACGAAACATTTGGTAAAACACTGCTTATGGTTGTAACTGGTTTGTTAAAATGTTGCAGCTGCGTTTTTTTCAACACGTCTGTTTTCTCTGCATTGGAATTGGTGCGATTCCTCTTGTACTGTTGTCTCAATTAGCTTGCAAAAGTGACTTTAATGAGCTTATTACACACTAATAAAGCTTTATCTCATGTATCACTGTTACAGTTTTTTCGAAAGCGTAAGACTAACCTGACGATGCTGTGCTGAGCCAGGTCTGACGCAGAATGTGACTAAAGCAGGCAAGACCGCTTAATCGAATGATTTTTTTTCTAAGAAAGCACTCTGTGTTAAGCTTCCCTGTATGTTGGAAATTGAGCGCCTTTGCATCTTTCCGCAAGAATATGCTGTCAAATGTATTCAAATCATCACTCTGCAGTGGGAAGAGTTCACTTAACCGACGCAGCACTTCAGAGCAAAGGGTGAGCACAATTTATTAGCTCTTGAAGATCACGCACTAAGTCGCGGGAATATAACCGCCAACCCGTGAGAAGTGACTTTCTAATGAAGCAAGCGTGCAAAAGGCAATATTGATGTTTAGCTTCTTAATTACCAGTAGAATACGGCAAACTGAAAACTTTTGCCATCAGAAAAGCATTGCCAATGTGCTTTTTTTACGAGCAGAAAGTAAATGCAAATTGCTCAATACCCAACACCAACTTCTAAATTATGAAGTGCATGGCGTACAACTCATTAAAACAAAACAAAATATTCAACAAAACATGTAACGAATTTGCATTGCATTAATTCCAATTAACTGAGAGTGAGAGTGCGATATATCATGTGCAGAAACAAACAAATTACAGAGAAACAATTAAATAGGCCTACGGACCAGTTATTCCGCAATAAAACTGTTCCAGGCTCGCAACTGTTGCACAACAGCAACATACAGTCATCATCGAAAGAAAATGTTGACGTAATAAGCAGCAAAAATCAACCGCGAATCTAAATTCAAACACATAATTACTCTATACTGCATTTACGTAGTTTTTTTTACCAAGAGATGCGTCGCATAAACATAAGTGCATGGCACGATAAGTTTATAGAAATAAAACTGCAAAATCAATTGAAAAGAACGGTGCCAACCTGTCCAAACTTCGTAAATATGCCATTTAAAATTCATCGAAAAATTGCCAGGAACAGCACAGATCTACGATAAAAAGAAAATGCTATCGCAAAATAAATCACAATCTGAGTTGAGCTTCGAACGTTCCTCCTGGCGACTTCGACCGTCGTTAAATCGACTCTTCAACCCACAACGCCAAGCAAACATAGCATTGCTGTTATTCTTGACCCAAGAATTAGTTGTTATTTCTTTTACGACTTCGAAGACTGTGGACTAACACTCTTAATAGCATCTCCCAGTTCTTCCAAATTCTTCAACAGATCAGCCATGTTTTCATCATGTAATTGTCTATCTGCTTCGGAATCCTCCAAGCCTTCGTAATTGACTTTCGCATCTAATCCAAAATGCTTTCTAGCAATTGTGCCCTGCGTGAAACAAATCTGTGTTATAGCGTGACAACACATCCTCGCATAGGCCGAATCAACCCATGTACTACTCTACAGGGCATGCTTTCTGGGTTCTGCTGGCTCAAGTCAGTTGAAGGCGATCACGATGGACACTGGTTCTGCTGGTCCAAGTCAAAGTCTATCACGATAGACACTGTATAGACAAATGAGCCTGATCTGTTAACTGTAAAATACTTTTATCAAAGACAAAGCAACAACAACACCTGGTTAAATTATTGACTACTTTTGATACCGAAAAACGCCGAATGAAGGATTACAATCCCGGTGATTCTACACACTCCCAGCAGTTCACAGCAAACACTGTTTTGGTTTCCCCTTGCTTAAAAATCGAAAATTCAGTTTCAAATAACTCGCGGCAGTTTTCTGGGCAAAAACTATGCTGAAATCAACATTTTGCTGATAAAAAAAGCATGCACTGAATACCTGCATGTGTCGTATTGTCTCCATTTGATCAATAGCATTTTGATCTCCAAACGCTTTTAATTTCCCAGCACGAAAGGACGTCATGAGGTTTTCTAAATTTTGCTTCATGGAATGAATATCAGCTATATCAACCAAAAAGGAAACGCTCGATTGAGGAGAATGCATATTGATCTTTCCATTGGTTTTACTACCAATACTTTCCAAGTCTTTTCCCTTGAAAGCTGAGTCCGACATATTTGACATCTTTAAAAAGTTAGAGCAACCGATAAGATATTTATAAACTCATTTTTCAATTATTGTAGGCCTAGTACACGTATTCCTGAAAATATTGAACAATATCAAAAGCTTCACATCAAAGGTAAAAGTTTAAGATAGTGCTGGAGTATCTTAGTAACGAAACAAAGACTTCGGCGTGATCGACTTGGGATTCAGACAGGGTTTTACAGTTCGAGTTGGGGCTATGATTTGAGTTAGAGTTTGGGATTGATTTAGGGCTCGGGGTAAGAGTTTCAACGTCAAGTACGTTTCAGCAAGTTGTACCACACCAAGTCGGTCACGTCGAACAGTAACGCACTTTCTTATTCAAGTTGTGTTCACGATCACACAGCAACTTTAAACTGCATGTAGCGTAACTTTGATAATCTTAACTGGCACCACACGAAGCAGAAGCAAAGTCAACATGTAATGGGGCATGCGTTGCAAGTCAACATGTAAACCTTCAGTTTCCACACAGGGGCGGATCCAGAAAATTTTGGTGTGGGGGGATAAAATTTGGAATTGGATTGAATGCTAACTAAGTACAAAGAAGTTAGACCCTCAAAAGGCGTAAATAAGCCTTTTGAAAAATGTTTTCATGTCTCCACACAGGGGCGGATCCAGAAAATTTTGGTGGGGGGGGATAAAATTTGAAATTAGGTTGAATGCTAACTAAGTACAAAGAAGTTAGACCCCCAAAAGGCGTAAATAAGCCCTTTGAAAAATGTTTTCATGTCTGGGGCGTATTCAAAAATTTTTTCAGGGAAGGGCACTCAATTTCGACATTTTTTTAAGTGCAGAGTTTCGGCAGAATTATTTTGAAGCACATTGAGAATAAAAGAGGCTTCAGGGGGTTAACGGGGCATGCTCCCCCGAAAAATTTTTGAAAATTTACATACTGTAGTGGCCATTTAAGTACTTTTTGAACAATTTTTAGGCAAAATTTGTTTAAACTCTTTGCCCCTAATTCTGAATGTTGAACCAAATATGATGCAGTTTGTTCGTACATTTTCGATTATGCGTGCTTAGGGCGTAAGGCTTATTGTTATTGAGAAGGTTCGAAATTATGGAAAAGTTGTATTCATTAAAATCATGTTTGAAAATGGCTGGTGAGGGGGATGCATCCCCCACACCCCCCCCTGGATCCGCCCCTGTCTCCCCAATGCAGAACGCTCATACACTAGAATTAACATCGTCTTCATAAAACAAACCTTTTGATGCTAATTCACAAGTGTAAACGCATAGATTATACTATCAGCTAATCTGAAGTAACGAAAACAAACACTTTTATCAGCAACACAAAAACAACGAAGCCAGTGGTTTTCAAAAAGCAACTAACATCTAAATCTGTATAAATTGACGGAAACAACACAACGCTAAACAGGTACTTGTGGTAGGCGAGCATGGTTTTCTCAGCTTTTTCGCAACAAAAGGAGTGAAATCTGACATGGTTTACCAGCTAGTATCGCGAATGAGTCATAGATCTTTTGTATCGAATTAGAATCACAGATAGACCGGACTTGAAGCTTGAAAACTTTAGTTTGATGATGTTAGAACAGGGTTTTTCACCCTTGTTTTGCTCAAGGCCCATTAAAATGATAGAAATACGGCGGTGGCCCATTTACTTTTATCAAAAAGCATAAAATCAGTGTAACAGCTGAATTAGGGAAGCTGGTGTTGCTTTCCAGTCAAGCTCTGAGGCCCATTAAAAACAGTGCCGTGGCCCACATCGGAGTCATGGCCCATAGGTTGAAAACCTCCGGGTTAGAATAACCTCAGTTATTGCAATTTGTCAAAGGCGTCTGATATTAACGAACCATTATAGCCATAAACAAATTTAATAGGTATTGGAATTGACGAAAATTGTTACGTATGTAAGCCTGGCACATTCCCACACAAAACTTCTTTAAAATGTAATGATTGGAAAAGGTTGACCAGAAACATTTTTACTGAAGCATCCAATAAAAACTAAGTAAATCAAGGCAAATATGAGAAAAATTTTTAACCTCACTTTCAGTGAAAAGTCGCAATAGCATTTTTGAAGCATATAAAGGCAAAAAAGTGCTAAATTGGTTATAAGCAACTTTTGTTGTCTCTGAGGTAGGCGTTGTAGCACGAGCACAGTATCTTACATGACATTTTTGCATGAAACTTTACCTAATGCATTCAGCACAAAAGTACCTGTGGAACCATACCAAAAACGAAAAAAGTCATGGCAGAAAACTATAGACAACGGGGTGTACTAAAGAGGTATACCACATTTGACGGAACTAATCTCAGCGTACATAATGAGACGCGGGGTATTTTGAGCACAACAAATCATTGCAAAAAATTACGGCATTAACCATAGCGCCATTCCAAACAAGTCGCCACCGTTAAGTTATTCCAAAAGTCGGCGTCAAACTGACAAGCACCGAAGTACCTGCACCAAAATCAGTTGCGCAATGCTTTTACATAAAAGCAAATAAACAAGAATATTCAGGAAGTGTACATAACTGCATTTAAACCAAGGTCCAGCCAATAAAAATCACGCTCCTAATTTCAGCATTTTGCGCTTTTTAAATTTTTCTCAGAAGGAACATAGCAACTAAGTCAGATAAAACAGCGTCAAGCCTAATATCACATTGCCTTCGAAGAAATTCAAACTATAATTGCATCACAAGCAATAAACACTAACGAATTGCGTGCGAAAAATAAGTTGCAAAACGGCAAATAGATTGGCTTTTTCACAACCCTAAGGTGTACTTAAGAGCCTAGGTGTCCAATTAAATTTGTTCCTAAAAATCCTACTTCAGGTTCGGATTTAGTTGTTTCGCATACAAATGGTACATCATCAGGGTTTGGAAGATCTCCAATTAAAGTTAGTGTAGATCCAGGAATAATGTTTAAACTTCCAATAGTGGCAGTATTGTCCGATAAAAACACATTATTTAGCCACAGATTTTGATCGAAAGGAGGTATAGAAAACAAACCCATTATTTTAATTTTTAACTGTTGTAAAGTGAGATTAGATGAAATATTACTCAGTTTTTTCTCTCCTCTTGCACATCGACGTGATCTAGAGTTCCGCTGCCCAACTAGTGAAGTACACTCCTCTTTATCTGATGAGGAGCAGCTAATAGATTGAACCATTTCTAGAACTGATTTGGTAGATTTAAGAACATAAATATCTGCATCATCATATACTTGTAACTTCTTCTTTTCTTCAACTGCAAGGCCTCTTATGCATTCAAGGCACAGACAGGGATGAATTGAAATGTCTACATTGCTCTTAGCAAAATTTTCAGAGTCACCGGACTTGATTAAAACTGAAGGACCTACAAGGTCATTACTACTCATTTCAGCATCACTGTTCGATTTGGTATCAAAGTTTATCAAGCTAGTTACAAGCGACGGGTCAATTTTTTTTAGCACGACCGCACAAGGCTTTAAGTTTCTTTTCTCCACATATATTGGAAAATCAACTTCGAAATTCTCTTTTATGAAATTCCATTCATTTTCCCACAACATAACACAAGGTGGTAAAGAATTTTTATTCATGTCACACTTTAAGTCCATGGGCACTGACAAATACGATGGTAAATCATATAAGAGCATTTCATGCCGACATAGAAAAACGCTATTTTTAATCGCGCAAACAGGAGAGCATTTCGTCGGAGACCGAATAAAATCCCGCCAAGCATCAACAAATTTTCCGCTTACAATGTAGTATCTTTCACTTGCACTTTTCTGCACATTATTTTCCGATGAGGTCGGGTAAACAGGTCGACTTTTATTCATATACAACTGGTAAAGCGCATTTTTCTGTTCATTAGCTGTAAGTTTCAAACTTTGAATAGCTTCTTCATTTTCTCGGGCATCATTCAAGCATATTGAACACTGGACACAGGTTTCAACCGAGAAGACGTGACTATCAGGAAAATAGTTCAATAAAATATCCCATATAATTTTTGGCACAACCAGTGCAGTATTCAGATTCATCGTCAAGTTCTTGTGGGAGCAAAGCAAATCAGAATTGAACTTAAATTGTTCTTGCAAGTCAGACTGGTCTGAACTTAATTCATCATTGGCTTCAACTTGATCCAAAGATTTCAGCTCATACTTTTTCTTCAAATTCTTTAAAGCAAGTACTTTCCACTTGCGAAAGGACAATCTTCCAACGTAGTAGCAGTCAACAGAACTTTTTGAAGGATTATTCTCAAATACTTCCAAGGTTTCACCCACTATCAAGCTGTCATTGCTCACTTTTCGCTTTCCTTGAAGCAACATGCAGTGACTATAGACACATTCTCGACAAAGCTCATTGTTTAAACGAAAAGCTTTCTCATTACCAGCAAAAATGACATCAGCAGCAGTTTTTGGAATGTACTTCAAAAGATTTAGACTGCTCAAGCTCAAGTTCCCATGTGAGCATAAAAATTTGGACGTTAAAGTTGGTTGTGCTGCTGTTAACTTTCCATGATTCAAGTAATCTTTCAAACCAGCCGTAGGAATCCATTCACCAATGGTAAAATCTTTCTGCAAAAGTTCGACCAAATTTCTCATTTTAGATTCCAGCTCCAACTTTTCCTTGTGAAGTTGTTGCGCTTTAGTGTAATTTTCTGCAATGCTTGCTTCAAATCTAGAATTGGCTTCATTCACAAAACGAGCAATGCTTTCTGGAACTTTTAAATTCTTGTCAACATTTTTTGTGTTTTTTGTATACACCAGCATGTACACATCTTTTGATGAATGCCTTCCTTTGGCCATTTTTGCTTTTTTTGGTGGAGAACCTTCAGCTACATCATTCCAAATATCATCATCAGCATTGCTGCTACCAAGATCAAGTTTCTTGCCTTTTCTTATTTTAGCAACAACTTCATCATTAAATTGAAACCAAGAATTACTTGTGGGGTCTTTTATATGAGCAACATAATGGCCAGAAGAAGCAAGTAAGCCTCTATGAAGCAAAACAGCAGAGAGATGATAGATCATGCTTGAATTATCATTTTCATTAGAAGTCACAAAAGCAGAAAAGTCCAAGGTTTCGGGAAATGACAAATTTGTGTTCACCTTATGCTTCCTTTGAGTAGCTCTATCATAAACAAACCTAAGCAATTGAATGCTTAAAGTAGGCGGAAGTTCTTTCAACACAATTTGTCTCACAGCATCTTGCTTTGATAGGCAAACATCACAAAAATATTGATTATCTTTTTCAAGCTGTTCTTCTTTTAAAAAATCCATAAGAGCACTTTTTAAATCTTTATGTCCCTGTATATGTAAATCCAACTCATAAAATTTCGCCGGAGTTTCAACAACACTATTGCACTTCAAACATTTTGTGACATAGGCATACTTGCCACTAAACTGACTTTGAATCACCTGTGACAGACCAGGCGTCGTCTCCAGTAGGCACATAAAAAGTTTGGAAAATTCTTGGGCATCTTGCTGCAGATTTTTGGGGAGTCCAAGGCAATTGATGAACGAAGTAGGATCAACCGATTTAGAAAAACTGTTTTGTAGCAAACCAAACATTAATTGTAATTGCCCACATATTGTTTGGGGAAAACCATTATCATTAGTTGAAGCATGGTCTTCTAAATCATAAATGGCTCTACGAAAATCAATATTATAAAACCAAAGTTGCAGATAAGTGTTAACATAACATGTTGCACCAAGATTTTGTAATCCAACCAATTCCCCATCTGCACGACGACCTTCATTTAACTCCTTTTCAATATTCTTTAGATAGTCCTCACTTTCAGTGGCAAGAGAAGGCTTAGCCCACAGTGATGCACCAAGACCATGTAAACAGCAAGGATTACCAGCAGTGTTTTTTCTGCAAGTATTACATTTTGGTAGTAGTAGTCGATAAGCAGATTTTAAGTCATGATCACTCACAGATGCATCATTCTTTTCAGTCCATTGCCATGCCAAATAATCAATAGTTTTATTTCCCTTTTTACCCATTAGAATTTTCTGTTATATCTAAAAGTAACCATATAAAAATAAAATTGTAGTCAAAGTTTGAGGATCTTCAGTACCTGAGAAGAAGAAAGTCATCTATGGCACTGTCAGAACAAAGCACATATATGATGTACCGTAATAACAATTTTCATAAAATTTTAAAAGTTAAAAACTCACTAGTTTCTTTCCCCTAGACTAATGGATTTACCACGTGAGGTTCTTATTCAAACAGAATTGAATAGAATTTCAGATTTTATTGGAATAACAACCTTAACTGATGAAGTTGATAGGGGGAAATTGCCAGTAGATTCATGGGTGCCTGCAGGGGGGGCAGGAAAGTGAGGACTATCTAAAGAATAGTGATTTTGAGTGAGAAATGCGCAACAGCACAGTAGTTTTAATATATTTTATTTTAGTTATAATATGCACAACAAAGTTTGATGCAAAGCTAAAAGTTCCAAATTAATATGCACACACAAGTGGGCGTATGTAGAGGGGGCAATTCGGCACTTGCCCTCTGATTTTGATCGAGAAGTGCACAATATATTGCTCCATAGCTTCAATGGGTTTTATCTTGGTTGTAAAAATGTGCAACAAAATTTGATGTCAAAGCTGAAGGAGCTAAGCAAGATTAGGCTACCAGAACATTAATAAAAACAATTGCAAAAACTTTTGGGTGAAATCAGGTGATCTTTAAAAATCCAAAATAGGCGATATGCCTATGGTGAAAGAGTTTGGGCTGGAGAAATTTTACTGTTAAGGTTTTAAAAGCTTTAAAAAATGCTAAAGGTGAATTTTTTAAGGACTAAACCCAAAGCCTCCTTCTATTCGCTTCATTAAATTTACAAGCATACTTTGAACTATTTATCGTTTTTTTTTTTTTTTGATGCAATATCAACTGAGAGATTGATTAAGAGGGCTGCTGCAGTATGCTCAGCAACCACATTGCCTGCAACTTTTTAATTCAAAGTAACCTTGTTGCAAACTAACTTATAAGAAGCCAATAGAAGGAGGCGTTGGTCTTACCCCTGCAAAAAAATTACACCAAGTATTTTTGTAAAGTTTTAGATGGTTCACACAGAAGCCGATAAAAAGTATCGTCACGACTCACCACCATATATGCGAATCACACACCAAAATTTAACTGTATCATGTGTAAATTTTCAAATAGCCTATCTTTATTAGAAGAATAGTAATAGCAGTTTAGTGTCATGCTCACAAGTAATTCCTACAATAAATTATGATGATATGTCACGAGAAAGCGACGGATGCGTTATGCCTAGGACAAATCCAGACTCGCTTAGAAGTTGCCATCGTTTGTGAGTTTCCGCTTGAACTTTATTTCCAACTTCTTTGATTTGCTGCTTGTTAAATTCCACCAAGCAGAGATATATAATTGTCATAAAGCATCTTATCCAAGGACGCAAGAACGAGGCTTGGGTGGGAATTGAACCATCAACCTTGTGATCACAGCTGTCATAAAAACAATGTTCCAAACCACTTGGCCATGGTGTAATGTTCCAAACCACTTGGCCATGCTGTAATGTTCTGATGAATACAATTTTTTTATAATTTCAAACCTCTTTGACAGAGATAAGCCTTACAAACCTCTTCGACAGCATAATTGAAAATGTGTGAACAAAATGAATCATATTTGGCGAAGCACTCTGAATTAGGGTCAAAAAATTAAAACAAAAATTGCCTAAAAATTATTCAAAAAGCACTAAAATACTGAAATAGCCATTACAACATGTAAATTTTTACACATTTTCAAAGGGAGCATGCCCCCCAACCCCCCTAGATTATATCTTGTTTCTCAATTAGCTTGAAATCAGTTTTGCCAAAACAAATATGCTTGAAATAAATGTGGAAATTATGGCCCACCCCTTTTAAAATTTCACACTGCGACACTGGGCCTATGATGAATTGCCTTTTCATCCTATGATGTTGATTGAAATCAAATCAAGCAGATAGACTGACACCATAAAACATTAACTTGACCAACCAAAAATTTGCCCCCACTGCAAAAAATTCTGCGGGTGCCCATGAGTAGTCTAGATTGTAGACTAGTGAGTTTTTAGATTTTTATGTATATATACTTTCTAATGATTTGTAATCTAAATAAAATTAAGGTGACTTCCTATTTATACTGATACTTAAAAGCATAGAGTTAGAGGTAAACGGTCAGTTGGTCAAAAGTACAACAGGTACCGGTACATTGTTCCATAAACTGATAAAGCTCAGAGCTAGTAGCTGTTACTTAAACCTAAATTTGAGCAAGTCTAATCAACTCTGCAAATGCTTGTTTCATTTAGGTAGAGTCTATTTTGCCGTCAACGGCAAAATGCTGGTAGCTTTTAGGTCTATTTTGCCGTAAGTGATGTTGTGGGTTTTTAAGCGCCATTTTGCGCAAGATTGCCATGACTTCTCGATAGCTCAGTGGATAGAGCGCAGCGTATACTGGGAAGCGCTGCACTAGTTTTGGGTTCGATTCTCTTCTCAGCTTTGGTTCGGATCGTTTCGATTCAATTCGAATTTGTGTGACCTGGGGATAACAATCGAGTTTGTGAAGACAGTAGAATAGAATAAGATGTAATATTCGTGTGACATGGGCAGTGTTCCCTCTAGGATTTTGACTAGTGCGAATTTGCCCAAATGATAGCCTAAATCCATTGAAATTTTTGAACATTTCACTACTTTGAGGACCCTTTTTACAATTTTTTTGCACTAAATTTGCTTTTCCAAGATTCAAGCTACAGTCTTGCATTAAAATATTCAAGTTTTTTGGTCAAGTTTTTCTGTTTTGCATTTAATAATATTAATTTCTTGTTCAAAATCAGTAAAATTTGCCCAAAAATTTCGCATTTTTCTCAAATTTCTCACTCTAGAGGGAACACTGGACATGGGGTAATGTAGTCTAGCTGCGGCAAAATAGACCTAAAAGCTATTACCATGTCACTAACAGCAAAATAGACACTGCCTCTCATTTAATGATTTAAATCAGTAATATTTCGAATCTACCTTGTCTCACCCATTAATCTAGCTTCTGCACAACCAGCCCAATACAAAAACAACAAGCCAAGGCCCAATAACATTCTGTATATACCGGTACATGGTATACTGGTAGGCTAGAAAATTAAAAAAGAAGTTTGACAAGCACGTTGTCAGCTTAATAGGCTATCTCATTCTTAAAAATGAAAACTCTATTTTAGTTTACAAGGATTTTCTCCAGTAGCCTACCGGTATCTATCACATATAATAGGCTAATACAAAAACGCCCGCACCCGAACCGACAAAGTCATTTGTGAATTTCTGGGCCAAATTTCAATCTTGCCTTTGAAAAACCGTTTTCCGGCGGTCCTACTAAAAACCACAAAGAAATGAAAACACTGCAAAGGACGACAAAAAACTTTAAATTCGTTACTAAACACCGCAAAGAACAACAAGGACTTGAAATTATGATCTCGAATACAACAAGAAACCACAAAGGACTTAAAATTAGTTACTAAACACCGCGAAGAACGACAAAGGACTTGGAATCATAGTCCCGAACATAACCAGGAACGACAAAGGACTTCAAATTAATTACTGAACATCGCTAAGAACGACAAAGAACTTGGAATCATAATCTCGAATATAACTAGGAACGACAAAGGACTTTAAATTAGTTACTAAACACCGCAAAGAACGACAAAGGACTTGGAATCATGACCTCGAACATAACAAAGAACGACAAAGGACTTTAACCTAGTTACTAAACACCACAAAAACGACAAAGGACTTGGAATCATGATCTCGAACATAACCAGGAACGACAAATAAGGACTTTAAATTAGTTACTAAACACCGCAAAGAACGACAAAGAACTTGGAATCATAATCTTGAACATAACAAGGAACGACAAAGAGCTTTAAATTAATTACTTAACACCACAAAGAACGACAAAGGACTTGGAATCATGATCTCGAACTTAACAAGGAACGACAAAGGACTTAGAATCATGATCTCGAACTTAACAAGGAACGACAAAGGACTTTAAATTAATTATCAAACACTGCAAAGAACGACAAAGGATAGCAAAGTATAGTGATTTCATCTCGAAGCTTTTCGGCTGACACTCATCGGGAGAAGATCGTCAGAAATCAGGAAACTAAAATGCAAGTCTTGTGTATCAAGAGAGAGAAAGAAAGAGAAAAAGAAAAGAGAAAAGGAAAAAAGGAGGGGAAAAGCACTGATTGGCCAATCAGTGGGTTGGGGTCGAGGAGGTCATAGGAGTTGGGGGTAGGGGTCGAAGGGGTTGGAGTTGGGGTCGGAGGAGTTTGGATCGAGGGGCCGAGCTGGGATCGGGGAGGTCGGAGGGGTTGGGGTCGAGAGGGTGGGGTCGGGGGGAGTTGGGGTTGGGAGGATGGGGTCAGGGGATTGGTTCGGAAGGTTGGGGTCGGGGAGATTGGGGCTAGGGAAGTTAATTGGGATCAGGGAAGACTTGGGTCGAAAGAGTCGGGGTCAGGGGTGTTTAGTAACTAATTTAAAGTCCTTTGTCGTTCCTTGTTATGTTCGAGACTACGATTCCTAGTCCTTTGTCGTTCTTTGCGGTGTTTAGTAACTAATTTAAAGTCCTTTGTCGTTCCTTGTTATGTTCGAGATTATGATTCTAAGTCCTTTGTCGTTCTTTGCGGTGTTTACTAACGAATTTAAATTCCCTATTTGTCGCAGAGTTGGAACGAGTCACCCCTTTTGATGACTCGAGTCGAGTCACTTGGGGTTCTGCTCGAGTCGAGTCTTTTGAAGAAAGTGACTCGAGTCGAGACTTTTGTGAAAAAAAGGAAGATGACTCGAGTCGAGTCACTAAAAAAAAGTGACTCGAGTCGAGTCTTGAAAAATGCAGTTGATGAATTCAATTATGTTTGTCAGTCCGTCTCCGTAGTCCGTACTCCTTCTTTAGTCTTGTTGCCTTACAAAACCCATCTTATTTAACGTACCGGACTTCCGTTTGTTAACTATGATAACTGCATGCAAGCAAAGATTCTACAAACAGTAAGCAAGTTTGCTGGCTTCTTGATTGAGAATAATCTGAAAGTGACTCGAGTCGTAAGGACAAAATTCGAATCGAGTCGAGTCATTTTTAGAAAAGTGACTCGAGTCGAGTCATTTCCGAAAAAAATGAAAGCGACTCGAGTCGAGTCCGAGTCACTAAAAAATGCGACTCCAGTCCGACTCGAGTCGAGTCACTGACTCGAGTCGTTCCAACTCTGATTTGTCGTTCCTTGTTATGTTCAAGATTATGATTCCAAGTCCTTTGTCGTTCTTTGCGGTGTTTAGTAACTAATTTAAAGTCCTTTGTCGATCCATGTTGGGTTCGAGATCATGATTCCAAGTTCTTTGTCGTTCTTTGCGGTGTTCAGTAATTAATTTAAAGTCCGTTGTCGTTCTTTATTGTTATGTTCGAGACTATGATTCCAAGTTCTTTGTCGTTCTTTGCGATGTTTAGTAACTAATTTAAAGTCCTTTGTCGTTCCTTGTTATGTTCGAGACCATGATTCCAAGTTCTTTGTCGTTCTTTGTGATGTTTAGTAACTAATTTAAAGTCCTTTGTCGTTCCTAGTTATGTTCGAGATCATGATTCCAAGTTCTTTGTCGTTCCTTGTTATGTTCGAGATTATGATTCCAAGTCCTTTGTCGTTCTTTGCGGTGTTCAGTAACTAATTTAAAGCCCGTTGTCGTCCTTTGCAGTGTTTTCATTTCTTTGTTGTTCTTTGTCGTTCTTTGCGGTGTTTAGTAGGACCCGTTTTACGGCAACCAAGCGCAGGGGCGCACTCAACAAATTTCAAAGGGGGGAGGGTTCTAAAAAAACTTGATCCCGCACTCAGGAGCGGATCCAGAAAATTTTGGTCGGGGGATGAAATTTTGAATTAGGTTACATGTTAACTAATTACAAAGCCGTTAGACCTAAAAAAGACGTAAAAGGCCTTTTTGTTACGGAATGAGTGTTGCACAGCCTTTCGGCGATCCTTCACTGCACTTGTTACTGGCGGTTATAGGCAAGAGATCCAACCAACTTGATAAAATATATTTTTAGTAATAAAAATCCAACGGAAATGTCATCAGCGACAGCAAAAAAATTAATCAAGGTTGACTCCGCTTACTGCAATCGCGACTCTAAAACAAAATAGCTTGAAGAACGTCTTGCCAGCTCCATACACACAAAGTGTCAGGTGTCAGTTGTAGCAGTTAACAGTGCATAACAACGGAAAAAGGTTGCAAAAAAAAGAGTGAAAATTCAGCAGGTTGCGTAACTGCAAGGAAGTTGCAGCTGCTAGTCTTGCGTGCCCGTCATCGACAACACACAGGCGACAAGGTTGAAATGAGAGTTCGAATCTTGGTGAAGATTGTTACCAAATAAATTTTTTAACCGTGCTGGAACACCTTTGGTAAAATGATTTCATATCTGCGGCACATTCAGAAATTTTTTTAGCTAGGGAGCTCCAAATTTTCACATATTTTCAAGCGTATTTTTTTCGGAAGAATTATTTTGAAGCATATTGAAAATAAATAGGACTGTGGGGGTTCTGGTAGCATGCTCCCCTGAAAAATTTTTAAACGTTTACATAGCTTACTGTAGTTGCTATTTCAGTACTTTTTGAACAGTTTTTGCGCAAATTTTGTTTAAGTTTTTTGCCCCTAAATCTGAGTGTTTCCCCAACAATAATGCATTTTGTTCGTAGGCTACATTTTCGATTATGCGTGCTTTGAGCGTGGCGCTTATTTTACGGTTTCTCTAATTATGGAAAAGTATGCCATACTATTCCATAAATAAAAAACTCTCTATGCCACACTATTCCATAAATAGAAAACACTCCAATTATGGAATAGTATGGGATAGTATGGCATAGTATGGAATAGTAAGGAATAGTAGTAGTAGGATTTTTTTATTTTTAACCATAAAACAACGCCATCATCAACACAAAAAACAGCTTGGTTAAAAATAAGCAAACAGCGACAAAACGTTATACGTTGAACATGCTCAAGATAAAAATAGTATGGCATAGTATGGAATAAAATGGAATAGTATGGCATAGCATGGAAAAGTATGGATGGCATAGCATGGAATAGTATAGCATAGCATGGAATAGTATGGCATAGCATGGAATAGTATGGCGTAGTGTGGAATAGTAAGTAGGCATAAGGCACTGTGGTGTAGTATGGCAGAACTGGGCGATAGGACGTTTGGAGCACTAGAGGAGAGGGGCCCATGTAAAGAGTTAAATTTGGGGTGAATGGCACTCAGGGTAAATGTGCCTCAGGCCTAATTTAGGGCCAAAGGACCTCAGGACAGAACGGTTGAAGCAATAAATAGGCCTAGGAATAGGATGTCAATTTAGGGCACTGGGGCATATCCTATGCATAAATGGGGCTATAGGACCAATGGGCCTCAGGGCATTTGGGACAATAGAGGATCTGGGTCTCAGCATGTTTTGGTCCCTGGGACAAACGGGCCTTAAGACGGTTGGGACGAAAGAGCCGTTTGAAGCTCTGGGGCATATGACCTATATGGGATTCAGCACATTTGGAGTACTATGCACATTTACTATGCCATACTATTCCATACTATGCCATACTATTCCATGCTATGCCATACTATTCGATAAATAGAGACACCCCTTATTTTATAAAGAAAGTTCAAAATTATGGAAAAGTTGTATTCATCAAAACATTGAAAATGGCTGGTGGGGGATGCATCCCCCCCCCCCCCCCGTATCCGCCTCCGCCCGCACTGATAGCAATGTCTCTTACCACTACTCCAACCAGCCGATTTGGCTTCAGTATGATGTCAGGCAATTTCTGTCACTGCTGTTTTGAAATGACAGCACGTAGGCTAACTGCACTTGCACAGTTTGGACACTTCACTTTAAAAACAAGAGTTCGGTTTCAAAAGAAGGGGGGGTTCGACCCTCTGGGTGCGCCACTAATCGAGCGCCAGTATTGCCCTCGCAGTGATAGCCTGAGCGGCCAAGAGACCCGCTGAAGAGCCGTTAACCGGTCTTTTTAGTGACCCGCTAACGGCCAGAGATACAAAGATGCCCGGATTCAACATTTAAAAATCCTAATCCGATCCAAATTCATTACCGCAAGTCCAACAAAACCAAATCCTAATCCTAAATTTCTAAGCACAAAGTCCAAATCCTAAATAATCCGAAATCGAGAAAATAACGGTAATAAATTCAGATTTGTATTTGGAAATTTTTTGCTAGATATAGGCTATATTTCATAGCATTTAACTCAAGTCCAAATGTGGTCCTAATCTAAAAGGCAAAAAGCTTTAAAATCCTCATCCAGTCCAAATCCGATGAAATTACGAAAATTCGGTCCAATTAAAACCTAATCCAAATCCGTGGACATCTCTACAGAGATGATTAACTACCGCAGCAGGAGCCGGAGTATCGCAGTTTTGACCGTAGTCGGAGTAGGAGCAGGAGTCACTTTTAAAGAAATCGAAGCCGGAGTTTGTTGTTTTTTAACAGATTTTCTTCATACTTTAGTTTAGATGTGTTTTGATAATCTAGTGAGTCTACATTATTAGCAGGAGTCGGAGTTTAATATTTTTAAAACAATTGGAGTAGGAGCGGAGTAGGAAACTCAGCGATGGGCACGATAAACCTTTCTATACTAAAGCGACAACGATAATCGATAATTTCAAAAACGCTTTGGGCGATAACTTTATGCCAACAATCAATTAAATTTTGCGGGCCTAAAGTATGGAGTAAATTACCAAATGCGATTAAAGAGTGTCAAAGTTTAAAATCTTTCTCTGACAAAGTTAAAACTCATTTTTTAAACATAGACTAACAAAGCAGATGCAAACTTGATCGATTAGCTTCACAGTTGTTTGATTATTCTACTTCTTATGAGTTAATCTGCTGTGGTGCTGCTGTACATTTTTGTTGCAGATATCCGTAGAGAAAGCTGAAGACGTTAAGTGAAAATTCTTCGGAGACTGGGCCTAGCAAAGAAACCTGCTGACCAACTACATTGCCAACCACAATGAAGCAAAAGGAAAAATTTTCAGTGTTTTACTTCGAGGAGATTGTTAATTGCCTCATCATGACTCTTCATTTACGCTATATTAAATCTTCATAAATCATCCGTATGTTTATTTGTTCTCAAACCGCAGTCACCGCCATTTAATGTCATAGTAAAAAATCAATAGGCTAATGAAAAAGAGAAAAAAAATAAATATTGCGATTCAACTCCTGGTTATGAGTAAAAACTACATCCGGTTGTGAACTTGCTAACTAGCAAGGGTGGATGAATGAGGGTACCCAATCACAACTCCCTCCAGGTAACCCTTGGGCAAGGTTTAGAACCTGTTAGCCTCCCTTAGCAGGGGTCACAAAGCTACTCCATTGTTCTTATCACTAGTAGGCCTGCCATGCTACTCATCTTTTTTTTTGTTTATTGTTTTGTAATTCGTTTGATGTGTTGTTTATAATTTCCTGTTTACGAAGTAGCCTATATCCTGACTGTTAAGGTCATGCAGCCATGCCTAGTCAGCTCTCGACTGGCATGCTTCAACGCTTACTCGTTTTTGCTGCATGTGCCTTTTTCCGTTATTATGCCAATATTTGTAAATTGTTAATGATTGTGCGTGTTGCGGAAATAAAACTTTGATTGATTGATTGATTGATTGATAATCGATAAATCTCAATTTTTTAAAGAGATTTAGGTAATCCATAAATTATCGCCGATAAATTTTTCTGATAAATGCTGCGGTAAATTTTCAATGTGTTTTTTTGTAAGTCAAATCACAAAAGTGTTTTTCTATTGTTGGACGAAGTTTTTTTTTGTAAGTCAAATCACAAAAGTGTTTTTCTAGATTTTTCAAGAAAAGAGAGCAGTTCAAGGACTCTGCCGTGGGATTAAACAAAACAAAGAGAGATTTTTTAAATGGCAACAAGACTTTATCGCTATCGTGTATTTTGCCAAAGCGCCAACTCCCTAACTTCAGACACAGTGTGCATAAAGAATCGTTTATCGCGATAATTTATCGGCGATAACAAAATATATTACGAAAGCGATATCGGTAATCGATAAATTCAAACTATTTTAAGCGATAACGATAATCGGTGATAAATTACCGCCGATAACTATCGCCGATAAATTATCGCGATGAATGCTCATCGCTAAGGAGACTACAGGAGTAATTTTTTCAGAGCAGGAGCGGATTCGAAGTCAAAATATTTTGACTCCGAACATCACTGCTAACGGCCCAGTATTATCTTTTGTTTCTAATAGGGCCACTAACGAGCCGCTACCAACTTTTAAAATCTATTCAACTTTCATTTTTTAAAATTTGGTTGAAGGTTTATAAAAGAATGGGCTTGTGGGCGGGCCGGGCTTTACTTTTGGGATGAGTTGCCGGGTCGGTTATTATTATTGGCATATTTATCCTCCTATCACGAGAAACCGACGAAGCGCTGTACGAGCTCGCTTAGACGTTTACGGCCATCTGTCTGCCACACTAAGATGGGGGAATCCCGTTGAGTGCCTTTCCCAACGGCACAACTAGTAAACTTGCTGGCTTTCTCCACACTGTCCCTTCAATGCTGAACGTCAAGCAGGGAAGTTGTGAATACTAATTTTGAAGTCATTGGTTTGACCCGACTCGTAATCGAACCCCAAGTCTACCGATCCAGAAGCAGACGCTTTATTCCACTGGCTATCTGATCGGTTTAAACTGCTGCTGGGCATAAGGTTCTGGACCATGGGCAGTCCGGTTGCAAAAAAATCAGCCTGTGCCATCTCTAGTTTTCCGAGCTATAACCAGGGGCGTATCCAGAAAGTTTTGGTGTGGGGGGGATGTGATTTTGAATTAGGTTGAATGTAAACTAAATACAAAGACGTTTAGACCCGGAACCGGGCGTGAATAAGCCCTTTCAAAATGTTTCATGTCAGGGGCGTATTCAGAATTTTTTTCAGGGAGAAAGCACCAAATTTCGTCACTTTTTCAAGCGCAGTTTTTTCCCGGCAGAGTTAATTATAAGCAACTTAAGTAACAAAAACGACTCTAGAGGGGCATGCTCCCCCGGAAAATTTTTGAAAATTTGCATACCGGTACTGTAATGGTCATTTTAGCGCTTTTCAAACAATTTTCAGGCAAAGTTTGTTCATATTTTTGGCCCCTAACTTTGAGTGTTTCATCAAATATGATGCATTTTGTAAGCACAGTTTCGATTATGCGTGTTTAAGGCGACTAAGGTTTATAGTTATGAACAGGGGTGCAAATCTATGTTGAGCATTGGGGGAGATGATTTAGCAAAATCGACCATTTTTCGATGTTGGGGGAGATGATTTATCAAAATTGACACGTCTACAGATGTCCAATTTTTTGCCCGAAATGAAGTGAAGACCAAAACAAAGGTCATCACGTTCGCTGATGCCCAGTTTTGAGACATGAAAATATTTGGGGAATGCTGCCGGATTATTGGGGAGAGGGATACATCCATCTATGGATTTGCACCCATGGTTATGATGAGGTTCGAAATTATAGAAAAACTTTCTTTATCCGAAGCATGGTTAAAAATGGTTGGTGGGGGGGATGCATCCCCCACATCCCCCCCTGGATCCGCCCCTGGCTACAACAGTGATCCGGACTTTGGAGAAGCCAATTAAGTTAAGCAAATTTTAACAGGACGTTTTAGGCTACTGGTCTAATAGTTTTTTTTTTACTACGTTGTAGCGCATATCGCGTTTCCGGCAAAAATAGCCTTAGTCTGAGGTATTGGTTTATTCCGCAATTCAGATGATTTTGCCATTGACTCCCAAAAGGCACTGGTTTTGCTGTGACTTTATATTATTGTGATTTTTGACAGATTTCGTTGCTGTAGCTTCGCTAACGCTAATCCAATAACACGAATTTTTCGTTAGCAGAAGCTAACGCTAGTCCGCTAATTAATTATAAGATATTAGTTTGAGCATAGAATCTATGGTTTGAGAGTGAAACAACAAAAAAGTTCGAGTTTGCGTTTGCAGCCCTGGTAGAAATTGCTGCAATAAAACTGCTAGACTACCTGTGTCATTAGGACTAATATTTTGTTTCCATGCAACAGCTTATTGCTATTGCCCAGTAAGTACTGGAACAGAGGTAGCAGGTATCGGTACCTAGTCTATACTAATGTATAGCCTACAATATCTTTTTGAATATGCAGTGGGTAATTTTTTGATAATTTAAAGAATGATTGGCTTGGGTTCATACATACCCATATTTACACTCTGGTTATTGTGGCCCACAGTTTTGTTGCCACAAGCAGGTGCTGCTGCAACTGTTTTATCAAACTTGAACCTTAGACCAGTTTATCGAGGAGACACAAATCCTGGCAGCGTATGGCCTCAGCCATATCAACAAACAACAAATAGCCTGGTAAGATTTGCTTATTATTTGTTTTCAGGATGAAAGTAAATAGTCAAAAATACTTTTTACGGGTATTTTAAACTGTATCGGTATATATGTAATTGTGAAATGTATGGTAGCCTAACACCATTTGATGTTGCCTTATTATTACAATAGCACTTACCAAATCATGCTATTAAGTGTAAAATTTTGCTTGCTTTTGTTAAAGACCCTGGGAAAATGTGTATTGGAAAACGGTTGTAAAACAATTTAATCCACAGCTAGGTATAATTTATCAGATCGTAGTTTTCATCATGCTATGGATATCTTTTCCCAATTAGGGAAAAAAATGAAGTTTCAAATAAGTAAAAACTTCCTTAATCGGAAAATTTGATGATGTACCGGTACGGGTAATCTCATTTCTGCCTGTCAAGATGTCATTTCCACTCAGAATTAATGACATCAAAATTTAGCTGAATTGTTTTTCCACAACTTTACCATGGGAATTTAATTTTCACTGTGGTTTATTTTTATTTCAAAAAAACGTTCTTTTCCCATGTATTTACATTAAAACTGCAAGCTTAAGCTATGCCTGTTTCTTTCTCAGTGAAAATACGATTACATCATCAAATTTTCCAATTCAGGAAGTTTTTCCCTTTTTTAAACTTTCTCTATTTTTCTGATTCGGAAAAGATATCCATAACAAGGCAAAAATTCCAATCTTAGAAATTATACCTAAGTGATAAGCTGTCTTTATGCCATCAAAATGATAAACTGACTCAGGACTAGACTGCTAGGGGGTATATTTGGGGCATAGCACACAGATGCGTCGATTATCATGCATGATACATCAGACTTTTACAGTATTACCTGTAGAACTAAAACTGTAGGGACCGTAGGGGAAGGATAGGCTATGAGACCATATGGGTGCAGCACTGCCCCACCACTTGAAACGGTTTCACATGGTTTTTAGTTCTACCTTTGATTACCATACTTGTACCTCTCTGCTGATTGTTTTTCACTTTAAGTTGATTCAAATTGTGGGTTAATACCCTACATTGATTTGTACCATAATAATCTGATATTATAATTGTGAGAATGAAAGACTTTAAGAGCACATTTTTGTATTTTTGCTGCATATTCAGATATTTATCCTTCTATTGCACGAAAGCAATCAATGCACTAGCCTATACAAGCTCATTTAAGAGTTGCCGGCCATCTGTCTACCACATCAAGATTGGGGAATCTCGCTAAGTGCCTTTCCCAAAGACACAACCAGTAACCTTACCGGCTTGTTTCTTCACACTGTCCCTTTAATGCTAAGTGTCATGCAGGGAAGCTATGAATACCAATTTTAAAGTCGTTGGTGTGACCCGACTCGGAATCAATGCCAGGTCCGCAGCTTCCGAAGCGGACGTTTTTACCACTCGACCATTTGAGCTTTTACTACACATCACCTGTAAAGGATCTTTGTTAGTTAGTTAGTTGCATATTTATCCTCCTATCACGAGAAAGCGATCGATGCGCTATACAAGCTCGCTTAGGAGTTGCCAGCCATCTGTCTACCACACCAAGATGGGGGAATCTCGCTAAGTGCCTTTCCCAACGGCACAACAAGTAAACTTGCCGGCTTGTTCTCCACACTGTCCCTTTAATGCTCAGCGTCAAGCAGGGAAGCTGTGAGTACCAATTTTTAAGTCATTGGTTTGACCCGACTCGGAATCAAACCCGAGTCTACAGCTCACGAGACAGACGCTCGATACCACTCGGCCATCTGGGCTGTTACTTTGTGCAAGCTGCACCACGCTGCAAGAGTTATGCAAATGATCAAAATCTTGCAATGTGGCCGGTACTGGTGCTACACTATGCTACATTGCATCAGATCCAAGAATGTCATAAGGTGAAGCTGTTTGACTGTGTTTTTAATGTTAAGATAATTCTTTTATTGTGAGTGTAAGTTTTATCGTTAGTCGTTGGCTAACAGTTAGTAGCATATGAAATGTATACTAAACCAATTTTCGATTTTATATTTCAGTTTCAACCAGTTTTGGCTGGTTCGTTTCAATTCAGTTTGACTCCACGTTCTTATTCTTGTGATATTCTTGAAGAAGCTTTTGCAAGATATAGAACTATAATAAAGCATTTGGAAAAATCTCCTGAAAATGATTTAGGGTGAGAATTTTTGCTGGTAAGGATACCAGAATTTCTGCTTGAGTCGATTATGACATTGACTGGTTTGTACAAATTTGGTATAAAATCATTTTAAAACTATATTTTTTATGTATTTTTTTCACATTGAAGAAGTTAGAATAAGGTTTTTGCTATAGGTTTGCTTTATACTCACACTATCTCGTCCTATAACATAAAAGCGTAAAATTGTGTCTGTTGTACTAAAAGTATTTTATTGTGTTTTTATCGTAGTATTATGTCATTTCTTTTTAGAACAGCATTTATTTGTTCTGTGATGGTACAAATTGGTGCATACGTACTGGTTGTAATTTTTGATAATTTGAAAAGGTTCTACATTGCAATCTGTTATAAGCATTGTAATGAGGGCTGCATTTCCAATTTATTTTAGTTGAATTTGGCAGATCTTATTATGAAATGGTTAAATTTTAGACCGGACGAAAATAGACTGCTCAAGACGTTAGATGTTTCCTTGTTACAACCCTGCGAGCAATATCCATATTTAGGAATGAATGAAACCTGTAAGTTTTCTAGTTATTGCATGATCATGCTTCACCTTTTTTCTATTACTAACTTTCTCTGTCTTAAGCATAGTGACTTATAAAGAGTTTAATAGTCTCCAGAAACAAGCTCAAAGCTTTTGCCAGAATGTAATGAGCTAGCATCTTTCAAAAAAATTTGGTTTATTTTATTCCTTTATAGCAGGGGTTCTTAACTGGGGGTAAATTTGCTGCATTAAAGACTAGGGAAAACTTTAATTTTCGGTATTGAAAAAGCAGTAGTGGTACACTGGGATTAGGGATGTGCCGGATACCATCCAGTATCCGGCACTTTTTGAGGTATTCGGTATCCGGCCGGATAGTACTTCGTTATCTGGCCGGATACCGGATATTTTCAAAGTTCAGGAAAATTGCGTGGAGTAGACTTGGTAAAAATAAAATTTTCCTTTTCGATCTATGTGAAAAAATTTGGTGCAAGTTTGAAAACTTTCATTTTGTTTAAACTCTCTACAAAAAGTAGAACCGAGTCCAAACCTTAGACTGCGTTGGTAATTTTTTATATCAAGTGGATTTAAATTTAGTTTACAAGTTTATTGTTTCGGCGCTGCGAGTTTTGTCTTGAGGAAAGCCACTTCAGTGGTGTAGCAGTAGGCAGTAATCGATCGGCATCAAACCGAGGCGGTATAATTTCGATGATCACCACCGTTGTCTCCCGTGAAGACCATGCAAATAATTTACGTTTAAAAGCCTGTCTTCTGTCCTATAACTTGCACGTACGTTTTTTCTTCGAAATGAAAAAAACAAACAAACGCAGTGCCCAGCCGACATGCGTGCTAATTTTTTCTCGAAGGCAAACGGCAAGGGGGAGAGAATTTTTATAGAAACTTTGTTTTCTACGTTGAAAAAACGACGTTTCAAGGTACCAGTAGCATTGTAATAGATGTGCTTCTGCTTTTAAATGTTGTGCGGTTTTGTAACACTAAGTAAGTGGAAGTCTTTAACTTAACGTCCTTAATTCATCAATTGACTGTTTGTGTTAAAAATTTGACGTAATTCACCCATCATTGCAGATTTACCGCAGGATCGACTTTTTGCAGCAATTTTATGGTATTTATAAACTATAAACCTTCCTTTTTTAGTAGCTCTGATGATAGCGCAAAGCAAGTGAAAATTCAAATTCAAACTTGCCTTTTACCGACCGCTTAGCGTATTGGTTAAAAACATCGCTATCGGTGTGGGAGGCTCGCTACTGTTGCGACGTTGTTTTTTTTTTTTTTTCGGAGTTCGAAATTGTGTTGCACGGGCGCAGAGATGGGCTCCGCCACTCGTTACATAATACCGCGAGTATAATGATGATTTGATCTTTTTTGAAGTTTGCTTTCGATGGGTATCACAAATTGCTCACAAGTGCATAACCGCAAAAATCAACATAATGAGTAGTAATTGTTAACTCGATTGCTCTACTCGTAAAATCACGCCGCTGACGCAGGCCACACGCTTGATGGTTTTTCTCTCCCTTTATATATAGCAGGGATGGCAAACCTTTTTAAGTGGTGGGTCAAATATAAGTCGTAGACCGAAACAAAAGTGGGTCACGGATGTAATGACATTGATGAGGGGCTTGAACTAGGAAGGTAAAAAACAAAATAAAAAAGGTCTTCGAGCCTTCCGATGTTCCGAATTCCGCCGAAATTTATGCGAAGAGCAAAAAATTGGTCTTCATCTCATAAATTTTCCAGCTTTCCGCAAATAGGCTATTGGGTGTGAACAGCAAATAAAAGGTCTTCAATGCCACAGCATAAGCAGATAAACTTTTCTTCATTACGCAAATGCTCGTTACCGTTTTTTCCTACAGTTTTCGAAACTACAAGTGGTTCACTGAAATCTGCAAGTGGATCACTCAGTGACCCGTTGGTCAGTGGTTAACCATCCCTGATATATAGCATGAGCGCAAAATTTCGTGAAAACAATGCTAAGATTTTGCGCTGTTACATTTTGGAAGTGTTTTAGCTACCTTGCAATGTGCATGCAGTCAACTTTTAATGTAATAATGAAAACACCCCGGAGGCCGGACATATGTTGCCTACTTCGGTATTAGATCTAAGGAAACACTGTTCCTGCTCCCGCCGATTAGACGCCTATGGTGGCTGACCGACTTGGCTTCCGATTTTCGGTGCACTCTTCACCAAAATCCACACTTTTAACATGATTCTTCTTACTCGAAAATAAAGCCCAGCGTTGAAAACGTGTTGATGCACAAACGTAGTGTGATGGATCGTAGTTGAATCAACAGCGATCAATAAGATGGTCATTATATCAACTGAGCTCCTGCCCGCTCGACCGCGTTGCCGATTCGGCCAACTTAGAGTAATAAAGTCCATTCTTAATGACTCAACGCTTTTGAAAGTTTCTTGTGTGTCACATGACTTCATGCAATAGTTTCATGGCTCGCTAGTCGAGCAAAACGATAGCGTGAAGCCGTGGACAAAAAACATCCAAATATTAATTTTGACTTAGTGCTACTATCCGGAATCAGGCCGGATAGTGACGCACCGGATATCCGGCCTGATTCCGGATATCCTTTAGGATTTGCCGGCTATCCGGCAAATTTGCTATCCAGCACATCCCTACTGGGGGTAAATTAGATCTTTTTCTTTCGGCAAGGGGTAAACGAGACAAAAAAGGTTAGAAACCCCTGCTTTATAGGATATAGGATTGGCTTCGCCTTGAATCAAGCTCATCATTCATGGTTTTCTAATTCACGTGCAATGCAAACTGTGTTTTTGAGTTGTTAATGTTGATGACATTTTTAACACTGATCAAGTTAAATTTGATAAAAAGGTGAATGTTAATCTACCTAAAACTAAAAAGCATCGAAGCCATTTTCCTTTTAACTTTTCTAAATTGTTTTAACGATTTTGTGTCAGCAGTCAGTTTTTGTTTTTAGTCTTGAATTTGCTGCTTGTTGCATTGTGTTTTTTGTTTTAAAAAAGCAGTGCCTATTTTGCCAATAACGGCTAGATCCTGATTGGCTAGCGTCTATACGCATGATTGTTGATTGGCTTTCGTCTATACCCATTACCGGTTTTAATAAATCAGCCAATCAGGATATGCTGCCAGCAAAATAATAATAGCGAAGTAGACACTGCTTCTCAAAAATATAGAATTCAAGGACGCAGCAGCCAAGCAAAGTTGAAAATTTGAAGTTAACACTGCGATTGTGCAATTGGACGAAGACTTGGTGTCATATATTTTCTTGTGTAAATTTTAAACATGTTTTTACCTTGCAGATGGAATTTTTGTGTTTGAAGGCCACGCTCAGCTAACTGGCGATTCTATTTGGGGAATATTGAGAGGTAATTGCACCAACTTGCTTGATTGTTATGACAATTTAACTGTTTGTGTCACCAATAAGGTCTTGCGCAGGTTTGGAAACTTTTTCACAACTACTTTGGGAGAATAACGGGCAGGTATTTAAGCGTTTGTATGTAGTATGTGTTCAAAAACAATATAATTCTAACTCAGGGATGGCGAACCACTGACCCGCTGGTCACACCTTGACCCACTTAAAGTTTCAAAATTTTTAGAAAAGTGTTGACAAATATTTACCGGTAAGTAGTGACAAAAAGTGTGACTTTCTTTTCTCTGGCATTCACGACCTTTTGTTTTGCTCTTATACCCACCATTTGCGGGAACTTCTGTGTTGTAACTTAGACCAATTTTTGCTCATTCCCGACAAGTCTCTCATTAATATCATTAAATCCGTGACCCTTTTTTTTCATTTTTCAAATTAAGGTTTCGTATACGACCCGACAACTACAAAAGGTTCGCCATCCCTGGTTTAACTGATGTCAGTTTTTTATAATGGAGTCTGTAGCTTAGAATTACCGCTTGGTTACGTAAAAACTACAAGCAAAGAATGAAATGTAAAAACATGATAAATTTAATTAAACAGCAGAGGATTTCTCGTTAGAAATGTAATAGGTATACATATAAGAAAGAAGTTGAAATATTTGCTGCGCTGCGTTTTTGTCTTCATTCTCCAGGCATCGTGGAAAGAAGAAATGTTAGCTAAATGCTGTAATTGCATAAAATGTCCAACTTGTGCCAAAATTACGGTAGCTTAAGAGAACAACTATTTGATGTTATATTAACCACTTTTCTCAATGCTAGCTTGAAACAAACCAGATGGATTCAGTTTCTTCTTGTCTTAATATTTGTTTCTATTGTGTAGATTGTCATCAATGAGACAGCGATATACGATTATCCTCGTTTTGCACATCGTGGAATATTGCTCGACACATCCCGACATTTTTTGCCGGTTGGAATTCTTTTAAAAAACCTGGTATAAAGTTTCTTAATGCTGGCTTTGGTTGAATTTTAGTGATCATGCTTTTTCAGGATGCGATGGCTTACAACAAGTTTAACGTCTTTCACTGGCATATTGTCGACGATCAGTCTTTTCCATATGCTAGTGAAGTTTATCCAAAGTTGAGTGAAAAGATGAAGTCAGTTTATAGCTCATAGCTTGTGTTTTTTTGATAATCAAGTGATTTCTTTTTGAATAATTGATTGGTGTTACAGAATTTCAAAATAGCTTTGAAAAAAGCTGTCGTCACAATCGGCTTGAGGAAATACTCTATCATAACTCTTTTGATTTATAGGTAGCTTTGAAAAAAGCTGTTTATCCCATAAGCTTTTCGTGACGCACTTATCAGTGGGTAATCGCGTCAAAGAGAGAACTCTAGAGCAAGCTGTGGTATTTGTCTGCAATTTCGAACGTTCGCGGAGCGATAGAGCGCTGGCCAATCAAATGCGAGATCGTTACGCAGCTGCTGTGATTACCACTGTGATAGTCGGTACGTAGGAAGGACATACCAGCGACTTCAAGATCGCACTAAACAGCATGTTCCGAAATGGCTTCGACAACACACAGGTTCCCAGCGAATACAACCGCACCGAGCGTGCAAGAAAAAACAATCCACTCCAGAATGCGATTCAGCCGTTGGACAGCATCTATTAGAGAACGAGCAATGCGTTGCCAACTACAATGAAGACCAATTTTCCATTCTGGACACAGCGCGAAGTCGTTTTCATCTTACTTTTCTCGAAGCCAGCTACATTAGAGTAGGGCGACCTAATCTATGCAAACAGAAAAAGTTTGTTTACACTCTCAATTTGTTCAAGTAGACTTCAGGCTGTCGCGACGTGTCCAATCAAAAGTTGCGTAACGGTCTCGCATTTGATTGGCCAGCGCTCTATCGCTTCGCGGACGTTCGAAATTGCACACAAATACCACAGCTTGCTCTAGAGTTTTCACTTTGACGCGATTACCCACTGATGAGTGCGTCACGAAAAGCTTATGGGATAAACAGCTTTTTTCAAAGCTACCTATAACTCAAAAGAGTTATGATAGAGTATTTCCTTATGCCGATGGTGAAGACAGTTTTTTCCAAAGCTATTTTGATTCCTTTTTGATAGCAATATGAGTTTTAAAACTTAAAAAAGTAGTTATCAAGTCTGTGACCGCCATTGATGTTATGGTAGTCTAAAGGAGACAGACATACAAGTCGTGCGCAATTTTTTTAGTATAGCTATACCGTTGGTTTGCTCTTTGACCTTATAAAATCGGCAGCTGAAGGAGAGGGTATGAATTGTAACGAAGTAAAAATGGCGTTTAAAGCGCGTTGGACTAATGCGGATAAAGTTATCATGTTATTAAGCAGTTTTATTGTTTTTTGCTTGGCTGCGCTGTGTGCACACTGTTGCATTGGGCTTAAATTGTTTTTGTGTAGTGCATTTATGCTGCTTACTCCACTTACATCGTGTTCAAGTACTCACTGATTTAGGGTGCTTATTCTGAAAATCGTGTTTATTCTCCTAAAGATGTAGCAAGTGTGGTCGAATACGCCCGGCTTCGTGGAATACGCGTGATTCCAGAGTTTGACACTCCAGGTCATACAAGGTCATGGGGAGAAGGCCAGCTTTCTTTATTAACTCCTTGTTATAGAGGTAATGCGAAAAATGTGTTGTAATGTGCTTTTAGACATTGATTCACTACGTTCTAGCGTTTATCATGCTGTTTTACTTGTTCATATTGGCAAATCTTATTTGAATTACCAACAGTTCGATTTCATTGCCAATATCATGTGATCGTTTTATTGCCGCATGCGTTGTTGCACTTTGTTATGTCGCTTTTAACTGAGTGAATAACCTTTAGCTTTTTGCTTGAGTTTTGGATGTGTTTTTTCGCGATTGTTGCTGTCAATGTTTTCACAAATTTTGACAAAAAACAAATTTTTATTTCTATTAGAAATCGTTTTTGTTATGCATGTGCTTAGTTTCAATCTTAGCAAAAGCCCAAATTGCAGAAAGTATGCAAATTTTTGGACGAAGAAAGTTTGATAAGGTTTTATGATCCCGCATCGATTCTTTGGCCGTAAACCTATGGTTATAGCAGAAATTTCAGCGGTCAGTCAATCGCAAGGCTTAGTTTGGAATGGATAAACTCCGTTGTATACCATGCTCTTTATTTTATGTTGACGTTTTGCACAATACTTGGTAATGTCTGACTGATATGCTTAGTATGACTCATACCTGTTGTAATTTTTTAACATGAAAAGATGCCGTCGCATTCGGTAAACATTCTGTAAAAACGTACATAGGCACACTGAAACCGTTAGGCTACAATGATTCTCGAAGCCGCAAACTCATAAAAGACAAAGTTACTTTGTTATGTATGTGACAAATCATACAACTTTCAAGTTACTCGCTTATTACCTTTATTGTTATGCCTCGAAAATAATTAATATCTAAAGTTTTTATTTGGTCTTTAAGGTGGTAAGCCTTGTGGAACTTATGGTCCAGTCAATCCAATTCTTCAATCAACTTATATCTTTTTATCAAATCTTTTCGCTTAGCTTCGACGTGTTTTTCTTGATGAATATATCCATATTGGGGGGGATGAAATTAACTTGAGTTGCTGGTAAAGTCTGGTTTAATGATATTTTGAAAATTGTTTTGGACTTATCCAAGTTATCCCTTGCTTTTTACATGATCGGTTGCAATATTGGAACGAAATTTTCCAGGAAGCTTGCGCATTCTGCGTATTTGTTGTTTCATAATCACAATTATGATGTTTTGCTTTATGGAATTGTCATGCGATGATAAATTGGAATGCTTTTTACCTTGGTCTGATAAGTGGGGTTGTTTGGAAAATTAGGAAGTTAGTATATAAGAATGTATAAACATTATTCTTAATTCTGCACTAATTTAAGTACATTTTACTACGTTATATTTTTTTTTCCGTAACCAAATTTTAAAAGCGCTAAACACTATGTACAGACAAATTTGGTTACTGTTTAATCGATGGTAGGTTTGACCGGAGCAGTTTTGTGTGAACTGCTAAATCAATCCGTAAAAACTGGTTTTGAATTTGTAAAGCGGATTTTTATTGTAATTATTTATCCATCTATTTAGGAAGTCGAATCCCGACATCTCTGCCTACATGTTGGAGCACAATATTACAGGAAATTACTCAGCATTGGAGCAAATTTATATTAAAAAAGTCCTGAATATTTCAGAAAAAAATGACTTTAAAACCGTGGTGTGGCAAGAGGTATTTGACAACGGTGTACAGGTACGAATATAGCTGTTAAATCGGTCTTTGAAGCTATTAATATGCTGCACTCCATCCAGATACTTATTTATATAGAAGCAACGTAGTGATTTGATTTCAACCATCTGTATTCTAGACGCATCACATGACTGCCCTTTATGCAAGTCCCAAAAAAGATGAATCACTTTCATTGCATTAATAGTAAAGTTTCGAACAAGGCATGGCTTTTTAAAGTGAATACACGGTTTTAGGGTTCAGGTTTGTTTTGAATAAATAAGGTTATTTCCAAATTATATTGAATAAAAAATTCAACAGTAGCTGAGGGAGACTGCGAAGTGAGCTTACGCTCTTCGAGTCAGCAGCCATCCGGTATATAGGTGAAATGGGATCGGCTCCAGCCGTAAATGGGACCCGTCTCGTAGGTCTGTAATGGGCGCATCGTAGCGCTAGGCCATGTCGCCGACAAGGGTTTGTGTTTGGGTCAGGGTTGGGTGTCTCAATACTGAGTCGGTCACGCCTAATCGTCGCGCATACTGGTTTGTGTCCTCAGTCCTTATGCAAAATCAATGGTTTGCAGAGTTATTAGTACGTAGCATGTGTGTTTTTCACCAGATCAATAAAGACACAATGGTAGAAGTTTGGAAAAACTGGCTTGATTATCAAGCAGAAGTAGCAAATGTAACAGAACAAGGTTATAAGACGATAATCGCAGCACCCTGGTACCTCGATCAGATTTCAAGGGGTCAAGATTGGATAAAGTATTACAGCTATGAGCCACTAAACTTCACTGGTAAGTTTTGTGCAAAACTGGATTGGTTGGTTCGTCGGCATTTAGCTGCCTCATATTGTTTTTATTTTTTTTATACTGTATTGCTTGGTTAGTTCAAAAATCTATTTGTCCTTTGTTTCGACTTTGTAAGTTCGAAAAATCTAATGATATTATGAGATTAATTGTGGGGTAGTAAGCACACTTTCTACAAAAATTAACGTGTGCCTAAGGTAAGTAGTCACCTGGCTTCCCGAGCCGTAATTTTGAGTTGTAACTGCTTTGATTGTTGTTGAGCAAGTTCTCGTTTTCGCTTACTTGTTGGCTAGGATTCTATTTCAATCAGATCTTGCGATAGACTTAAAAATGTTTTTTTCTGCTTTGCGCTTAGCATGCAAGGTGGTAGTAAGAAGTGAATGTTTTGTCTTGCGCAAGTTAATGATCTTGTTTGCTTTGAAAAATAAGTTTTTGAACGGGCCAAAAATGCCATTGCTCAATGTACGTACGAAGCTGATAGCACTTTGGTTTGCAATCGCCGCTTCTAAGCTATGTGAAACATTTTTAAAACTCAACAGTGCATTGTTCAGGCTGTGGCTTTGAAGCCTGGTTCTCATTCGTAACCAGTTTGAGAACTGCAGCTCGTCTAAAGCTAATTGCGATGGTAATTAATGCTTCTTATGTAGGTGAATGACTTAATAGCATGAATACCGCCTCGCAAATTTAATGCATTAGTGGTACGAACTGTATGGATTTTGCACTCCCTTTTGTCTCATATTTGTGATTGCTTTCCGTGAATTTCTAAACGTTTTCTGAAATTAGTTTGCCAAATCAAGGTCTTAATTTATTTCCGCCCACAGGTCATAAATATAATTAGATTCTGTTCCTTTTTTCAATCCCTCATTACACGAAATGTTAATATTGTATGTTTTGATGCTACTGTTTTATTTGGTTACTCGATAATTAGCCGTTATGCTTTTCTTTTTTCCTATTATTGAGAATTATACCATAATTTTCCGTCTTGATTTATCCCGAGAATTTTGGTCTTGATAATCAGGGTATTTTATTTGTGAAGCCACAGTTTTATTTTTTAAGCTAATGATATTATGACTGATATTATTTTTAATTCGTTTTAATTTTTTTTGCGTTTTTGGTTTGCACTGCTCATCTAACCCCTAACTTGATCCCGAATCCAAAACTACGTCTTAGCGCCAAGTCGTCCGAAACCGAGTCGGTCACCCTCCGATTAGCGCACAGTTACGCTGGAAATTTTCAGTAATAGCAAGCCTCGCAACTCTACGCTGTTGCGTTCCATCTAAGCAATTTAACAATCAAGCTAATTCTGCATCTCCTGCGCAAAAAATACCTTTATTTAAGCCAGTAATAATGAATTAAGGTTTCTAACCTCCTTGGCTGTGCGGGTGGAAAATTTACGTCACTAACTGATAATTGCGTAGCTGCATGCATCGGGTCATATTGCTTTTTTTTTCAGGTACACCTGAACAAAAGCAACTGGTTGCTGGTGGAGAAGCATGTTTGTGGGGAGAATTTGTGGACAGCACAAACCTACTACCAAGGCTATGGTGCGTTTTTAATTACGCTGAGTGTTTGTTAAAATTTTGATGCTATATGTTATTTTGCTTTGCTATGCTGTTGAATATCTGTTTCGAATACCTAATGTTGCATTAAAGATTTTGCAGACTCTTGCTATATCGTCTTCATCATGAAATTAGCGAATAAATTTTGCTCACCAATTTATAGCATCGCAAGAGAACCGTAAGACACCATTTATTTCTTTCCTTAACAAGATTAGCGCAATTGCTAATAACCGAAATAATAATGCTGTGTATCATCTTTTACTATATTCCTAACGATTGTTCATTACTCTGAAGCATTATATTTTCTGTTTGATTGCAAGAGTTGGAAGCTAACTTGAGCGACTAGCTCTACAACTCCAAAAATTAAGGAAACCTCAGAAAATTGCGTAGAAGTTGCGCTTTGCTTCAAACTGCTGTGCAAATGCATTTGGTGACTGCTTTGTTGCATTGTCATTTTTCAGTAGTGATACGTGTTGTTTTATTGCAGGCCTCGCGCTAGTGCCATTGCTGAAAGATTATGGAGTCCACAAAAAGTCAAAGATACATATAAAGCTGCTCCAAGGTTGCATCATCATCGATGCAATTTGCTTGCGTAAGTATTTTTTCCATTTGAGATTTCGAAAATCTGTTTTAAGATTTACCAGACGTACAAAGTGATTTTCAGTTTAAGAGCGTGAAATTCTAGTTGCTTTTCTTTCATCCATTTTTTTAAGCGTTTTACGGTTTAAAACAACTGCTATTGCTTTTATTTCAGCAGTTGTTATAATGATTAAATTATCAATAGCTGTATTACATTCCTTGTTGGTTTGAAGGTAGTCTTCCACCTGATGAAAAAAAAACGAACGTGTATTTAGCATTTTAGCGGCAAACGTTAAATCCAAAGGACGTCTGGTTTTTACTCATACAAACGAAGATATATGAAATCACTTTCAAATTACTCATATATTTTATTGCAGACGTGGAATACCAGCTGAACCTATGCAGCGAGGCTTCTGCCCACATGATTTGTTGACTTATTGATTCAATTTGGTTAATTTCTTGATGTTGTACATGCTGTTAAGTACTAGCGTTAATGTATATGCGCTATGCAGTGTTTGTAATAGTGTTACTTTTCGACTGAAATAATATGCTCGTGTTCTTTTCGTTTTACCTGTGGCCGTATGGACATGTATCTTGTGATTGCGGAAGTTAAATCGTGACGAAATGCAGTCTGTAGTGATGAAATTGCTGGGAGAAAAATTGTGAAAATGGGAGGAAGTTTCTGTTATTGTTTTATGTAGATCATCATGTGGTGCCTTCATGAGAACTTATTAGAAACAGACTTCGAACAAGCGTATGCTGTTTCCGTATGTACTGACTGCAACGTCGAAATATTGTATTTACGTGAATCTATTTTGCTTTTTTTAATGAGACTTTGTGCCAGACAGATTGCCAAATGTTTTTTGAAAAAAATCAAATCTTCATTATACTCGCGGTATTACGCCGAAGCGTGTAACGAGTGGCGGGGCCCATCTCCGCAGCTTAGCGCCTGGGCTTCACAGCTCCGAAGAAACGTTGCTGCGGTGGCTAGCCGTTGGCGATTCTGTGCTCGTTTTACCGGCATGGGAATTGAACCCCAAACCTCCCTCACCGATAGCTATGTGCCAATTTTTTTGCCAAGTATTTTTCCGCTTTAGTATTTAATGTGCTATATTTGTGGTAGCTGCTTTTTAAGTTAAGTGTGCTAAGTTTATGTGACTCATTATTAGTTCGGAGATTTTACAAACGTCAGTTAATATTTGAATAGGATATAGCGGTGTTAATTGATAACTGGTAGCTCGTAAAAGTGATGATGTGATAGCCGATGAGATTTCAATTATGGTTCTTGTTCTAGAGGGTAATGGTAAAGCAAAGAAGAGGATTGTGTTAAGTTTGAAGTTTTTAAGTTGCATTTTTATAAAGAAGTTTTATTTTTGAACCTACAGCAATGATGCTTTTTGTTTTGATGATGCAGATATGTATTTTTATTGTTTTGCTTGTAAAACAGAAAGAAATAGCAGTATTTTTGTGAAGTTTTTGTAGATCATTGTGCTACAGTTATGATGCTTGCCAGCGGTTTTGTTTTATTTGTGTGCTTTTTAAGCTTTCTATTGTGTCTATTAACAGAAACGGGAAAAGGGTTGTTAGCATGACCACAAAAGTGCTCAATGTTCCTTATAGGTCCAGAGCTAATTAACAAATAACAATTGGCAAAAAGACCCTATTGGCTGTTTCGCGCTAAGCGCTTTTCAGGGGTTCTTATTAAAATGATCCTGTAGACTGTTTCGCGCTCAGCGCTCTTCAGGGGTTCTTAATTCTTTGCATCTATTTAAATAAGAACCCCCGAAGAGCGCTTAGTGCGAAACAGTCTGTAGGGTTATTTTGCCAATTGTTTATTTGTTGTTGTACCAATTATATATTTTAGGTATTCGTTTTGTCTTTTTTAAAGAAAATGTTAGACGACCATTATAAGCATTATTTTCCATTCTGGGTCTTTAATTTTCTTTCCGTAGGGACCCGATTTTATGCTTTAAGTGCTAAAGCATGTTCGTAACACGTTAGAAATGTGGTGTACTAATGATTAATTAAAGATGTGCCTTCCAGTACAATATGCTATGCAATGCTTTTAAGAGATTTATCAATTATTGTTTTGCTTTAGGTGAAAATCGTTTCGTGGGCGTTTCATTGTATAATGTTTTAAGCTTGCGTTTCAGGAACTTCTACCAGTATTTGGGCTAGCTGTTAACTTACCTAATGATATATTTTTGTGATGTAAGCGAAGATTTCAATAATAACAAATTCGCGATGTTTCAAATATATTTCATTTGGTAAAAACTACTGCTCTGGGTTACCTTGTGATGTTTTTTTTAGGTATTTGATATAGGGATTTTATTAAGAAATATGAATCTCACTTTGTTTTTGACAATTTTGAGTGTTTTGGGTTATTCCTTGGCTAATTCTCATGAAGAAGTTGCTCCTATACCAGCCCAGTTTATCCCAAGTCTGGGGGACACAAGCCCTGGAAGTGTATGGCCCCAACCCCAAACTATGAACCCAACAACTGTGGTAAGTTACCGTGCTTACGCAATTGGATATACGAAAAATATTTTAACGTTTTAGCTGTCTAAAATGGTGTAGCTGTAGTGTGGTTGGTATTAGCTCTGCTATTTAGTTTTCTCTAAGCAGCGGTTGCTAGCATGAAAAGTGACTTACGTAATAACTTACTCCTAGCGGAACAGTAAATGCTTGCTTGGTATTTGAACCCTTGTTTTGTAATCCAAATGCAAGTCTTCGGTCTTCACAATTCCGAAGAAACGTCACCGTGTCCGATTTGACGGACCCGGGAATCGAACCCCCGACCTCCCTCACCGATAGCGTGCGCTTAACAGCTGAGCTAACCGGACGGTTACGTTTAAATGGAGTTTCTTGTTCAGACCCACCCTGTTGACGTCAGTTCATTTGTATTCAAATTGTCGCAACAATCTACGTCTTGCGCCATTGTCACCGAAGCATTTAAAAGATATGGAAAAATTATAAGCAAGAGAGGAGAGCATTTGAAACTGCGTTTCAGGTGATTGCTAGACTGACAACTGTTGAATTCTTATGGAGCTAATCTGCCTTAAATATGGCCAAACTATTTTTATGTCAAATGGTAAAGATGAAGATTTTAAGCAATACTCTTATGTTTTTTAGAATTGAATAAATGGAAATAATTGAACTGTTATATATTGTTAATAAAGTTTGTGCTGTAGATTTTTTTTGTGTCATTTTGAAATTTTCATCAGCTTGGCATTATAGCAGTAAGTTTAACTGTAATCTGTTTGCTTTTAGAGCTGGGACTGCTTTAAACTCGATGGAAGTCGTCATGACTGCTCCTTGTGAAGAATTTCCATCTCTAGACATGAATGAAATGTGTAAGGCGTAAAACATTGTGGACCAAGCACTCTGGCCGTAGAGTTTGTTAGTTATTAATGTTACTGGTTATTGACCAGCGTTTAAGTTGATCAGAGCTCAACACGATTTGCACAATTTAATGTTGATTGTGGAGAAAATGTAGGTTATAGGGACACCTGTGAAAATGTGTTTTGTCCTTGCATATGTTGTGTTGGGCGACAACAAGGTTGTCATTTTGGACAACGAGTCTCAGTTTTGTGCGCTAGTTCGACTGGAAATGCAGCAAGTTTTTTCACGGTTACACGTGTGAGCACAAAGAATGCGATACAATTTTTTTTAACGTGGATAGTGCAGTCCTTGTTGATCTGGTTTCCTTGACGTTGTGTTACTTTCTAGATAACCTCGTTGTCAAGGATACGATCACGCTAAACGCCCAGTCGGTTTGGGGAGTGCTCAGAGGTGGGTACATTTTTGCTCTTGTTTGATACCCCGACACGTGCCTTGAGTATTGGGCTCCGTTTTTAGTGTCTAGAACGCAAGGATATAGAAGTTGAGAGGCTGAGAGCTGTTTAAGTATTGGCAGACTTCATAATGGATTGAACCTGTGCCTGAACCTTGAGCACTAGTTATATATTTCTAGTTGACCGTTTTCCCTGACTCTTTTAAATTAGGAACTCTCGCAAAAACACATATTTTGTAACGTTGCGCCTTTTGGTGGTAAATGCCAAGGTGCTCCCGAGTAGCTCAAAGATATTACAGGTTGGTTTGTAGCTGGCTAGATTTTATCACTTTTTGGAAATTTAATCAATGTTGTGATAATTGGCAGGGTTGGAAACGTTTGCGCAGTTATTGTGGCAATATGATGGAGAGGTATGTGTTGATTTATTTCGTTTTAATTTTGATGTTGTGTAAAGCATTTTATTTCACTTAGATCACACCCCTGTAAACTAGTTCGCCAATTTTTTTCATAAGAACATTAAAAAGCTTTTTGTTTTGACAAGGTGGAGTTGTTGATCTTTTTCCAGCTTGATGTTCTTGTTGGCGTAGTGGTAAAGCGCTAACGGTGCGCAAAGTCTGGGGTTCAATTACCGAGTCGGTTAAATCGGACGCATTGTCGCCAACGGCTCGCCACCGCTGCGACGTTTCTTTAGAGCTGTGTTGCCCAGACGCTAAGCCGCGGAGATAGCTCCCGTCACTCGTTACACACTTCGGCGTAAAACCGCGAGTACAATGAAGATTTGATTTTTGGTAAATTAAATTTTGTTTTTTAATCTTCTGTGCACCTGGTGCTTATATCACTCAAATATATCCTACCTACTTACTGAAGTTTTAATCTACCTTTTGTTATGTCGTATCCTTAGAAACTCAAAGTTACTTCTAATTTAACATTATGTTTCTAATGCGTTTTAGATTCTAGTTAACGAAACAGCTATCAACGACTTTCCTCGATATGCTCATCGCGGCATTCTGCTTGATACATCGAGACATTATCTGCCTGTCAACGTCATATTACAAAACCTGGTAATGAACTTCTATTGTTTTCGCCAAACTTAAAGCTGCAAAAACTGCTTGTATTAAGTATTAGATGCTGGGGAGATTTTGAAAAAGTCAAAAAAGTCTGTAGCTCTTCAACATGAGTTTAAACTGGTTTTGTGATGCTTTAAACTTTATCATCGGTCGTTAACCAAACTTACCTTACCAAAACGCGTCAATGTTTACAATGTAAGCAAATTTCGGATTTAGTTGCATATTATTAGCCTATTTATCCTCTTGGCACGAGAAAGCAATCGTACGCTGTAACGAGCTCGCTTAGGAGTTACCGGCTACCTGTCTACCACTAAGTTAGAAGAATCCCGTGAAATGCCTTACTGCTTTAGTTTCCCAACGGCACAAAAAATAAACTTGGCGACTTGTTCTCACGCTGTTCCCATAATGCTGAGCGTCAAGCAGGGAAGCTGTGAATACCAATTTTAAAGTCATTCGTTAGACCCAACTTGAAATCGTACCAGAGTGTACATTTCCGGAGCCAGACGCTTTTACCACTCGGCCATCTGAGCTGTTGATTGCAGGTCTTCCCGTCAATCAATTTCAAATGTGTTTCATGTGGCTGGTAAACACGAACAAAACGGTGCCAAAAATTGTCACGTTTCTACCAATCACGTATCGGTAACGCATCTTTAATGAGGGTGTATGCTTAATTGTTTTAGCAGTAGGCACTGCTCTTAAAAATGGTGATTGTAGACTACCTCATAAGCTGCTGATACTAGATATGTTTAGGATGCTATGTCGTACAACAAGTTTAACGTTTTTCACTGGCATATTGTCGATGATCAATCTTTTCCTTACGTTAGTGACGTTTATCCAAACTTAAGCGTAAAGGTTAGTGCTGGATTATTTCAATTTACTTCGAAACGCAATTTATGGAATTTTTGAATACTTACCTAGCCAATAATATTTGAAACTTTTTTTTTTTTTTTTCGATACGTTTCTTTTTCTGCTCAAAATCATCGTCAATCTTATTCAAATTGTCAATCTTATTCAAATTGTCAATCTTATTTGAATAAGATTGTCAATGAATTTAAGTGCAAATCGAAATTTCTCGAAAAATTCAAATGTTTCAAATTATTTTGGCTCTTATTTTTGAAAATGAATTTAAATTTTACAACTTTTTTGAAGTTTCTGGATTTGAAATATTATAGTCTCTAAACTGTGTTACTTCAAAAAGAGAAACTTGATGTCTTCGTTTCAATGACGTGTCACTGTCCAGTGCGATCGAAGACCTCTTAGCAGCGTTCCAATGAGGTTAATCTGAGCGCAGTGGCGAAACGGGGTCTGGCTTACAAAATTTTTGATTAATCATTTTCTGATTCTTCACGCTACGATTAGCTTTGGTGACCGAGACACGCGTTCGCTATTTTTCTTCTTGGAGGAAAAAGCTTGTAAACAGTAAATTGATCCTTTCAAGCAATGTGATTGAAAACTAACATGCATCGAGTCTAGTTGCTTTCCACTTTGTTCAAAACCATTTGATCACAGCAAATACTCAATATGCTGTTTGCAGTTATGCACTGCACACTGCAGCCATCTCCAAGGTTTTGACTTGTCAGTAGTCACTAGTCACCTTGTCGTAAGGGTGTTTTTTTGACTTTCATTAGTGATAACCGCATGGAAATGGTGGTGTGGTAACAAAGATTTCAAACTGACCGTTAACCCTGTATGACATCTTTAATTCTTCATGTTTGCCCACTTCGTTTTGTAATGTGAAGCACATTGTGCGACGCCATTAGTCTTGCTGAGCAAGAATAGCATGTTTTGACAATTCTTACAGGGTGCGTATACTCCCAACTCCCATATTTACACCCCTGAAGACGTAGCTGGCGTGATTGAATACGCCCGACTTCTTGGTATTCGTGTGGTTCCTGAGTTTGACACTCCAGGTCACTCGGGGTCGTGGGGTAAAGGACAACCAGGTCTTCTTACCCCTTGCTACAGTAGTAAGTACCTGGATGTTTCTGCTGGAAAATGTTAGTATGTTTAGGATACTATGTTTTTTTATAAATAATTTGACTATAATGTTAGTGGTGAGTTGTTGCATCGATACAATTAGACTAGATCATGTATCGGTTTTGATTTTGTGTTTACGAGCGTCCGCCTATGGAGCTGTAGACTCGGGTTTGATTCCGAGTCGGGTTAAACCAATCACTTTGAACTCATGTTCATAGCTTCCCTGCTTGACCCTCAGCATTAAAGGAACAGTGTAGGGAACAAGCCGGTAAGTTTTCTTGTTTTGCCGTTGGGAAAGGCACTTAGCTGGGTTTTCCATCTTAGAGTGATAGACAGATGGCGGGCAACTCCTAAGCCAAGCTCGTTATAGCGCATTGATCGCTTTCTGGTGATGGGAGCATAAGTAAGGATGCAACTAAATACAAAATAACTGTGTTGTTCTTTTCAGAGGGCGCTCCAGACGGTACTTTCGGACCTATCAATCCTATCGTTAATTCAACCTATTCTTTCATTTCAACACTTTTTACTGAGCTTCGTAAAGTTTTCCATGACAAATATATTCACCTTGGAGGAGATGAAGTTAGCTATGATTGCTGGTGAGAATCGTTTTTACGAAGATTTGTACCTTTATTAAAGTTCTTTAAAAAGGTGTTTCTTGCAATTTTTTTGAGCGACTGAGAATTGTGAAATGATCATAAGTGCTTTTGATTTTGAATTGTGTGATGCTTAGACTCATGCTAGTGGCTCATGCTTTGAACATACGTGCAGGGAAAATATGCAAAATAAGTTAGTGGTCGACATTTCAATGACTAAGCTTTAGTGGCTCATGCTTTGAACATATGTGCAAGGAAATATGCAAATTAAGTTTGTGGTTGACGTTTCAATGACTTTGATTCTGCTGTCGTTAACAGCAGTGTATTTTGATCTGTGCATTACCATGAGCTGTAATTTCGTTTTGTTGCAGGCAGTCGAACCCTGACATCACCGCTTACATGAATAAAACCAATATTACTGGCGATTACTCGAAACTGGAACAAGTTTACATACAGAGAATTTTGGATATCTCCAAAGAAATTGGCTTCAGCTATGTTGTGTGGCAAGAAGTGTTCGACAATGGAGTTGTGGTAAGGAAAATAGAAAATGATGAACGTTTGTTAGTTAAGAAAGTCATCACTATAATAGCGTTTTTAGTACGACAGTACCGATTATAGGTCAAAAATCAGTCACAGATTTTTACTAAAAGTAGGTAAATTTAAGGCGTTTTGAGACTCGATGTGGTCTTTAAATTGAAAAAAAAAAAACTTTTTTGGTATAGGAATTTTACTGTTTTTTTTTTTTTTTTCGACACTTGACATTTTTTTGTTTCAAAAAAACCTGTCACTGGTTTTAAAAATTCTTCTTTTCAAGGTAGGTTGCATTGTCGGTCATTTTGTGGTACTGACAATAAAAATTTTTAAATAACGTAGTGTACTGTGCGTAATTGTATTAATTTATCCGGCTTAAAACTCGCAAATTGCAGCAACCCGCTTTCCTATTAACTTGATTTCATTTGCTGAATCTCTCTTCTAGATCAAAGACGACACCGTGGTTGAGGTATGGAAAGGTTCACCTGCTCCAGAAACTGAACTAGCTCGCGTTACAGCAAAAGGATATCGCGCTATCATATCGTCACCGTGGTATCTGAATGTTATTTCCTACGGAGAGGATTGGATGAAATACTATACTTTTGAACCAACAAACTTCAATGGTAGGTTGCTCATGCTCATAGTCCATAACTTCTGAGATGTGCTACCAGTATTTGTTAGTAACAAACTAGCAGGGACGCAGCTAAGGAAAAGGACTGAGAGGGTAGAGGCAAATCATAATGTGCCCGCAACTTCGATTTTATGATCTGTTTAAAGCGGAACCTTTGGCATGTACTAATCGCATTTTCAATTAGGTTTCAGAAAATGAGGCAATGCCCATTGTCCAGGTACTACGCGACTGCTGACAGGAATGGAAAAGGTTATGGTTTCTCTCTTGCGAACGTTATGTCACTTGCCGACCAGTTATGGTCCAAGAAAATTTGCTCCCATGCAAAAAATACATATCAAAGAACTTTGAATATGAGTAATGAATTACTTTTACTGAAATGTAACCAGACTAGCTATTGGGCGAAGGGAGCGCACCAAGTTTGTAAAAACTGCATTAAACAACTTTGTGTGACTTTTGGCTATATCTACTCTTACTTAACTTGCAGGTACTGCTCAGCAAAAAGCGCTGGTTATCGGAGGAGAGGCTTGCATGTGGGGAGAATGGGTTGATGGTACCAACTTGCTCCCAAGATTATGGTAAGAATAACATCGTCACGCTATTAGGCTTAAAGCACGGGTGGGGAACCGGCAAAGCACAGCATGCCACATCGATTGCATGATATTTTCAGCGGGCCACATTTACTTTTAGTTTCTGAATTAGGATTTAGCTTTAAAAATACACAATTTTACGTCGCAAATTTATAAACATTGTTTTTTTCCCCAAATCAGAAACCTTTGTGCGGTTTTTATGTTACAAATATGGCATGTAATTGAATTTGAAGCAGTTTTTGAGAAATATTAATGTTTTCCGTTCTACCGGTGTGTTGTGCACTTAACAAAGTTATGACGCGGGCCACAATCAAAACACATATGGTTCATAGGTTCCCCACCCCTGGTTTTAAATTGTATTTGGACCAACTGACTGAATGTAAGTGCCATTGGATTCAAGTAGCTAGGCACGAATTTGACAGTATAGTAAGCAAGCTCGTAAACTTGAAATCTATGGTTCGAATTTTCATGTGGGCCTAGTGCACTCGGTATACTGCTAGACAATAATAATCTTTTTAAGTAGTTACGTGTGGTGAATCACGTTGAAAATTTAACGTCCACTGCTACCTTGCCATTCACTTATTAGGGCAAGTTTCTGCAGCTCTTACTACTTTGTTTACAGCTTCGGGAAGCTTCCTAAGTAACGAAAAACTTCATCGCAGCATTTATTTATTTATTGAATTACAACACAATGCGAGGAAAACACGAAATAAAGCAGCAAACATTTAACAGAAAAATAAAATCAGTAAACAAGTGAAGCAATAGTGTGTAGATCATAACGTTTAAATTTGGTCTTAAAGATAGACAGACTAGAAGCGGAAACTACAACATCAGGAAGCCGATTCCAAGTACCATAACTATACGATTAAAGTAAAATTGACGAAATTGGTCACGACTGGCATTATGAAAAAGTGACTGAGTTTTAAAATCGTGTCGACGCAAATTATAATCACAAGTTTGAAATACAAAGTAATCAGAAAAATTCAGATCACACAAATTATGACTTATGCATAAAAATCAGGTCGAATTCAAGTCTACGGTAGGGTAGAGTGGGGTAAAAGGCCCACCTTAAAAAAATGTGTTGTAACTAGGGCGATTCACGGTCAATAAAGTCAATTTTTTTTTGGATGTAGAAAATAACTCTGAAAATGTGGAAACAAAATTTCATGGTCGTAGGATCAGTGTTTATGAAGTTATAAAGTCAATAAATGTCAATTTTTTGTTTTTTTGGTCAATTTTTTTTATTAGGTCAATTTTTGCTTTCTTGCTTTTTTTGCGCGTTTCTACTTTATAGCCTACTTAAAAAGAGATGACTTGAGGTTCGTAACTGTTGGTGGTACCAGAGAGGTGCATGCTGTCGCCTGACTGTTACCGGTATTACATTTTTACACATGCCTAATTTATTTATGTAATGCTTGATGTGATTTCGATTGTAAAGATCTGTTCAGACAGCTTTGTACGATTGCAATCTTAACAAAATTGGGTTACGATGAAATAAGCTTTTCGATGTGTTTTCATTTGTTACATATTTTTGTCGCTGCGTGCCTGTAGTCAAAAACACTAGAATTGAAAAGACAATGCATTAGTTATTCGAACATACTTTGATGTTGCACAGATTGCAATTTAGCGAATAGCAAAACACTTGAATTATACTATATGTGTATACATTATAATCTAAGCACTAACTGAAGTGACTTTGGTGTTTTTTTTTCTTATGGACTGGTTCTTTCATTTCATTGGTTCGTTTGGTCAATAAAGTCAATTTTTTGATAAAATAAGGTCAATTTTTTGAGATTTTTAGGTCAATAAAAAATCGCCCTAGTTATAACTTAGAGCAACGGTACAGGAAAAAACAACTTCCTCGCTGCATGTGTGCACGAAGTGATACTCTATCAAAAATATGTAATTAGGAATTCGGAACAATTACAAGTAAGCCAAAAATCGAGGTTTGTTTTTTCTTCTAAAAAGAGCGTTTTACCCCGTACCTGGGGCAAAACGCCTATGGGAGGACGTTTTGCCCCACTGTTTACGTATCTTTTTATGGGCCTCTCACACGCGGTGAAAGGAGTGCAGTATTGACAGCTTGTTTACAAATGAACTTTATTTTTGCTTTTTAACAATAAAAAGAACAGTTTTAAACAAAAGATACCCAACAAATAGCATCGACAACATGAAAAAATCATTCCTGCAAATTAGGAGAGGTCGTAATCTGTCGACTCACAGTTTTGAGAAATGGATTAAAGATTTCCGAGTGTACACTCCTGGTGGGCCCACAAAGTAAGTTTCAAACAGGACACTGGATGTATTTCTCTCTTGGCCTGCTGTTACAAAGAAGGCCCTCCACAAAATAAGCATGGCTATTTCTCATCCTATAAAGGGTCAAGGTCATATTTATGTTTTGAAAGTTTACACTTCTTGTGGTGTTAAGGGTCAAACAAAGATGTAGGCAATTTGAACTGAGAGTGTTAAAGAGATCAGCTCCCTCCTCTCCTTTCAGTTGCTCTGCTCTCCAATTCAGCGACGTTGCCACTGGTTTAACATTGCAGTCCTAGTGTTTACTATAGTCTTGCTAATGCTGTCCTCTTCCAAAAAGATTCTCCAGGCCCCCCTGTTTAACATAGCCAGCACCAGGCCAACATCTTGAGTAAGTTTTACGTTTCAATAAAACCATTTTTATTCTAAGGACAAAATATACCGGGTGGGGTAAAACGCCTGCAGCAGGCGTTTTGCCCCCTATGCATGGTATGCTTTTTACCCCAAGGGCAACCATTTTTCATTAACCTGGATTTATCAGGTGCTTCAGGCAATTAATCAAAAATAACCAACAAAACCTAAAGGAATCACAATAATATCTTGCGCAAAGTTGTTACAATTCGCCTAAATACCTTTAAAGCGACACCATAGCTGGTCAGTTAATCCACTATGCGTATAACAAATCAGCAGAAAATTAATAAATTATCATAAAATTTTACCTGTTTTTTTTTTTCTTTTTGTCCAAACACACCTACAAGCAGCGCAGGTCGACAGGAGGGTAGAATGACGTTACAATATCCAGTATATTTGCTAATAAGGACCATAGGCGTTTTACCCCGAGTAGGCTTTTTACCCCACTCTACCCACTCAAGAGATCTAATTCTAAGTTTAGTGAGACGATCCTCATGAGAATAGAAGGGCAGGTTGCAACGAATAAAAACATTACGAGTAAAACGTTTTTGGACAGACTCAATGAGCTTGATGTCTTTTTTCAGATATGGACTCCAAACTAAAGAATTGTATTCAAGCTTAGGCCTAATTTATGTAACATAGATTTTCAATAGAGTCCAAATATTTTTAGTGGAAAAAGCGCGCAGAACTATAACTAAGATGTGAAGCAACAGAATGAATGTATAACTATTATGAGAAGACCATTTGAGATTATCGGTAACCAACACACCAAGATCTCTAGCTTTAGAAGTAGTTTGCACAGGTTCAGAATTAATATGAAAGACGTTTTGCATATTATTTGCCGTGAGTCGAGAAAAAGCTAAATGAGCACATTTGGCAGGAGCCAAGCAAAGCTGATATTCACAAATCCAGAATGAAAAACAATCTAGAGCATGTTGCAACTGGGAAGGGTTATTACTAAAAAGCATAGCGTCATCAGCATACAAACGTGCCACAAAAAGGACCAGATAAAGAAATAACTTTGACAGCATCATTAATAAAAACAATAAGAAGAAGGGGCCCCCAGGACACAGCATGTATGGAGCTGTTTTACAAAATATTAAAAAAAAGACTCACAAAAAAGTATGAACATTGAACAGCCATGTGTAATTTTACTAATGATTTCCCAGGTGTAGGTAAGTCTGCGTTACGTCTACTTTGTTTTAATGCAAGCAGTAATTGTCGCAGAATGCGCAATGAATGAGGTATTCCAGCATTATTTATTCTCTAACAACACGCTCGCTATATTCTGTAATTATGAGCTTTAGCGTGCTGGGCAAAGCAGCTGTTAGGTAAAGACTGTCACATTGCTCAAGACGATGTTTGGAAATATTTAGCAGTGTACCGGTATTAAATAAATCATGTTCATGTCAAAAATAGGCACAAACTTTAACAATTGATTTCACCGCTCGTTATATTCTTAAATGCAACTTCACAACTTCCGGTAAAAATAATTGCAACTTTTGTTAAAAATAACGAAATGGCTATTCTTACGGATCCGTACTGATAAACTTTGTTTATTTTATTACTTCGTCACGCTCTATAGATCGGGGTTAGCGTGAAGCGATAATAGAATAAACCAAGCTCTTATTTGTGCAAAAATAAACGCAACTTTTTTACTTTTTTAGTGCAACAAAAACTTGCCCTACTTACGACGTATTTTTAGGCCTCGAGCCAGTACAGTGGCCGAAAGATTATGGAGCGCAAAAGAAGTTAATGACACTGTGAAAGCTACTCCTCGACTTCATCAGCACAGATGCAATTTAATATTGTAAGTTATTGATAAAGCTTTGTTTTTCCTACTACCAGATGAACTGAAGATAGTTTACATACCGTCAGATACCATTGAACCGTTATATTTTACTGGCTATCATTATGAAGTTTTGGGATTACACCAACTGTGGTTTAGAAGTGCGTCGTAAGCTCTCAATGGATTCGCAAGGAGAGCCCATACCCGATCTAAAGTGTCAATTATCTCATTTTTTTGCTTGCTAGTTATTCATCTAGCTTCTATAATAATATTGGTCAATGGTCACCAGAATAAAATACGGATAGATAAAGTAGCAAATTAAAGCGTTCGTTTCGGAGCACGTAGATTTCAGCAAAATAGATGTGTATTTAGCTTTCTGTTTAAGCCTACTAAAAACAAGATAATTTTTTGAAACATGCAAGGAAATTACGTCGTTCAAAAAGCCAAGATTAATAATATTATCGGTCTTGTATAAATGGCTTTACAATTTACCTGTGTTTTTAGGCGAGGGATACCGGCAGAACCCATGCATCTCGGATACTGCGTCTATGATTGGCGAAACGAATAATTCGCGATGTTGAAAAATTCTGCTTAACTCGTGATTTTTCGCAATAGAAATTTGACTTTTAGGGCTATGCAAATCGTACTAGCATTTTTGCATGTAAAACATACATGCTCAATGATGCACTCGCAGAAAATAAGCCAGTATTAAGCTCTTGCACCAAATCATTTCCTCGATCTCGCGGGCAGAAATTTTGTCAGGCTGTAAGCCTACCACAAAGACGGAGCATAGCAGTTAAGTAAATCGGGTTTCCAACTAATCCGTGATTTTGAAGTGGTACTGGTAATTGTAAATACTTTCTGAAGTCTCTTTGTGAACTGCAATTAGTGTTAGTTGTGCTTGATTTTTTGAACTTACATACCTGTTATTGTTTTTCGATTTTTCATTTTAATCAACGTCACAAATTATAATGAGTTCCACACAACAGGCTGCTTTTACAGTTGGGTGTTTAGTCGTCCTACGAAAAATCTAGGGGACAACGCTTTTCTTACTCGGAGCCCGTAAAGCGATGGATATAGGGTTAGCGTGAGCTCACTTGTAGTTGCCCCTTCAACAAATAACCTATTCTCGTTCATTAAATGAGGATTCCTTACAAGAGTCTTCCTAGAAATCAAAGTTAGTAATTTTTTGCACGACCAGTGAAGTTTGCAGCAGATGTGTATTTGAAATTCCAAGCTACACCACGAACTTCAGAATAAACCAAGCAAAGTTATCTTCATTATTCTATTACTCGCGGTATTGCGCTGAAGCCCATCTCTGCACAGCAGTTCCGAAGATATGCAGCGGCACTGTGTTCTATTTGAAAGGCCCGGGTATCGAACCCAGAGGTTCCATACCGATGTCCGGAACCACTACACCAACCGGCCGGAAAATGAGACAAGCAATATTGTCCTAATCATCAAGCAAGCGATCAGCGAATAACATACTGCTATTATTTTAACGTTGAACAGCCAAGAATTTTCCCTAAATTTGTATCCTGTAATTACGACACTAATGTATCTGCACATAATTAGCAGACGTATTCCCAAATATTTTCCATGCACGTATCAGATAAATACTAAGAAAAACCTAATGTTAAATTCACATTCGAGTTTTGATTTATATGGAGTTTTCAGACTTCAGTGAAATTTAAATTTAAAAATAAAATTATCATAGGTAATGGAAACATAATGACATAAAAATCGGGAAAACGTGCAATATTGCCTACAAGCCAGAAATGATACCGATTAAATTTACCTTAACAACCTTAAAAAATCCATTTTGAGTCTTTCAAATCAAGAAGCAAAACTACACAATTAAGCAAGCACTGACACACGCAAAATATCAAAAACATTGCCCGTAACTATACGAAGAAATGCCCAAACAATCAAACACACCAACAAACATTAGCTCATATTACAGATGCAAATTTCATGCAAAAAAAAACAAGGCCCAAATATGGATTCGAACTTGCGCAACTCCACGTTTTTTCAATTTGTTTGCGTAGAAAAATTAATCAAATTCGTCTCAGCTCTACCACACCGCTTGTCCTCAGCATGGGCTCAGTAAAAGAAAATTACTAAATTGGAATTATTGATAAGCCAAAACTAGAATTTGCAAATATATTGTACGCGATGGCAGTCTACATACGCTTATCACACGCATGTCTCGGAATAATTAAATCGTAATTAATTTGCAGTAAGCCTATACCAAAAACACCCCCGCAGTTGAAATTCTAGGATGAGTGCCAACTAGAAAGGCAATTTTCTTGAGCAAGGCAAATATTTACAGCAGACATTAGAAGTTCAACAACATTAGTTGCATTACCTACAAGTTAAGGTATTGAATTGATTGGATTTGTGAAAACCATTACTCCCAGTATTTCTCTTTGGTATGAAAATCCTCAAAGCATTCCACTAAACATAAGGTAACTTTGCATAGTCGGCACCTGAAACCGCTACGCCTAGGCCTTTTTGGTGGTATTCCTGAATCCGCGCCAACTGAATTTCTTTTAGAGCAGACTACGCATGCACGCTGCTTTATCACATTATGCTCATCTCTCGTTCGTTCCGGAAAATGACAAAAGCGTGGTGGAACCCCACGAGTTCGCCCAACAAACTCATCCCGAACAATCATATTTCCAAACGGAATACGAGCGTTACCTATTTGGACCAAATCTTTCGCCAGAAGTTCCGTGAAAGTAAGTAATTCTATCTTTGGACAATCTCGTTCCTCAGCTACAAAGTTATACAGTTTCGATGCGTTGACAATCACAAGACCCAACAAATGCATGAATAGTTTCTTCCACCATTTCATAGTTTTCCTGTTGAAGCTATAATACTTCAGCATTTGGTCGCTATTGTCAACTCCTTGCATGTACGCGTTGTAATCTTGTACAACTGTTGGTTTCAGCTTTTTATGGTGACCTCCTGGAGCCTTCACCGAAACGGATGTCATGGTAGGTATGTGTTTTGTCGAAAGCATCAAGACTTCTCGCTTATCACACCACTTAATCGCTAAAACAGGGCCTTGCCTGCATGAAATGACAGTTCCTTTGGTCAACTTCTGGCCCGAAAAAATTTTTGGTAGGCCTTTTCTATTTGGCATACACGTTCCAACTGCTACTGTTCGTTGTGAATATAGTTCTTGAAACAAGCGAATTGATGTATAGAATCTGTCCATATAAACTTCATGCCCCTTGCCAAGATAGTCGCGCATTAAATCAAGCACCAATTCAGTGGTCTGGATGGATTCTCCGGAAGCAATTTTGAATACGCAACAGTAACCAGTAACGGCGTCACAAACTTCGTAAATTTTTATTCCGTATTTGGAAGGTTTTTGGGGATTGTAGGACAAAAAACGCACTCGACCTTTATAAGGACAAGTGCCTTCATCGAGGATGAGTTGCTTACCAGGGTAAAACAATGTTTTGAATTTCGACGAAATCCCGTCAAGAAAAGGACGAATTTTCCAGAGCGGGTCGTTTTTTTTGAATGAATCACTGCAAGACTTGTTGTCAACGATATGCAAGAATCTTAAGATATCCAAAAACCGATCTACGGACATGATTCGTCCGAAAAACGGCATATGATAAAGAATGTCTGTCGACCAAAAGTATTCAATTTTAGCTTTTGAGTTCAGCCCCATAGCAATAAACACGCCAATGAATTGTTGCATTGTGCCAACATCTACATTACTCCATGGTTTATGATGATTCCTTCGTTCTTTCCTTGCCTCGTGCACCGTTTTATGTTGAGCAGCATATAAATTTGTTTGTCGAGCTAAATTGCCCCAAAACGTCCCATCCAAAAACAGCAGAAACATCGACAGTGGCGTTAGAGCCACAGAGGACGGCACATTGTGGTGCCGCTTTTTAAGAAATGGCAATGGCAGGGGAGCCTTATTAGCATCATCCTGCCATGCAGAAGAAACGAACGTAGTGGGTGATGCAGGCAGTTGAAAGGGTAATATACGTGGTTTTTTTCGCTTTCGACGGTCAGGATTCTGCGAGGAAGAACGACGACGACGACTTGTAGCAGCTTCATCCTCTGCAACTATTTAAAAGATGCTAAAATCAAATGTTCACCAGAAAGCAGAAAATCTTTTTTATAACCATTACGTCGCAGGCTGAAAACATTGAAGCCAGGTTTACTCCAAATCACCAGTTACAGTAGTATTACAAAAACAGCAAAATGTACAAGCTTAAGTAATACTTCACAAGAACTTAACCCAGCACAATTTAATCCGTGCACAGATGATACCTAACGCTTGCCCTGACGGTAGGGATGGCCATTTCTGAATCCTAGATGATTCCGAATCGAAAATATCGAATCCAGAATTTCGGATCTTAACCTTAACGGCAAAAATCACAATGATCATGCTGCAATGCAAATTATAAAAAGTGTGTTCCACTTTAAAAAAAATTTACATGTGTGTGCATCACAGCGTTAGTCCCGATCGCTTCAAAAATGCGTTTGAGCGCGTAGCTGTTAATTAAAGTCAATTGACGTCACATGCGTTACCACAACTTTTATTCCAAATCGGCGGTATCAAAATAAGATTACGAATCATTTGGGATTTGATTCGGGATTCGGATATGGCCATCCCTGCTTGATGGATTACTGGCACATGTACAAACTTTTCAAAACACAGCCTACCCGATTCTTCGGAATCTAAAGATGGTGATAAGTAATTATCCCGATCAGTGTAAGTTGAAGATCTGGCTGAATATGAGGGTTCGTCTGTTGAAAAGGAATCGTCATTTATGGAACTTCGGCCAGCTTGCTCTACTTCTGCAGCAAATTCTTTAGATAAATCCCTTAGTTTTTTTTTGAGGAAAATTAAATAAATACGCTAGAGCAAAAGCAATATGTCAATGATTTCGATCCAATTGGCTTCAAAAAGAGGGAGGCGCAAAAAGATCTGTGTGTTATTGCATGACACAAATCAACAGTACGTAAATTTTCAATAAATTATAGTGAAACCCAACAAGAACCAAACAACGGTGAACCATTTAAGAAATACTTTGAAAGACAGAATTAACCTACGTAGTTCTCTTAAGAATCAGATTGAAACAAAAATGGTTTTTATAAGGCATTGTGAAAAATTATGTTTTACTTTTGCAGCATAGTATTTTTTAAATCAATAGTACGAACTCATTTCAAGTTTCACAATTATGTCTGGTCCATAATCCCTGCAAACCACTATGAAAGCTCTGTGTAATTCAATCACCACAACGATTTTTTACTTTTTATGCCCTACAAATTTTGCATAAAGCAACAATCATTTATCCAAACTCAGGCCCACTTGAGCAAACGGTTTGGAGATACTTATCGTAAAACCTCTAATAGAACACCACTTTTAAGGAAGGGTTGAAAAATAGAGCGCCCCCCTCTAATTGAACGCCACTTTGATGAACTATCAACTATAACTACTTTATTAACTACAACTACTTTGATGAATAAATAGAGCGAAAAATAAAGCAACTTGATGTTAATGCGGAAAGTATTGAAAATGACGAGGTCAGCGATGCGTCACTTGATTTTTACCAGTGAATTTGTGATTAGGCTACTTACCAGTAATCACCCTATATTGGTATATTTTGCTAATTACCTGTATATAAATGTGTTTGATGTTTTTTCTTTTTATTAATAAATTTTAATTTCAAAATTCTGACCAGCCAGTCGAAAAATAGAGCGCCAAACTCTAATTGAACGTCACCTCTAATAGAACACCACCATAAGGGTCAGGGAAGAGTTGAAAAATAGAGCGCCATGGCGGTGAAATAGAGGTTTTACGGTACAGGGTGACCCAAAAAAAACGGGCCCCAATTCTAATTATTCTAAATACACGGGGCCCGTTTTTTTTGGGCCACCCTGTATATCAAAATATTATTTAAGACTGATAATTTTGTGCTTCTTTACACCAAAAGCCATTTGCCTGTGAGCGCACACAGCCAAAGTATTAACTATTGTACCATAGGGTGCTTAGAAGGGAGAGCATCGTACCTTGAAAGGGGGCATCTAGCCATGTCTCCCCCTTGACATTGTCTTATAGTAAAAAAAATCAAATACTGCAATATTCCACTCTTTTGATGGATTTTGCAACATACGCCCCCCTCTTTTAAAATTTAGCGCTATGCCACTGTCCTTAGCCAACAGCTTCTTTTCCATTCGCTCACCATTGCCAAACTCTTCCTTTTTGGGAAAATCATAAGGATCATCCGAGTCTGAACTCTCGTCATGAATATCCTCATTTGCACTCAAATAACCGCAGTTAGGCAAGTTGGTACCGGTATCCGAGTTAGTGTAGGCACCAGTAGCAGCATTTTTATTTATCTTTGAATTCTAGAAATACATTGTTCGAAGTTAGGCAAATACGCAAGGAGCATAACGATTGCAAAACAAAAATAATTGTTTACGTTAAGTTTTGTAAGAATGAAACAAGCTTATTGCAAAATAGACAAATTCCAAACATGCAAGCCTAGTAGATCTTTAAACTGCATGTTGAACGATTGCTACAACAAATGCCATCCAATTTGGCTACATTTTTCAAAAATAGTAGTGATATGGATCACTGTAATGTCTTTGCACCTTGTATTTATCAAAACGAACCAATGCCAAAAAGACTTAAATCATAAAGATGACATGGAATTGACTGAATGTGCCATTCATAACTTTTGAAAACTGATCAGTACGAAACGAGAATTGTGGTAAAAACGAAACATTTTCCTGTAATTAGCAACATTATACACCCATTGCATGGGCCAGTGAATATCGTGTCTGGCTCTGGAGCGGCAGAGTAGGTTTCATTCTAAGTTGGGTCAAACCAATGTATTTTTAAAAGAACAACGCTTTCACAGATAATATTATTATGCCGTGAGAGGTAAATGTCTTTTATTTCCTTTATGCTGATGCAGCATGTAATAGATTGATGTATGAAGAACAGGACTTGAATCTCTGACATAGATGAATAAGCAATAAGCATACAAACTCAAACATGCAAATCAGCAAGTTTAGCACATGAAATAAAAGCTTTGAAAGCAGCAAACAAATAGTGCTAGTCAATTTCGCAAACAGTTTTAGGTTTTTCCATATAAATAAACCTGTAAGGCATTCAACTCCGGCAAAATAAACTCACAACGGCCACAAAATCTTCCTACGATTATACTCATCATCACCACGAATACGAGCTTTCAATTAGATATTTTGGTGCATGTACCACTACCACCAATATTTTACACAATATGTTTCTCTTAACAAGTTAACCAGTAACCAAAATGATTAAAATCATTCTCGGGAATCCTTCTTAAAATTATTTTGTTACTGCTTAAGGATAAGTGCAAAAGATATGGTTGACAAGTAGGATTGGCATAAAAAAACCAAAAAAAAAAAACACTATAACCCCACCTGCTAGTTTTTTTATAATGTTATCTAAACAGAAATAAATTAAATGATTTCGTCTACACACTTGGTGTATCACTGAACACTTTTTATTATTGTCAGCCTGTTATAACCTGGCATTATAATAAAAAAGTTTCATTAAATACAGTGACCGCAAGGAATGCCCTTGTAGCAATCAAAAACTCAACAGGGTCATTCCATGACAGTTGATCCAAAATTTTTAAGTTTTTTAACCCAATACTCCAGATTTTGTTTAAATGTGGTGTGCAGGTACAACTTTTTCTTCTGATTTCGAAATAGTAGGTTTGACAAAAATTAAATGAGAAATAAAACAGTTAGAGCCTATGCAAATTCGGTGGTTTTATGTGCAGCGAAGCGGAACAGCCAAACCAATTCTCATACCTTAACTTTGATAGAACAAATCATATGTTTAAAATGGAGTTTTCAGTTATGAAATTACTGAAAATGTACGTTACGAGTTTGCACTATCTACAGATCAAGAAAACACGAAAAATTTTACAACTTTATCATAATTTTTCTTAAGCGAAAATATGGGGGTTACAAAAATCATTCAAGCGTAATGCATACTTTAAAGTTGAATATCTTTATGAGCCCACGTCGTGTACAGTAATTGCAAGTAATGACTCGTTTGAAAGCTCTTGATGTAGAAATTACAAAAATAAATTTTTACAGTTGTAATATTTTTCATATTCGAAAATGCAATTTCCAATCTAAGGTTAACTGCTGAACTTTTATTAAAAGTGCTTATCAAAAGTGCTGCATTTGCCAATTTATTTTCGACTATAAATGAGATTTTCTATTCTGCACATTAGTAAATAATTCATGCAGATAGCTGTGGAATGTGGTGACAGCCTCTCTGACTAATTTCAAAAGATAGAGGAAGGGCACAAAGTGACTACTTGACGAATACATAAAGTTCTAACTGCTAGTTAGTACCGGTATCTTTTATTTCCACACCGCCATTACAAATTAGTTACACAGAATACTAAGATAGATACGCAGTTTAGACAGGCAGCAAGAAAAAAGGGAAAAAGTAACAAAACGTTATAATTAGGGCGATTTTTGGTCACAAAAGGTACGATGTTTTTGTTGACTCCAATTAATGTAAAAAACGTGGATACAAAGTTTCACAGGTGTGGGGTCAGTATTTAAGAAGCTATAATGTCATAAGAAGTTACATTTCGTGTTTTTCAGTTACATTTTAATTTTTACTTTTAGGCAACATTGCTTTTGTACCATTTTTTTGTCTTATTTTCCCACTACAGATATCAAAAATCAAATCAAAATCAAATCTTCATTATACTCGCCGTAATACGCCGAAGCAGGTAACGAGTTGCGGGGCCCATCTCCGCGGCTTAGCGTCTGGGCAACACAGCTACGAAGAAACGTCGCAACGGTGGCGAGTCGTTGGCGACACTGTGTAGATTTGACCGACCCGGGAATCGAGACCCAGACCTCCCGCACAGATAGTGTGCGCTTAGCAACTGAGCTAACCGCCGGTTATAACAGACATTTCATCTTTTATTGCTTCCATTGGAACAGATTTTCTACCTGCATACTGCATCAAAGTGTTTATGGGCTTAATATAAAGCCCACTAAGTTTAACATTTCACACATTCCAATAATGCATAAGCATCAGGGCCGCTGAGATGGTTTTGAGGCCTTAGGTCAAAAAAAACAAATAGGTATAATCAAAAGGCATCCTTTAAAAGAATTAAACAAATCTTAAATAAAATATAATTGCAATCAAAAGGCATCCTTTAAAAAAATTTAACGAATCTTCAAAAAAAATATATTTTCATAAAACTATACATGATAGTAAAAACAGCCCTCAAAAGACCTAGGAGGTTTTGCGGCAATTGTTGGGTGGCAACAAAAAGTCACTTGATTTACCATCAGTAATGAACATTGATAAAAAACGCGGTGAAGAACCTTAATTTATAGCCGAATCGTTTAATAATTTTTTTGGCAACATAAATTTGAAATAATTTTTGCATAAATCTAGCAAAGTTGCATCTTCTATTGCGTTGAAAGCACCTACCGCCAATGATGTTTTTAATGAGCTGAATTGTTTCAAGAATATAAAAGCTGCTGGCTCCGATGACTTGTCACCGTTCTTTATTAAAACAGCTTCGCTTATCATTGCACCCTACTTGACCTACTTTATCGAATTCATGTTCAGCCAAGGTGTTTTTCCAAATATGTTGAAATTAGCTAAAGTTATTCTTATATTTAAATCCGGGGAAAAAAGTTTAATCGAAAACTACAGACCAATTTCTCTTTTACCTGTCTTTTCTAAAGTTACAGAAAAGTAATATAAAACCAGAATTCTTAGTTTTATTAATAGGCATGATTTACTACATGACCGCCAAAGTGGATTTCGAAAGAAACGCAGCACCATTAATCCTCTCATTGATGTAATTTCTGAATGCTGTGACAATATTAACAGTGGAAACCTTTTGTATGTAACAGCGTTAGATATAAAAAAAGCATTTGATAAGGTCAATTTTGACACACTGCTTTACAAATTGGACTATTATGGTATACGTGGTCCATGTTACAAACTCCTTAACTCTTTCTGGCACTTCGTTTATTTTTTAACCCACTTGGTTTTCGCACAAAAGTGCTTGGTGGGACAAATTTCAACCCACTTAATATTTTTTAAATGCCTACCTGCACGGTCGTTCAAAATTCCACCCAGTTATTTGTCAAGGTGAAACGATTGGTTGCTTCGAAAAAACGTCATTATTGCGATGGATTATCAAAAGAACTTGAGCATGAAGCAAATTTGTTCCGAAAATGTGGCTAGGTATCATAGAAGTGGAGTAGCCTAGCAAGAGTGGCTTGGAGGGCGTTGTAGCGCGTGTGATTTAGCAACTGTTTTTGAAGTTGAGTAATGTTGTGTATTATACTAGGTTATCGATCGAAGTGCATCACCATTTCACTTGCACTTTGTATCTACTTAACGATTTAAGAGCTGTTCATAAAATGACCCATTGTGCAGCATGGTCACCTTGAGACTAGGCCCTAATGAATCATGTTTTGCAAATAAAAAGTATTTACGGTTGAGGCAATGATGATCTGTGACGATTTTTAAGGATCAGTAGGCTACATTTGTAGTGATGAGGAATAATTAAGACTTAGACTCATAAGATATTGAATTTATTATCTTGCTAACCCTTCATTTCATGCAGTTGTTTATAAACAACATTTGGTAAAATAAATTATAGCAACAAACTCCCATAAGCGAAACAAATTGAAGTTCAGGAGTTGAAACTTCTTTGGAAGGTAAATGATATTATCGAACAATGAAAATAATATCAAAGCGATGCAGTTTATGTGCTTTTTGTTGCTGTAATTTATCATTTTACCAAATGTTGTTTATACAAAACAGCAACAACAGCACGAAATAAAGGGCTAACTAGTCTACCTACAGCCTTTGAGCACAAAATAGCCTAAATGTAATGAAGTGTTGGGTGAAAAGTTGCTCTGGAATTCTGCATTCTAAGCTGTGACAGTGTAAGGTTGCATATGTTGAAGTGAGGTGTATGAAATTAAGTTTGCTGCAATCAGTTTTCCGAACTAACTGCGATACACGCATATAATCAATTTAATCATATTCTGACGTATCAGTATTTTATTATTGTTGCCAACTTTTTCAGCATACTGGTATATATTATATTACGCAGCTACTGTGATGAAGCGAAGAAATCCAATAAGAAAATATGCCCCTGGTGCCCATGCATGCAGTGATATTTTAACTGTGGATGGATTAACATCAGATTCGGACTTTGTAGCTGAGGCTGATTCATCATCAGACTGCTGGACTGATGATGATTTTGAACCTCCAAATGAAGTAGAGGTTGATGAAGTAAGTCTTCATTCCCATGACATGGACAAAACTGCATCTACATCTGATGCTTCTGTAGCAAATAGTATAATTTGGAACAAAACTTCAAGGCCACAACCTTTACCTGCCTTTGATGAAACTAGTGGACCTACAGATCTTGTGCTAAACCTAGAAGAAAAACTCCATGCAACTATTTCTTGCTGCTCTTTTCGGATGTTTTGGAGCATATAACATTTCAAACAAACTTGTATTGCCAGCAAGCAAATATCAGATACAAGCCAATGACTGTGTGTGAAATTAAAACATTTTTGGCTATCAATTTGATTATGGGCATCAAGCGTTACCCCTCATACAGAGACCACTGGAGTACAAACCCCATATTGCATGATCCATATGTGAGTCAACTGATGTTTGTAAATAGATTTGGCTGGATTTTATCCCACCTTCATTTGAATGATAATTCAGTTATGCCTTCACGTGATTCCTCACATTATGACAAACTATATAAAGTGAGGCCATTGATAGAATTGATCCAAAAAAATCATTGAGCTGTGCTACAAACCAGGTGAAACTCTTGCTGTTGATGAATCCATGGTTAAGTTCAAAGGCCGTAGCACCCTTCGGCAGTATATGCCTATGAAACCAGTAAAAAGAGGTTTCAAAATCTGGATGTTGGCTGATAAGTCAGGTTATGGCCTGAAATTTGACATATACAAAGGAAAAACAAAAGATTAAGTTCAGCATAATCTTGGAGAAAATATTGTGAAAAACTTGCTTGTTAGCTATGAACACAGAAATCGTACCATATATGTTGATAATTATTTTATCTCGTATCAACTTATGGTAGATCTAAAAGGAAGAGGCTTTTAGGCATGTGGCACTGTAAATATCAGCCATAAAAATATGCCAATATTAAATTGTGAGAAGGGCATGGTCTAAGGAGAACATGGTTTAAGGAGAACAAGACTGGCATGTCAGCAATGATGAAATTGCTGCAATATAATGGAAGGACAACCGTGCAGTTCATGTTTTGTCCAACTTTTATTGCCCTGAACAAACAAATACTGTGACGCGAAAAGAAAAAGATGGCAAAAAAATGAATTATCTTGTCCAGCAGCAGTTTTTGAATATAATCAAAACATGAACTGTGTCGATAAATTCGATCAGATGAAGCAGGTCTATGCAATTGACCTCAAAAGCCACAAGTGGTGGCATCGCATATTTTTTCATTTCGTAGATTCATATTTTTTCATGTCGTAAATGCATACTTTCTGCACAAGTGCTCTGCTGAAGAACAACTGACAACAAAAGATTTCAGATTACAAGTAGCAGAAGGATTGGCGGCTGAAACATGTGTCTGTCGGGAAAAGGCCAAAGTCGCAAGATCAAATAAAAAAACGAAGACGCACTGTTGCGGAGGAAGTCTAGAAGACCGAATCACAACATCAGCCAGTTCAACTGACAACCAGAAGAAGGTGCGCAAGATGCAGCACGAAACAAAAAGAAGTTCGAACAAACTGGAAATGATCAGTATGCAAATGTACAGTACCTTTGGGTCTCGGCAAAACAAAGGCCTGTTTTCAGCTGTATCATACTGTTTGACTTACACTTCAGAATTTTCGTTTCTGCAAGGTGGGACAAATTTTGTACACTGCTTTATTTCGTAATAATCTGACTTGCACTTCTTTTTTGAAATGTGTTTTTTGTGAAATTTTGCGTGTTACTTCACTTTGCTCTCGTTTTCAGTTACTAATTCAAAATTTAAATGTCTGTGCATTCAGAATAATTTTTTCCCTAAATTTCGCTTGCCTGAAAGAGTTAATAGTTATCTAAATAATAGAAAGCAGTAAGTTTGTTTGTCTAGATACAAATCTAGCTTGGTTGACGTAGAGTGTGGTGTTCCTCAAGAATCAGTCCTTGGCCCCTTACTTTTCATCCTTTATGTTAATGATATGAGAAATGCGTTACAAACTATACCAAGACTGTTTGCTGACGACACCTGTTTATTCTTGACCGCTAAAAACATAGTTGATCTTAAACTTCGAAAAACTGTATGGATACAAATAAGTTGACAATAAATTCGACAAAATCAAAACTTATAGTCGTAAACCCCAAGCTCCGAGCCCCTCAAATACAGGGTGTTTCAAAAACTTTGACACCATTTTGCACCCAAATAACTTCGCCAGTTTTTGTTTAAACAATATCAAACTTTGACAGGATATCCAGAAATAATATAAATTTTTACCTTTCAATTTTTAGATGTTTTGGAATTTATGTAATGGAATGCCATTCACCAGCGTGAAAAAAGCGTTTTGTGCGCTGGAGTATGCTACAACACAGCCAATTAAAACAGTGAGGCGGATCTTTGCTGAACAGCCCAAAAAAGTCTATACGAGTTGCAATTTGTACGGTCTCATTTGTAATTGTTTCCAGATAAGACGCCAAACTGTTGTGGGCCTTCCTATAGACTTTTTTAGACTGTTCACAATTTTGTGGCGAATTTTATCCACCGTTTTTTCTGACATTGACTTTCGGCCAGATCCTTTCACTCTGCACAAGAAACTTTCTTCGTTGAACTTTTATGCCATCTCCAAATTTACTTTTTGTCGGTCACTTTTCCAAATGCACTTCTTTCAAACCGCCGCAGCAAAGATCCGCCTCACTGCATTAATTGACTGCGTTCTAGCATACTCCAGCACACAAAACGCTTTTTCCACGCTGGTGAATGGCATTTCATTACATAAATTCCTAAACACCTAAAAATTGAAAGGTAAAAGTTTATATCATTTCTGGACATCTGTTAAAATTTGATATTGTTTAAACAAAAATTAGCTAAGTTATTTGGGTGCAAAATGGTGTCAAAGTTTTAGAAACACCCTGTACAATTCTCTCTGCTATACGATGATACATGTATCAGAAATGATAAATCGTTAAAATATTTAGGGGTTGAACTAGATCAAGAATTGAACTTTTTACCCCATCTTACCAAAATTAAAAATAAGCTATCTCAAAATGTAGGTATAATAACTAAATTGAAACATTATTTACCCAATTCCGCTCTTTTAATGCTCTACTACTCCATAGATTATCCTCATATCTTATAGGAAATTATTCTTTGGGGCTCAACGTATACATCGCACCTTAAAAAGCTGCAATTGCTACAAAACAAAGCTGTGCGTGTGATTTGTTCTTTAAATTGGCGCGAGCATGTGACACCGTGTTTTGATTGTCTAAGCATTCTAAACGTAAGAAGTAGCCAAAATGGAAATGGCGAAATTTGTTCACAAATCTGTAAACCACTTCCTACCAAAATATTTTCAAACCTATTTTCACAAGGTTTCATTGGCACACAAACGTTCTACTAGATCTTCCTCTAGTGATAATTTAGCAATCCCTCTGTTTCGAACATGCTGTGCGCAAAAGTCTATTAAATATTTGCTCGTGATAGGTTTTTTGCAAAAATCAGGGGTTGAAGGTTTGGAATTCGATACCAACTGCTATTCAACGTTTAAAAGTTAGATTTACGCTAACCTATCACGAGCAAATATTGGTTGCATATAAAAATTAAGTCACTAGATTTTACTTGTAGTTCTCTCTAATTAGCCACATACCAAAAGATGTGGCTATCTCATTGCTGCAACAAGGAGAATTAAATGTGAGCATCATTCTGCTCATAAAAGCAAACGAAAGGTAGTCGTTTGACTCGAAAACTTCACGTTCCTTCACGGCTTTCTCATATTGCAAGTAAATGAGCTTCAGTTGCATGTTTACATTAATCCTACTGTTTTTTTCATTTTCTTAGGTTTTTTGAGTGCTTGCAGTTGTAATATGAAAATAAACTTGTCTGTCTGTCTTAATAAGCACCTTCTTTTAGAAAGAAGTTTCCCACCCCCGATGTGGGCCTCTGGGCATTTGCTCCAGCTTTCTCCTCAGTGGTACAAGTTGCAATAGTAAGCAGCTTTTCCATGTTGATGCTACTTGCTAATGACAGAAACTTTTCAACGCAAGAATGTTAAATACTCTATGCGCGTGCACCACAGTTTGAGCACCTATTAAGACTATTTTATTGCTTTTTAGCATAAGCCGCTGCTTTTTTTTTGTTGTCAATAGTTATTTTAAATAAAGTCACATTTTGGTTACGTTTTTGCAAAAATGAAGTCGCATTTTCAAGTTTTTTATGTCATGAAAAAATCGCCCTAGTTATAACAAAAAAGATAAGAACGTCAGATCAAGAAAACTGTGCGTGTAATAACTGGGTGAGAACCAGGGCTGCGAACTCCATCGATTTTTAAATGAGTTCAAGAGATATTTGCAAGTCCGAGTTATAAGAAATTTATTTTTCGAGTTCAAGTTCGAGTTCGGCAAAAACAACAGAGTTCAGCGAGTTCGAGTTCGCAGCCCTGAACTTCATAGGTCGCAATGGCATGAACAAATATACGACATGCAGCTTTTCTTTTGGTAAAATCATAACTACAATTTACAGGGATTGTGACTACTTGAACAACAAACTATATTTCGTAGTGATCTTTCATTTCTTTTCAACAATTTAAACATCTTTCAAATGAACTCGAACAGTTTTATGCAAGTTCGAGTTCGGCAAAATGATCAAGTTCTTTCGAGTTCGCAGCCCTGGTGAGAACGAAGTGCTAAAAATAGTGTGATAGTAGCATTCAGAACGAAACAAACATGAAGGTTCCTGCTTAACGTATACACGTACACTGCAAAAATTAGACAATTGTCTGTCAATCATTATTGCTAGTTAAAAGATAGATGGATACAATGCACACCAGCACAGAAAGTTTAAGACTCAGATTACTTCGCAAAAAAGAGGCAGTTTCTCAAAGAAGACCAACAAACTTGGCAGCTAATGCAGCAATTTTTTTCAAATTTAATAGTTCACCGAAGAGAAGAATTTTGATAAGAACAGAAAAATTGCTAAGAGGAAGGTAAATCTGATTGTATTAATTAGTATACAGATCCAACCAAAAAAGTAGAAGTAGCATGAGACAAATATGTCCTGGCTAAAAAAGCAGCACATTATGCATGTATATACTTGATAAAAATAATGTTGCTAAACAAGAAACAGGCTAATTCGCCCACAAATTTTAATGGAAAAATGCATAAAAAACTGCAGTTTCTACCGCGGTGGTAGCTTATGGCTTTACAAATTTCATTAGTGGTAGATACAAACAGAAATCTAATTTACTTGCATGCCCTTATCGGTAACAACTCATAATAATTGAAGAAGCTCAATTTCTTCTGAAGTGATGGTATTGCACAACTAAACCTTGTTTTTTGAGAAAAATGTGTTTTCTAATGACATTCATCATCCAGCAAGATTCCAACACTGCACTTTTCCATTGATAAAATATTTGTAATTAACAACTATTTAAAAAATCTAAGTTATCATAGATTATCTGGTTTGATTACATAATTTAGCATATTTGCCTCATATACTCAGCTAAGACACAGTAAAGGTTTCTTACGAGTTTTTTAGTCAAACTGCTAAATGTCTACCACATTTCCATGGGGCAACCTGGAAAGTACCTTTCCCAACAAAACAGTGTAAGTGCACTTGCCGACTTGTCCTTCACACTGTCCCTTTAGCGCTGGGCAGCAAGCAGGAAAGCTGCAAGCACCAACTTTTTAGTCTTTGTGGCACTCGAGCTCGCACAGCTTTAGCAGCACGCACTCCATAACATCCCCCAGACTTGATTTCTTCACATTTATTCTCCTTCATGCAAAAGCAATAAAGACACTATGCATACGATAAAAGTCGACGAATTCAAAGATTCTGTCGTTTTCAAATTTTCCACATATGCTTTGTATCTTTAATTTGCTGTTTGTTAAAAAAACCTTCAAGTATAGACAATAATCATCGTAAAGAATTTTATCTAAGGATGAAACAACAATGCTTGGGTGCAAAGTACAACACTTTACAATCATGTTCGTCATGAAATTTTTGCTCTAAACCACTGCCAGCACATGTAAAACTGTTCCTAAACATGACAAAAAATCAAAGCACGTAAAATTTTTGATATTAGTTCTAGTAGAGCTTTGATATGAAACCTAAATTAACTTTTCAGGTGGTGTGCTCATAGAGATATCTGCATTTGAAATATGTGTTACGCATGAATGATTTTGCTTCCACCCATTTGCAAAAAAACGTAAATCGCCCCAAAGCATTGATACCTCAGTTATAGCCATCACAATGTGTCTAGTTGCCCTACTTCCACAACTTGTATGCATGAAAAGTCTCAACTATGTTTTTACTTTAAATTATGGTTTATTTTTGTGGTCTTGGAAAATAACAAGAAAAAGCATTCCACTTAAGTTGATTAATCGCAAAGTGATCACAAAAATAGCTACTTTTAAACTCCTCTACCTTCGCTTGTAGTTGAGCAATTTAAAAATTTTTTTGTTTCTGTACTCTTGAAGATTTTACATGCTAAATTTGGAAGAAAAATATGACCGTGGGTTACATGGCTTGGATCAGTTGACATGGAATGACCCAACATCAAAAAACTTTTGGCATGGAAACCCGGTTTCATTTCAGAAACGTGAACAAATCAAATCAATTAAAAAACAAAAGAGAATAAAAAAGAACGAACTGCTTTTGTTGGATTACGTTCTTCTCAAAATTATATTGTGTAAAGATTCAATTTAAATATTACATAAGTCTACATCTCTCTTGATTAATAGTCAAATTATTAGAAACAGAAAATTGGTCACCAAATAAAATTAAAAAAAAACCAACAGGCTGTTTCGCCGCAGTCAATCGTCTTCGTCTGGTTCCCCGTCTTGCAATCGTAATCAAGCGCTTACCACTGTGTTTTTTTTCCCTGCCACTCACCGTCGCTGCTTTGTATTTTACAGCCCTGCAAAGTTTGATGCACTCAGTTGCAGTGTTCTTACACGCTATTGCGTAAATCAACCTTGAGTTTCGCCCTGAAAGTCTACATTGTTTTATCATTTTTTCCTTTCAATCTTTGATGTTTTATTGTTTTAGATTTTACCATTTATAGTTTTTAGCGTTCCCCCTGAAGAGCCTCAAGGCGAAACAACCTGTTGGGATTTTTTAATTTTATTTGGTGACCGATTTTCTGTTTATGCTCTGGCGTGTGCCATTGAGCTCTCTGTTTGGTGCAACGGTCAAACCACGTTTAGCCAAATTATTAAATATTTTTCTGTTTTGGATTGGCACCGATTGTTTTCATTAAGAAATGTTCATCCAGTGTTCGATAATCGTACACTGGCACCTTTAATGTTCTACACCAAATTTTTGTAATGTTTCAGTCAATATGTAGCAATATTCCTACAGTAGTCACCGTGAGTTATAACAACAGCTCTTTAAAAAGACACCACAGATTGAAATATAAACAATGCAACTTTCCAGATATGGCTATAATTTTGTGGTTGTAACAAAATACTGTTTAGTGGATTTTAATAGCTATAATAAACAATCAAAAAAACATGCGGGCTGGTCTTTTGCAGCCCTGTTGACAACAAGTGCCGAAAAACACGGAAAGAAACTTTAAGCAAAACCGGACAGCAACCAAACTTGTATCTTGTTTCTCACTTCACTGCTATTTCACATTTCTTTTCACTCGAAACGTTAACTTTTTGAGTGAAAATCATGTCATAAGAAAATGGCAATAAAGCCAAAAAGTAAGGGACTAACTGCAGTGTTTCCAAAATATTATGCAAACATAATGATAATGCAAGGGCAAACACCTTTACAAAATCAGGGTATGCATTATGCACAACCTGCAACTGTGCACATAAGAGTCAATCAGTAAAGACAGATATCACAAGAAATATGTAGGCAATACTCACTAGAAAAACAATGCAAGCAAAAGCACATTCAAAGCTGATTGAGCAAAGCAAGCATAACCTCAGCGATCTCGCGTATTCTTCAACCTTAACTAATCAAGCATGAGTATGATAATTGAGCAAATGCATAATTCAGCTAGAAATTTAAACTTCTTGCTTGTTTAACATAAACTAGTCTAACCTGATTGACCTCACAATCGAGTTTGCTTAAAAAGAAAACAAGCATGCCAAATCGCCAAAGCCATAATGATGATTGATTTTCGTCACCATTTGACAAGCAGATCAAGTGGATGTCGCTTTATATAAGCCCACATAATAAGTCCAATTGTCGAAAAATTACCTTACACAAGATTTCCATTAGACATAAAATCAGACTGCTTGTCTGAGTTTGCCATCAGAAAAATATACACATTGGGATTTCAACTTGTATATTCAAAAAAATTTTTCATAAAACCAAAAATGTAATATTGCATTGAATTTTTAACTACAGGTGTTAAGACTTTATTCTTAGCTGACGACATTTTCTGAATTAACTTTTTTTTTTTAAGTAACTCTGCAAGACCGAAAAAACTTGTCATGCCAGACTATCAATATGGTACTGAAATCACCTTATAGATAGGAGTACGATTTTTTCAAAATGTTTTGTAAAACGCAATAATCACTTGACCTGAACTTTATGCCATGCAGATCTTACTAGACCCAATCTTAGTACAGTAGTAAAGACTTGTCTAAAATTATGTATTTATCACAATTTCACCAAATTCATGTAAAATGATATGATCTTTAAGTGGGCTTACAAAGCAACAACCACAGGAAGCAAGCTAAACAATTTTGATTCTACCACAATGCTTTTGCTTTGTGAAGATGGCTCCAACTTTGTTTCATCTACATTCATTATTTCCACATTCACTAATTCTTCGTAAATGACAGGATCACCAGAATCGCAATGATCCTGCGGCTCTTTAAAGGGCTGGGTGCAAAAAGGTCTGCTCATTTTCCCAAAGTGCTCTCTGCGATTACTTAATAGTTCAGTTTTAACTTCCAAAAACTTTTGATCATCAAATAACAATCGACCGTAAGAAAGGCTAGAACATTCTTGAAAGTTAGCAGCATCTGAAAAAGATTTCTTCTTTTCAGCAGCATGCTGAAAAATCTTAAGTAGACAATCAGTGATGAGAAACTTGCTATACTTATCGGGTAATGTCTAGTATCAGCATCCACGTTTTTTCCGTCTGCCAACCTTAACCTAACTTATGACCTTAACCCAGTGGCGTAGCCACGGGGGGGGGTTGGAGGTTACAACCCCCTCATTGAGCCTCAAATGACGTCATAATTACTTCTTTTTCTGATATCTATTTTGATGTGCTCGATACTTTGTCATTAATAAACTGGTTTCGTAATTGTCATAATATTAATAAGAATTGCGTAGCGTTGTTTCCTAAATTTTGTTCTTTGCCATTATGCTTAATGAAGCAATGACGCAATTTTATTAGCAGGGCAGTGCCGCTCCTGTACATGCAACTGCCCTCTGCCCCTCAGACCGTTTGTAGAAAAACGGCTAAACGATTTCAAGCACAAAGATCATTCTATATTTAATTTAGGGCTTGTCCACTCATGATTAGAAATCTCCGAACATGCAAAAGTTGAGACTCAAAATGTTCAGAGATTGCATATTCAGAGTCTCAACTTTTGCATGTTTGGAGATTTCTAAAACATTTTGTTTAAAAAAAATTTGAGCAGTCTAGGTCAAGTAGTTTTCGAGATATTACAGTTTGACATTTGACCACTCGGTGGCGTTTTTTGGTCACGCGTGAGTGATTTTTCATGTGTAATGGCTCTGCCTTGAGCTACAAAGATGATTCAAATATGTATTCTGACATTTTTTAGGGTGCTGAGTTCAAAAATCACACTTATAATGCAACATTTCCATTACTTCAGTTGATAAACCAATAAATTCTACTCTTAACTTTTGATCATAATTACTCAGCGCTCCGAAGCCAAAAAACCTTGTAATTAGTTGCAAAGTGATCTTTCAACTTTCAACTCCAAGTTTAATTTAGAAAGATTCTTGATTATTCAAGGGCAATTAAAAAAAATTAACCATTTCATACATGGTGGTGCACATCTACTTACAAGTCTCAAAATACAAAATTATCAAATGTCAATATCCACCAGTATGTCAATACTACTGTAACAACTAAGGCTGGTTTTAGATATAACAAGGCATGTCATGTTCATCTAGGACATTGGGCAATAGGAAGAAATTGGGGCTTCACTGAATTAAACCACCCCAGACAACTCGATGGTGTTACGTCATAGGGTTGGGTTAGGATTAAGTTAAGGTTTCAGGTTGTGGCTGAAGTGAAGGTTCAAATGATGCGTGTTAGAAGTAAGAATTCAGGTTATGTATATAAACCCTATGATGAAGCATGACATAATGGTGACAAGCTGAGATGAACACAGCTTATTTCAAAAGAGTACCAAAAAATTTGCATATGTGGTGCACTTGTACTTGCGAGTTTGAAATACATGATTTATCAGACGTCAGGCATAATTATGTCAATTCAGCTTGCAAACCTCAATACAATGGAGCAGTGTTCATAACCAAAGATTGCAAAAAGTTCTACAGATACTTTTAATAGCAGTGTAAGATATAATATACACTAATACTCAAGACAATTTGAACGACACAAAGATTATATATTATGTACAAAACTAGTGTAGCCTGTATAAAATTATTGCTCCAGAAGGTTCGCTAAATCGTTACAGTGTTGCAAGGTATTGCTACGTGCTGCTGTGGTTATTGTGTATTCCTTACTCCCATTTTTTATCACAGCAAACAACAACTTAATTCCGTTCAATTGTTTTTAATCAAATAGAAAAATAATACCAGTCAATTTAGAGACAAACAACAAAATAAGTTGTTTTTAACTTTTTAATGGCGATGAATTACCATGCAAGAAATCTCGTCGCATATTATCAAAATGCAGTTGGTAAAAATAAGAGTGGCTAAAAATTTGCTATTACATCTCACACATAATAAAAATCTAGCTTCTTCACAAAGTAAAATCACTAATTTGTCTCACAGCCATTCTAAACTCAGTTTTAAACATTTTGACCATTCCAAAAACACACCCTGATAGCATTTATTGTTGGGAAAAATGATGTTTTTGGAAATTCAGAATTTTTAAAGAGAATGATATTGTGTTCCAACCTGGATAAAACTATGCCATGCCAGCACAAGCCGGACATCAAAAATACAATCGTTTAGTTTGCCTTGGGGTAGTAGTTTGAAAGTTGAGTATGACATATTAAACACGACAATGCCTATTTAATTAAACTTCATAAAATGCACCCTTATTGACTATTTATAAATAATTGGAAAGTTATCGAGTAACAAAGCATAATGTCTTACAATCAACGCAACATACCTTAACTTTTGCAACAGTAATTAATATGTGAATAAGGACTATGAAAAATGAACTTGTGAAACATAATAAAACATATAAACTTGAATTGCATTTTAAAGCTTAGTACAATGAGCACCATATGCAACTAGTATCTTCTTCAGAGTAGGAAATGTGAGTTTGTAGTTTCGACCACTTCTTCCACTTTGCTGTGGAGCATCAATTTTGCGCAGGATGTTTGGAAGAAGAAAGTTGCAAATGGATCATAAGTTCGCCAATAGACTGAAGATGGTGGGCTGCAGAGATGCATGTGAAATAATCAAGTACTGCTGTAGAACTGAATAGATATAATAGTTCTTATCCTATTATCTGACTCTGTCGTTTGATGGAAATTCACATTGTAAGCAATTCATAGTTTTAAAAAAATCAACATTCTGTTTTCCATTGTTACGTGAAAATTGCACAGTAATTGTAATTATTATACATTATTAGGAAATGCAATCTTGCATAAAAGAAGGAAGCCCTGTACAAATAATATGGGAGATAAACAGGATATGCCTTGTTGTATCTAAAACCAGCCATATTATAGTTGTTATAGTAGTATTAACTTACTTGTATAATGACAGTTGATAAATTTTGTATTTCAGACTTGCAAGTAGATGTGCACCACCATGTATGAAATGGTTAATATTTTTCTATTGCCCTTGAATAATCAAGAATCTTTCTAAATTAAACTTGGAGTTGAAAGTTGAAAGATCACTTTGCAACTAATTACAAGGTTTTTTGGCTTCGGAGCGCTGAGTAATTATGATCAAAAGTTAGAGTAGAATTTCTTGGTTTATCAACTAAAGTAATGGAAATATTGCATTTTAAGTGATTTTTGAACTCAGCACCCTAAAAAATGTCAGAATACATATTTGGATCATCTTTGTAGCTCAAGGCAGAGCCATTATACATGAAAAATCACTCACGCGTGACCAAAAAACGCCACCGAGTGGTCAAATGTCAAACTGAAATATCTCGAAAACTACTTGACCTAGACTGCTCAAATTTTTTTTAAACAAAATGTTTTAGAAATCTCCACCGACATGTAAAATTTGACAGTTTGAGACCAAAACTAGTACATGGGTGGACAAATTGCCAAATTAAACATGGAATGACCAAAAAATGATGTACGCACTGTAGCTCAAAAAAGAACTAAATTGCTAACATTTGAATATCATTTTATCAGTTTCATCAGAAAGCATTCCTTTGACTTCCTTACAATAATTGTGCCTTAACTGCCTTCAATATTTCTGGTTTAAAACATCTCTCTTAAAATTTGAGGCCATCTTTTGTTATTATACAACTAGGGGCGGATCCAGGGAAGCATGTTGAATATGCTGCGTATGAATGCCCCGACGATGAATACATTTTTTCGATAATTTCGAACTTCTTTATAACAATATGCCATAGTTGCCTTAAGTACGCATAATCGAAACCGTGCGAACAAAATGCATCATATTTGGTGAAGCACTATATGATAACTTTCCTTAAAAATTGTTCAAAAAGCATCAAAATGGTTACTGCAGTTTGCAAATTTTCAAAAATTTCTTGGGGGAGCATGCCTGTGGACCCCCCTAGAGTCGATTTGTTACTTAAGTTGCTTAAAATTGAATCTGATGAAAAAAACTACGCATGAAAAATGACGAAAATTGGTGCCCTTTCCCAGAAAAAATTCTGAATACGCCCCTGACATGAAAACATTTTCCAAAGGCTTAATTATGCTTGTTTTAAGGTCTAAACGTTTTTCAATTAGTTAACACTCAAATTGATTCAAAGTTGCACCTACCCCACCAAAACTTTCTGAATCCGCTCCTGCTTACAACATAAAATGGTCAAATGTGATGTCATTCTCAACCTCCCTCCCGATTGCAAAATCGTGGTTATGCTAGTGCCTTAACCTAATTTATAACCTGACCCTAACCAAATCTAACTCTAACCAAACCTAACCCTGACTAAACTTGGCTTTCCTCTTAAACATAATCGAACACAAAAATTCAAGTCCTTTGAAGTCACTGAGGCAGCAATATCTAATCATACTGAGAGTATTCGTTTGTGTCTCGTATATAGACCGGGTGCTTCCTTCAAAAACAAAGATAATATAAATTGTTCTACGACCATTCTTTTCCTATGAGAATTTGAGGTTTATCTTGATGAAGTTGCAAAAAATCATGGAAAACCATTTTTGCGTGGTTACTTCAAATTTCACCTTGAAAAGGAGTCTGACAGTGAAGGTAGAAAATTAATTTTCTACGTTGATCTTGGACCATGGTTTTTCACTTGCTGTTGTTTCACTCTCGTCTCCCACCCACTGTAGTGGTGGTGCACTTGATTTGTTCATCGTTTCTCGAAACATCTCTGATACTGCGTATATCTCACCTGTTGCTGTTGTCAAGAACACTGCAACTTCATCAGATCACTACCTTGTTAAAACGACACTACAGTTTGATGTAAGTAATTGTTTTGCTAGTAACTGGCAAGGGAAAACTATCAGAGCATTAAATAATATTGACATGACTAAATTCAAAGCTGATGTAATATCTCCACTACTGTTAATAATTGTACAGATCCTTCTGTAGCTGCAAACCATCTTCATAAAGTCCTCGACAAGCATGCTCCAATTATTACAAAGTACTTTAAATTAAACTGAAATCAATGGTGGAATGCGAAATGTCAGGGAGCAAGAAGAAAACGTTGCGCAGCTGAACGCCTATTCAAAAAGAATAGTTCATCCTTTAATCGCAAGTTGTACTATAATGCTTGTGCTGAGGCGAAGTCGGTTTACTCAATGCAAAGAGAATCTTTTTATGTATCTAAATTACAGTTGCATCAAGGTGATACACAAAACACATACCGTGTGGTGAATATGCTACTTGATAAACAATTTGGCAATCGTATTAATTCAGGTGGTCCTAATAATGATTATAACATTGCTTGCAGCTTTGCTGACTTCTTTAATGACAAAGTTAAAGACGTTTCCGATAAGATCAAATCTCAACCATTGGCCTGTACCTAACTATCCAGCATATGTGCTATTGATTCTAGTGTTGTGGATGCTGGGGCTATGACGCTTTCAGGGTTTGAGTCACTACCAGCAGCTGATCTGAGTGAGGTAATAACTGGTACCGTATTTTATGGGTCATAAGTCGCATTCAAAATCCTTTTTTCTCTCCAGAATTGATCGTGCGTCTTATAAGCCGGTGCGCCTAATGTATGGATCAGGTAGTGCTTTATGCTTTATTGCTTACACTCAAAACCAGTACTGATACCCTTACCATTACTAAATGAGCATTAAATGGCAACCCGATGCTCCTTAAAAAACATACCGTCTTATAGTCCGGTGCGCCTTATGTATGGAAGAAAAACAAATCAAAGCAATTTACCGATAGTGCACCTTATAGTCGGGTGCGCCTTATGGTCCGTAAAATACGGTATGCTTTCTAAGACATGTGAACTAGATGCTTTACCTACTGGAATTTTGAAAACCTCTTAGGATATTTTAATAATGCCCATTCTTCAAATCGTTGATCTATCTTTGAATAGTGGCATTTTTCCTGATCATTTTAAGCATGCTTTTATTAGACCATTGCTAAAAAAGTCCTACAGCTGACCAGGATGTTATGAAAAATTATAGGCCTATCAGCAATCTGTCATTTCTTTCTAAGGTAATAGAAAAATGCGTATATAATCAAATTATGCCTTATCTGATGTCTAATGATTTATTTGGTGTTTTTCAATCTGCATATAGGCCATATCACAGTTGTGAAACTGCACTGTATGCCATTCATAATGACATAGAGACTATGCTTGACTCGCAATTAAATATTGCACTTTTAATTTTTGATCTATCAGCTGCCTTTAATACTGTTAACCATCAGCTCTTGCTTAAGAAACTGCATTTTCATTACGATTTTTGTAATAACATTTTAGCATGGTTTGACTCGTATTTGTCAGGTATCATAGGAATTATTATGTGAAAGTGAATAATTCTTCTTCTTATGATGTTGAGTCTATGTCTGGTGTTCCTCAGGGTTCCATTTTGGGCCCAGTTTTATTCAGTTTATATGTTCGTGAGGTTGAACATATTGCACGCCAACACAATTTCTCAATTCATATGTATGCTGATGATACACAGTGTTACTTTGGGTTTTCTAACGATGCACCAAAATCTGTTGCTATCCATCCTATTCAGTGTTTTATTTCTGATTTAAAGTCTTAGATGAATGCCAATTTTTTGCTGCTTAATAAGCTTAAAACCAACTTTGTTGAATTTGCATCATTCCTTAAAAACAGCATTGAAATAATTCGTGGACTAAATCTTAGTGATAATCAGATAATCTTTCACTTTCTTCTTCTTCATCTGTTGAAAATTTGGGTGTACTGATTGATGACAAATTCAGTCTTGTAAATCATTTAACAATGTTGTAAGTGTACGTTATTGCAATTTGAGGAAACTTGGTAAAATTACTGCCAAACTGTCTATGAAACTCAAGATTCAGTTCCATGATCTACCTGATTATATACTAAACAAGCTCACTAAAGTGCTTTATGCCGCAGTTCAATTTGTTTTTAGTTTTAAATTTTCTCAGCGCCGTTGTCATATGTTACCATTCTTAAAATCTTTGCATATTCTGGCTATCAATTTCAGAGTTAAAGTTAAAATTGCTCTTTTAGTTTTCAAATGTTTGAAGAATTGTGCTCCTAAATATCTTCAACGATTGGTCATATATGCTACGAAAACCGTCTAGTGTGAATCATTTTAAGAACAATTGTGATAGCTTCCTGATTGAAAAAACACCTGAACCAAAATATGTGAAATATAAAGGCAATGTGTATTTGCCGTTAACGGCATAATAGCTTTTAGGTACATTTTGCCGCAGCTACATAACCCCATGTCACATGAATACATTTTAATCAATTCTACTGTCTTGACGAACCCGATTGTTAACCCCGGGTCACACGAATTCGAATCGATCTGAACCAAAGCCACCAAAGCGAAACGAACTGAAGCTGCGACAAGAATTGAATCCAAAACTAAGAGCAGCGCTTCCCGTTATATGCTGCGCTCTATCCACTGAGCTATCGAGAAGTCGTGGCAATTTAGCATAATATGGTGCTTAAAAAGGTTGCCAGTAACTTCGCCACATGGTAACTTCGCCACAGTAACTTCGCCACACAAACTTCGTCACATGGTAACTTCGCCACACTTAGAGAAGGTGAAGGGAGATGTGGGGATAGTAGGAAAATGTGTTGGGGTGTGGGGGGAGGAAGAAGGGATGTGGGAAGAGGTATGAAAGGAGGTGTAGGAAAGTGTGATGGGGTGTGGGGGAGGTAAGGGGAGATGTAGGGAAAGGTGAGGGTAGGGAGATGTGGGGAATTAAAAGTGTGTTGGGGCCCCACATCTCAACACATTTCCCTACATCTTCCCCATTACCCTCCCCACATCCTTTCCCCACACGCCAACATACTTCCCCACTCACCCCATACACTCTCCCCACACTTCTCCACTCCCCACTTATCTTTCCTTACCTCCCCCACACCCCAACACATTTCCCTACATCTCCCCCCACACCCCCATATCTCTTCCCACAGCTCCCCTGACCTCCCCCTACACCCCAACACACTTCCTTATTCACCCCATGCACTCTCACACACCTCTCTCCCCACATCTTACCCCACAGTTTCGATTATGTGGCGAAGTTACCAAGTAACTTGAAAAGCCCGATAAAATTTTTTACGGCAACCGGGAATTTAAAGTCTTGTTTCGGTGTAGGCAATGTAAATTTTCGATGTATGACAGTGTGACGAAGTTTGTGTGGCGAAGTTACTGTGGCGAAGTTACCATGTGGCGAAGTTACTGGCAACCCTTAAAAACCCACGATGTCACTTACGGCAAAATAGACCTAAAAGCTATTTTGCCATGATCGGCAAAATAGACACTACCAAATATATATCAGCCTTTTCATACTCTTCTCTGCTTCTGCCACTGTCTGGAATAGTTTACCGTTAAGTGTTAGAGAAGCTGACAGTATTGCACAGTTTCACAGATCAAACTGTCAAAAGTCAATTAAAATCATATCATTTTGAATTAGCATTTTTTGATGTACCAGATATGTGATTGTTTGTATATGTCAGTGTTTTCTGAATATCTGTATTTTATACCTCACTGTGCAAGGTCGTTTGCTCTTCTTGACTCACTTGTGGAATTGTTTGTTTTCTGTTGATTTTTGCTTTTAAGTGTCCCCTAGTTAGGTGTTGATGTTTCATCTCTCCTTAGGGGGTTTACAAATTACTCGTTATTATTAAATTTAACCCTAACCACACCTGAGAGCTGATAGGCCTACTAGACATTACCCATATATACTGTACTTATCTGCTCAGTGCTTATGGGCACCTATCAAACCAATCAAGCAAGAGTAATCAAATGACAGAACAATGCTTACCAGTACCGGAACTTCCTGAATTGTCTTCCATCATATCGTTACAGTAGTTAGAGCAAATCGAGGCAGTATTGGGTGCGTGGATCAATAGTATATCAAGTACCGGTACTACAAGTTAGCAGGTTAGCGATATCTGACAGTCGGAGTACTGGAACTGAAAAACGAAATGGAATTATTGATATGTGTGAGACTTGATAATCTAGATACTATTATATATACTGATAATTTTTTGATGCTGTTAGTAAAATGTAACCATGCAGAATCCTAACTGCACTTCTTCCTCAACTAATCTTACATAACGGTAGTTTCTTGGAAGTACCTAGATCACCAACATCTTTTTATATATAGAAACAAACAAGCAGTCCGGTGCAGCAGCATTTTGATAAGGGAAACTACAGCAACTTCATATTATATAGAAACAAACAAAGATGTCCGAAACAGCAGCATTTCTAGATTTTGATAATGGAAACCAAGCCGGTGCTTTATAGACGCTGGGTAATTTCTTTTCAAAGCTTACCAGTATAGGTTTACTTCATACTAATATAATTCAATTTCTAACCAACCAGAATAGACCTTTACTCTGTTAATCAGTTTACATGTCCAAATTTAGTGGGATTTAGGTCCATGGTTCTAGTTTCTGCATCATAATCAATTTTTTAACCTGTTCACGTCATACCCAGATACCTCTAGTACTTAAAAAAAGCAATTACGACATCGAAAATTTGATTAGACTATTGATAGACTAATCCAGTATCACACATATTCAGTGTCACACATATCAATAATTCCATTTCGAAAAATTGATAGACTAAAAAAGTTGGAGTTTTTGCATTAGCCTCCGTCTTTGACTATTACCGGAAGAACAAAGTTTCTGAAATAGTTAGCCTAGCCTTGATTAGACTATGATGCAGAAAGCCGAGAGGCCAGTAGGCCACAAAAATTGGAGATGTGGACAGGATACTACAGTAATCTGGGCCGGCGCCAAGGTGGGATGGCCCATCCAACCAACAGACTTGGTCCCCCAATTAACAGATTAACAAGCTTACTCTTTTAAAGACAGCGGCTTATGTGCTAAATTTAAACTGTGGCCCTCTTCGTCGACTATTCTGCCGCCGGCTCTGATGACTTGGTGTTGCACCACGTGCAAAATTCGATGCAGCAACAAAGCAATCACGCTTCATTGCTTCATGTTCTAGCTGGAACGAATTTTGCACGTGGTCGAAAAGCATCACTGCGCCGTCTTTTTCTCTGCATTCCAACAGTGGTGTGGGGAAGTCTGTTGGGGTTTTAACTTCAAGTGACGAAAATTCCAAGAGTTGGTAGGCTAGAGGTAAGACGCGTTTTTTTTGCTTAGACTTTTTATCAAATTTTCAATTAATCAAGGAAGAATATTGAGCTAAAATTTCTACAGTTTAGCCAACAAGTGTTGAGGAACAATATTTTAAAATTAAGAAGCAGTAAATTGGCTGATTTTTGTCAAGTAAAAAGAAATAAGTTTATTCTTATCAGCAAGTCACCAAGTTCAATAAATTCAAACGAAAACGACAGCCATTAATTGATTATTACGTCACAAACCAGAAATTCACGAAGAAATGGGCAAGCGTAAGACCTGGTAACACTAATGAAAACTTCGAGTCCAAGAAATCAGCTGAGGCTAGTATTTTGGAAAAATAGGTAGCTGAAGTAGTAGAGAAAGCAAAAGACGATTATCAGCAAGAAATTAATTCCCTAAGAAATGAACTGAATGTGGTTAGAAATAATCAAGAAATAGTTAGGAGCAATTCAAACAGAACATAGATTCGTTAAAACAGGATGTAAGCATACTGATTGAAAAAACTGATCATATTCTTGGCAGTTTGACATACCTAGCTGACGAATACGATGACTTCAACGTCAAGCTAACAGCCAATTCTCAAGTAAGTCAAAAAAATTTGATCGACATTTGTGAGTTAAAAAAGTAAGGGAATTATGTCATTCGTAAACAAAATGTGGCTGAAGCCCAATTGGATGACTTAGAACAATACGGTGGGAGAGAGAACCTAGAAATTCACGGTGTGTTGTTAAAGCGAGATGAAATCACAAATGAAATTGTTAAGTCGGTAGTAAGCTCTCTTAATGTTCGGCTTAATGACAACCAAATTTCAATTACAAAAAGGTTGAAGGAAACCAAGCCACAGAACAACCTCCACCCATAATTTCAAGTTAACAGTTTTATAAGTACAAGTAGACACACACACTCGGGTGTTGCGACCATGCCTACTAATTCCCTCATCTTCAAGTTTCACTCTCGCTAGCATGTTACAACGTTGATCGTTTTGTCGCTTCTTCCCTTTTCTGTGTCCGTTTTTTGACGGTGCAGAAATAAAAGACACTACTACTACTTTTCTGGTTTTATAATTTCATTCAAAACAATAAAGACTTCCAAATTTTATGCTTTAGGCAAAACGCAGGGCTCACATAATTATGGAAAATCTAGTCCTGAGCTTAAACTGTTAAGTTTAATGTAAGCAATGCAAGTTTTGTGTAGCCTACTGTACATCTCTAAAAAAATTATCTTGGGGGCCCCCAAGTGTGAGAGGCTCCCCGGCGCTGTGGGTATTGTGGTGGGGGGGTTCTATGCACGGGAATGAGGTAAAACAACAGTATTCACCACAAGATCTTTGGTTTTAGCATGGTTTCAGGTTGTTGGGTGTAACTGTTACGGACGAATGCCTACTTAACTATAGTAATTTCTTTAACACTGTTTACCGCCTTTTCCGTAGCCTACAGAATCAGTCATTTTAATTCTGCTGTACTGCTGGTATATATGATTGGTTATGTAACTGTAGGGAGCTCAGCTGCTGATGATCGAGTAGTTGCTAGTTTGTTATTGTTTTAGTACCAGCTTAGTAGATTGTTTGCTTTGTCTGAGCTGAGAGTTGGGTTTGCACGTTTTCTCTGAGAGTTTTTGGCCCAGCTTTTAGCTGTCGTCGGTCACGGCAACTTGTTATATTCCCTCAGAGCAAACGCTGCCTAGTGAGTGAGTTTTAACCTGTTTTTCTATTTGAGTAAGGTGCATAACAGTCTGTTTAAGTCGTTGTTGAATAGTTGGTACAGCACTGTTCTGCTGTTAGTGTAGTTTATAATAGTGAGTGAAAGTTGTTGCTGCTGTACTACCACTACACGTCCATGAAGACCTTAAACAACTGTTGGACCTTGAGTGAGTTGAGTAGCAATATACCGTTATTCTGCCCTTTTGAGTTTTTATGAAGTCATCGGCTTCAGTAACAGGGAAAGATCAAAGACGATTGACTTCTTGTTCTTGTTACAATGAGAAGTCACAGAGTTACTGGTTAGACCTAGAGTAGTGCGTGTCTGCAAGGCATTTGCGTCTATGCTAAAAGTGAAAATAGAGTAGACTAGTTCACTACTAGACTACGCAGTACACAAATTAACCAGTGGTAGACATTTTATTCCTGATATTTTTTGTTGTAGGTGGTAGAGGACTTAGAAGACCGTATGATCATTTCCTCTATCTCCTTGTGTGCTGTATGCACCATAGCGTTATTTATATCGTGTAATTTGATGCACTAAATAAATAAAATAATAGACAGTGTTCAGATTTTACCTTTTCAATTATATACTTTTACTAGCCTAGACTTTTAATACTTCATACTCTGTACTGTGTATTGGTGCAGTACTGGTAACCGTTCCCATTACCTTACAAAAACTACAGATTTTTCTCTAAAGTTTACTGCTATGATGGAAGGAAAATCAGGAACGACGACGACGACTTTGGGCAATTGCCCAGGGTCTTTTTCCAGGTGTGCACTGTGCAGAAGCGGATCTAGGAAGGGCGCTGGAGCCGCGGCTTATTTTGCTCCTCACTTGACATATGGGGACGTGATGACCTTTATTTTGCTCTTCACCTGACTTTAGGCGGATAAGTGGACATCTGCGGACGTGATGACCTTTTTTTGCTCTCACTTGATTTGGGCGAAAAGCGGACGTGACGACCTTTTCGGGGCACGACCCAGTTGGGTAACGCCCAGGTTTTCAGCTAATCCTAGTCACGTCCCTGCGAGAAGTACAGGAGCACCTAACTAAAACACTGTACTCTGAACCCAGTGAATATCTTTTCAACAGTGTTAATATCCTCGTGAAAATAACCATTATTGTGAAATTAGCCACCTTTATTAATTTTTCAGCGCCACTCTAAATCTGACTTGAAAACATATTTCGCAAAACATTAAAAAGGCAGTTGTAAAGGTTCGTTAGAACAAGCATTAGTAAAGACCAAAATTCTTTCCAGGTAGCGTTAATGGAAAGGCTTACCGTCAGAGTTGCGAACTTGATCGTTTTTGCCAAACTTGAACTCGATCGTTTTTGCCGAACTCGAACTTGATCGTTTTTGCCGAACTCAAAAAATAAAATTTTTTGAACTCGAACTTGAACTCGCAAATACCTCTTTGAACTCGAACTCCCTGAACTCAATCGTTCTTGACGAACTTGAACTCGAAAAATAAATTTTTTTGAACTCGAACTTGAACTCGCAATTATCTCTTTGAAGTCGAACTTGATTAAAAATCGATTGAGTTCACAGCCCTGATAAAAAGTACAAAAAGAGCAGATGAATGTTAAAATTTTGCAGTTTTGACGGTAACTAAGCATTGACATTATAAGCAAGACGACACAATGCGTGAGTTCGTAGAGCACCTGAAGGTGGTTAGCCTACACGTAAAAAGTACAAAAGTCAAGCAAGTAAAAAAGCACGTATAAAAACAGCATTAAAATTTCAAAGTTCTATCAATGTTTTTGGATATTTGGTGAGGCCTTATATGCCTTTCTCCTTCCAATAACAACATCTGCATGGCCCGTATGATCAAAAAAGAACCGTACTGGCGAAACCTACAACTGTCCCATGTCTGGGCCGCACCGTAACACTTCCCTTTCATGTGGTTGGTGAGATGGTCAAGGCCCAGAGCCTCAATCATGGCTGCTTCTCTCGTAAAGGCTTCACTTGCAAGAACGTTTTGAAATAAATGCAACGATACCACTCCCTCCGTCTTCCATATGTCATGAATATGCATAATCTTTTGGCTTTTTGAAGTCTAAACAATATGTTAGAATGAGCACAAAACCGACGAAATAAAGCAGGGTAGTACCAGTAATTTTCGTTGGAAAAGCAGACTTACTGAATACTGACACGTAGTCGTCACTATTCCCAAATAGAACAATCGTTTCATTCTTTGATTCATATCACGAGTTTGCAATTAACTAGTGGTACCAGGCCTACAAAAGCCACCGTTTCAGTGGAATGTTTGCTAGTACTTTACAGCAGGGCTTCTCAAACTTTTTTGTTCTGCAACCCCGTTTACCGAAAAATATTTCTACGCGATCCCATTATGGGTAGACCTACCTTAAAATGCCTTTTTATTTTTTGTAGGGTTTCATGCTTTCCACAGACAAAGTTTCATTACAAATTAAACAAAGAGGTTTTTTACTCCATTATTATAACTACTAATAAATCCATATCGCAATACCCTCAGAGCAGTTAGCTTAAACCTGGACTCCTAGTAGAGTGACACAATAAAAACGTTTTTTCAGTAATTCCTCTGAAATCGGAATGCAAGCAATAAAGGCACTTTAGGTCAGCTGCTCGTTGCAGCAATCATGGCGTGACAATGCATCACTTGTTGTGTTATATGACTGATTATGCTGTTATTACAAGAGTGATTATGATTATTAGATCAGCTCGGTTGGTAGAGCAATGGACCGGTGATCCAAAGAATGCTGTTTGAAGTGGCTGCTGTTCTTGCAACCCTTTCTATGAATGCTGTTCTGACATTCTTTAAGTCAGAAAGTATGAAAATCTTTAAAAAATGCATCACTTGTTGTGACAGGTTATTTTTTGTTATCCGATATATCTCAAGCATATTTACTATGTAACAACTTTATCGTAGCAGTGTTTCGCAACCCTATTTGAAGTTGCGACCCATAGCTTGAGAAGCGCTGCTTTATAGTAAGCCACCACCATTAACAGACGAACTATAGACCTCAGTGTTGTAGTAAGGCCAAGGACCTTAAGATCAAGGCCAAGGACATGCAAGTCGAGGCCAAGGCCAAGGACATAGATCAAGGACAACTGGCATTTTTCCGATTTCAGTATGAAATCTCAAAATGTTGTGGGTCATTTGGTCATGAAATAATAATTCGCGAACAATTTATGGTCTAATATTGCAGACCTACAACGACAATTGTTTTCGAAAATTACGGGGTTAACATAAATATTGTAATTGATAACAATCCAGTGCCAGTACTACTAGACGCAGGGTAGGAGGCTATGAATTGATATAAGATGCCCCAGATGAAACTCGCCACAAAACTAACCCCGATGAACCAAGCATAAAGTTCCTTGTTGTTATTTAACGGTAACTTGTTTAATGTAAAAAAACGCATGCACCAAAGGTTACAGGCAAACTTATTAGAGTTAAGCAAAAAAACTTCAGGTATTTATTAAATCAAATAATATCTGCATGGAAACGAATATTAATGATACTTGAAATCTAACTACTTTGGTCGACATTGTTCTGCTTACTGCATACCAAACTGTTCAACAATTTTTGGATTTTGTGCTTACAAGCTAGTATAGGTAACCTATAGCCGCATTTCCTACGTCTGTACTCAATCCGCAGTTCGCTTTCCTATAGGTGTAGCCGCATTCTTCGCTACAACATCGTACATTACCATTCCTACCTACAATCCTTGGTGAGCCAGATTTGGTTTAAGCAAGTTCTATACCCACCAGGCCGCCACTATCTTATACATTAACCATTTTAGCGAAAAACCAATTTACCAAAAAAAAAAACAATTCAACGAAAATGCAAGTAATCATAATAGAAACAAAATCACAAAACGAAGAAAAAAAAGTGATAAGCTTTCGTGTCACATTCACACTCAAAGAACTACTCCACAACGTCTTGATTAGACTTAAGAAAAATCAATGTCGAAAGCACAGATCCCGAAATGCAAGCTAGAAGGGTCACGTAACATATCTCCCTTTGCTAAAATCTCTTTCGACTTGGGCTGATGATGCTAGAACAGTAAGCACCCGATGAGCCAAACAGCTCAGTTTGGGCAGAAAATCAATTTACTCACAATCTACTGTAAAGCTGCAACGTCAAAAATTTTCAATTTTGTTATCAACTAATGATGGAGTAAAATTTTGATGGTCGAGAATCGAGACCGTGACTTCAAAAAAAAAAAAAAAATTCGAGACCTAGACCCAAGACTTGAAAATATTTTTAAGCCCGAGCAGAGGCGTCGTGCAGCCAAAAAGTTTGGAGGGGCCCGAGTAACAACTTGAAACAGATATTGATCACTTACAACCTTTATAAAAGCCATATTTAGCATTGAGTAACATCACGAAACAAGGAAATTAGGAAAAGATGCCAAAACATGTCGTGATAACCCAATTTTTGGATAGTAAACCGAAATTTATTTTGATATCCCAAACCGCTTCTTAATTATGGACAATATGTGCATTCAGTGTGGCCCCACGATTTAACAAAGGTGGAGGACATTGCAGGGGGTTCGAGGGCAAAGCCCCAGCCGCCGTAGGTTTCACCGTAGGCTACGCCCCAGCCGCCAAAGGATTTTCAAGGTTTTTACATAAAAACACTCGTTTCAGTACACTTTCTTGTCGAAATAGGACATATATATCGTTATCTGCAGTGATGTGCAGTTACTACTATAGTGTCAGACAATGCAAAAATATTTTAGTAGTCCATGTCTTAAAACAGAACCTGGGCTAAAATAAATATAAGGAGGCTGCAATCATTATTAGTTCTGACGCATTTTATGGGATGACGAGTATAGGTGTGTTCTAGGTTATAATCTTTAACAACGCATGCAAAATGTTTTCTAAATTCTAACCTCAGATGAAGAAACTAACTTTACTGCTGAGTGGAAGCGATTGATTAAAGCAAAAACTCAAAAACAAAACAATGGAATTTACAGCATAAGGGGGGAGGGGTATGGGGTTAGTTTGAAAGATGAAAACAAAATGGCCCTGGCTATAATTTTATCTCTTTTAATTTTCAATTTTTTAAATTATAAAAAGTAAAACATCTTACCCCCCGGGCCCCAATGACACGACGCCACTGAGCCCTAGAACAAAACTCAGTGAATTTGTTCGAGACCGAGACCCAAGTTTTACAAACAAAGCTTGTCTGACCGAGTGGCCGGTGCATTGGGCTGGGGAGCTGGTTTCGCGGGTTCGATGTTCGGCTAGGCCATCTACCATGATGCACATACTTCACTACGATAAAAACCGTAGCTGTGCATGCGTGGCTTAGTAAAAATAGTATTTACTCTCTTCGTTTTTGAAGCAAACCTGCATATATGCAATAAAATGTTCATAAAAATTCAAGCTTAGGCCACAATTTTTATCAAGCTATTCCAATTTTCACTGGTCCCATAGTTATTACTCTTAAACGTTTTATAAAAAAAGTTATAGTTTTCAAAGAAGGCATATGTTCAAGTTCATCATTCTGAGTCTGCAGCAGTGATGGAGTAGTACTCGAGTACAGCTTTTCTGAGTACTCTCGTACTCGAAAATTTTACTCTCAAAGTACTCTCTTCTCGAACCTAAAACCTAAAAGTATTCGAACCTAAAAGTGCTCGGTCTAAAAATCAGTCGAGTACACGAGTACTTTAAATTTTTTTTTGAAAAAAATAATTTTTTTACAAAAAATGGCAACACGTAAAAGGCTTTTTTGCTATTAACCGGGGGGAGATGTTCTGAAGGATAATTTGTACACGCAATCGATCTCGGCTTCATGACGTAATCTTATTTTAAAACTGCCTTTTCGCCGCTATTTACGTTCTGATAATTTACGACCGCAACGCACTTTACTATGCGTTTCGACTCCCACCTGTGGTTTGACAAATTGCTGTTCTGGCTTTTAAACTTTTGTATTGCCGTTGGTTAAAGCTTCGCTCATTTAGTGATGGATCGAGTTAAAGAATAGAGCTTGCTAGTAAAATTCGTGTTAGTTTTTGTGGTGAATGAAATGCTTTTTGACTTGCGCTAATTTTGCTAATTGTATGTTTTATGTTTTTCATTATAATCCTATATGAAAAAATTAAGTGACAAAAAATTAAATAAACAACTTGAAAAAAGTGGTTCCAATTTATGCAGCGAATGCCTACAACTAATTTTAAAGTGTAAAGTTCAACTGCGAAAAATGTACTCAGTACTCGTACTCGAGCTTGCAATATTCGTACTCGAAGTCAACCATCAGTACTCGTACTCAAAGATTCTCAAGGCAAGTACTCTGTACTCGTACTCGAATCCATCACTGGTCTGCAGTCTTTACTGCCTCTAGTAGATCTGTTCTATATTATGTACGAACAATTAGGCCTACCATGAGCCTGGCCAGAATGACTTACCATGTAAAAAAGCTTATCGTAGGCCTACTGCCATGCTAAACCTCAAGCTCAGTCCACACGCAAGTGCTCTAAACGAAAAATTCAGAGCATCGAGAAACAGGAAAGCAAAAAAGTAGACAGCTGCAATTAGCACCTCTAACAAAGGTATAATATCAAATAACATCGCCGGCGCGACATTCTTTTATTCAGACCGCTTTACATCATTGCTTTATTTCAGACTCTACAATTCATCATTGCTTTACTTCAGACTGCTTTGCATGGCTATTAAGCAAATTATAACGTAAATAAACTACAGTTGATTGAAACTTTGAAGAAAAGTGTAAAGTAGCCTTCTCCCATCATTCTACCCGAGTTTTCGAACCTCAAGGATCTCCCGCTGAGAATCCAATCATCACAGATTAAATTCGCTACCAAACGCTTTGTTGCTCACAATTTCAATTGAAAAACCTTAAGGAGAGATTGTGAGAAACAAAATCTTGAATTGTTAAAATTTTGCTTTTCACAATGTTACTTTTAAGGTTTTCTCATCATGCGTTGTCTACTTTTCTTTCTCCGCCGCGCGAGTTTATCGATGCTTATAGATATTTGGACGATTTTTCTTCAAACAGCTTGCGTTTTGTGAAAACAATCGCTAAGTTGAATTTTAAAAAATATCGAGTCCTGGAGCCGAGGACAGCGCAAAATCCAAGGCGTAGGAGAGCCGAGGACAAGGACAACACGGTCGAGGCCAAGGCCAAGGATTTCACAAACCTGTCCTCGAGGACTACATCACTGCTTTTTTTGTGTGCACCAGTTCATGTTTAAAACAGGCTTCGTCGGGTGTGGAAAAAGGAGGCAGTTGTTTAATGTTCAGACACCACAGTTTACTACTCCAAATATTGCTCCAATCAATCCATTAGACTCAAAAAATTCAACAAGCACTTGTTCGAAATATGATAAACATGCCCAACAATCGCCATGCGAATAAACTTGGACGTACCTTATCGCGTATTGCTTCCTTAAGATGGGCATATGGGCGCGCCTTTTTTCCTTTGCCCACATAAAAAGTGGCACCCGCGAACACTTTTAATGCTTCTGCTTCCGACAATGTTTTTGCACGTTCGGGAAGATTTTGGGTGATCCTATTTGAAACAAAACGTTAGCGGTACTTGTCAGTTGTCACGCAACATAGAACTGGAGAACGGTGATGAATACAACCAAGGCCTTGTATGCGAGATCGAGTTTTAACTCTAAATTACAGTACTTAGTTGCTTCCTCAGGTAGAATCAGCGAATTTAATTAAGCAAAAAATCAAACGCAAACGTGAAAAACGTCGACACTTTTTCGAGTCTGTACCTTGGATCAAGAAGCAAGTAATTAAAGCTGTCTTTTACGGATCCTCCTCTACCAGATTGGGACGGATCATCAAATTCACTACGCACTGTCTCATCATCCGCAACAACGGAGCGAGGAAGGGAGTTCCCCATGAGCACTAACGTTAGCTCTCTGGAGAAATGAGGACCTATAAAAATGACCAATTTGAAAAGTTAGATCGATCAGTATTAGGGTGTTTCGCTTTTTCACCATTTTTGAAATTAAAAATGCTACAGGTCGCATGTGATGGAGTTTTGGGTACTGTTTCCAAATACGAGGAAAAAAATTAGAATGACGTCATTTATGGGGGCAGGCCGCGCTTTAAGCTTTTTTCGGGGGGATTTCCCCAACTTGAGAACGGAAGACGATAGCACTTCGAGATTGGTGTCAAAATGCGCAGAATTGTCCATTTCCCATACCCTTATACGAGACTCCATAGCTTTAACTTTATCCAACCACAAGTTATTTTGAACAAACGAATTTACGATATTTTTGGCTTTAAAATCATATTTTGTAACCAAACCCAGCTCTAAATACTTGAATTCAATGGCTTTGGAAGGTGGGAGCTGAAGCCCCCCCCCCCCCCCCATATGTTTTCACCTTCCAAAATTTATACCTACAGTACACCCTATTGCACTTCAATGATGGCTTATGGCGTCACTTCTTATTCGTTTCTTATCCTCATTGATACCATCAATCCAACGCACTTTTGCAACTTCGTTACAAAAGTGAACAAAATCGCAAAAACTGTTGAATTTCCTGGTAACTTGAGTACAAAGCTCTGAGAGCTTTATTACGAAGTCACAGTTAAATTTTCTCCAATTTTAATAAAAACTTCTGGGCAAATACCAGCGAAACAACAAAATATCAATTTATAATTACAGTAGATAGCTTATCCTATGAGCAGTGGCGTAGCGAAAAGTTTTAAGGGGAGGGGAAGGGGAGGCATAATTTCCACATTTTTTAAGCGTACTTTTTACGGTAGAACAAATTTGAAGCAAATTGGGAAATAAGAAAAGCTCTCGGGGGGTCCGGGGGCATGCTCCCCCGGAAAAATTTTTAAATTTACATGCTGCGAATGGCTATTTCAGTGCTTTTTCAATAATTCTCAGGCAAATTTTGTATTTTTGAACCTAATTCTAAGTGCTTCGCTAAATTTTTATCCTAAGCGAGCTTGTAGATCGCATTGATCGCTTTCTCGAGACAGGAGGACAAATATGCAAACAAATACAAAAAAACATGATGCATTTCGTTCGCACATTTTCGATTATGCGTGCTAAAGGCGTGAGGCTTATCGCTGTCGAAGAGGTTCCAAACTACAGAAAAATTGTATACATCAAAAACATTTTTGCAAATGGCTTGGTGGGAAGATGCATACTCCTCATCTTGCCCCCTTGGTCATAAGCTACAAAAACCATCAAAAGAGTCAGGCATATTTCAGTCACTTGGCACCATTAGTTCTGTTCTTTTTTCACTAAAAGGCAGAGTCAAAAAAAGGGGGGGGGGTCATGGCACAATGCCCTCTTTAAATACGCTCCTGCCAAGGAGCATGAGACTAGAAGCTTGTGAACAGATAAGTTCAATTAAAGGAGTTAACACGTTTACAAACGTCGATCTGGCTACTGTGTGTTATGCTAGCTACAGGAAAGCTTGAGTTCATCAAGCTGTCTCCAAGTGACTTTTACTGAAGTAAAGTGCATGATAAGCATGACGTGTGTTTCGATACGAAGGAGGGGGGTCTGGAGGACGAAGCCCCCGATGTTGGCATGGTTACACAAATTTCAGCCCCTTTACTTACAAGTACTTCAACGCTACTGCTTTGAATTCACTTTTTTTATTATTACGCGTAATAAAAATTGGTTGAAAAGCAATCATATACCTGTTAGCAGTACTAATTAAAAGCATTGAACTCCTTGCTGCACAAAAATGCCCTCAAACGATGATCTGTCCAATCCGTTTTAGTTAACTTCTCCGTAATTTTTGTGTTTACGATCATTTTTAATTTTTCAATTCTTTGTTCATTGGATCTGTTATGGATTTGAATGGACTTCCAGAATATTGGGTTGATTGTGGAATACAAAATGCAAGTTGCCTCCTTGCTTTCGATTGTAAAACGACACTGAAGGCAATAAATGCAGTTTGTGCAGTATTTTTGAACGAGGGCCAAAGCTTTAAACTGCTGCAATGGAAGTGAATTCTTGCATAAGATAGGAAAAGACATAAATTGATTATTTACGACTTAAGAGTTGCAAGTGAAAGCTAGTTTGATAATTAAGTTTAGATGCACACAGCACTCCTGGCGTTTAAAAGATCTGACGCTGCTAAGTCTTTTGATAAACTCTAAGAAGTTGGAGAGGAATGTTCTACCATTAAATGCTGAAGTTATTACTTCTTGCGGGACTTCTTAGTGGCAAACAATCAGAAATTTTTATCAGTAGATCCAGGGATCAATGACTGAAAGAATGACACAGTAAATGATGTGGCTAATGTTTGGAAGAAAACGAGTCAACCAATTGTCAGTAAAATTCGAATACAAACTAAACTCAAGGACATCATTACAAAGTTCGATGCCGCGCGGAGAGCCAGGTTAAAAAACGAAAATGTTATCTATGAAGAATGGATGCTTTCGTCGTTAGATACATCCAAGTGCAAATGTGATATTGGTAAGTTTGTGAAGGTTTGGTAAGGAAAAGCTTTTTGTAACTGTCTATGGGAGAACCGTATTCCCGAGAAGGAAATAGAATTCATCAACGACCAAAGAAGCGAAAGAAAAATGATAATCTCAACGCAAAAACATGTAATATATAACAAAAAGAAACAAACAGCATTGCAAAAACTCAAGCGAAGATATGAAGCGGATTATTTAGATCAACCAACGACTAGCAGCACTTCCTTTCTTGAGAACAGTTTTGTTTTGCCTCAGAAATCGAGAAGCTGGAAATCCGATGTTTCATACGAGGACGATATCAGCCATTTTGATAAGCGCGATTCTGACCACGAACCTAAACCAGTAAGAGGAAAAAACTACCAGAAATCACTTCCATTTACAATTAATGAGAAGAGCTGTAATCTACCTGATCGACGTTTGACGTTTATCCGTGAACAGTCCGATCAGCTATTGTGAGCATTTAGTGACAAAGTTGCTGCCTCCCCAACCGCTGTGTATCGCAAAAGGGAAAGATTTCAGATGAAAGCTCTTGAAAGTTGTGATGATAGTTTGAAAAAGACAAATGCAATGCAACTCTTCTATGATGGCAAAATAATTAATAAAATGGACAGGTATGTCTTTTTGGCTCAAATGATTGCAGATGATTCATCAACTGGAGAGCACGTTGTTTCTATCAAACCGTATTCCGAAGGCAAATCCGTAACATCCGAAGTGGTGTTCAATTAACACAGTAATAGTCAAAGTATGTCGTTCTGGTTTGAACAGCATCTATTCGATTATGGCATTTACTACAGCTTTAAACTGTGGAAAAAAATCTGGAATTAATAAACGGATGGTTGGTTATTTCAATGCAAATGTGGGACATCTTATTCACACCCTGGAATGTCTGTTCCACGTCAATGAGATATATTTTACCCACGCAATTGCAGCGGCTGAGGGTAAAATAATGCAAAAAGGTATACATGAGCATTTATCGCGATAATTTATCGGCGATAGTTATCAGCGAAATTTTTTACCGATTATCGTTATCGCTTAAAATAGTTTGGAATTATTGATTACCGATACCGCTTTTGTAATATATTTTTTTTTCGCCGATAAATTATCGCGACAAACGATTCTTTATGCACACAGTGTTCAAAGTTAGGGAGTTGGCGTTACGGCAAAAATTTACGGTGTCGATAAAGTCTTGCTGCCATTTAAAAAATCTCTCTTTGTTGTGTTTAATCCCATGGCAGAGTCCGTAAATTGCTCTCTTTTCTTGAAAAATCTAGAAAAACACTTTTCTGGTTTGACTGACAAGAAAAAAAAAACTGCGTCTAACACATTGAAAATTCACCACAACATTTATCGGCGATAATTTATCGATATCGCTTTAAGAAATTGAGATTTATCGATTATCGGTATCGCCCACAGCATTTTTAAAATTATCGATTATCGTTATCGCTTTAGTACAGAAAGGTTTATCGTGCCCATCACAGCAAGGAGTCTTATTTATAAGAATTAAACGAATAAACAAGCCATGCATCAGCGATATTCTTCCTCGCAATGACATGAACGTACCTACATAGAGAACAGCTTCCCTGCACTTAAAATCAAAACTTGAAGGGTTTTCAGAATAAAAACAGAATGGCAATGAAGACTAGAGCTTCCGAAGCGACCAAATGGGTACGTTAGTGCTGGCATGCTATTTGATAATGGATGTTCCAGAAAACCTTAAGAACCTTCTGCTTTTAACAAGAAGAAACATGCCATTCAAGATGGATCACCACAGCTAACGGTTACCTACGCGCACTCATTTTTAACTCCTAAGAATTGTCTCACCATCAAATGGAAAAGCAAATATAAACTGTGTCGTATATTCTGTCGGTATAGGCTCGATCTTTTATTCAGATTCACTTGAAACCAACAGCTTCCGAAGGATCCTATCTTAACCTTTTCTAAAGAGATCTTCTATTTGCTTATCGTGAAATAACTCCAAAATGGACAGAAGTAGCGCGGAAATACTACTATGAACACGCATCACAATGGATTAATCTAAGTGTATTTGGTGAAGTGCCTCTATTATCGGTTGAAGCGGTACCAGCATCTGTGAATATCTTCAATTGTTTGAAAGATCGAAGCTTCCGTCTCCGGCATTTTTTTACAATCGAAAGCAAGGAGGCAACTTGCATTTTGTATTCCACAATCAACCCAATATTCTGGAAGTCCATTCAAAACCATAACAGATCCAATGAACGAAGAATTGGATAATTGAAGATGATCGTAAACACTAAAATCACGGAGAAGATAACTAAAATGGAATGCACAGATCATCGTTTGAGGGCATTTTTGTGCAACATGGAGTTCAATGCTTTTAATTAGTAAGCTACTGTAAACAGGTATATGATTGCTCTTCAACCAATTTTTATTACGCGTAATAATAAAGAAAGTGAATTATAGTATGTAAAGCTGGGTTTGGTCATAAAATAAACGATTTTAAAGCCAAAAATATCATAAAATTCGTTTTTTTAAAATAACTTATTATATATTGGATAAAGTTAAGGCTATGGAGGAGTCTCTAAGAAGGGTATGAGAAATCGATAATTCTGCGCATTTTGACACCAATCTTGAAGCGCTATCGTCTTTCGTTCTCGAGTTGGGGAAATCCCCCCGAAAAAAGCTTAAAGAGCGGCCTAGCCCCATAAATGACGTCATTCTAAATTTTTTTCTCATATTTGGAATCACTACCCAAAACTTCATCATGTGCGACCCCAAGGATTATTAATTTCAAAAATGGTGAAAAAACGAAACACCCTAATCAGTATGCGACTACGGTATTTGGCGTGACCGACTAGGCGCGGGTCATCTCGGCATTGATATACCTAACCCGAACAGTAACACGAGCTTTAAAATTGAACCCAAATCCTGTTGTAAAACCACGTCGCTTAAGGTGGAAAGTCCGACTTCGTGATGGGTTGTTTTGACTTGAGTGCTGTCAGTAATAGCAACTTCGACAAGTTAGTAAACATTCAAAATATGTTACGGCTTAATCAAGCCCATTGAAACTAATGCAATAAGTCTTTTGTTAGTGTTTGATTGTGCATTAAATTTACCCATGAAGTATCAAGCATCTTCATCTATCACTGAATTTACTTCTAGACACACCAGACAAGGATACCTACCAAACTTAACAGAGAACACACAACACAGAAAATATACGCTTTTTTCAAAGCTCACGCCTTTTGAAGTAGCAATTGAGCAGCCACCCGAAAAACCTGTCAAATACGACTAGCTGCAGCTATGAATTAAACCCGTCATAAAATTTCTTCATCCAAACGCGGTACCGCAAAGGCCATGAGCCCAACAATTTTCAAACCGTACCTATGCCGGATTTCTGTTTTTACATGTCAACATCGACACTCCAAAATGAGTTTTCCAGCTTGAGAGCACGCCTATTCACAGTAAAGCAACATAGTCTTAAAGTACCTGTTGAAGACTGAGTTTTCAGGCCTTGCTCTAATAAACAAAGTTGCTTCTTGTACTGCTTTCTACCATGGCAAATTGGTCCAGGGGCATAGTTGTGCTTCAGCAATTCTGCCCTAAGACGAATTGAAAATAAGTCACAAAATTTTGAGAGATGAGGTAGAGGATTTGAGCCAAATGTACAAAAGCGTAAGGATGACCAAAAAAAGTCATTTTCCTGAGGTGTTTCGTCTGACATTTGTCATGAGAATCATTAAAATTGAAGAACATTCATAGAGCAAAGGATGCAGTGAGAACTCATACAGAGAAATGATGTGTCTCAAAGAATATGCGACTTCAAATTGAAGTAGACGTTAATAGACCAATCAGGAAATGACACGCTAGTGTGCGGATTTTTATTCAAGTTGCTTTCGAAGCAGACAGATGGTGCGTGATTTTTAAGCTAGAATAAATCACTCTAGGAGTGACAGTTGTAATAAACGCAACAATATCTTGTAGGCTAAATACTGTCACTTTACCAAAAAAAAATTTACCTCGTTTCTACTATTTTGTGTGCTGGTGCTTTTCCGTAAACCTTTGCTATGTTACTTGAACAACACAATTTGGTTACTTCGGAAGACAGTTTAACACTATTGGAAAGACAGACACTGTTCCACAAGGCCATAATTATACGAGATTTTTCTTTTTCTTTTTCAAAATACGTCGTCTTTATTCTTTTTTCGGAGCTTGCTAATTATTGCAATAAAATTACGCTTCACATTTCACATCAAAACCGCACAATGCTTTAACTCATCTCAGTACATGAAACACAAATAACGAGACAGACTAACAAAATTTTCAGCTAAAATGTTCTAAGTTTGTGGTAAGGGAAGAATGTTTTTTCTTATCGTTAACAGCAAACAATTGGCGACTATGGCATAACAAAACCATTATGTCACTTAAAAAAAAATGCAGAAAAAAAAAGATATGTTACACATTCGGCGTATGTTTTTCCATATTTGTGGGTAGGGTTGGATTGAATTTGAATCCGCTCACGAATTCTTCATGAATTTAAATTTAATTTTTTCAAAATCAATGAGTTTGAATTTGAATTTCATTTTTTTAAAATCAAGGAATTTGAATTTCGTTTTTTCAAATTCAATGAATTTGATCATCTTGATTAACATTAAACGAATTTGGATTTTTTCGACTAAGAACTTACCAAGCTAAAGTAGCGATTTGTAAGTGGTTTATATCAGCACATAGTGCAAACGTTCCATAAAATTTATCAAGCAAACCGAAAGTTTATGAAGTGACGCTGCAAGGTGGTTTAAAGTTATTTTTGCAATAGGTAACTTCATAGTAAATTTGTAAAAGAATGAACTTTACACCCGGTTGAAAGGACACCATTTCTTTGAAATCGTTTTTAGGGCAGTTTAAACTACAATAAAATTGCAAAAGAAGAATAATTTGTCTTCTTCATCAGCAATTTTTAAAATACGTTCATTAAAATTTATTTATTTTACCATCAGGCAAGAGATAAAAGAACACTAATACAAAAGCTGTCATCTGTTTTCTGAAAAGAGTATGATGTTTTTGTATCGGGTAACTTTTTTTCTGTAATTTTTTGAGTTGAATCAATTACAATTGTAATGACAATTGCACCCAAACAGCATTTAGTTACATTTAAAGTACAATTACTTTGCACTGCAAATCCTTACTCGGACTTAAACACAGAAATGAGATTGCTAAATATTTTCACAAAAATACGTTGGTGATTATTTTCAAAACTGTTATATACTTTATCTAACTATTTTTTTCTAGCAAATACTCAGCTTTTAAATACTGTTACTCATATGGATAGCTATAAAAGTTGTCGATGTTGGTACCAGTTGGATAGGAAATTGTACGCACTGGTTTAAAAAGACAAAAAACATTCTCATCTTGTCCAAGCTGACCGTTTTCCATACAACATCTTTAGTGTTTTACCCTAGGCATCTTTTCTATTACTTGCAAAGTTTCATATTCGTTTTAATATTTCCATCTATTTTTTCCTTATCTTTTTTCTCCCGCGGTAGCATTTCAAACCATACTTCTCACTTGAAAATACAAATCAGATTTAAAAAGCGCCGAAAACATCCCTGAAGAGAGCGAGACGAAAATGTTTGGTTCAAAAACAGTCTTTTTGAAGACTACCTAAATTTGAAAGTGTTTTCGGCGCTTTTAAATCTGTTTTGAAATTCTGTACCACCAAAAAGCTTTTCGAAAATACAAGTTCAAACAATCTCAATTTCTCTTCACAAAATGTAACACCAACCAACGACCTGAACTAATTGTTATATCGGTCTTACATCACAGTACTTTCAGTTCTTTTAAATGTCGATGTTCGGGCAGTAGTCTTTGCCAGTTGCAGAAACAACACACTCGTCACACAAACATCATATGTTAGCGTAGTTTCACTTTGATTTAACGACACTGCTTTCGGTAAACAATCCAAACATTGTAAATAAAATAAATTGAATGCATAGATAGCATGCATGATCAGTAGCTCAGAACTTACAACTATAAATAATAATTTGAATTTGAACAAAATCCCATACAAATTTACCTCAACATTTTGTCATCCATGTTTTCTATATGGCTTGGCACTACAACACAATCTGAAATTGACGAATTTACTTCTTCAAACGACGAATGGTCGACAAGTGACTGAAAATATGTAAACGCAGCTTAAAATAATTTGCATTGGCATATAACGATAATTACCCGCTAGGTTTTAACCAAATACGAAAATACACGCGACAGGTTCACTGCCGTGACAGTTTACGTCCACTTAAAATTACAGATTAAACGCTCATTTATTCATTGTATGATTAGACTTACAACACAATTGGTAGTTTTAGCAACGTCTCCCCTAAAGAAAGAAAAAAAAAATATCAACTGATAATAAGAAAAGGAAACAAGTTTTTGTCGTGCTGGCACTTAAAGATGGAACTTAACGCCCGACACATAGTTAGGTGAGCAACTTTTCTTCATTATTTTGCATAGTGTAATCACATGCTTTGTGGAAGCACTTAAACTTTAGCAAGGCCAACTATAACTAAATTCAATTGTTAGTCCTACACAATTTTTATGTTCTCATACAACATTTTACTCGTAAGTATAGATAATTTAAGTAGACTGAAAAGTTTTCATGGCTTCCAGAATGTAAGTAAAACACGAAATTCAACTGTTTCGCAGTTACTGAAATACATTGAAGTACCTGCCAATCATACCGCATGGTGTCGTCATTGCTTTCATTAATTGACGTTGATAAAGAGAGTTTGATTGGTGGAATTGAATCATTCGGACAACGTAAGTGAGACCTAGAAAATGGTAAGCTTAGTAAAGAGATTCTCAGGGATTTGAAAGCTGACTGACTTGACACGTTAATATTTGCACTTCTTATACGAACATGAGAAAACCGGAACAATAGATATCAATGCATCCGTTCTAAATCATTACGACGGTGGTCGAGGCAGCAAACATGAAAAAATAAACCCTAAAAAAATGCAAGCATAAAAGCTCGCTTTTGTTGTTTGGTACACGCTCGGTTTTATACCGATCAAGGACTACCCAAAACAGCCATTTAAGTTCAAAAATCGACATTTTATCACATCATATCAACTTTACAGCCTAAAAAACTCTCTTTGCATCGCACAAAATCACGAAAAATGTCATAAATCAAAGATGAGACCGCTGAGCAGAAAATACATAAAACACACAAAAATATCAAGTGTGACAAAAGCTTGTGATAGCGTAAGCATATAATTTGAACACATCAATCATTCAATTAAACCTAGACCGACATAGCTAGCAAGAAGCCTGCACTCTATAAGCTGCAAACAACGCACGAAGGCCGTAAAATCGTTAACATAATGATTTCTGCACTAAATTGAATTAAAATCGATAAAGTTAATAACCAAACCTCGATATTTTCGTTTGGCTGCTGACAAAAAGCTCAACACCTTCGCAATTTGAATCTTCATCAGTTCGAGGTATGTCTTCTAAAAAGAGTTACCAAATTCAATTTACTTGAGTGGTTTTAATAGATATTAAACGAACATACTGTACGAACAAGTCTCACCTTTATTTTCAAAGTCAATTGAAATCGCACCATCAGACACAGGAACAGTGGAATCGGCAAAAGTACAAATACTGTCAATAGTAGGCAGGGTTTCGTATGATGTATGCGGATTAACACAGCAGTTAGCAGAACGATTATTTTGCACTGACCCAATTGCAGCTTTAGTACCAAGAAGCATATTTCTGCACATGTCATCAGAAACACACTGAGTATCACAATTGTCTGTTACAACGAGCTCAGACAACTGTGAGTGAACTGGGGTTGCACACTTGGCCGTTTCGTTCGTATTTTGAGGAAGGGTGGAAGTGTTGCATTCACTGGAAGCAATTTTATTCGAAGTGAATCCTTTACTTAAATCATAACAATCGCATACTTCCGATATTCTGCTGTCAGAAGATATAGTCGAATATACATTTTCGTTGTCATTGAAAATTTCATTTTTAGCATTGGTTTTAGCTATAGGAGTCGAATTTTCTGACAAAGATAAATCAGACAAATCTTTGGCGTACTTTGCTTTGTTATTGCCAATGACTAATGTGTCATGCAACCATTTTCTGTCTTTATTTAAACTTTCATCAGACTTAAATATAAAGAAGCAATGATCAGGAGATGTAGCATCCATAATATATTTTCCAGATTCGCTTTTGGATTGCGAGGAGTGCAAAGATTCTGAGTTGTAGCATTGTTCCTCCTTCCTTTGAAAATTTGTTCTTGATTGGTTCTTATGATGCCCACGAACTAGTAACTGATTGTTATCAATCTCTTGTAAAGGAGCTTTTTTGTGAACTTTCGTTGCTGGAGGTGTCATTTCAGAATAACTCGTTACAAAACCTAGAATAACAGAAAAAGTAAAAGGTCTGCTGAATTTCAATCTTATTTTGACAAACTTACTTAAATCAACATCAGAAGATTCATTTAAGGCAGCTGTATACTCATCAACAATGAATTTGCAGTGTTCACTTTCTTTGGCAAACCTAAAAGTAAAAACAACCACTGCAAAAATTGCAATAATTGTGATATAATCCACAGTGATTGGTTACATAGCCATGGCTTAATGCTGCAAAAACAAAAAAATCATAAAATAAACAGGAAGATTAATAACCCAGCAGCACTACGCTCAAATTTCAAAACTTACTTACCAGTTTATATCTCTTCCTTCCTTGTCACACAGAGAAAGATCAGCACCATTTTGGAGCAGTAAAGCAAGGCAGTCTGCTTTATCCCACTGCGCGGCAACATGCAAAGGAGTTATTCCATCGGCATCACTATAATTGAATGTTTTCAACAATTTTTGAATTTTCAAAAGCATTCGAAATACCAAATCAAAATCAATAAATGATGCATAAAAAGGTGGATGGCATCAGGAGCTAACAGAGCAGTTTTACATATTTTACATAATCAAATATATAAGTCTACGCACTCAGCTAGATATATTCAATCAGCACGTTTAAGGAGCTGACTAATAGTATTTTATAAGATAAGAAGTCAAAAATGAAGAAAGTTTCCAGAATTAATAAAGTATTAGAAAACTGGCTGAGCATATAATATGATATATCACTGGAAAAAAGATAACTAACAAAGCAAAAAGCATGCAAGCAAAAAAAGTAATAAATCATTCAAATCAAAATTGTTTACATCTTAACTTAAACTGTACATCTTAAACTGTTTTGACAAAACAATAATGTGGCTTACCAAACATTTGGATTGCCACTGTAAGACAGCAGCAATTTAACATATTCAAAAGATGAAGTTGATTCAGCAGCAACTGCAAGATGAAAAGGAGTCACTCCATTAAGTAACAACCTGTTGGGATTGGCACCATCTTTCAACAAATTCTCAGCAACACTAAAAGCAAAAGAAAGCAATTATGTATACCGGATATATTTTATTTTTGTATGGACAAAAATTTCAGGCTTATGCACTGTGCAGGTTATAATTGCTACTGGTGGTACTATAATAGTATTGAGTACTGGTACTTACTAGTACTTATCGGCAGCTTGATGTACAGGCATTTACATAATTTGTCGTACCTGGTAGCCTACTAGGTAAAATGAAGCAGAGGTGAGAGCATGACAAAGTAATAATGAAAGCATTAAAGTTGCAGGCCTGCAGCTATTGAGGATGCTCTTTAATCATAACTATTTTGGTCCTAGGCATTAAAATCTTGTAGCAGTCATGGCATATACTACTGCAAACAAATACGGTATTCTTTTTTCTTTTACTTTCAGCTTTTGTCGACAACCGATCTAGCACATTTTGAGCATCTACCGATATCTATTGATTGGCAGTGGCTATTTGTATGGGCCCGTACAAATAAGCGCTTGGTTTATTCTATTATCACTTCATACTAACCCTGATCCAGAGAGCGTGACGAAGTAGTAAAATAAACAAAGTCCTCATTTGTAGGGTCTGTAACAATAGCCACTTCGTTACAGATTAGGTCTGCTATAGCTTCAAAAATTGAATTAAGCTGTTAGGCATACCGTTACAGGTAGTCTGCACAAATTTATTTTGAAAATATGGCCTCAGAGAAGCTTCCTACATAAACTACCTGTGCTTGGTAGCACATACAGCAGCGTAACTAGGATGTTCTGCACCCGTGGGTAAAAAGGAATTTTGTGCCCCTGCTTTCACTACGAATTTTGCACAAATCATAAAAATGACAATGAAATTTGATGTTTAATTCCGAGTTGCTAATGATTCGCAGTTTGGAAAAGAACAACGAAGGTAGCTCTAGTTTTGACCAGCAGAGTGCAATCTGCCAGGGTAACATTCGGCAGCCCTCTTTCATCAAATTTTATCAAACCTATATGTCGCTTTGAAGTAAAACGTCTGTCACATCATTAGCATAATTAACATAATTCGATCCAATTTCAGAGTTTAAGACATTATCTTGTGAAGTCATGGTCAGCGTGGGAGAACTGTTGGCTGGGACGACAGTGGTTCTTATTTCCAACTCAAAATTCTGATCTTCAGAAGAGCACGCAGTTTGTTCTGCACTTGCTTAACTTTGCAAACTAATGCTTGCCTCAGGAACCTGAGTTTCATCTCTTTGACTTTGTCCAAATCATATTTTTTTATTCATTTATTTATTTGAACAAATACACAATGGTACTTGGCATCACCCCAACGCGCACTAACATGTAAAAAAAAAAAAAAAAACACAACAGAAATTAATAAGACAACATACAGTGTGCAGATCAAATTTTTTCAAACGCTTTTTAAATACTTGAAGACTGGTGGCAGATACTAAGTCATGAGGAAGGCTATTCCAAATTCTAACAATGCGATTAAAGAAGAAATTACGAAATTGATCACAACTGGCATAAACTTTGCATTGAATGACAAACTCATGGGATAGCGGATTATACCTTCTTATGGAGTGGATAAAATAATCATCAAAGTGTAAATCAGAAAGATTACAGTAAATTTTAAACATCAAACTCTATGATATTCCAGAGATTTACTACCAAGCTTATGGAGACGATCAGCATAAGAAGTGAATAATAAACACATCACGACTGAATTTTTTTTGGATAGATTCTAATAAATGAACATCTTTTTTGAGATAGGGGTGCCAAACTGGCAAATTGTATTCACGTTTAGGTCTGACATATACTATGTGATAAAGGCTTTAAGCAGGATCCAGACATTTTTGGTAGAGCAGGCACACACAATTTGGTAAGCACAAACATTAGCAGTGGAATAAATATGTCGTATGTGATGAGACCATTTGAGGTTTCTGCCAATATACACACCAAGATCTTTAACAGCAGTAACTGAACGAATACCATAAAAATCAATACAAAAATTATGAGTCTGAGAAATGAAAGAGCGGGAAATACACAAATGCTTACATTTTCTGGGGGCGAGAAGAAGTTGACCCTCACCTAACCATGTACATATTCAGCTAAGTGATGATTGTAGATCGTTTCCATTATTGCAAAAAGTTTGGCATCATGTGCATATAAGTACATACCACCACATGAATCATAGAGTTCGAAGACTTTAATGGCTTCATCAATAAACACTACAAATAAAAGAGGACCTAAAATGCTACCTTGAGGGACTCCACCGCGTACAGGTAAAAATGACAAAAAACAGTCATTAACACACTCACACTGAACACGCCCATTTAGGAAAGAATTGATGCATTTAAGCACTTTGCCTGAAATACCCAGGGAAGAAAGAACAGAAATAAGTTTAGAGTGGCAAATGCTATCAAACGCTTTAGCAATATCAATGTAAACAATGTTTATATTGTCACCAGAATTGTAACATAGGAACCATTTATTGATAGCACACAGAAGTTGGGAGCAAGAAGAACGACCTAGTAAAAAACCAAACTGGTTATCACTGATAAGGTTGAAAGTGAAAAAGTGATGCAGCGAATTATCAAACAATAATACACTCCAGCACACAACACAGTACACAAGGAAAAGATATGGGGCAATAGTTATTCGGAGTTACGAGAGCCTTTTTTATGTATGGAAATAATAATGGCGGATTTCCACAGACGAGGAAGAACTCCTTGTTCTAAAGAGAGATTGAAAAGGTGAGTAATCACGGACAAAAGAGCGGTAAAGGATCTTTTCCAAAAATATGCTGGAATACCATCAGGTGAACGTGAAAACTTGTCGGGAACATTGTGAAAGGCTTCAGAGACTTTTTCAGATGTAGCAACTACTTCAGTGAAATGGTGCTGGAAGGGGATAGCATTTCCAAGGCTGAGTTTCAGGTTGTTGTCATGTTGAAATACCTTGTGGAAAGTAGCATTAAGTAAGTTTACCTTCTCTTCAACATCGTCAATTACGTGAGTGGATTCAGTTTTTAGGTGGGGGATACCAAGATTGACTTTCAGCTTACAATTGGCATAACCATAAAATTTAGATGGGGAAGGATTATTACAAACTGGGTCTTCAATTTGGTCGTACCACTTATGGCTTGGTTTGGCTACTTTCATTACAAAACTGTCTTTCAAGATCAAAACTTTTCTTAAAATAAACTTTCATGATTATTTTTTGACTCCCCTAATGATGCGTTAAACACTGTGCTTGCCGTTTACGTCCTTGCGCACCACTTTCTTTCATTGGCATTCTGTTTTTGACAACTAACCCTGTTACCCTTTTATTTGATAAATTCACGCTTTATACATAAGCAATTAATCCAGCAAATACAATGATTTCCTGGCGTAGTCGGTACGCCCTACCGATAATTAAAATGCGATAGCCTCAGTAAGCCTTGAAGAGCAGCTGTGGTATAAAACTTACACCGTCTACTTTCTGGGTTGTAAATTCTAAAATCTGACGTATTTCCATCACTGAAGTAATTTGACTGGGCATGACGGTTAATATCAATGCCCCTAGAGAGCCTATACAAGAATTGAACTCAGCTTTGCTGATTTGTTAATGGTAATACAGTCCTTATTTTCTAAAAGAAAGATGCGATGTTTCCAAATAAGGCAGTGCTAACAGATTTAGGAGAAATTTTGGGTCTCGTCTAGGGTAAGCCGTCCGCGTCTAGAATAATCAGTTCGCGTAATGCAACAGAAGACGCGGACGGCTCACTCTAGATGAGATCTCAAATTTTTACTAGTTTACGGCAATTAAATTTTCTGAGATTTTACCATTTACAAGTACATTCCCACCTAACAAAAAGAACAAAGCGAGGATAAGTCAGTGATTTGCAGTACCTTTGATTAAAAAAATTAGATCAAAGAAAAATGCGTGATGAAAGCCTTTTTTTGGCCATGCAAACAAACAGGAATGATTCTATAAAGCGAGTTAGATCTAGTATCAGCCCCCAGGTTTGATTAGGGTTAGGTTTGGATAGGATTACGTTCGATTAGAGTTAACTTTAGTGAGGGTTCAGTTTGGATAGGGCTAGATTTGGTTAGGATCAGGTTAGTTAGGTTAAGGTTGGTAGACAGGAAAAGCACGGAGGCTTATTCTAGATGAGACCCCTATAAAGCTAGGCTAGCGTTCTACCGCTCACCAAACATAGCTACAATTTAATGAGCTTGTATTGCAATTAAATGTGGTAAAACAAACCTATGCTTAGCCCTAAAAACCAAAGACGTTAAATTCACTCCAAACTTTTTCTGCAAAAGAAACAGAAACAAATGTCTGTGAAAACTAATCATTCATCTACTCTGCTACTCTCACGCTCTCAATTAAGTTTATGATACCAAGCAAATTGTTACAAAATCACAAAATGGCAACAATGGGCATTATAATAATAACAATAATAAATGGTATTTATCAACCCTTGAAGATAAATGCTGGAAAAAGGAGTTGGATACCAGATTGTGACACCACCCTTCTACCCACACTTCCCCGCTCCCCCGAACTGTCCCACATTTCTCCAACAGCTTACATGTTGGAGTACCGGTATAACACAAATAAAACACTCAGCAGGGTAACGAAAAACTAGGGCAGTGTCTATTTTGCCGTAAGTTAACCACAGGTCACATGAAGCCGAGCCGAACTCAATTGTTTAGTCAGACGAGGTCAGACGACGTCAACCGTGGGATTACATCTTATTCTACTGTCTTCACGAACCCGATTGTTAACCCCAGGTCACACGAATCCGAAGCAATCCGCACCGAAGCCACTGAAGAGAAACGAACTGAAGCCGCGACCAGAATCAAACCCAAAACTAGTGCAGCGCTTCCCTTGATACACAGCGCTCTATTAACTGAGCTATCGAAAAGTTGTGGCAATTGAGCACAAAACGGTGCTTAAAAACCCATGACGTCACTTATGGCAAAATAGACCTAGAAGCTATTTTGCCGTTGATGGCAAAGTAGACACTACCAAAAACTAAAATTACGGTATAATCAAAATTGCTCAAATGGTTTCTTCAGACGATATGAGCAAATTTTTATTGAAACATCAAAAAAAAATAATAATAATAGGCCTAATAGATGAATAAATGAATTACTAAAAATAAAGTTCAGCTGACTCTACATTTTCTAGATTCACCAACAAGCTACCAAATGCATAGATGCAAACAATTCTATTTTTGTAGGCAGGAGAATATTCAGCAATAAAATGCAATTTTAATTTTTTTTTTAAATTGGTTGAATGAGAATGCTTTGATTTTAACAGGTGCAGTTAGCCTATTTTGTGTCCGTCCAGTTTTTTTAATAAAACAAAATCCAAAAGTAGCCATGGGCACCCCCCTGGGCCTGCACCTGGGGGTGGCTGCCCCCTTGCCCCCATTTTGTAACGACACTGAGCACATAGGCCAAACAGCTAAATACTCTACTTACTGATATTGGCGATTTTTGATAGCAGCAAACAATTGTTCAGTTTTTGCAAGAACATTTGACATATTAAACTTATTGCAGCTACATTACCAGTCAAGCTTACTGGCTAAAACTCAGTGTAATAATCTATAATATTGCAGCTTTCCCGCAAAAACTTCACGTAGGCTAATAATCCTTCTGTGTGGAGTATGGACACCAGTTGATGTGAGGAAGTACGAGCGGCTTGATATGCGACCTTTTGAACAAAACCGCTACAGCGATTTTGTGCTGACTGCAGCGTTTTTGTGCTTACTGGTGGCAGTTGTTGCGCTTACTGGTGGGCTAAGACAACATTTTTTGTTTATTTTATTACCCCCACTCTTCCCCATCCCTAATAAAAAAAAGTTTTCTGTTAGCCCAAAGAAAATAAATCAACTACGCTGAGAAAAAAATTAAAACCTGGTGCAGGCGTGCAGCATCGAATCCAGGATATGCAAATGACAATCCAGCACACTAATCGACGGATTCGGAAAAGCAACCCACTCCGTATTTCGCATCATTCTTGTTCATGTACATTGTCCACATCATAGATTCTCCCAACAGTCAGACAATGGTATAGTCTACTATGGAATTCGAGCTTCGAGGTGGGATTCAGCAGTTCAGTCAACCAAGGTGATGAATGAATCAGTCATAAGTTAGGAAAACTATGGTTGTTTTTAGATGGATCTGTTAATGGCATTTACGGTATTTGTTGTAACTTAGTTCAGTAGGGTACCGGTAGTTAGCTTGCCTTTATGAATTTCGTAGCGTTGTCCTGGTTGTGCTGATTCTTTTTTTTTTTTTTTTGGGTGCAAGGTGTGTGGGTGTTAATCACCAACCAGTAGCCTAAAGCATTTCGTTAGCTTGTGGTTGTTTTTTTTTTTTTTTTTTTTTTGTTTTTTTGATAGTTACTTTCAGATTCACTCTCTTTTCACACAAAAGCATAGGTTATCTTAAGCAGCGATAGGGTGATCGCAGAAGTGTTACTAATCATTAGAGGGGATAAAAGTCATTTAAGTTGTATTTTTTTTAGTGGTGCAAAAACTTATAAAACCGATGATTGCGAAATAACCACGTTAATACAAGGTCTATTTAAGGAGTTATAAAGTCATAAAAAGTCATATTTTCTTTTTTAGGTCATATATACCTCGTAAAGTATGACCATTGATTTTTGTTATGAAACACAAATCATTAAACCCCAGTACAGCTGATACAGTTCATGTAGACTTTAAACTTGATAATTTTATGCTAAGAGGGGCAATGAGAATTTTCAAGTTTTCATGCCGACTTTCACGAAGCATTTAAGCAACTTTTTTATTATCAGTTTAGAAACAAGTTGTGCAAAAACCATTGTGGAGATGAGTAGACCAGATATTTCTTCAGCCAGTCAGCATAGCATGCCAATTTGTTAACATATCCTACCAGCTAACCTACATCAGCATCTGTAGTAGAATGGTCATTTTCGATGTTAAAGTCCATGATTCATGAAAACCGGAATTTCAACGATGCGTATGTCGCATTCTATCATAAAATTCTGTTCAACAGTTGAATATCTTACTTGTTGTAAGATGCACATCTGAACCTTTTTTACTGATTTTCAAGTGAATTTTTTGTTCTTTTGAGTATGAGATGTTAATCACAGAAAACAGCATAAATTTACTGTTTTAAAAATGAAGTCATACAAAGTCACATGTTTCAAAAAATCAAGTCATATTTCTCGATTTTATAGGTCATAAAAAATCGCCCTACTGATCATACACAGATTCGTGTATCAGTACCTTGTCCACATAGCGAGTTTAAGTGGGCCAAAAGCCCACAGGTTTTCTGCATCATAATCAAATGTTTGATGTCATAATCACTTTTTTCAATTATAACGTCAAAAATTCAATTATGATGCAGAAAGCCAGTAGGCTGTTGGCCAACTTGTATTAGACTTGTAGACAGGGTAATAAAGTGAGTTAAGCAGTGAAGCAGCTCCTTCTGCTGCACAACGTGCTGGTATGGTACCGTACTCAGTACTGATACTGTTTACCAGGTAATATTAATAAGATGTGTTACGGTATGTGTGGTCCACAGAGTTGGCCTATTGTATGTCAAGTACCATACCGTACTAAATCTGAGTGTGGTTTGAGGTTGCAAGAATTTTGTTTTGTTGTCTGGTAGGCCTAATAGAATTCTTTTGCCAAAATAAATATTTTCATTTTATAGCATATACTTTTTTATCTTTTTCACCTGGCCTCACTTTTTGCACACAATTAATTTCTGCTCTGTCCAGTTGGTTGGAATGTTGCCAGTATGATGCTGATAAATCCTCCAGTGACATTGTGTATACTGACATATCTGAAGCTTTCGACCAGCAATAGTGTTATTCATTGCATACTTTTATCTGTTTTGGCGTCATATCGCATCCAATGTAGTATTCTCCAATGGATTAATTCTTTTTTGACAGATCAATCACAAGCTGTTTGCATTTGAAGTACTACTGGTAGCCTACCTATAAATTTTTACCTGTGTGTAGTGGGGTTCCCCAGGGCAGTATTCTAGTCCCTTTATTGTTTGTTGTTTACGTTAATGAGCTTTTTAGAGTTGTTGAGTCTCATTCTTCATGTAAATTGTTGCTTTATGCTGATGATGCTAAGGTTTTCAGTACTAATCCCGTCAAGCTTCAGAGTGCCATTCATAAGTTGAACATTTGTGTACAGAGTCGTCAATTATCCTTGGCGCCTAGCAAGTGTGAACACTTTGCTCTTTCTTGCTCTCATGGAGTCATGACTATGCCCATGAATTTTACACTGATAATCAGAAAGTTTCACAGCTCAGATGGCCGAGTGGTAAGAGCATCCACTGCAGGAGCTGTAGCTTTGGGTTTGATTCCAAGTCTGGTCAAACCAAATGACTTCATAATTGATGTTCACAGCTTCCTGCCTGACGCTCAGCATTAAAGGGACAGTGTGAAGAACAAGCCAGCAAGTTCACTTGTTTTGCCGTTGGGAAAGGCAATTAGCGGGATTCCCCCATCTTGGTGTGGTAGATTGATGGCTGGAAACTCCTAAGCGAGCTCGTACAGCGCATTGATCACTTTTTTGCAATGGGAGGATGAATAGGCTTTGCAAAAAAAAATCTGCGTGTTCAGTTAAAGATCTTGGCTTGTATAATATTTCTTAAGACTTAAAATGGGCTAGGCATATTTTATTAATTCGCAATACTGCTTTTGCTTCTCAGATTTTGCATGCTTTTTCTTCTCGTAATGTGTGGACTTTACGTCATGCTTTTCTCACATACGTTAGGCCCATATATGCTTGAATATAATTCTCCTGTTTAGTCACCATATTTTAATAAAAATATATTGTCTATGGAATCTGTGCAGAAAAAGTTTACTCGTGCCATCTGTATCTGTTCCAATATCCTGTTGAATTCATATGCTGATCGCCTCTGCAGATTAAGTCTTAATTCGCTTAAATATTGTAGAACTGTTACTGATCTTACCTCAATGCATAAAATTTGCCTTAATTTGACCAATTCAGCTTTTGGTGATTTTTTGGTTTACTGTGCACCAGTTTATTCTTCATGACAACATAATTGGTCGATTCAATCTATTGCCAGTATTATTCGATCATCACAGCACAGACATTTCTGTGTTAACTGGATTCCTGCCATATGGAATAAGCTTCCCAAAACTGTGGTTTCCGCCCCTTCTCTTGTTACATTTAAAAAACGTCTTCGCAATTTTAATCTGCATAAAATTACTGCTTTGACATACTAATTTTATTGGTAGCCTACCTGTTCAGTGTTGACCTCTTTGTGCTTTGTTTCCGTTTTGAGCTACACTAATTTCTGAGTCAGTATTTTTTCTCATTTGTTAGTGTCAGGTGTTGACCTGACACCATTGTGTTGTACTGCATAGTGCATAATAATAATAATTTAAATTTCTTAACCAGTTTAAAATTGTTTGTGGTTTGCTTTTGTCATTTTTTTTTCTGTTTCTGCAGGATTAACATTATCAGGAGGTTGTTAGAATAATTTTTCAACTATATATACTGACAATATTTAAAATTTACGGTGGTTGATACATCAGTTTGTAAACAATCAAAATGGGATTTTCTTTATATGCTCTAATTGAAGCTGCTATTCTGTTTGTAAACGCTGCTGCTATCTTGCACGAAGAACGATTTTTAGCCAAAATTGGATGGGGAGCTGAACATGGCACTGGTGGCTTTGGAGAGGAACCCAGTGTGAAAACTCAATTGCTAAATTTTGTTCGTTCTGTGAGAACAGTTATGAGAGTGCCATTGATATTTATGAACTGTGGGGTTATTATTTGTTTGTTCCTGTTTGGATAATTTTTAACGCTACATTTTGTTGTTGTTTTTCTATGTGTTAACGTAGGCAATTAAATACATTCATCAAACAGTTAATGATAGTTTCTTTAAGTGCGTGCCTTCACAGGGTACAAGCACATTATTGCTTGGGGTAGGAAGAGTACTATGTTTTATTGCCATTACTTATTTCACTTGTTTTAATACTGCATATACAATTATACATCAAGGAAACTGCTGGAAACATTTAGATTGTTTTAATAAGAATTCTGTTTTGTAGTTATAAGAGTAGATTACTGCTTTGCCTGCTTTTAAAGACAAATTAGTGTGTGCAATGTTGATTACAATTGAGTACCGGTATGTTGTGTATGGCCATACCCTAAAGATGCTGCTATTATTTAACGCAGAAGTAATGTTGTCTAAGTGTAGCTTGCTTGAAAGTGCTTATGAATTGTTATTTGGAGATTTTCGTACAGTTTAAAATATTGACGCTATTTGCATGAAGTGGAATTAGTAGGCCTACATATGTTGCTGCTTAGTCAAATTGAAATTGCGCAAATCTTAGAAGAGGCATTACTTAGTTTTTTGTATTGACTCTGTGAAATCAAAGGATGTTTATTAAAAGTCAAAAGTATTTTTGGTACATTATTGTAATAGTGGCCAATAACGTAAACTTGTGTGTTGATTTAAAACCGCTATTCTTTGTTTTTTTTTGGCCTATAAAAATTAGTAGTTACACGAAAACATTTATTTTACTGCTGATGGTTGCGTTTTCCTAGTTAATGCTGCTGTTTCAGATGCAGTGAGTCCTGCATTAATTTTTTTTTTTTTGGTTTGTACGATCTTTTTTTCTGTAGCAACATTTATTCATTTCTCGAAAAAACATGAAATCGTGTGTAAATATTTTTCAACCCGGTCATTGCTCTTAGTTAGAAAAGATGTGTAGTACTACCATACATAGTAAAGCATAGCATTCACATGGCTCACCTTTAAAATGCTTACAAGAACCATCTACCCACACTTTACATGAGTATGCTTACCGGTACCTAAAAAGCAAGTACGGGTATCAAGACTAGATAATTTATGTTTATTTTTTATCATGGGGGATAGAGGTTTTATGCAAATGATTGCTTAGGAAAAAATTTTGACCCTGAAATTTGTTATTTTTTGAACAGTTTGGTAACTTAGCATTCAACTTCTTTGATTATGTACGCATTAAATATTGTTCAGTAGAATAATACATCACTTGGTTGTTACAATAATGTTTGTCAGCGACATGGCCTAGCGGTACCGCGCGTAGGTGACAGATCCTACGTGACGGGTTCGATTCGCGGCTGGAGCCGATCGCATTTGACATATTTAACGGGTGGCTGCTGACTCGAAGAGCGCAAGCTCACTTCGCAGTCTCCCTCAATTACTGTTGAATTTTTCGGTTCAATATAAATTGAAAATAACCTCATACTTCCATTCTTGAAGTACATTAGCATGTAACTGTATCAGATCTTTAAGATATTTCTCGTAAGCTATTCATGTCATTTTTACTGCTGACTCTGAACTCTGTTTCAAGCATTTTTTAAAGGTCAGTTTTCAAAAGTTTTGATTACTGTCTGCAGTTATGTATACATATATTGCATACATACTTGTGCTCATGGGCTTATTTAGGGGGGGCATTGTGCCATGCCCCCCCCCCCCCCTTGACTCTGCCTTTTAGTAAAAAAAAAAAAAACTAATGGTGCCAAGTGACTGAAATACGCCAGACTCTTTTAATGGTTTCTGTAGCTTATAGCCAGGGGCGGATCCAGGGGGTAGAAGAAGGGGTATGCATCCTCCTACCAACCATTTTCAAAAATATTTTTGATGTAAATTTTTCTACAATTTCGAATCTCTTCGTCAGCGATTAGTCTTACGCACGCATAATCGAGAATGTGTGAACAAAATGCATCGTATTTGGAGAGGCACTCAGAATTAGGGTAAAAAAATTTTCAATAAAATTTGCCCGAAAATTATTCAAATAGCACAAAAATAGCCATTGCAGCAGGTCAGTTTTCAAAAATTTTCTGGTGGAACATACCCCCGTATCCCCTTGAGCTTTGTTTCTCAATCAGCTTCAACTCAGTTCTGCCGAACAAAATTACGCTTGGAAAAAATATAAGTATTACAATTCATATTTCAGGCAGAATTTGCAATGAGTGGCAGTGCTACTTCTACAAGCTATACTAGTTCTTAGTGAAAATGTAATTTAGAAGAGTTGATACGAGCCCAAAACAAATGATCACAGCACCTCATGACTTATGTGAATGAATATCCAGGTCTGCTACGAATAATTTTTAGAAATGTATATTTTTTTTCATTTCCTGCCAGTTTGACAGCACACATGGAACTTTCAACGTTTATTTTAAAAAGTAAATGACAGTAATTTGAGTAGAATTCTTACTGGTATACTCAAGCAATGAAGAACCATGCAAAGAACATGCCAAGGAAAGAAAACTTTTCAAACTGCAGTTTTGTTCACTTACATTAGGTTGCGTGAGAGTGATAAATTTCTTCTCGATAACTTAGAAGGATGCCGTTAGCTTAGTTGCTTAGCGCACACGCTATCAGTGCGGGAGATCTGGGGTTCAAATCCCGGGTCGGTCAAATCGGCACAGTATCGCCACCGCTGCAACGTTTCTTCGGTGTGTAGCCCACGCGCTAAACCGCGAGATGCACCACGTCTCGGCGTAATACCGCGAGTAGCCTATAATCAAGATTATTTTGATTTGGAATATTTTTCGCGGTAGCACGCAAGTTGTCACGTCCAATCTTATTAGGCCTATTAGGTACCTTCTCGACGCCATGCTTTCATGAAAACAGCAAATGTTGAACTATTTAACTGTGAAGACTGATAAGGTACAAATTTCACAGTAGGATGATAATCCTATCAGGGGCATGCCCAGGAATTTGAAAGGGGGGGCGCAGTTTAAAGCCATCCGTTTTGCGCCCGAAGTCCAGTGAAGAGCGAAAAAAAAGTCAACACGTCCGCAGATGTCCAATTTTCCAGCCTAAAGTCAAGTGAAGAGCAAAAAAAAGGTCATCACGCCCTCAGACTGTACTTTGTACGTAGGCGTATACCACCGTTCCACCACGAAAGTTTCGTGCATTTGTCTGCGGGGAGGGGGGGAGCCGCGGCCCCCCTGGATGCGCTCCTGCCCTTGTAGAATTCGATACGGATATGATTTTCCTGAGGTATGCGTTTGCAGCAAGGGTATGCCAAGTAGGTATAACCAAAATTCAAGTTTGTCAGCGATCTGTCTCTGCAAAATTAAATAGCACATTGATAAAGAAAATGCAGAGTATGCGCAATGTGGTAAAGACTAGCGCGAAGTAGAAAGAATGAATAGAAAAGATGATTTTGAACAAGCTGCCTGGAAACGGCACAACTAAGAAAAGACAACACCTTTTCGTTGATCTTGAAGATCCTTCTTACGCTAGCACAACAGACCTAATGGGGGTAAGTTTAAAATAACTTATTTTGAATTATTTGCACCCAACCTATTGCCACGATGGCCTTTTGGACCTTCAAGAATAAATTATTTTTATACTGTGGGTGAATGCAATTTTCGGTAACATTCAATTGCCTTTCATATTAATATGTACTTTGTTGTTTTATTAATGGAATTTTCGAGTCTTTCTACACTATGCCGACTAATTTAAATTAGCATTAATGCTAAGCTTCGCTAATATTTTGTAACGCCTTACCTAATCAATCTTATTGGGACCGTAATAGCAGCACGCATTTTTGGACACAGAAGTGATCTCCATACTTTGCAACTGGCATTATGAGTTCCAAACTTCCGTTTCAGGATTACCGCATTAGAAACTGTCAGCGCATATCCATTACGATTAGGTCAATGAAAACTAAAATGATTACCTATTTGCGTTATCGCAAATCACCTTTGCATAATATTATATTTGTTTTACTTGGTTCGGTTTTCTAGGTCAAGGGTTCTCAAACTATTTGAGGTGCGGAGCCTTTTGCCAAATTTGAGATTTCGTGCGGAGCCCTAGCAACATATCTTACAGCTGGCGCAAAATGACTTGAGCCCTACGGCAAATTTTGCATTTTCAGACATGCTATAAATTTTTCAAAATCATATTGAACTGAAAATTCAACAGTAATTGAGGGAGACTACGAAGTGAGCTTGCGCTCTTCGAGTCAGCAGCCACCCGTTACATATGTCAAATGCGATCGGCTCCAGCCGCGAATCGAACCCGTCACGTAAGATCTGTCACCTGCGCGCGGTACCGCTAGGCCATGTCGCTGACATAAGGCCCAAACTTACGACTTTTTTTTATACAATTGAAATTCATTAATAACAATAGGTCAGTGTGGAAATCGTAGAACAAGTATAATATTGTACCATAGACCGAGACAGCGCTGTTTCGAGCTATTATTCCTCATCAGCCGCACACATATAAAAGATACACTCATCCTTCAAAATGCTTGACCTAGCCAAAACACTCTTCCGGATATATGAAAGCTGTGGTGACTTCCCATTCAATGAAACGACGTCGTCTTTCCTGGCCTGCTGAATGAAAAGTAAACACTGGCGCAACCTTACTCTGGCTGAAGACCGCCTGTTGCTACAATACTAAACTTTTCTTCAAAAGGTGAATACAGACCTGACATTTTCGGAAATTTCATAAGTTTAAAAATTAAACTTTCAAATGTGTCAGGGCTTTTTGGCGTACCTTACACAAGCTAAAAAATCTACATTTCGCAGGTAAATCATAGAGGCTGTGAATTTGACACTTGACAAACATACTAATAAGGTAGAGTCAAATTTCACTAATCCCAGTATTGCTTCTTTGGACAGTAGCAAAATTAGCAAAGTCAGTATTGTATATGTAAACAAGTAGCTCGCGGAGTCCCTAGGTTGCTCTCGCGCAGCCCTGGGGCTCCGTACGGAGCACTTTGAGAACCTACGCTCTAGGTAACACAAGAACTTGTTATAATCAAAATCAACAAAAAATATATTCGCTCACAAAACCATGAAAGTCTAGAGATAAATAAAAATTCTATAAACGTGCTTTAACCAGACTGACGACGTACTGTAGTAAACTACACTACAGGTATGATTTCAAGCGACGGAGCAAAAACATGGCTGTTTTTCGTGATGTAAGCTGAGAATTATAGTAGGCTAATATTCTTGTCAGAACATAATATGTCGAGTCGCACGTCGGAATGAACGAAAACCACCAACTGCTTTTATTTTAAATGCAACTACGCCCACTTGTTTGTCTGATCTGAGGAGACTGCAACAGCAACCGAAACAAAAACAAAAAAGGGAAAAATGAAAAGAACAATGATAAAGTGCATTTTACAATATCATTGCTTAATCATCAGGGCAAATCAACTTTAAGTAATGCGGCATTTATTAAAATGCGCGTCGCGCATGAATATAACTTAGCGATGAAGAAAAATTATAGCAGTGATTTGCCAATCTTCGCACTTAAATAAGTCGAACAAGTGCAAAATTGACGTTAATTTAAATAAGGTGCATGCAAAATCGCAGTGAAAATGGATATTTTTCATTCTCCGGCAGGCGTTACCATTGATAGCAATACTGTTATATCATCTGGCTTTCCTCCTGCATAACAAAAATGATACCAGTGTAGATAAAATATCAACAAAAACAATTAACCTATATGCGTAACACTGGGAGTGACAGGTAGGTAGGCTCCCTGCGAGTTAATTGCACCCAGAAGTGGCAAGTTCCAAATCTACAAGAGAAACACATTTCACGTGACGTAAATAGCGATTAAAATTTTACGAAACTGTAACGCAGCTATCCCATTAATTTCTAAACGTTTCAACTAAAGGCGCTGAATGTGGGTTTTATGAATATTTGCAACGATGAACAAACAAGCAGGCTCAAGTGACTGGAAATTATGATCACACACTATACACTTTTAGGTCAACAGAGAATAGTCACATCGGTGATTAGCTCACTTAGGTTTTACAACCAAACGATGCCGCTGGCTTTTACGATACAACATAAGCATTTGCTGAGCAAAATTAGAGTCAATACCGGTACAAATACATCTGAGCTCTTCGATGGAAAATTTCTGTTGCAATAAACCTGTCGAAAAGTTGTAGGCCTAATCTATTTTTGAAGGCATAGCTTTGTGATCAGAAAGAGTTGTGTGTATCAAATACTTGATTTAAGAAGGATAAAAGAAAGGTGACTTACAGTACAGAACAGTGCTAAGTCACTATACACAAAACAGATCAATATGACCTCAACAACGGTCACTGCGGACAGTGAATACTAATCTCTGGATTACTTAGACTAAGTATCGATCGCTACCTTTGCATGAAGCGTAACCATTCTTTCTAGCTTGTTGAGCAAAAGGAGACATGTAATCAGGATCAAACGCTCGGTCCAAAGCTTGCTCAGCAATACTCCAAGCTGTACGCTTTAAACTCCCTTCTTCGCAATTCTGTTTAAGTGTCAAAAATTCATTTAACAGCGTAAGCTTACGCTTTCATAGCTTGGGTTTTAATGCAATAATTAAGCCCCAAGATTAAATTATTTTAGATTTGTAAATAGAAATGAACATTACTTAATATGATTAGCACTGGGTATTAAGCAACTGAATATGAATGTCACAAGTTTTAACTTTTAAAATTAACGATCAAGTGCAAAAGTAGAGTAACTTCAGCCCCCATCTTCAATGTACATTGTACAAACATACTGTTTAGTTTTCGTCTGCCAAGTAACAAAACAAGTAAATACAGCAATCATAATGTTGATTGCAGAGTTCTGTCTGCTTTATAAAATTAAAGCTTTCTTAAAACCATTACCACCTTCAGTTTCTTCGAATAGGCTTTCCAGATGAATCCGCTTATCGCTATCAGCGCAGCTGCTTGGTGCATGCTCGCATTTCAAGGAAAAATATCGTCAATAGAACTAGTCGGTCGATTAGTATGCCTAATCATTATCCATTGGCATTAGGCTACTTACAGTAGCAGAGGCGGATACAGAGGAGGACAATCACCTCCCACCCCCCTTTTCAAACGTCTATTAAACAACACACAGATTTTGTAAAAGTTGTTTGAATAGATAGGTTTGAGGTGAGATGGCCAACGCCTAAGTTGCATCATTACCATCCGTAACATTACAAAAGTGAAGCCCCCCCCCCCCCCCAATACAAAACATCTGGACCCGACCCTGTTTGGTAGAACAAGCAATTTATGTTTGCTATATATCACGAAACGAAACATCACAACGTCTATCTAACTTCCACTCGGTATGCTAGAAACATAAACCATTAACTTTAGTTGTAATGATCAAACGCTGTTCTAAACTCAGTTTTTTCATCCAATTATTAAAATTACAAGCTCACACGAAAGAACCTTTAACCGTAGCGTGACAGTGTACCACGGCATGTCACGAAACATGCGCAGCAATTTACTAATTTCTAAATCAATTTGCAAATGCATCAACATCACTGCCAACACAGTATTTTCAAAGGCTTTGCTTATACCAGTAAGTACTGCAACGTCGACAAAAAACAAGACTGCTAAAAAATTTTAAAACGTCTTGCAGGCTTATGTTCTTACCTTTAAAGCAGCTAATTCACTTAATATAACGCTGTCGCTTAAATTATCAAATAAACCATCAGAAGCAGTCACTATTATATCACCCAGTTCCAAACCAAACGATGAAGTAACGGCATCTTCGGCTCTAAATGCAAAAACAACCAAAGCTTAAACTTTTGTGCACTTTAAAATAATATAAATTCTTGTTATTTCACTCAGCACTAGGGTTGGATTGAATTTGAATCCGCTCACGAGTTCTTCATGAATTTGAATTTCGTTTTTTCACAATCAATGAATTTGAATTTCGTTTTTTCAAAGTCAATGAATTTGAATTTCATTTTTTTAAAGTCAATGAATTAGAATTTCGTTTTTTCAACGTCAATGAATTTGAATATTTTGATTAAACAATTGACGAACTTTGAGTTTTTCGATCTAAACCTTACAAAGCAAATGTAGTAATTTGTAACTGGTTTATATCAGTTAATGTTGCAGACGTTCCATAACATTTTATCAAGCCAACAGAAAGTTTGTGATGGCAATTATGACGCTGCAAGGCGTTTTGAAGGTGTTTTTGGGCCTCAGTAACCTCCCTAGTGCACCTCCTGGAGAATAGACTTTGCACTCAATCGCTCGGATTTCATATCTTTAAAGGTTTTTATAGCATTTTAACTCGAAGTGAAGTTGCCGAGAATGAAACTCGTCTTTACGTCAGCAATTTTCCACATGAGATTAGTAAAGCTTATTTATTTCACCAACTGGCGAGCGAAAAAAAAAATACGAAGTTTCAACTTCAAACTGTTTTCGCAAAATTAATTATAAGTGCAAGATAAGAACGATTTACAGTAGCTTATTAATATAAAGGTCGGATGGCCGGACAATGCTTTCTCCTCTCATATAGAGTAGAATGCACATTTATGAGCAGCGATCTTGAATGTGAAATAGCTACGTTTGATCTATGGTTTCAATAGTAATGGTTTCACTAGGCGTGGTCTATGGTTTCACTAGACGCGGAGACGTTTCAGAGGCTGTTGCTCACAAAATGCAATAACCATGTTTTGTAGTCGTTAAAAATTTGTGCGTGTGCTTGCTTTATCTCTTCGATTTCGTTAATTGTTCTTCGTGTTTTCTAACAAAAGTTATGTTTTTTTTGCATCTTGTACTGTCATTTTTGAAGTCAGCTACACTTTTACTTTATTTTACGCATTTCTTGAGTGAAAATATTTTGAACAAGTTGCTACTCGCTAAACCTACAGTACTTAAAAATATTTGTTTTAAACGCATAATTATAATAATCTGGCTGACCAAGTATGGAATTAGTAAAGATGGCTGATGAGTGGCGACACTGGTGAGTATACTGGTGACAGGTAAGTTGGATTGAATTTGAGTTTTGAATTTGAATCCGCTCACAAATTCTTCATGAATTTGAATTTCGTTTTTTTAAAATCAATGAATTCGAATTTGAATTTCATTTTTTCAAAATCAATGAATTTGAATTTCGTTTTTTCAAAGTCAATGAATTTGAAATTCAAAATTAGACAAAAAATGAATGGATCCAACCCTACTCAGCACCGACATCAACCATTTGTACAGGCGCCAGTAACTTATCCAGTAAAACTAAATATGTAAACGAAAATAGCTGACGCAACACATGTTAATTTACATTATAATATACAACCTTGTTGTCACTGTCAATAGTACAATGCAAGTATGCCTAGCAATTCAGTTTTACGATTTTTTGTTTTTGAATCTCAGACTCATGCAAAAGAGTGTAAATGTAAAAACATTCGATTGGAATCACAATCTACTAAGATTACAAAATTGCACTTGTTCATAAAAAGAAATTAATACTTGCATGAATTATTGCTAACTAAGAAATCTTCAAAGTTAATTAGTGTTAAATCATTGCAATACTAGCAGCGTATTACTTTACTCACGAATCACGCAAAACATCAGGATTATTTTCGGGAGGAATAGCAAGTTGATATGGAGTATTAAAAGCATGTTGTTGCTCAATAGAGCGATGAACTATGTCGCCTTTTCTCACCACTAAGAATCCTGAATCTCCCAAGTTAGCTGTGTGCAAGGATTGCTTGTTTTTGTCAAGTGCAACAATGCAAGCTGTGCTGCTACCTACAAACAAAGACAAAACAGTCAAAAAAATTACGTGGTCAAGCAACAACCATATTATAATCAAAGCATCAATCAACATCTTAAGATTTTAAAAAAATGCTGTGAGTGTGATCGACTTTAAAGATTTAGCTGCAAGAGAAGACACCATCAGCACATCCTTCCAGTCAGTATGCAAGCAGCACATGAGCTAATAAAATCTTGGAGAGAAGATAGTTCAGACAACTACAGACGGTATATATTATACATTATTTATTTATTTTATAAACATTCGCATTTTCCCAGTTAAAACATCAAATTTGCAATAAGACAAAACTTAGCAGAGCAAAAGGTAAATGCAATTTCTCAGAGTTAAAAATTTATGGCCAGAACAATATATCCAGACTGCAATACCTGCAGTAGGTACTTTGTCTTCCAGTAATTCCTTGTAACCAGACGCAAGTAATTCAGCTGGTTTATTTGGCACAAACCGTCCAGTTTTCACCAACATTTCACAAGTTTGCATTAACTTTTTTGAAAACAACGAAGGATCAATTCCATACCGATGCCACCCTCCTACACCATCAGCAACACCTAGGTGATGTGAAACAACAAACTCTTTAAAAAATCTATATATATATCACAAATTTGCTGTCAACTACCTTCTTTAGTATATACAAAGTGAATACTTTGTATGAGTTGTACTTCACAAAATTTCTAAATGTTATAATTTGCAAATGGCGCAGTAAACAATTTTCAAATGTACATCTTAACACCATCTGCATCTATGTTAATCATAGTGGTTAATGACAAATGATAGTAATTTAATAAAGTCAATATTTCGTAAAATTCTTGATACACTACTACAAATATTGCTTCAGTTTGAAAATACAGTTACAAAAAACTTGAAACAATACTAAATCACGATTCTATAAAACATACTAGACTCCTGATTACCTACAACATCAGCTGTTTTAAATGATGACATAAAACATGCATCATCACCAAACTGTTTGTCAAGAATCGTTACAGCAGTGGGAGGAATTCGCGAAGTTCTGCTTATTGGAGAGTCTTGCTTTGAAAATCCTGAACAGGCAGAAACAAGGCGGCATGGACGTACTGCATTAACTGCAATAAACACATAAATTGAACATGCAAAGACAAAATAGTAAGCGATTGTAATAACTAGTCTAATGACTACACAGTACACACACCTTCACATAAACACGAAAAAAAATTCTTTAAAATGTCTTACAAGTACTTCTTTGAATAGCTAGGTTTTACAAAGAGGCTAAAAATTTTCTAAATGTCAAAAATTTAAAACACATCCAAGTTCCGGTACCAGGATATATTCATTTTCAAACAAATTCTAAGCCTGGTACATTTATTCTTAAAACCAATAACCAGAATTTGCTTCATTAAGCATGTTTTCCACTACTGCTTGAACAAGACGACGATTGTACAATGAAAATAAGTGTGTATAAATACTTTAAATTTTGAGCTTTTATTCATATGTAGCTATCACAGTACCACACCTGGACTTGAATATGAATGACTTTGAATTGACCTTCTTGAGACAGGATAAGATATCGGAACATATTCAAATTCTCCTTGACTGATTGAATTTCCGATTATTCTTACAAGTAACCTTCCATAAGTGGTCACAGATAACATTATTGGGATGACGTATATTGATAAATCACATGTAAATAATAATTCCAAACTGGTTTGTATTTTCAAAAAGAGACTGAGAAATGTGCCGTCACGTGTATTTTTATTCAGCAAAAAACAGGTGAAGATCAGTGGAGCTGCAAGTCAACAACAATTCCACAAAAACTTTCATCATATAGGCTATAAGTCACAGACATGATGAGCTAAATTTCTATATCACTTTCAACAGCCTCTTGAGATCATAAACAGTATGCACGTATGATCTGAATAATACTGACAAGCTTTGTTGAACTGTTTCACTGTCCACCAAATTTTTTTAACAAAACAAGAAGAAGCTATAAAAAGATCTACAAGAATGGGATTTAAACATCCTTTTGATTTTGGCTTTCACTAGTCTATTCAGGATTCATGCCACAATCATGCTGGTATTACATACGGCACCAGTACATAGTAGTCTACCAGTGTTATTTATTAGACCACAACACTATTATTAGTCTACAGGTCCAGTACTGGTACCAATCTGCCAATACCAGTATCGGTATCACAACCCGTCATTAGCAGATTAGCATGTAGACTACTGATGCCAGCATGACAAATAATATTTGTAGGGGGCATGTATATATTATATCAATCACACACAGAAAATCGGTCACCAAATGAAATCAAAAACCCCAAACAGGCCGTAATTCATTTGATGACCGATGCAGGCTCGGGATGGGGTGCAGGAGCCAAAACATTGCGAACAGCCGCCTTGTCCCTGGTTTACTCCACAGCTGAGTACTGCGCACCTGTTTGGTGTCGTAGTGCTCACACTCAGCTAATCGACAGTGTTTTAAATGACGTCTTGCGTATTGTCACCGGATGTCTGCGACCCACTCCAACGGACTACTTGCCAATCCTCGCAGTCATCCAGCCAGCTGAGCTTCGCCGTCGAGGAGCGACACTCTCCCTGGCTAACCGCGCCGCCCTTAACCCTGATCATATTCTACATGAGCAGCTGGTCGGGAAACAAAATGCGCACCAGGGAAGGCTCAAATTTTATTTATTTTATTTAGTTGCATATTTATCCTCCTATCACGAGAAAGCGATCAATGCGCTATACGAGCTTGCTTAGGAGTTGCCGGCCATCTGTCTACCACACCAAGATGGGGGAATCCCACTAAGTGCCTTTCCCAACGGCACAACAAGTAAACTTGCCGGCTTGTTCTCCACACTGTCCCTTCAGTGCTGAACGTCAAGCAGGGAAGCTGTGAATACCAATGTTAAAGTCATTGGTTTGACCCGACTCGGAATCAAACCCGAGTCTACAGCTCAAGAGACAGACGCTCCATACCACTCGGCCATCTGAGCTGTTAATCCTCTTCCGATGGTTTAGATGTTGATGGTTTAGATCAGGGGTGACGAACCTATTTGCTATTGTGGGCCACTTTGTCATTTACCAGTGAACAAGCGGGCCGCGTAAGTTTTTAGTCAAAAACCTATTGCGCCTAATACTATAAAAATCCATCTACAGTCTTTCATGTCTTTGCTGAAGACATCAAAATAAACGGCTTGTTAAATATAGATTGGAAAACAGAATAACAAATACCTTTAAAAAGCTGTAAAATTTGCATATGTGGTACTACAAGCTACCAATTTATTTCTGCAATCACTGCGTAGCGAGAAATTTTAAAAAGGGAAGGGGGGCATAATTTCCACATTTTTTTAGGCATATTTTATTTTTCGGCAGAACAAATTTCAAGCTGATTGAGAAACAAGAAAAGCTCTAAGGGAGTTCGGGGGCATGCTCCCCCGGAAAAATTTTAAAAATTTACGTGCTGTAATTGCTATTTTAGTGCTTTTTGAATAATTTTTAGGCAAGTTCTGTTTAAATTTTTTGACCTTAATTCTGCGTGTTTCTCCAAATATGATGCATTTTGTTCGCACATTTTCGATTATGTGTGCTTAAGGCGTAAGGCTAATTGCTATCAAAGAGGTTTGAAGTTATGGAAAAATTGTATACATGAAAAATGTTTTTTAAAATGGCTGGTGGGAGGATGCATATCCCTCATCCTACCCCCTTTTATCCGCCCCTGGCCATAAGCTACAGAAACTATCAAAAAAGTCTGGCATATTTTAGTCACTTGGCACCATAGATTTTATTTCTTTTACTAAAAGGCAGAGTCAAAAGGCCAAAAGGGGTGGCATGGCTCAATGCAACCCCTTCCCATAAATACGCTCCTGTCTGCAATCTTACATAAACCCTAATACTGTAAGGCAAGCTATAAGCTCTTAATGAAGCTGCAATGGACAGCGAGTTATGTTATTATTATTTCATAACAATGGATGAACTGCTGAACCCTGAAACAGATGAAAGGCTTGTACTGCATGATTGTGTCATTCCTGCGTGATACGCGCATGGTTCAATCGGGGGCTGAGCTTTTGATATCGTATCGCAAAGATTAGACGGGGAAAAAAGTTTAAGAGTACTTGTCTAGCCAAAATGTTCACGGGCCGCAGGAAATTCTTTCGCGGGCCGCATGTTCGTCACCTCTGATTTAGATGTTGATGGTTTAGATGTAAATCAAGACGCTCGTTTGTACCCGCTGCACAGAAACTACTCGATAGTCTGACTGACCGAATCAGACATTCGTGCAGCGCTATGGATGGATTATGTATGGAACGTGGAGTACTTGAAAAGTGCATCAAGGCTTCACGCTTTTATTCCCAGGGCCAGTCCTAAGCCTCTTGGAATGGGTTTGCCCAGAACAACTTGGGTAAAACTGAATCGTGTGCGGACTGGCGTAGGGTGATTCCATTCATCCATGTACAAATGGGGTGCTGCTCCTTCATCGAATTGTGAGTGTGGTGCCTCTGAGCAAACTGCAGATCACATCATTTGTACATGCCCCCTACATCGTGCACCAAAAGGAATACAAGGTCTGTTGGTCCTGGATGATGACACCCAACGCTGGCTTAAAATCAACGCCGTCAACATCTAAACCATCGGAAGAGGATGCCCAATCACACGACGACGACGACCGATTTTCTGTTTATGCTCTGGCGTGTGTAATTGAGCTCTCTGTTTGGTGCAACGGTCAAACCACGTTTCAATCACACACAAAAAATTTTTTCCAACTTCCAAGTCTATAAAAACAAGACTTTGTTATGCAAGACTATGGCTTTCAGACGTGCAATCCAATACACAGACGGCCCAGCTTACCCTTTTGAATTGACACCCGTCCCGCGTACCGGTACTCCTACCGGTCTACGCAATGCGGGTCCAGCGCCTTGTGCGCAATTGAGTTTTTTATCTTTTTTTGCTTGAACTTTGTCACAGCTAAATTTTCTAGCAAAAGTTTAAAGCACTAAAGACTACTAATTAAACAACATGATACAGTAACTTAAACATCAGCAAATTCCCAAACTTAAAGCTCCATAGCCTAATCTTTAGTTTAACAACAATTTCAAAACGGCAACATGGCACGTGTTCGCTAACTTTACTTTGTGATCATGGTTGGACCGGCGTCCGGCGAGCTCTTTGGTAAGTTGTTGCGGTATAAAGCGACACTGTCTGCTTCGAATCTAGATGTTAGTTCAAGTATTTCTAAGCCTATTGCGTAAGAGATTGTTTTGTTGAAATTTTAATCGAATAGAAGAGCTTTAATGATTGAGAAATAGAAGGTGAATTAAAACTGGCTGAGCCAGCCATATCAGCAAACCAGGGCTGAAATCTAGTGACTTGAATGGTGTAAAACCATAACATAATAAATAATTTCCAAAATAGCAAGCAGTGATGAGGTAAATTGTAAAAGTATGCAGATATTGTTGCAATCGTTACCACCATATGATTTGTACTTAAATTTCAGCATTTTCCACAGGGCTTAGTTAACAACTTGGGAATAAATTTTGAGAAGTACCGGTACGGGTACTTTAATTATCCAAATCTGCAAGGTTTATTGAATATTGAGCTTTGAGAAAATGCCTCTGTCAGGTTTGTGTTTTCATGTTCTTTCTTATACTTAAACCAAAAAATAAACTACAAGTTAGCATTTCCCAATTGCTTTGTGATATAGGCCTACTAAAGTGGTTTCAGTTTAATTATTATAGCTATATATCAATCAAATTTGAAAGTTCAGTATATTTTTACTAGATGTGGCGCATGGTGACCTACATGGTTCAACCTCACACAGGGCTGAAACTAGGCAATGCGGGACCCCCTGAAAAAATTTTCTTGGATGGTGATACAAAAGAGCGAGCCTCGAAGGGGCAATGCCAAGCTAGGGGAGTCTGATGGCATGCCCCCGAGAAAATTTTGTGTAATTTGACCTTATTTTGGAGGCTTTTTGTGCGTTTTGAGCTTTTAAAATTCCTTAGTTTTAACAAGGTTTAGTTGTCTGTTTTACTAGGTCCCTTCCAAACCCACTAAAATAATGCTGCAAGCAAACCCTACTCTAACACTTGGCTATCTATGTGAAGAAAAAACGTATTTAAGGCTTATTTTTGCGCCTTTTACTTGAGGATGAAGGGCCCTTAGTATGCTACTAAACGTTTGTTTGCTAGTTTTGCGACAGCTATTTTTCAAAAAATTTGCAGGGGCCCGCATGGCCAAAAGCATAGATATGGTATGAGGGCCCCACATCGTGCGAGTTGAGACAAAAAATTAATTGAATCTTAGCATAGGCCTATTTAAGGTGCCTTTCTCATACGCTGAGTAAATGGTACTACGTACTGACTATATACGGGGCCCCCCGGCTAGGGGTTTTGGGGGGCGCTAGTTTTGGCACTGACCTCACAGTATGTCTTAAATGTAAAGACAGTAAAGAGATACCAGTGGACTTGATTTGCTTTGTACAAGAGTTTACATGGGATGAATGTTAAGATGTAGCTCAAGTAGTAACCTTTTGACAAGAGAAAACATATTAAGGTCAAAGGAAAGATATATTGCAGACAGGCAACCATTGTTAGATTATTACACTTTTTAGAGTTTCAAGAATCTGAAACAGATTTATATCAAGCTATGATTCGTAGAAGAATCAATCTCTTATTTGCTGCTGTAGCTTTTGCAATTACTACTGGTGTTGTGACAGGGTTGTGCAACTGTAAGTAATACACTGTTATAATAAAATTTTAGCACATCTTTGCTTAAAGTTGAATGTCATAAGTGTTGTTTATATCTGACAATGTTGTAGTATGGCCAAGGCCAGGGACTTTAAATTTTTGTTGTTAAAATAGGAAAAGAAGCAATATTTTTATTTGCAGTGCTTTTACTTTATCATTCACCATGCACTTTCATTGATGCTCCATCTGAATACCAACTATCACAATGTGAAAGTAAGTTTGTTATTTTTTTCAGATGTATTTTTAAGAAATATGTGTGATGTTAACTTCGTTATTGGGATTGTGCTATTTTTGTCATTTTAAAAAATCTGGTAACAAAAATGCAAGCTATATGATACAACTCACAATTAACACGTGTTTGTTTTAGACAAAATAACAGTAACCTAGGTTGCACTACAAAACAAATAAGCAATCATGGCTTAATAGTAGGCTGGGAATCGGGGGGCATAACAAAATACAAAAAGCTTAGTTTTAGCACCCAATGTATTAGCATGTAAGCTGTTCCTTGACCTTTCTTTGCAGAAACTTAATTTTTCGATCGTCATTGCCTATCTTAAGCAAGACTCAAATGACAGTGAAGAGATTAAATCTCACAGTAATCTTGTTCAATTATGCACCTGCACTGCCATTATTTTCTGCAGAATATACATCGGGAATTGAATGCACTTTTTCTACTTCCTTATGCCAGAACTTCTGTCCTTTGGGATTTGAAGCTGATGAGTATGGATGTCCAGTTTCATGCGTCTGTGCAGTTAAAGGCATTTTTGAAAGTGATATTGCATTTAATCCTAACACACTCTCTTCTTTGTTGGCGGTATGGTTTTTGTGCAATTAGTGGTATTGAATACCAATCCATGTATTGTATAACAACAAATTTTGTTATGAAAAGTGACATTATTCTTATCTGATATGGTTGTTAGAGTCGTTATGCAGTCACTCCAGTCAGTAGTACCATAAATTTAGATTTGCCATGCACAGTACATGTTAGCATATACGGTATTGATGCTGAGCCTGAACAACATTTAAACGATATACCAGCACATTGATAAGATTATAGCAGCAACTTTTGTTATCGAATGTCAGATTGTTGTGTAATATTGTGTGGGCGTAAGTTTATCTGTTTCTGTTTCTGAAAGAGTGACTTTTGTTGTAACAATAAATTCTAACTGAAACATCCCTATCCTTGACAGGTAAATGAGAAAAGGAAACAAGTCTGGAACACTATCGACAAAAAAATATTCATCAGCTTTTTTGAAGCTGGTTTAGCGTCATGCAACCTACATTGGATATATTATCGCAAATCATATATTTTTTGAGAAATTAATGCTTTGAAATACACATGTAGGCCGAGCATAGTACAGCGTATTGCTTTTTTAATTGCAGACCTATGTCAAAGAAGAAGACTCTTCTGCATTAAATTCACTTGGCTTCACTTCAAAACCTTCTAACTTGTGGAGCACTTATACAGTAAATGATCGAGTTAGGATACCTTACGTTTTGTCCAGAAATATTTGTAAGTTTGATAAAGAAAGTTTTTACACTCACTCATTTTTCATTAAGGTGAATTACATAAATACCTGTTATCGCTAGCTTTAACGTTTCATATTCCAAAGAATGTTATTGGGCCAAGTTGATTGATTTAGCTTCAAAAATAGACTTTAACAGAACTTAAAAAGACCTCAGACCGTTTACATAATTGTCTCCTATCTGAATGTGTTTTATTGGTTAAGTTTTGTGATTGGAAATCGATTCTAGTGTTAAAAAATAAGTTGATTTTTTAATTTTTGAGAATACGCGTATGTTTTGAAGTACCAGTTTAATTACCCTGTTTAAGCTCTGGTTTAACGAGCGTAACGTTACAGGCTTTCAAATGTGATATTTCAACATTAATAAGTGTCCAGTCATGCTTAGTGTTAATGTCACGTTTTATGCTTTAACATCAGTTTTTAATGAGGTATTGCAACAGCAGTAGGCTATTGTGTAGAGGTTCAAGTTATTTTTAAATTAATATGTGTGTATGTGGAAACAGGAGAATGTCACGCCTATATACTCCATTTATCAATTTTGTAATGATCATAATGAAGGTGACCAACGACTTGATTGCATTAGTTGTTAACTATATCTAGGTACGAACCAAAAATCGTTCTGTTTTAACCTTTCAAATTTTTGTTACAGCGTTTTTGTTGTATCTGTGGGCTACATTTTGTTGCTTTTTTAACAGTTATCAACAAAAATCACCATCAAGCATTACAATCAGTATTTGAAAGTTTGTCGGCTCAAACTTGCGTTGACTTTTATCCACGAAAGAATGAAAGCAATTTTGTGGAATTTGTAGACAAAAAGAGAACTTGCAGGTAAGCATTTTGTCATTTTGAATGTGGTCGTTGTTATGTAAGCTCAAGTCTTTAGTCATAAACTTGTGTGGATATACTTTGCAGTGCAGAACTGCAAAAAGATCTAGCTGTTATCATCAGGAGTGCAGGCTAGGCAGTACAAAACTGAAAAAAGTACAAAACACAAGCTTGTGATTTAAGGTTAATTGTTGCCTGGTTACCGTACTACGAAAACATTTTAAAAACTGCAAATGTTGGGACAAACTCAATCAATACACGAGTATTGGACAATGTCAACCAAAATGCTTTGTACTGATCAACCTCTAGACTAGAATAAACTTGACGAACAATTAAAAATGTTGCACCGTTTTGTTCAATGTGGGATTGTTTTTTATACTTTACGTTATGCGTGTTAAATGGCAGTGCTTGTTCTGTTTGTCATGTTATCATAGCTGAGCAAATTTTTTTGATATGATTAGCTCCTTTATTGGTCAAGTTGGAGGCAGACAGCAACTAAACATTGGAAGCAGCTGCCTCAGAATCGGTTCTATAATGCATCAAATCATGCACCTTCTTGGATTCTTGCATGAGCATACACGCTCTGACAGGAATGATTTCATAGTGGTTATTTACCAAAACATCAAAAGTGGTGCGTAACTTACTTATAGGATTATATTGGTGTTGATTCTTTATTTAAAAAATATCAATTATCCCTATGTAGAATTCACTTTTAAATAGTAGGCTATTTGTTAGTTGCTTTTTCCATGAGCATGTAAGTCACAATATGGCGGCACAATCAGTGACCTTGCAACTTTGAAAAGATTATGGCAAAGCATTAGAGACTGGTGGTGCTTTCAGCCCTGGCCTGAGAGTCTACGAATTTTAAATGATTAACTCAACTTCACGAGGATTCTGCGAATTTAATTTAATAGCCATACATTCATTTATCCTAAAATACATCACTTGTTAGCGCTTAGAAAGCTAATCATGCCTAACATCATTGATCGCCGGCGTATCTGGGGAGAAAACTACAGGGCTTATCTTTCAGTATTGTCCGTCTAGTAGTTTTGACATACATCAGTAGATCGATACTACTGGACGTACGAAATTGCAAGGTAGACGTTTTTAAATTCTTAGCCTCCACTAAAAGTTTTTAGATCCGTCTTTGAACATGTTCAATGCCTGTAGGTTTTGATCACAACTTTCAACGACGTGGCGATGCAGCTTTCAATCCATTCAATTATCCTTACGATGAGAACTCAATAACTCATTTTGACGGTTATGATTTTTCATCCAACCATTTCCCAACTCTGTTGAACAAAAATGGTAGATATGCAATCGTAGCTCAGCGAAACTGGTTAAGTAAAATAGATCAAGCCAAGATTAACGAAATGTATTGTGCGAAGAAGAAAATCGGAAAAGAAAATGGTTCTTGTTCCACATGCACTGGTAAGTAGGAAGCAGTCGATTCTCAATTTGGTTATTTTAATGCGTATCAAACGCGAATAGAGCTCGCACTCGATTATGTCCAGACTTGGTTAATTCTGGAAGCATGATGCTGTGTTATCGGTGAAATGAACCCAGGATTATAGTAGCTATTGCTGCTGAGTCCGAGTTTTTGCAATGATATTGCTTCTTCAACTTGTAGCTTGTTAAAGATCTGCCACACAGAAAATTGTCATTGATCTTAGCCGTGTTTGCAATAAAGAAACTATGATGAGAATTAAAAAGAGTTTATCGTAGTAAAAATTGGTGCTGTAGCCTGCTGAGAAAATCTACCGACGTGATAAATTCATATTAAAGCTTTGACATTACAAAAAGACAAACAAAAAATGCATTTGTGTAGTGATTGCGTGTTACACAGATGCCGAACCGGGTGATATGTGGGCAAGCTGGTCAGTGTGGTCCAAGTGCTCATCTTCATGTGGCGACGGGCAGATGGTGAGAAGTCGTGAATGTGTAGATGCTCAGGGAAATGAAGTATATTATGGACGATGTCAGGGCTATTATTTTGAAACCATATTTTGCGCCAATGAAGAGTGTAAACAAGGCATGTGGTGTTCATGGTCGCCTTGCTCTGTAACCTGTGGTAGTGGAAGAATGACCAGGTACGATGTTAGGTGGGGTAGTGGAAGAATGACCAGGTACGATGTTAGGGATTTTTAACATTTGTTCTGGGATCTTGTCTTGGAAATAATATATTTTGTGCAACCCGACTATGTAAGCCTTCACGTCTAAATGAGCGATTTTTGCCGTTCTTGAGCTTCGTAGAAACAGTATTTGCGAACGGTGTCGCTACCCGTCAGGGGCACAACCTGCAGAAAAATTGAGAAAAGATAATTTTAGAGACCCAAGAGAAGCGCTAGTTTAAAAGATGACAAGGATTTTGCGTTATCGCCTTCCATTTTGCATCAAAACTCTTGAGCAGTAGTAAATTACGTTTAAAATTGCCTGCGTTATATTACACTTGACAACGTAAAGTTTACTTTAAGTAGAATAGATATCACGTAATAATGCTAAGAACACTTTGAACCAAATTTACATGAAAAATTGAAACCACTTCAGCTTCTCTTTCTAATCTACTATTTGAGTCTAATTAAAAGTATCCTTGTGATGTATTGTTATATTTATTCATTTGAATGTTGTGCAGCTTGTATTATTTATTTACTTACTTTTTTCGACCCGCTTGTTCTTGGGGGCTCATGGGGGCAGATGCTCAAGTGGGAGCCTCCAAGCATCTCGATCCTCTGCGACATAGGGTAGATGCTTTGGTAGGATGTCATGGCAAGATCAACTAAGATCTTCAACGTAAACTCGCCGTCGAGTTCTGATGCTTTTGCTTCTGTTGCTAGGGAGTCATGTTGTGATAATCGGGCGGAATATCAAGAAAAAAACTGCCAAATGGACCCATGCAATCATACTATTTGTAAGTAAAAATTACATTTATGTACTTCATAATCTTCAAAAATGCACTGTAACCAGAGAATTTTGCTTTGGAAACGTAATCAATATACATCATTGCAATTTAAATGCCCAAACGCCAGATTGAGTAATTTTGTTGTGTGGTTTTCGATATGGTCCTCCCTGATTGTTATCACTGATGAGGGACGTAATCCTGAAACAGGATGGCTCAGGTCTTATCTTGTATCATTGCAATTATTAGATAGTTTTGCAGCCAGAACTGCCTACAGAGAGAGCTTTCAGGTTTTCTTTACTGCTTTAGACGTTGGGGTTTGGTCCGTTTGGAGTAGTTGGGGCGCTTGTTCCAATACTTGCAACGCTGGATGGCAGAAGCGATTTCGAAGGTGTGTCGACTCTGCTAACAAAACTCGATTCCGAACGGATTGTCCGCATACTCAACTTGGAAATACAGAGTTCCGAAATTGTCCGGAAATGTTCTGCACTATCAATGGTAATAAATCATAACCAAGCTGCTTATTAGGTTTCATCTTACTCTTCCAAGAAAGCGATAACTAATATCCATACCTTTTCCTGGCTTTTCGAAATGTTATTATTGATTCAACTTCGCCAAGTGGTAAAATAGGGTTAGAATTGAACTTTGCAGTTTTGTGATCATTGTCGTTGTGAAAACGAAGCTCCTACCTTCGGCTTCGCTTTCTATTTCTTTCTAAGAGCAATTGGTGTTGCGTAGTGTTTTGAAATAATACTCGTTTTCGAATAACAGTCAAAGAGTTTATTAATCCAATTAAAAATCGAAAAAGATCAATCAGCTGGCCACTTCGGTGTCTGAAGCGCTAGGATACCTATCAATATTGTTTGATCTTGAAGGAAAATTTTTCGGAATTTGGTCTGCTTGGTCCTCATGGTCTTCTTGTCCAGTTACCTGTGGTAGCGGAAATTTGCAGAGAAATAGATTGTGTCTTCCGTCAAGTAACGCAGCTTACAATATCACTGAAAGTTGCATTGGAAAATACAGTGGTCAAGATATGGAAGTAGACTCACAGCATTGCCATGAGGAGGTAATTTTTATGTTTATATTTTTGGAAATTTCAGCGAAAGATCTTATGGTAAAAATTTAAAAAAATGTAGCTTGAGTGCGCGACTATTTGGTTTTACCGACTAGACGTGCGACAGCTCGGCGTTAGGACATCTAACCCGAATAGTAACCCTAGCTTTATTTCTAAAACGAACGCACCAAACCATAACTCTAAAACCCTGTCTAGACGGCCAAGTTTTTAAACGCCGAGATGTCTTTTCTCGTGTTATCAAGTAGATGAATATTTTTTATTTATTTGAATACAACACAATGGTTGAGAGAATTCACATTCAGTCACACTTACTAGTGAGGAAAAACTTAAACATTAAAATACAAGAGAAGCAATGGAATGTAAATCAAACTTATGAAAACGTCATTTAAACAAAGAAAGACTTGAAGCAGACACCAGACCATTTGAGAGACAATTCCATACAGAGACAATGCGGTTGAAGAAGAAGTGTCTAAACCGATCCTGTTTAGCATTATAAATGGTTTGCACAGTGAAATCATGTTGACGCAAATTATACTTGTTACGATACTCAAAATAGTTAAAAAATTGCAAATCACAAAGGTTATGACAGATTTTGAACATAAGTATAAAATCGAACTCGAGTCTGCGATATTCGAGAGACTTGATGCCCAGTTTGCAAAGACGATCATTATAAGAATTAAAAGGAATGTTGCAGTGAATGAAAGCATAACGAGTAAAATTTCTTCGCACTGATTCAAGAAGAACAATATCTTTTTAAATAAGGATTCCAAACGCACGTATTGAATTCAACTTTAGGGCGAACATAAGTATTGAAAGCTTTAAGCAAAATCCAAATATTTTTAGTGAAAAAGGAACGCAAAATTTGATAAGAACATAAAGAGGCATTACGATGAATATGACAAATATGGTGAGATCATTTAAGACTATTACTAATATAAATACCTAAATCTTTAACGACAGAAACAGTATTGATGTTTAGTGAACCAGCAGAAAAAGAGTTAGAACAATGAATGCGGGATATACACAGATGTTCACATTTAGCTACTGCAAGATCAAGTTGGTGAAGTTGGAGCCAGTTTGTGAATTCATCCAGACCCTGTTGCAAGCTAAAAGTATTATTGTGAAAAATTTAGCATCATTAGCATGTAAAAACATTTCACAGTTAGGATTATTCTTAGAAACAAAACTAGGTGCGTTATTGATGTAGATAACAAACAGCAAGGGACCTAGAATGCTTCCCGGAGGAATACCACTCTTAACAGGGAGGGAAGCAGAACAAATATTGTTAATACAAACACGTTGCGAGCAATCAGTGAGAAAACATTTTATCCAATTAAGTATAAATTATCTTTAACTCCATAACGTGATAACACAGAGATTAATTTGGAATGACAAACACTGTCAAAAGCTTTGGCAACATCAGTATAAATGAAATCAACACTTTTTTTTGAGTCAAACGCATAAAAACATTTAAATAGAACACAAAGCAGTTGCGAAGACGATGAACGTTTTGGTAGAAAACCAAATTGGTTTATAGAAAGTAGATTGAAGGTTTCGAGGTGGCATAATAATTTACTGACGATAATACTTTCGAAGTATCTATAATACTTTCAAAATAATATCAGTCTTTTGTGGTTCATAGTAACGATGTGTTGATTTCTTTATTAAGCCGTGCGACATTCGAGTTGTTGAACGAAAAAAGAAGACAGTTGAAACTGTACTTAACATGACGAAAGCTAGTTATTCAGAATGGACTTCTTGGGGCATTTGCACCAAGTCTTGCGACAATGGAAGACGATACAGGTCGGAAAGTCTCATAATGGGTCGCTGGTTTGAGCATTCTGAAAAAAAAATTGCACTAATTTTTTGCTCCAGCAAGGTTGTTTATCAGATTGATATTTGTCATAGAGCGTAGTGAGGTGAGAGCCACTTAGTTTATTCATTGACTGAAATCAAATGAACACGCAAAAAAGAACTACCTTGTCAGTAACGACTCGTCAATTATTAAAATAAAGGTAAAGGTGCGGGACAGCGGGTGCAAGCACACATTGTTTAGGCCATTTTCAATTGTCGGCCCATTACAATTTTCAATCACGAATGATTGAACGCTGTTAAGGGACATAACATGACGAACAACACATACACAAAACCCTTCGCACTTCCGCTTGTGCCGAGCGCCTGGCGCGAAAGCTGCGAATACTATTTTTAAAGTCTTTAGTATGACCCGACTGAGAATGAAACCCCAGTCTACCGACTACCAAGTGGACGCTCTTAACCGATACACCAAGCGCCGGTCTAATTATTAAAATAAAGAGCACCACTCGTGCTTTCCTATTCTGCTGTTTTATTGTTGTTAATGTGCTTTCTGTTGTCATTATATTCTGAAGTTTCTGTCACATACTTTTTCTTTTGTATAGTCGCTTAGAAAACGAAGTTAAATAATGTGTATTAGTTCTAGCTAGTTCTTACTGGGATAAATCTAAAATAGCATTTTGTAGTAGGTTTACCTAATGTCAATATTTATTAGGTCAAGAAAATGTGTTTCAAGCTGCAAAGAGCATTTACATGAAGAAGAAATGTGCAACACTTTTTTATGTAAGTGGGATTGTGTCTAAGAAAGCGCTAGTGACCAAGAATGATTGTGCGCTGAACAATTTTGACCAATTAGTGACTATTATCAAGTAGTTATGATGTTCAGCCTCTTGCAAAACCATTAACTCTATTGCCCCCCATCTCAAGTACGAAGCTTAGATTTTATGTAACCACGATCAAATCAATATCTAACCTGCTGTGGCTTTGGACCTCTACGGGATTGTTTATGATCTTCATAAATCCCAGAATATTTCATTTTTTGAGAAGTGGAAAACGTTGTGTTGGACAAAGCGGCTTTTGTTAATAATTTTTTTTACCATACTCGAAGGTAACTTTTGAAATGACTTCTAGCGTTTGCCTTCAAATTTAAAGTTTGCTTTCAGGTCCCTCGTGGCAGACGTAGGGTTTTCTGCGATTTGCCTTTACGATGTTTATCATGTTTGCTGTAGACTCTACCATTGACGTTTGAAAGCGAGAATACATGAGATAAAAATCTGATAATTCTCGTTTACAAACCAGATTATGGAACGAGCGTATTAGACAGGCAGACACACTCAGACTATTTTTGCTAACAACGATAACCATAATAATGAACAATTGGTATCGTAATTAGAGCAGATTTAAAAGCAAATGCTAGTGTAGTTGCATTAGGGAGACTGCATACGATATGACTTTTGTTATACCTCCAGTGTTGTTGTTCAGTGTACTTACAACTTCGTGTTTTTAGGGACTTAGAGGCACACTTCGAAGAACTTTGATAAATCCCAATGCCAATTTGTTTTCTTTATTAAGGCAATACTGTTTCAAACACGTTCTGGAGCCCATGGACAGATTGGTCGCAATGTTCATCATGGTGTCATGGCACTAGGTGGCGCAAAAGAACTTTTATGTGTCGGTCAACAAACGATTGTGAGAGCATGCCGTACGTCGACGTGGAACGATGCAACAAGGTACAGGTATAATTGTGCATTGTGTTTGATAGCTTAAAACTTGCGATAGACCGTAATTAATATTAAAAGGCCAAAGTAAAATAAAAAGTTATTGGTTGTGCTTTGTTTGAGAGGCCACAGGAAAAGCTGAAGCTTTTTTCCATCTCAAATCAGTTTTTTAAAATTTTGGTTATAATGCTCTACTAATTCATGAGAAAAGTGCAATGCGTTGTAAAACTATTGTGTTATTAATTATAACCGGCATTTACCAGCTGTGAAACAAATAGAAACGGTTTCCAAGTTCGAAAGAAATGCAGTTGAAATAGTTCTGATGTAGTTTTTAATGGAATCTGTTACGTTACTTCCCCTATTATTCTGTTTAAAAGGAATGCAAATCATTTTCAAGTATTAATGGTACAACCGAATTACTGGGCGTGGATACCCCAATGTGGGATACATGGTCCTCCTGGTCTCAGTGCACAAAGCCTTGTGGTGGTGGTGTTAAATGGAAGTGAGTGATTTTGAAATTGATGGGTCTTAGGTAGTTGCTTTTCTTTGAGCAGGCAAAATGGCGCTCCAAAAACTCTTCCTACCTTCACGGTTAACTCAAATAATTATATTCTGAAAAACTTCAGGTTTTGCTTGAAAGAGGTTGCCCTACTCTGATGCGAGATTTCGATTCAGTTGCATATTTGTTTTGGTTATGGTTTACAGTAAAAGCTTAAGCACTGTATTTCAGCTGTGACATCAAAAAGCCAAAGAAATTAAATCGTCATCATACTTGCGGTATTACGCCAAAAATGTAATGAGTAGCGGGGCCCATTTCCGCGGCTTAGCGCGTGGGCAACACAGCTCCGACTGTGCCGGTTTGACCTACCCGGGAATCGAACCCCAGACCTCCCGTACCGATAGCATGTAGTTAACAATTGAGCTAAGTATTTAAAAAACTGAAATTTATTAGCAAAAAACCTGTTGTAAATGGTGGCGATTAAAAAACTTGAGACCAATTTTCGGAATTCGTTTTGCACTAAAAAGATCCTCTTTTTCTGCTGATTTCTGTGTGAATGTTTAACGTAGGCCTATTTGATTATTTTTTGATGAATTGTTTAGGAGGAGAGAATGCCTTTTTGGAAAACCAGGCGTAAAAGGTTGTGTTGATAGCGCTTATGCGGTAGAGTCTTGCAACACGAATCTCTGTGAGTGTTCTTGGTTTTTACATCAATTCTTGGTTATAACACAGCAGTGCATTAATTTGATTGAGTTTGGCGATCATTTTTACTCTTAACTTCATTATAACTTCTAAATCTCTATCTGAATACTCAGCAAACGTTGATGTACGGCATTTTTCATTTTGTTTCTTCATTTGAATGATTTTCCTTCTCATCCTTTTATCAGGATGTTTTTGCGTGAATAAATCCTTCGACCATGGTTCTTGGGACTTATTTCACAGTGAAAGCTCATTACGGTTTAAAACTTTGTCAAAACTGACAAACATTGATTCCTTTATTCTACAAAAAGATTTTTTCTGTTCTTTGGATCAAGCTAACATTGTGAAAAAACTTATCCCAAGATATTTTCTGAATTTTAAAATGACAGTTAACCACTTTATAGAAATCAAACGCATACTCAGTTGACTGTGAATATGGTGCACTAATTTACAAAATACACTACAATGCAAATTACAACAATAATGGCTCATCGAAGCCTCATCCTCGCAACGCGTTTCGTCCTTATGGGACTCTTCAGGCAAGTCGCGAGGCCGCTGTGAGAATAAACAGTACACACATTAACGAGCTCCTCTAAGAACAACTTCAATTTCGAATTCATTATTGTTGTAATTTGCATTGTAGTGTATTTTGTATATTAGTGCATTATATTCAGTCAACTGAGTATGCGGTTGATTTCTATAGAGTGGTTAACTGTCATTTTAATCACGGTGCTGATGAGTGCGTCTACCCAAACGTTAGCTGGATGCTTTCGTGCAGCTCACCACTGCCCTTCATTTTATGATTGCTGAGGCAAGCGCATCAAACTTCAGCTTGGCAGAATGCGATAGTGTGTCTTTCTCCGTAAACACGCCCCCAATCACTTTGGCTGACGTCAAACGTTATGTAATGTACAGATGAAAAATTGCTGTTTTTTGAATTCGAAATTGAAGTTGTTCTTAGAGGAGCTCGTTAATGTGTGCACTGTTTATTCTCACCGCGGCCTCTCGACTTGCCTGAAGAGTCCCATAAGGACGAAACGCGTCGCGAGGATGAGGCTTCGGTGAGTCATTATTGTTGTAATTTGCATTGTAGTGTGTTTTGTAAATTAGTGCATTATATTCACAGTCAACTAAGTATGCCTTTGATTTCTACAGAGTGGTTAACTGTCATTTTAATCACGGTGCTGATGCGTGCGTCTACCCAAACGTTAGCTGGATGCTTTCTTGCATCTCACCACTGCCCTTCATTTTATTTCTGAATTTTATTTACCATAAATTGATGCAGAGTTGTTTGTTTTTAGGTACAAACTTTTATTACATTTGGGCTACATGGGGAAAATGGTCTGCTTGTTCCACTGCCTGTTATGGCACTAGGTCACGACGGCGTACGTACACGTGTATATCCAAGCAAAAGTGTCTACCTGCTCCTTCCATGAATATAGAACCATGCAACACAGTGAGTTTTTTACGTCGGAAAATAGATATGTGGCTTAACTGATGAGAACCTATTGGAAAGAAACATGAGAATGTTACTCATGTGATATGATTGTGTGTTGTGGGTTTTACAATTTCGATTGTAAGCACTTGAAACTAGATTAAATTGGAATGTATTTATCCCTTATTTAGCTCTGTGTGAGTTTATGATTCTTCAATGTAATGTTTTTTGCTGACTTTTGAGATATCGTTTTTAGTAAAACTGAAAAGTTTGAAAGTGGAGTCAGAAATAAACGGTTGTCTAAGTTTGGAAAGGATATTTTTTATTAGCGACTCTGTTGGGTTTGGTGTGAGCTACTATTTTGAGTTTTGTGGTATGGTTATGTCTTTTGTGTTCGTAAAAGAATAGGAACGTAGAAAACACAGCTGTAAACAATGCGGAAATTTACAAATGGTACCCGCAGGAGTGCAAGGGAAAAGTAGTTACCGTCCATGCACTGGACAAGGGGAAGAAGTTGGATGAAGTCCCTTCTTGGTCTGACTGGTCACCGTGGGTCAAGTGTACCAAAAGCTGTGGAGGAGGAATTGAATGGAGGCGAGTGCTAAGAGAAAACTGGTGAAACGTATTCACGCTAAAGGGAACTAATACTATCAGATGGCCAAATCGATGCCATTGCCTCTGAAGCGGTAGACTCGGGTTCAATTTCTAGTCGAGTCACGCCAGTTGTTAAAAACAGATGTGTTTGCAGCTTTGCTGCTTGACGTTATTAGCATTAAAGCGATGGTGTGGAAAATAAGCTGGCAATTTTGTTTGTTGTGCCCATTTAAAAGGCACTGTAATAAAATTTTCCCCCTCTTTGAGGGTTTTTCGTGAATATAGGGCATAAAAATGCTCCTGAATACTGTAGATAACATTAAGTTTAGTGTCGGGATTGGCTTTTATCTCTAGTGGTCTGATATAGCCGTTTTCATCAGCGCTTAATGTATAGTGATCAAAAATCAAGAATTCTAGGAATCTTGAGGTTTTGTTTGCAATTTGATCACACTAAAAACTGTTAACAGTTTACCAGCTGGGCGCCCAATAAAAGTGAGATGTAGTAAGGATTGAGTGTTTAAATGACTTGCATGCCCTATCGTAACGGCGTTCCTATCGTAACTTGATTCATGGGGGTACGTCTACGGCGGCTTCGCTTCAGATGGCCTTCAATAGGTGCTTCAAGTGCTCGCTGTATCATAACTTGCCTTGATGTGCTCTTTACTTCGTAAGGTTAGGTTCCGCACATTGAATTTTTTAAAGTTTGGTCATGGTTAAATGAATTACTTAACCGTGGTCACTACTAGTGCTTTGGTACCTGTACTTAGTGGCAACAACTCACATGTTGTTGTTTGCAGACAGCGTCGTTGTTTGAATGTTGAAGCCAATTTAGAATCTTGCAAGAACAGCTCGTACGAAACTAGATCCTGCAACATGCATGACTGTTAGTGTAGTATTTACTCTGCTTCATAAATTTTAAGGACTGTTTCCACCGTTAAAGTCTCATTAATGTTGTTGGTGTGACTGTTATAAAGTTAACTTTTGGATGAATGTATGCCACGTGGGATTTTTTGGCTGCGGGTGCAACTATACCAGGATACTCAAACACGCAAAAAAACTTTCCCAACTCTTTTGCCCGTGCAGCACAAGAGACATGGCAAGCATTCTGTCTGCGCAATGTGCATACTGCCTGCCATTTTTAGTGTGACCCTACCTGGAATATAATCTCAGCCTGCCTGGTACTGTGTATGTCAGCGCCAAGATTAGTTTATGAATTACAAATGTTTGACAACGCGCTCGGAGTTCATCTTTGTATAATTTCAGGTCTACCCGTATGGGACCAGACCACAATATTTTGTAAACATTTTCTCCAAGTTTTTGATTTCAACGGCGACGGATTGGCTGATTTAATTTGCATGAACGATAAAGCTGAGAAGTTAAAGAACTCAACATCGATTGAAATGTGAGAATTTGTCTTGATCTGATAACAGCTGCTTATGATTTTGTTAGCGAGCTGTAAAACAAGTTTTTTGCATCATGCTTTCATAAATGAGAAATATTTTCCGAATTTGGGGGACAGTTGTAACCAGCGACAAAAGATATTTTTTTAAGGTTTGAATAGTAGGCAAATTTTAAGTCTTTTCTAAATCCTCGAGGGTCCTTTTAAATTTTGTATGTCAACCGCTTTGTGCAATAAGTTGTTCTGGAGACCTTGTAGTTGCATCTTCAATGCTTCGTGATATTTCTGCATTGTAGCTTTGAAACTCTGTTACCGACATGGCCTGACGGTACCGCGCGCCGGCGATAGACTCTACGTGGCGGGTTCGATTGCATTAGACATAATAACGGGTGGCTGCTGACTCGAAGAGTGCAAGCTCACTTCGCAGTCTCCCTCAATTACGGTTGAATTTTCAGTTCGATATAATTTGAAAATAACTTCAGTTGTTTAAATTTACTTTGTAAAAACAGCTCCAAAAAAACGTGTTGGCGACGTCGAGCTGTTGATACAGACGGGGTCGGGGGATCGAGAATTTGAAGGCTCAAAGCGACGTCTGAATACTTGCTTCTCTCGGGGAAAAACACCACGCCAGTGCGTATAATTTGTGTTTAGTCCAAAATATATTGGGATTAAAGCAAAGTAGCAATGAATCAATCGAAGCAATTGAAGCAATCGAAGCAGTTTTCTAAAAATTAAAACCAAACATAAACAAAAAAGAGAAAATAACTAATACGTCAACATTAACAGATTTCATTTAGTTTGATTACCTTCAACTACAAAATCAAAGCAAATACTTATCCAAAAATTACTCATTAAAAATCCAATAAAGTTATTATCAACAGCGTTACATCAAGCGGAGAACTACAACGGCGAATTAGCAAGTTTGTAACCGAATTTACTCGTACTTTCATGATTTCATACTTAACCGCACGTAACAGCATTACTCGAATATCCATCAAAAGTCCACAAAATTACGACAAACACAAAGCTAACTAACGATAATTATGCCGAAGTAAATATTGCCGAAAATAATCTCTAAAACTGTTTAAAAACACCGATATGCGTCAACATAGAAAATATTAATCATTAATTAGTAATTCAAAAATAATAATTTAGGATGTCCCATAGCAATAGAAATACGGCTATTTCATCAACACAATACAAATTTACCAAATTAAAAAACTGGTATGTTTTGTTTTATTACTTACTTCCCTTGATTATCGATCGCAGCCTACAAACCACAATCACAAACGATCGGGATCGGGTTGAATACTCCAAAATTATAATCCAAAATACACTTCAGCTTCAAATTTCAGTATAATAACGCTGTACTGCATGCACACTGTTTCATCGTAATTAACAACTGTATGAACTATTCGTTCTTATTCAAATAGAATCGAGCGTTAAATATAGCGTAATCATAATATTAATAATAATTTTTGTGTCTACAATTTCTTAATTCTTAACTAAATATACGTGCACTTTTTCTTAATCAATAAAATCACATGAAATACTTCAAAAGTCTCAGCACAACTGCAGTCCATCGCTCTTTTGCGCGTAAAGCGTTCTATAATAGTACACCACAGACAAGTAACTAGACGATAAATGGCATGTCTACGAATAGCGGCGATCGAACGTAAAAGTAAAAAGCACTCCCCAAATGACGGTTCAAAGCCAAAACAGCGCAGCTACGGTATTAAGAGAAAAAAAAAATTTATAGCATCTTAGTCATTCCGGTTATCATACAGCGAAAGCAAAAAATACATTACAAACAACCTACACAGAACGCGAATTTTACATACTTATTTTGCCGAAACTCGGCAAGTTGAAACAGCAAAAAGTTGCATTCAGGTCAGCCCTAAATACTTAAAACGTTGGTTACCTTAGCGAGCCTTTCCTCGCTCGTTTTCTTATTGCGCTGGGCTGGAAACGGATATGCAGTAATCAGCATTTGATTCTCGCCACAGTAAGTAGTTTCAGAAGATGTAAATTTTTGTGCGCAAACTCACGTTCGTAAGTCAAGCATCCCAATAATTTTACTTCGAAGAGAGAGCAATTTTTTATTATATTTTTGTGAAAAAACACCGAAGCTCTTATAGTGAATCGAACCCAAGACCAGGACCAGATTTACCAATAGGCTAGGCAGTCTGAAGCCTAGGGCCTCGGAGAAAATGAAGAGCCTCATCACGAACAACGAAGACCTTTTTTTATTTGGTCTTCAGCGGTGTTTTTAGTGAAAACACGACATCTGCGGAGATGAAGACCCTTTTTTTGGTCTTCACCGATTTTTTGTGGAAAAAAAATAGAAATAGCCTAGGGGCTCTCGTTGTCTAAATCCGGCCCTGCCCTAGACTTCATAAGATGAACTGCAATTGCAAACTCGCATTTCTTAAAGGACACGTAGCATTGTATCTTTTTTGTACAGGAAAATAGCTATCAACTCTGGAGGCGGTTCGTTTGTTGTCAAGACTGCAGCTTTTGAAGCAGATTTGTTTGAAGTTGAATGCTTTAATGACACGGAAAATAATGCCAGAACAAACACTTCGGCATACTTGTAAGTGTTTAGTCAAAGTTATTCACATTCATTCTTGGGAAAAGTTGATTGGTTTGATTTCTTAAAAATAAGATTTTGTAACGGGAATATCGACGGTTTCAGTAGCTTTCTGTAACTTTGCAATGATGATATTGTTGTCAAGTTAACATGCAATATGCGTACTTGTGTCGTTCAGAGACGTTCTGGTAGATGATTATGTGATAATCAGTGTTTAAACTACAATCGCACCAAGTTGCAACCTTTGCAACAGCCCAATGCTGGAGTCTAGCTTGTAGAGTGAATGTAGTTGCTGATTTATAGAAACAATTGATTACTTGTGCACCGGTACTGGTATGCTGACCTTCATCTACAGGGTGATCCGAAAGTAACAGGGGTTCTTACCCGGGGGTAAGTTTTATTTACCGAGGGGGTAAATTTTTTGAATGAAAGAATAAAGAAAACTTTAGTTTTCAGTATTGATAAAGCAGTTGTGATACACTGGAGGTAAAATATAAGTTTTTCTTTCGGAAAGTGGTAAACGAGACAGAAAAGGTTAAGAACCCCTGTTCTAAAACAACTATAATAAGTAGCATACTAATTGCAATAAATAAAAATTTGAAATAAATTCAACTACACTTAAACGAACAAAACAAAGATGTTAAATTTTAAATGGAAGTCCATACAATGCACTTTTTTCTCATGTTTATGAAATGAAGAAATTACCCTTCAGAAACAAACCACTTTTACTTTAGAATAGGGAGTTACTTTTGCATTACCCTATTTTAAGGTTATAATATTAATTTTAAAAAATGACAATGATGCGCTGTTTGCATATCATGACTGCTCCGGGTTGGGGTAGAATTTTCTTTATTGGCTACTTTTTTTCAGAATAGATGAAATTAAATATATCTCTGACCATTTTGATGCAGCTTCGGTAGCAAACGCTTTGGCTCCAGCAATGGCGTACGTAAAACCCCTTTAGCGCCATTGCACAAAAGCTTATAAAGCATTGAGTTACTTATTGATACCAGGGTGTTTTTGAGTGTTTTGCACTCAACTCGCTGGTTTACTGATTTTTATTGCTAAGTTGCACCATACTTGTTTACACTTACGTAAGCTAATATTTACTTCGTTGATAGCTTTTTATCAGGTTTGATTAGTTCAATGCTTTTGTTGCTAGGTTACATTACATGTTTGTTTATTGTAGGTGTTCCTTAAGTAATTACACTTTTATTATTGAAAAATTTTTATTGGTTTAATGGTCTTTGTTGCTCAGTTGCACCACTTTTGTTTACTCTTGTGTAGGCTAATATTTACTTCGTTAATAGCTTTTTATTGGGCAGATTTTATTAGTTTAATGCGTTTGTTGCTAGGTTGCATTACATGTTTGTTTATTGTAGGTGTTCCTTAAGTAATTACACTTTTATTATTGAAAAATTTTTATTGGTTTAATGGTCTTTGTTGCTCAGTTGCACCACTTTTGTTTACTCTTATGTAGGCTAATATTTACTTCGTTAATAGCTTTTTATTGGGCAGATTTTATTAGTTTAATGCGTTTGTTGCTAGGTTGCATTACATGTTTGTTTATCGTAGGTGTTGCTTAGTTAGGTACGCTTTTATTATTGAAAAGTTTTTAGAATACTCAAGTCAATAGAATGTCAAACCAACTTAAGTTCAATTTTGAAGGATATGAACTCTTAATACCAACAAAACTTTGGAAAAATGTCCAAAAAAGGCTTTATTAAGGTTAGGAAATATTGCAAGCAAACAAATGCGTGGTGTAACCCTTCGAAAAAAACCGCCGAAACCAATTAAAACTTTTCAATAATGAAAGTGTATTTTGCTAAGAAACACCTGCAAAAAACAAGAAGTAGTGCACTTAGCACAAAAGCAATGAACTGGAAAAATCTGCACAAAAATACTATCGGCTAAGTAAATATTAGCCTACATAAGAGTAAACAAAAGTATACTGGTGCAACTTAGCAACAAGGACCACCAAAATTAATTAGTTAAGTTGCACCATAGCTATTTGATTCCTTTGTTGGTGTTAACTTAAAAAATGACCCTTGTGATTAAGAAAGTTCGAACTACTATTCTAAGAGTCGTCCAGAAGTTGCCTATAAGTTGCGTAGGGTCTCACACTAGCTATTTATTAAAACGCAAAACTGCAGTAAGCGCCTTTGATGAACTGCGTAAGAGAATAGTGTGATTTGATCTTCTAAAGAATTAAGTAATTTGAAGCATAGAAATTTTACCAGAAACTCTTGCAGTGTGTTATTTATTAGCGTTGCGAAATTTGTATGAATGCAATTGCAACATTTTTCGAGTAGTAATGATCAGGGCGTCGAACCGAACTGGAACGTAAACCGAAAACCCGTATTAACCACTTCCTTTCATTGAACTCAAACCGTACCGCAACCTTTATAATTTAATAGACGTAAATCTAACCTGATTCCAAGGTCATCAAAATTTTTTGAACCCTAACCGGATTTGAACCGTTAAAATAATTTTTGTCTAACCTAAAGCATTCGTTACATCAAATCGTGTGTGTTTTTATGAAGATTTTTTCTAAGCATGATTGTTATGGTGACTACAGCAGCGGTTAAGGACTTTTGAAGCTAATCTGGAACAGCTTTATGAGCTACAGCAGCATTATAAAAAGTACAATCATCCTAAACACGATAAGCATTTTTGAAAAAAATGCGCCTATAACTGTGTACCAGAACATAAATCGAATTGACGGTTTCAAATTCTTGAACCCAAGCCGAATTTAATTTTTACTTCTGCGAACCTGAACTGAACCTAAACCCGATATCTGAGAAGATTTTACTTTCAACCGAAATAAATTTGCAAAATCAAACGACAAAAAGCCTGAACCCGAGGTAAACCGCTAAAAAAACATTTTGCAGAACCTGAATCTAAACCGGAGCGATATTTCAAGCGGTTCGATGTCTTGGTAATGATTGACGTTGGATTTTTTTAAATCACGTTATTAAAAAAAAAAGATTGTCACGGAAAAAAGGCACTTCAACTGAATAAGTAGTTCCGTTTAGAATAGGCTATGTTACTTTGTTCTTTAGCTAAAAGAAGATAGCATGGAAGTCGCAAAAATGAGTGTGGATATGCTTGGCACTACTTACACACGCCCAGCCGCATCCCAAAGCGCATTTGAAACGAACGCTACCACAGTTATGAACCTCCGTTAACGTTAGTTCGGTAAATTCACCTTCAATTAACGGAAGTTGATTGGGCACTACCCAATTGTCCTGGTGCCCAGTTGTTCTGGTGTCCAGTTGTCCGGTGCCCAGTTGTCCTGGTGCCCAGTTGTCCGGTGCCCAGTTGTCCTGGTGCCCAGTTGTTCGGTGCCCAGTTGTCCGGTGCCCAGTTGTCCGGTGCCCAGTTGTCTGGTGCCCAGTTGTCCGGTGCCCAGTTGTCCGGTGCCCAGTTGTCCGGTGCCCAGTTGTCCGGTGCCCAGTTGTCCGGTGCCCAGTTGTTCTGGTGCCCAGTTGTCCTGATGCCCGGTTGTCCGGTGCCCAGTTGTCCGTAAACCGTCGTCTTTTGTCGAAAACTGGGATTACACATTGCAGAATATTAAAGTCAAAGTTATTTTTGGAAAAAACAAGTTGCCCTTGGGGATTTCCTTGGTTATATTTCTAAAAAAATTCAATTTGCAACTTTCATCTGACATTCGGTATGTGCATAACGTGAAGAAAAGGTGGCCGCTTTGCTGCTTGCGCTACTGCTGCGTAATAATTTACGCATAGATGACGTGTTTCACGTTTTCCGAAATTCAGGAAAAAGGGCGATTGAGTAGCCTATATAACTAGGCTGCTTTCACATGAGATGATCACTCGATCAGTTTTGCATGAGTTGAATGACGTGGTTACAGTAATTTACAGAAGAAGTTCATTTGCTGATTGCGCAACGGTTGCGTAATATTACATTCGAGTCACGTGTTTCCGGTCTCCAAAAAATTGGGGAAAAGAGCTGCTAATTGCCTATATAAAGAGCTGCTTTCGCTTCTGGTAATCATTTATACGTGAATTCACAGTACGAGACAAAGAGAAAACGCTGCGCTTTAAAATGAATTTGCAGAATGGTTCCTACACACGCCCAGCCGCATCCCAAAGTGCATTTGAAACGAACGCCAATTTGGATGCATGTGGCAAGGAAAGTCGTATTCTTACTGATTCTTTTTCTATCCGTGAGCAAATTCCGAAGCAACGAAGTATGGATTACTTGCAGACTTGTCCTATCTGCAAAGGACAGTTCAAGAGCTGTATGAAAAGCAAACTTAGAACTTCTCATCCGGATTGTTACGCGCAGCACTTGCGTAAATGCATGTTGTCGGCTCCTGAAGACAAGTTACGGCAATTGAGAAATATTTCAGCAACCATCGACTTCACAAAACCCGACCGCCGGCTCCTCGAAAACCGACCGCTGGCTTTTCGAAAGCTGACCTCGGGCTATTCCAAAGCTGACCGCTGTCTACGCGAAAGCTTGCTCAAACGACGAAAGAAATATCAAAATATGCTGAAAACAAGCCAAATGGAAATATCGGGAATCGATAGAGTTCTCAATGTAGCTTTTGGAGAAAATATGTGCTCGATTACACGCTTGACCATAAAAAAGCAATGCACTGGTTTTTGAAAAGATGAAAAGTTTGCGACAACTCAATATCGACCAAAGAAGGAAAAAGTTCTTCGTTTTTGAGTGACTTCAATTTGTGGACGATGTGTATATATGGATTAATTCTTGTGTTTTACGTCAATGAATAAATTGTACTGAAATTCAGCATCTAGCTTGGTGAAGGAAAACTAAATGAAATGTTGTGGTTGTGTGGTTTTATGGCGCTTTATAACTACTAAGGTCCTTTAGCGCCAGGACTAAATTTTGTCAAGAATTCACTAACGTATTATTTCTACACTTCATTGCTGAGCGTTTAGCAAGTGTATCAGCAGATATCAGTTTTAAAGTCTTTAGTTTGACGCGACTGAGAATAGAACCCAGTCTACCAGCTTCTAAGGCAAACGTTCTTGACCACTAGGCCATGGAAAACTGACCCAACCGGTCAGTTGGCGTAGCGGTGACGACATTACCGTGGATGCGGGATGTGTGGGCCGCGATTCCCGGTCCAATCAAATCGGACAAAGTGTCGTCAACGGCTCGCCACCGCTGCTACGTTTCTTCAGAGCTGTGTTGCGCAGGTCCTAAGTAGCGGAGATTATCTCCGCCACTCGTAAAACGATTTTATGTAAGAAAATGATACAATAAATACTATCGCGATCGTGAGTGCTAATAACAATAATTCATTATTTTTTGTTTGACTGTAAGCGGCGCTTTCCCTGACACGCACGCGAGACTTATGATTGCCTTACTTACATCTATGGTCCAAAGTCCAAACGAAATTGTATGTTGTGGATTGAAAATTGCTAAAAAGTTGTCTATAGAAAACGATTCTTCGGAAAATATCCGGGGGATACCCCAGGGGAAACGTGATGACAAAGGTTTATGTTTCACCATCTAATAACCAACTGATATTTGCCTATAAAAACCTCATTTGTTTACTTTTGCTTCGTAATGTTTTTGCTGGCTAGAAAGAAAAAAGGCTAAATAGAGAAAAAGTGCTGTAGCCTATTAAAATAAGTTCTCTTCGCTTAAACTTCACTTGGATAAGGTTGCTCAATAGCGAAGGTTGTGGAAATGAGATTAAATGAAGGTGCTAGTAAGCGGCCTGCTCCTGAATCGGAAGCACAGACGCAAGTCCCTTCTAAAAAAATTAAACTAACTCAGACATGTCTGTTTCTTACGGACGCTTTTTCTTTACGCAAGGAAATTCCCAAACAACCAAACTTGGATTATTCTCAAATATGTCCTATTTGTAATGATGAGTTCAGGAACTGCATGAAAAACAAGACGAAGCTCTCTACAAAAAAATATTTTGCGCAGCATTTGCGCGAATGCATGCTGTTTGCTCCCGAGAAAGAATTAAAACGATTGGGCGACAGTTTTCCGCCCGAAACTACTGATGCCTTCTTGGAAAGTTTGCTGAAGAGGCTGAACAAATACAGAAACATGGAGAAGATCTGCAAGCTAGAATGTGCTGGGATTGCCAGAGTTCTTGAAATCGCTTTTGGGAAAGAAAAAGTTTGCGCAAGCGAAGACTTCTTGACCAGCAGAGCCTCTCAAAAGCGCATCGTTTTTCAAGCAACTGATCAGAATGCAGTTAATGCATTTTTCGGTGTGGGTGGAAAAAGAGCCTAATGATTGAAATTCGCATTTAATCCAAAGTTTAATTTTGTGTTTGCTTCAAATTATATTTTTGTTCAATAAACTTGTGAATGATTAGTGTGGTCATTTTTTAGGGTGCGTGATCCATTCACCCAGATCAGAGAAATATGTACAACTGAATTAAAGATTCTGTTGAAGTTGAGAAATTAACTTTCACAATTGCGTTTTTAAAGAATTGTAATTTGTCTGTGAGCAGTATTTAGTAGTGTTGTTAAGGAAAATGTTAGGTATGCTGAAAAACTTGTGGGGTCCTCACGTGAAAGACATGACATTTTCTCCGTATTTTTTCATTACTCGTTTTTAGGGCCCATTTCGGGTCTCTGAAACGCCCTGCGTAAAAGCCTGCTATAACTCAAATTTTGATGAATAAAATGAATCGCGTAACACAATTTATGGAATTTTTGAATGCTTGAAATTCTATTTGAATAAGATTGACGATGATTTAAATATACATCGACACGTTTTGAAACTATTTAAATGTTTCACATTATTGGCTCTTATTTTTGTGAATAAATGAATTGAGTTAGATAATTTCTTAGATCAGCTCATACTCTGACGAAGAAAGTTGGTGTCCATGATGTAGAAAGCTCAAGCAACAGTCCGCGCTTATTGAAAGTACCTAGCTACCGTAAAGTACCATCTCAGCGCAGAGCAGACAAAGGGCTTTGTGCAGGAAATAGCGGAGGAAAGACGAGACAAGCAATTTCAGTCGGAGAAAATTTTCTTCATGTATTTTGTTATGATAGCAATGGACGACTTCTTAAAGCATTTTTTAATGTGAGTGCTGAAAATGCGAGTCTTCCGTAATGTCAGAAGGATCTATTGTATTATTTATTTGTAATTATATAAGAGTTTTGTGATAAATTTTAAAAAATAAACTTCGGTCTATTCGTAATAACTGGTAAAGCGATAAGTTATGTATAGAAAGGCAATACTGTAGCCTCGATACAAGATGGTTTTTTTTACAAGAGGTCCCACAAGTTTTAGAGAAAATGTTTGTTATATTGCAGTAGCAAGTCACTGGAAGAAATTCGAAGGTTTGCTGACTCTTACAAAACTTTGGCATCTGTCCTTTTCACTCAATAATTCATGAAAAAGAAGTTATTATCAAGCATTGCGGGTAGCCACTTAGTGGCACTATAATGATTGGAACTATAACAGACAGTTACATAAATAGAACATGGTCGCTCACCATTTAGGAGGCGCTGGACAACTTGCAGCCCTCCCAACTCTTCTAGCCAGATTTTCAGGACAAACGCATTTGGGAATTTGTGAACCATGCTTGCATTTAAACAGCGTATCAATAAGATGGTTAATAAATCATTGATCGGATTCATAACAAATTTTTTGAGCTTACAACATTAAGCGCCAACAACTGTATTATCAAGAGAATTGGTAAATGCAAAGTAAATGTGGAAATAAGGATATTGAGCAATACTGTCTACGCGGTACTTACAAACGCTGTCAATGCAAAGTTTGCTACTATGCGAAGATTTTTTTATTTTTAGTTAAAAAAAAATGTATGCAAAAACCATTGTGGAAATGAGTAGACCAGATATTTCTCCAGCATTGTATGCCAAGTTGTTAGCATACCACCCTACATCAGCATCTGTAGAATGGTCATTTTCGATGTTAAAATCCATGATTCATGAAAACCGCAATTTTATCGATGCACACGTCGCATTCCATTATAAAAGAGTATGTTCTTGTTCAAAATACATGTTTAGACTTACATATGAGATGATTACGGAAAACAGCATAAATTTGCTGTTCTAAAAATAAAGTCGTATGTTTCAGAATATAAATTCATATTTTTCGATTTTATAGGTCATAAAAAATAGCCAATTCGCAACTTTTTGCTTAATCTGGGAACGGTTTAGTTTCAAAGGATATTACGGTATTTCGGAATGAAAATTATTCGCACCTGCGTGACGATGCTTGACGTCACAATCAGGCAAAAATGCTGGAAAATGGAGGTTCAAGCACATTATGTAGACTCATTGTAGAGTTTTGTTTGCATAACATTTCGTCGAAGTGATTTTTGAAAAGGAGTAAAACATGCCCAAGGGGGTTTCCCTGGTGCTGTTATGCAAAAAAAACGTCAATTTGCGGCTGCATTGAACTGAAAATTATTGGATTTATTCATTGCGTAGCTGTTGCGTAGTATTACACGAAGATTACGAGTTTCCGGACCTCATAAAGCGGGAAGAAACTACTGTAACTTGCTTCATAGCTGTTGTATGCTTTTGAGATAGGCAAAGGTTCTTATCGTGGCTACCACTCTAAGCACTAGTGTTAGATCCACTTGCTTTGGTTAAGCTTGGCATAGATGCATATTTTTGAGTTAAGGCCTGCATAGTTGTTAGTGCCATGAAAGTTGCAAAACACAAACTACAAAGCAGCATGAAGACAGATTCATTGAATGCATTGTGGGTAGGCCTAGATTTATTTATCATGCCCCTGAAATTAATTTCAATGGAAGTTAGCTACTTCGACATCTAATTTAATCAGTGATGGGCACAATAAACCTTTCTGTACCACAGCGATAACGATAATCGATAAATTCAAAAAAGCCCTGGGTGATGCCGATAATCGATAAATCTCAATTTCCTAAAGCGATATCGATAATCGATAAATTTTTCCGATAAATGTTGCGGTAAGTTTTCAATGAGTTTGACGAAGTGTTTTTTTTTTTGTAAATCAAATTGCAAAAATGTTTATGTAGATTTTTCCAGAAAACCGAGTGGCTTACGGACTCTGCCATAGCATTAAACAAAACAAAGAGAGATTTTTTGAAAATTGCAACAAGACTTAATGGGCACCGTGTATTTTTTCCATAGCGCCAACTTTGAAGTTTGAGCAGTGTAAGCATAAAAAATCGTTTATCGCGATAATTTATCGGCGATAACCAAATATATTACAAAAGCGATATCGCTAATCGATAAATCAAAACTATTTTGAGTGATAGCGATAATCGGTAAAAAATTATCGCGATAAATGCCCATCTCTGAATATAATGCTTGCAATAAACTATTTGTATGCTATTATGTTTGGTTAATCATTACGTTTAGTAACTTCATATTTAAATATGTTTTTATGTTTTGTTTCTCAATCTACTGTAAATTCTAGATTTTTTCAAGGCCAATCTTAGCTTTTTTGGTCTGGCAAAAATGCCATGCTGCCCTGTTCATACCCCCGTGACGATGCATAACGCCACAATCAAGCAAAGACGCGGGAAAATATTTCTGCATCCTTTGCGTTGTCTTTTGTCGAAAACTGGGATTGCACATTGCAGAATATTAAAGTCAAAGTTATTTTTGGAAAAAACAAGTTGCCCTTGGGGATTTCCTTGGTTATATTTCTAAAAAAATTCAATTAGCAGCTTTTATCTGACATTCGGTATGTGCATAACGTGAAGAAAAGGTGGCCGCTTTGCTGCTTGCGCTACTGCTGCGTAATGATTTACGCATAGATGACGTGTTTCACGTTTTCCGAAATTCAGGAAAAAGGGCGATTGAGTAGCCTATATAACTAGGCTGCTTTCACATGAGATGATCACTCGATCAGTTTTGCATGAGTTAAATGACATTGTTACAGTAATTTACAGAAGAAGTTCATTTGCTGATTGCACAACGGTTGCGTAATATTACATTCGAGTCACGTGTTTCCGGTCTCCAAAAAATTGGGGAAAAGAGCTGCTAATTGCCTATATAAAGAGCTGCTTTTGCTTCTGGTAATCATTTACACGTGAATTCACAGTACGAGACAAAAAGAAAACGCTGCGCTTTAAAATGAATTTGCAGAATGGTTCCTCAAGCTCCAAGCGCTCAGCACCATTTGAATCCGAAGTGCCTGCCAAAGCAGTTAAATTGGGGCAACCAGGTTCAGTTATTACGAACTATTTTTCTGTTCGTGAACCCATTGCTAAGCAACCAAATATAGATTATGCTCAGACTTGCCCGCTTTGCGATGAAGAATTCAGAAATTGCATGAAAAACAAGATGAAGCTTTCAAACAAGGATTACTTTGCGCAGCATTTGCGTAAATGCATGTTCGCTCCAGAGGACAAATTAAAGCAATTCATAGACGGGCTCACTCCCCAAAAAAGTAAACAACTCTCGAAAAGCTTGCTGAAAAGACGAGAAAAATACAAAAATTTGGCGAATATCTGCAAGATAGAAATAGATGGAAGTGCTCGTGTTCTCGAAATGTTTTTTGGAAAAAACAAGGCTGTTACAAACGAGGCCTTTTCGGAGAAGAAGATAAGCATCGCGTGGAACACTGCTACGCAAGATGATGTTGACCGCCTTTTTAGCGTAAACCATTCCAGATCCGTGGATAAGGAGAACTAACTACATTATGGCTATGGGCATCAGGATGAAGAAGCAACAGTTGAAATAACACGATTCTGAAATTGCCCTGATGGAAAATTTTCTTTTCAAAAATTTTCTTTCTTTTTCAAAAATTTTCTTTTCAAAAATTTTAGTCCAGAAAAAGCTTAAATACAAAGCAGCAAAACTTTTTCGTTTTGCAAAGTATGTCCATTAGCTTACGTAGTTCCTGTAGAACATTTCGTGGAAAAAGCACAAGTTGTTTGACTTTGTGTGTTTCAAACTTACTTGCTTATCCAAGTATAAGCAACGAACGAGTGGCAAGATGATCGTCCCAAATCATTTTGATGAAAGTTTTTAATGGGTTCTTAGAAGCTGACATCTTCAAGCAATCGATGAAATGCTCGTTTGGAAAGGATCTACCGAATTATCATTACTTCCTGCTACGCATAACGTAATCCAATCTGGAATCCAAGTGCTGTACCCTCTCCAATTCTGCTTGCTTGATTTGCGTTTGAAATTATCAGCTTCGAGCCATCTTGGTCCCTTTCCTAACTCCTATCCATCTCCGATTGTAACCTTGAAAAGTTGTCTTTGTGTTGAACCTTTGTGAAGTTATCCTACTTCCTTATCCCGGTAAAGCATCACTGGGTCCGACAAAACCATAACAGAAGCACTTTGCGTGGTCGTAATTTATTATTATTATTTTTTTTTTGTCAAGCCACTTAATTGCAGCTTAGGGTTTTTGTAGTAGTGAAGTACATGCATCATGGAGATGACCTAGTTGAGCATCAAACCCGCGAAGCCAGCTTCGGAGCCCAATGCACCAACCACTCGGCCAACTCCATGTGCCGTGGTCGTAATTAAACTCCAGAAATTAAACTACCTTATAGTTTACCGACACCTAGAGGCTACTTTGAAGCGTTGTATCAATACAATATCGTCGGCTCGCTGCAATAACTCCCGTTCTTACATCCTATTCCGTTCTCGAAGATTGCTTCTCTCTTGTATTGGAGAAGATGCAATTACGAATAAGAGTTTGACTCTTTTTTATTATTTGTTAAAGAAACATGAGTGGATTGACAAACTTAATTGTACAAAAAGTAAGTATGTGAAATGCTGAAGCACGAGTTACCGGAGGCAGATGCTATTCGAATGTGAACGATTAAGCTACTGAAACAGACTTATGTTTTATCACGATGTGGCATGCTAGATTCTTGGGTAGGTTCTTTGAGTCGTTACGCTGAATGGAAGCTCTGGCTATATCAACGAAGAATGATAAACGTCGTTTTTGCTCCGTAATGTTTTCCTTTTGTGTAAAAGTCTTGTTCACCTCGGGAGAAATACCTGCTTATGAACTGAGCGAAGAAACGTAGTAAGAGCTGGGACTTTTCATAACTTTGCTAGGAATATCCGAAGGCTCCTACCCTTGGATCAAGGCTAGCCATTTGATCGTAGCTTTCACTTGGAGAAGCAAGGATTTTAACTTATATTACTTTCTTTCGCTGTATTTAACTTATATTATAATTTATATGTTTTTAACTTACATTAGCGTGGATTTTAACTTATATTACATTCGCTGTTTTTGTGGATTTTTAAAATTTATAGAGAGCTTTAGACTGGCGGACGTAAGTTCACGGGATTTATGTATAGTAATCGAAAGCGTACATTATTTCATTATGTTTGTATTACATGTCGAATTATAGTTGCGTGTAATAAACTCTTTAAGAAAATGATTTACTGTTTGTTTCTATTTATGAGCTGAGCGGAAATAGTCGGGTTGTTTGTCGCGGTCGCTAGTTAGTAAGTATTGACTAACTTGTGTTTCCGTTTGTAACAAAGAAGAAAAATTGTTATTTAATGTTGATAATGTTGGGTCACCGGTTGTTACAGCACCAACTTTGTGTTATCAAGGTATCGAACCTGTGGACCGATAACGGCTCTCACGTCTTTAATATGTTGCGAAATCATCTGACCTTTTCAAGTAGTACAGCGCGCTTCGCACTGCACTGCAGGTTTTTATTTCGTAATTATGATGATTACATTGTATTTCACCATCTGTGCACAGCTGCTTGAAGCAGTTTCCCCTTTTTTCTTTACTTTGTTTTCTACACTGACAGGCGTGTCTAGGAGATTAAATCGTGCAACGCCGAAGCTAGACACAAAATTGCTTTGGTTATTTTGAGTTCATTTTTAGTTGAGTTGGGAAAACTTCAGTTATTTTTTACCGCCTTATTGTTTATGGCCTCGCCATTTGGTTGAGATCTTTTTTGTTTCTGATTTTAAATCAATAAAGCCTCGTCTGAAAAGTCAAGTGCTTTTAAGAAGTCAGACATATTGCCAGGCGGTGAAGGTCCAGTGGCTCCCAGTGGACATTGGAAATTCTGAATATTCCCGTCGTTGTTAACACCGGTAGATTATTGCAATAAGTTAATTGCCCGATTCATTTTCGTGACAACTGACAGTGTGTTGCTGAAACGTTTATCCTGCGCGCTTCGTGTTTGTAAAAGGTCCCACAAGTTTTAGTTTGTCGCGCAGGTTGAAGTTCTGTCAGAAACCGTAGTGCGACTGGTCGTAAACGTGTATTGATAACAACTTTATCTTCATGTTGCATGAGGATACACTTACCATCTGTATCATAGATAAAAGGAAGGTATTTTGTTCGCTTACTAATGTGGGTTGCAACCTCTCGAACTTCTGACAAGCCGCTGCATGGTGTAACGTTTTGTTATTTCCGTGATGAACGCAATGTATTTTATTGTTACGAGAAAGTATTGTAGTAGGCACGTTTTCTTTAGCAGAAGGTCCCACAAGTCTTAATTTATTACAAAGGTATGAGTCCGCTTCGAATGCATGATAGTAAAAGTATGATAACTCTCACTTGCTAGGGTGAAAGTGAAGGAGGCTTGATCGCCTGTAAGCTATCACAAATAAACGAAGAAGAAAGTTTCCTTCAGTTGGTGTGCGATTGAATCTCAAGATCTTTTCACAAAATTCCTTCGTAAAACCTAAGGAGTGTCAGTGACAGTTTCATGTCATGCAGGTAACTTCCATCTCCATGTTACAATTATCAGACTATTTTGATGGCTTTACACGAGTTGTATTGCGCGCAATATATTTCACATGAGTTACAACACTTTACACGCAAGATGGAAATTTAGTTTGGTTCGCTGGGACAGAAATTATCCCGTTTATTCCTGCTTCATATTCCGAAACTCTGGCAAAAACTGTTGGGCCAGGGTTATTGCTACAAGAAGGAAAATTTGTTGCTATTCCAACAACCATCCAATTGCAAGATGTACATCGCTGGCACAGCAATGGAGATCCAAGAGTGCCCTGTAAACTTGCGAAGTCAGGAATTTTTGTTATTACGTACCACAAACAAACGCTAAACTTGCTAGTATAAAAGTTTTTAACAAGATGACGAAGTGATGTCATTGAATAATTTACTGATATTCAATTGAGTGTTGGAGAAACAATCAATGATTCAAATTATGAAGAAGAATATTCTTCCTTATCTGCTTCATGCAAATAATGGCTTTGACGCTTCTGACACGTGCTAAACTGCTAGCATACAATTAATTGATAAATTGTGCTAAGTTAATGTCGTAGTAAACTTGGGCCCAGCGAAGGCGTAAACATTTCTAAAATGGGGGGCCCAAAACTAATGACCAGATTTTCATCACCTACAACCAGGGCGGGCATTTGCCCGGCGAGAAATTTGAAAAAGGGGGGACATAATTTCCACATTTTTTGCGGCAGAACTGATTAAGAAACAAAATGTAAGCTCTAGGGGGGCCTGGGAGCATGCTCCCCCGGAAATTTTTTGAAAATTTACATGCTGCAATGGTTATTTTAGTGCTTTTTAAATAATTTTCAGACAAAATGTGTTTAAATTTTTTGACCCTAATTCTGAGTGCTTCTCCAAACATGATGCATTTTGTTCGCACATTTTTAATTATGCGTGTTTAAGGCTTATAGCTATCGAAGAGGTTCGAAATTATAGAAAAATTGTATACATCAAAAACATTTTTGAAAATGGTAGGTGGGAGAATACATATCCCTCATCCTTTTCTTCTGGATTCGGCCCTGGCCATAGGCTACAGAAACCATCGAAAGAGTCTGGCATATTTCAGTCACTTGGCACCATTAGTATTGTTATTTTTATTAAAAGGCGGAGTCAAAAAGGGGGGGGGGGCATGGCACAATGGTCCGCTCCCAAGGGCCGGATTTAGACAATGAGAGGCCCTAGGTTATTTGATCACACGGATTGGAGGAGCAAAAAAAGATCTTCACGTCCTCAAATGTCTTATTTTAGTTAGTTGCATATTTATCCTCCTATCACGAGAAAGCGATTAATGTGCTATACGAGCTCGCTTAGGAGTTGCCGGCCATCTGTTTACCACACCAAGAGGGGGTAATCCCGCTAAGTGCCTTTCCCAACAAAGTATACTTGCCGGCTTGTACACACTGTCCCTTTAATGCTGAGCGTCAAGCAGGGAAGCTGTGAATACCAATTTTAAAATCATTGGTTTGACCCGACTCGGAATCAAACCCGAGTCTACAGCTCAAGAGACAAACGCTCTATACCACTCGGCCATCTGAGCTGTTAAATTTTCACTGAAAATATCGGTATAGTGAAGAGCAAAAACAAATGTTATAAGCTTACGCGTCCTCAGATGTTCTGTTTCCCACAGAAAGTATCGGTGAAGAGAGAAAAAGTTTTCATTGTTCGTGATGAGGCCCCCCATTTTTTCCGAGGCCCTAGGTTTTAGTCTGCTTAGCTTTTAGCCTGTCCACATGTGACATGTCCAATTTATGTGGGCTTCAGACCCACGGTTCTTGCTTCTAGTATCCGTTCGCCCATCCCACAAACAAAATTTTGAAGAAGGCATCTCAGGATTTAAGCTCTATCCTGGGTTTTCATTTCGATGGTAGGTCTATTAAGTTTCAAATACATTCATGCAGAGGCAATATTATAGAAATAAACGCGTAGATTAGGGACCCCCGGGGCTTCCCTGAAAAAAAAAGTGTGTGGGGAGCAGACCCCCCAGTTCCGCTGCCTATGCCAAAAGCTTAGAATATCAGTAGTTCTTAATCTTTTCTGAGCCGTGGCCCCTTGCCTGTATCTCTAAAACAGGGGTGGGCAACCGGCAAAGCGTAGCGGGCCGCATTCACTCTCAATTTGAAAATTTTGTCTTAAAAATGCGCAATATTACGTCGCAAATTTATTAAGCGTTCATGCTGAATTGTTTTATACCGCAAAAATCAGAGACTTAAGCGCGTTTTTTATGCCATGAAAACAGCATGTACTGTAGTTGAACGTAAAACAGTTTTTAAGAAATCTTAACGTTTTCTATTTTACCAGTTTGTTGTACACTTAACAAAAATTCTGACGCGGGCCGCATGTGGTCCGCGAGCCGCAGGTTCCCCACCTTTGCTCTAAAAGATTGTGGCCTCTATAGTGTGTAAGTTTAAGTCCCGGTCTCTTATAATTCATTAATAATTTCTACTATCGTTGCTCCCAAGAGAACACTCTGTGCTCTGCTGTAGTCCCTTTGGGGGGCCAATGACCACGGTTGAGAGATTGAGAACCCCTGGCTCAGATGCTACCAATTGCTGGTTTGCCTTTTATATGCAAGATGCTCAATTTGACATTTACAAGCAACAAGTTAATTTTTTTGCTTTAAGAAGATTACACTTTTTCAGCTCCTCCACCCCATGAACAAAAATTTAAAAAAAACTTCTCTGGAATTAAGCTCTTTCCTGGGTTTCAGTTTCGATGGTAGGCCTATTACGTTTCAAATGCATTCATGCAGAGATATTATTGCAGAAATAAACGCGTAAATTAGGCCCCCCCCTGAGAAAAAAGTGGGGGTCTCCTGGTTCCGCCACCTATGCTTGGGCCTTGCGATAGAAATAAACCGTGGATATTATGCACTTTCTGCATTATTTCGTGAAAGAAGATTCTGTATTTTTTGGCATGGCAGCAACACAAAACGAATGGACTTGAGTGACATTGTTGATACCACAAGTACGATATAAATACGACATTATAATCTGGTTCAGCGAAGTCGATGAACGCCACGCGTATATAACCAAACGAAAACGTTTACAACACGAAGTAGCTATGCTAACTTCTGTATGGCTGTGCGCGTGATAAGATGAGAGCGATTGATCAACGTCAATAAGCATGTTAGTCGTTTACGTATCCTCACAACATTCTATACCTGCTCGGTATTTATCAACAATGTCGAATTGATGTTGAGAAAAAGCATTGTATACTTTACCTTCGTTTCAGCGCACTTGTTTTGTGCTTACGCAAAGCTGCTGTATCACTAGAACTCAGCTTAACGTAGGCTTACAACGCTGACAATAGCATCAGAAGCAAGCCAAAACGTCCGACCAAGTATTTTAGCAATTTCTTGCTTAATTACAATTGCTAACCTACTCTTGACTGCTCAATTTATAACTGAGGTTATTTTCAAATTACAATGAACTCAGAATTCAACAGTAATTGAGGGGGACTGCGAAGTGAGCTCTAGTCAGCAGCCACCCGTTATAATTTGCCAATGATTAAGTCAGAACTTACAAAACAGTTGCCGATTCCTTCAGCACTTTGACCCGCGCAAATAAACTCGTCATCGTTGGCTGAGCTTAGCAAATCCGGGTAACCGTTTCTGCATACACCGAGAGGCAAGATTCTTAACCCCACTTCTTGTAATGAACCTATAATACAGAGTTACAGACGTCAATCACTACTAAGCCTTAGCATAGGTGTGGTGGTTTTTGATGTTTGTTTTTTTCAAAATTAAAATATTTCAGATAGTTACTTAATTTTTCTTTATGTGAAAGAGGCAGCGAAACTCTAATGAACAGCTTGTCGAGAATTCTCAGTGTGAGGAGAATTCCCACTATGAGGCAAATAGTTTTTTACAGAAAGATTTTGGCTTAAAATGCTATTAAACAATTTAAATAACTTATTAACTGTATAAACTTCAAGGGTTTTCTTTTAGCGGTGAAATTTAGCTGTAAAGGTTAGCTAGGGAAGTTTATGAAATCAAAAAGACTGGGAGTCTCTAATCTAGAGTCTACTGTTCCCAATGATAATCATATGTTGTTTTACCCGTTGCCCATCCAAGACCAATGCACTGGAGATCAGTTGACACTTCTTCACCTCGAGGAAGACAAGCTTGACGCACGTAATTTCCGGTTATATCCAATGCTTGCTGAAACTAGATAATAGACATTGAGTTGGCTTTTAGGAAGGATCTACCACACTAAGTTCTAATTTGAATTTTAAGCTACGGTGAAAACATGTACAAAATCTCATGATCTTGCTGCACTTTTAACAACTTCGAAAATCAATGGAGAAAATTAATCAATAAGCTTGAAAGTCATTTTGTGGTTATTTCTGATTCTGTTTTGGGTTGTAAGTGTCAATTCTCCCTCAGTGAAAACTGTTTTTTTTTTTTCGACCCAGCATAATCAATTTAAGAAGATTGTCACCACGAGCATACCTGCAAAACTGCTATATTACTGTTGCCGGTGAGAGAGGCACCACCATCTGACACTTCTCGGATGGTCGACCCTTGTTCATTCAAAGAAATTTCGCTCGGTGAGCTTCCTCCGAACACAGCGTACATCAGCGTGGTACTAATTCCTCTGCACAAAGTTGGTATTGGTACTCGTAAGTTATTGTCATACAATAGTTGTTGTAAGGTAAACGTTGGTTTTGGAATATCCTGAGAGTTAAAGCGAAAATACGTGATATTTGCTAATTTAGTGCACTTCATTGATAATGAAGACTTTAATGCTGAGACTCGATCTGATCTTCAGTTAGGTAAGGAAAGATGATACAGAATGAAAGAAACGCAGATCGTAAATAAATTAATACTCGATGAGGAATGTCCTGCCATTTTCCCCAGCAGTACAGTGTAATCTTCTGAAGTGGTGGAGGCCTGCCAAACAGAAAAGTTGGAAAAGGTGTGTATCTTTCCTTGGTTGATTTACCTTGATTAGTCTATAGATACTTGGACTACCGATACAAGACGCTACGTACCTTTACAGCGAGGAGAGCCAACAAACGATGGCATTTAACTACAGACTACAGTGATTATTTAAAGACTGTGTTGCAATTATAATGTACCATAATGAGATTCGAGTCACTCACTTGTCGATATACCGCACTTGCAAAGGAATTTACCTGACACACGAACCAGCTGTCAAAGCGTATGAACGTGAAATAAGTGTAGCGGGGCATGTCGTATCATTGATATAAACGTAACCCTGAAAAAGAAAACACGGATCGATCAAAGCTTTTTTTCGGCAGTCGGAACAAGAACTTTTTTTCCTGTTCTTGGGTTGGATTTTCGACCAAACAACGCAAGATTAGCTTGTTTGTTCAAAGACGACAAGGAATGGCGAGTAAAATTGAATTTTTATCGCAATTACCTTCACCAAAAAACGGCGCCACGTTTGTTTTTTCTTTTTAAACTACGGAGACAACAAGATAAACTTACGATTGTTCTCCGATTTATTTTTTTACTTAGCGATGTGCTTGGACATTTTTGCCGGTTCAGTCCTTCTGAATGCAAAAATTTATACGTTTTCTCCATTCGCACTTGCTTTTTTCGCGTATGTGACGCAGTTTCGTAGGAAATTCGATGCCATTTAAAGGGGAGGTTCGGTGGGAACAAATAAAGAGTTAAATAAATTTTACGCTTCGGCGTAGAAGATTTGATTTTTTTTTGATTTGATAAAGCGTTATGTCACAAAAAATATTTTCCCAACTTTACTCTGACAAACATATTTTGCTAAGGCAGCAATTGCAATTTTAAAAAATAGTGGTAGGTGGCGCAAGAAAGATATTGTCGTCATTGAGGGGCAGCTGCTAAATTCTAGCAATGCGCAAAGATAGAAATAACATCGAGTTACAACCAGGTGCCATACAAAAATAAACCATTTTGGGAGACTAGTAATAACCAACTAACTAACAGTTTTTTCTGCATCATAACTACTTTCTTCATGTCATAGTTAAAAAATTAGTGTAGCCTAAAGAGATACCATGGTAGGCCAGAAAGACTTGCTATAATAATGCTAAAAAATGCAATCTTCCGCCTAACCTAGCGGTTTGATCATTCTTCATGTTGGAACTCGGGGCCTTGTGATCGAAGGTTTACCTCCCGATCCATTCGGCCATCGGGCTTGCAATTTAGGCAATGCAATTTTAGCTGTGCATAATCAAGCCCCTGCAACACTGCAGGCTTTAGTATCGAGCAGATAGCCTAGTTGGCATATGTCGGCAGTGGCAGGCCTGATTTTACTAGTATCGATATATGTGGGGCCGATGTAAGTCTATAGGTCTATATGAAATATAAGCAGATATTACGGTAGGCCAAAAGACCTACAAAATAAACGCTGTAAAAAGCAGTTCTACAACACAAATTTTCATGCCTGGATCACTCGTTCAGGTCGACTTAGGTTTGACCCCGGAACCATGAGATCGATTGTTTACCTCCTTAACCACTCAAATATCGGACTTACAGCTACCCCAATGCAATTTTTGCTATACAATACCCAAGCTGCTGCAACCGCAGGCTTTGGCATTAAGCAGTTAAGCAACTATAAGGCTAAGTACGGTATGCCAACTAGGTTAACAGCTCAATGCCAAAAGCCTACAGACTACAGTTGCAGGGGCTTGGGTATGTATAAAAAAGTTGAATGATGTACAGAGTGTAAACATCAGAGAAGTTATAAACTTTGAAAACAACAGAGAAGTTGAATGACGCTGGGAGTATAAACATGTAGAGAGTATTAACATCAAGAATGTGATTATGATGCAGAAACTAGAACCAAGAACCGTGGGCCTAAAACCCATTAAAGTTGGACAAGTGGACAGGATAATTGTAGGCTTCCACTGCTTAAATAGAAAGGTTGACTATTTTCTGTTAGGCTTGCACCGTTTACCAGTAAATACCACGCAATAACAACATCACTTCTAGGCTAGAGCTGGCTGATTGAATAGCTCAACGGACAAACCTGCCCTCCAACTACGTCACAAATAAATTGACCAATCACAAGCCAGTATTCTTCGGGCTTTCTTTTTAAGATAACTGCTTAACCAAAGCGAATTCCGCGATCGGACCAACGCTACTCGGTAAGTTGAAACCCATTTCCACTATTTTTAAATATTTTTTGCCACCGAACCCTGCCTTTAGTCTAATGGTTTCGTTGACCACATTCATGCTTTTTTTCCGTACTTCAAATTGAAAAACTTGATAGAATTGTTGGACAGTTTTTGAACAATTGCAGCAGTCGTACGAAATGGATTCAAGCATCGATGTATTCTGTGCTATTATGCAGTGGTACTCGGTCGAAATTTAACCAATATTTATCGTTTTGAATACACTGAAGTAGAATGTTGGATATTGTTTGTCTAGTATTACGCCTGCTATTTCTGGATTGGATTGTATTCTCTGCGGTTTTGTCAACGCTCTTGGATGTATTTATTAAGTAAATGTTCATCTTTTCGGTGTGTTTCCGTGATCCCCTTCCGACTTAAGATTGGTTTTCGGTACATTTTATGTTCAAAGTTTCCGCGTACCTTTTCAATATATTTATCAGAATATTTGGGGTTATTTAGTGGTCACATTGTGCTATGCCCCCTCCCCCCTTTTTTAACTTTGTGTTTTAGTGAAAACAGATAAATTTTTGCTAAATGACTGAAATATATAAGACTATTTTGATGGTTTTTGCAGCGTATGGCCTTTCCTTTCTAAAATTTCTTGGCCGAGACATAATTTATGTAAAACGCATGTGCCTTGTAGCAGTAATATAGTTTATAGTGTGAACAATTTACTCGGAAAACTTGCAAGCTATGAGCTGTAACTTACCAACCATGGCCATCGTCTGATATCTGACGCGGAAATTGAAGGTTCAAGAGCAGCAGTACGACCACAAGCTTCTCTGGTATTGAATAACTGGTTGCAACATTCGGTTGATCGATTACCATATCGGTAAGCATTTGGAAAAGTACAAGTTTCTAGGAAATAAAGTCTAATCAAAATTACAGGTTAAGGGTAGAACAAAAAGTAAACTGTGACTTGTGGCAGGTAGAGGATTGGCAGTTTCTACTTTCTAGCATCAAGATTTAGGAAGGTCCTTGCTTTTTGCCTCCCTGTCGTCACAGTTACGCCACATGCCTACACTGCTTTAATTGGTACCTTCATCTCACCACGTCAGCACCCTTCTATCGTGAGAAAGCTATTTATGTGTTGGGTCGAATTCAAACTAGCTTACGAGAAGCTGCTGCTTGCCTGCTTTACATAGAAATTTATTTCTAGAGCTGGGCACTCGGTACTTTAAATGTAACGTCGATATCGGTACCGATGCTTTGCTAAAAAAGTATCGTCGGTACCGATAACGGTACATTTAAAAAAAAAAACGACGATAGCGTTACTCGGTACCGATTTTCAGTACTTTTGAAACGAAAATTTTTCTCTTAAAAATTAATTTTTGTTTAGGGGATTGTCTTGCAAAGCAACGAAATTAAAGCTTTATCAAGCTTTTTGTCGCATCTGTTGCTAGTGTAAGGTCTGAGTTGTAGTCTCATTCGAATCTTGATACTGCAAGCGAACACGTCGGTTATATCAACAAGGTGACAGCGGCACGCTTACTAAAACAAGCATTTTCATGTATGGCAATATGTAAAATAATTTGTTGGTCTCCTTCATTAGTTATGAAGCTAGGTATAAGGAGTATCACCATTTGAAACTTGCCTTAAAGAGCGGAAACTTTTGTCACACCCCTTCTTATCTGGTTACGTTGCTACATTTGAACAATACTAAGGACGAGAAAGAGCATATCGTCTATACACGAAAAAAAATGTTGCAAAGGTTCTTGCTGTGTAAATTTCATCATTGTGTCGAAGGAGAATGTTTTCATTTTCAATGGCACTTTCAGTAGAGGTTGATGTATCAGTAGCAGCATACTCAGAACTTTTAAATGAATCAAAATCTACATTTTTCTCAGAATTTGCGGGTCTATAGTTTTACTTTGATTCAATGACACAGAAATAATTTTTTCCATATAGTCTGGACCAGTGGTATTCAACCCTTCTTACACAATCCCCCCTTTTTGGAAAGTGTGGGTCCAAATTGCCCCTACAAAGCATTGATGAGCAAAAATAAAAAGTCTACACGTCCGCAGATCTACTATTTTTCCACTAAAAATCGGTGAAGAGCAAAAAAAGATCTACATGGGGCCCGCAGTTTGCCCAGCTCTGGCGTTGAGGAATTTTTTTATGATCTTTTAAAATTTCGTTATTTGCAACACATTTGTAAAAGTTTTTGAAAGATCATTAAATAGGTATGTTGCTAATGAATCTGAATTTATTTCTACAAATTCACCACAGTTTAGAAACATCTATTTTAAACTCGACAGTTTGTTTCACCTTATCTTATTCAAACAGAATAGATTTTATTTGAATAAGGTACCCCTGATGATCCCTCTTGGGTGAAACAGACTGTTGGGTTTTAAATAGATGTTATTAAACTGTGGTGAGTGAATTTGTATATTTGCTCTAACTGAACTAAGTTATCCAGCACTTTTTGAAACACTGATTCGCATTGTTATTGAATTTGCTTCTGTTCAGAAATCAATTGTTAACAATATTGGTAGTAGAATTCGTCTATAACGACACCTTTAGGGGGTTTAAAAAACCTGCCGTTACAGGCAAATTGATGTCATAGGCGCACGCAGGGAAAGGCTACGGTGCCATGCCACCCCCCCTTCCCCTTGGCCCTGTAATAAGGTGCTAAACCCTAACTTTTAGTCTATAAACTAATATGGTTACTCAGCTAATATGGTTGCAGCCTCCTTTCATGTATTTTAGCCAAGCTTCTGCTTTTAGACACAAGCTGCGAAAACATTTTTGCATTGTCCATAGTAACTGCACTCGCTGCATGCCCTTTTTCGATAAATAAGTTTGATAAAATGACTGTTTTTTTATGTGAAAACCGCAAAAATTCGATGGCGACTAAAATTGCGTCCGACGTTATAAAAATGTTTCAAATTCAAAGCATTTATTCTAAAAACGCATACGGACCAGCCGCAAACTTCGCTCGGGGCCGCAGCCCGGTGGTTGCCGACCGCTGATCCACAACAACGTGATTTTGCGGAAAAACCAGGAAAGTTTTCCGCTTTTGCTTTCTTAAGTTTACTCAAAAAAAGTTACCGAAATATCGAGTAAAATGGTCTAAAAAGTAACGACGGTACCAAAAGCGGTACATTTTTTAAAAGTATCGACGGTACCGATAACGGTACTAAAAATGTACCGCGGTACTGCCCAAATCTGTTTATTTCTTATTATTTTGATTTGTCTCTGCTGGTCAAGATCCTCCAAGAAGTTACCTTGACGTATCGCATCTCAGTGAATCTACTCGAGATATCAAAGAAAGTGAGCTATGAAGCACTTCCATACACAAACTGAACTTGAACAATACTCACGCGTTGGACATTCAGCTTCCAAGCAGTCTTGATATTCAGTACTACAAGTTGCACATGATCGACGTGCCTGCACGCCCGAACCACACGTTCGTGAACAAGCGCTCCAAACTAAACTAACTGCAGTCTCTAAAAACAAATTAATTTGATAGTATTTATGATGGCTTTAAAGATTCAAAATTATTACTTGTGAAACTACTGAGTGTAATATATTCTAGGGAATAACTAACAAACGCGTTATGGAAAATAGGTCAACAAAAAAATATGAGTATGCAGTGGAGTTGGAAGTAGCCTACGTTTAAGTAGGAGGAGCTGAAATTTGTGTTACCATACCAACGCTTGGGGGGCTTTGCGCAGACGCCCTACTGGTTATCGCAACATACATCATGCGATACGTATCATGCACTTTTTTTCAGTAAAAATCACTTGGAGACTGCTTAATGAACACAAACTTTCCTCGAGTTTTTATGACGACCATGATCGCAAGGGCAGTGATTCAACTCCCAACATAGTCTTGTTGTTGCATCCTTGGATAAGATGCTTCACGATGATTATATCTGCTTGGTGAAATCTGGCAAGCAGCAAATTAAAGAAGTAAACTTGGAAGAAAATTCAACCGGAAAACTTGGAAACAAAGAGAACTCCTAAGCGAGTCTGAATTTGTCTTACACATAGCGCCTTCGCCGCTTTCTCGTAATAAGAAGATAAAAATGAAGAAATCAATCTAGCATAACTGTAGCCAGATCGACGTTTGTAAACGTGTTAACCTCTTTTAAATAAACTTATGATCCGCTTACAAGCTACCAGTCTCAGGCTCTTAAGTCCTAGGATAAGTTAGCTAATTCTACAGTACTTTGATATTTTGTTGTTTCGCTGTTATTTGCCCATAAGTTTCTTTTAAAATTGGAGAAAATTTAACTGTGACATCATAATAAAGCTCTAAGAGCTTTGTACACGAAGTAACTCGGAAATCCAACAGTTTTTGCGATTTTGTTCACCTTTGTCACAGAGTTACAGAAGTTAGTACGTTGGTTTAATGGTACCAATGAAGAAAAGAAACGAATGACAAGTGACGCCATTAGCCAACGTTGAAGTGCAATAGGGTATACTGTAGGGTGTTGCACATTTTGGCGAATTTTGAGTTGACACTTGCTTGGGTGAAATCGGTGTGTGAAATAATGGGTCAACTTAAACTTGTTTAAAATTTTTCTGATTTTTATCAACGTTCAGAAGTGTTACCCGTCGATTAAAGTATTTTGGGGAGAGCGCGAGCTCAAAAATGCCTAAAAACGCAATAACTTAAAAACTACACAAGCTATGAACATAATTTTGGTGTCAAAAGTTGCAGAAGACCGACATTCCTATCTAACTTCTGTAGAAACATATGGGCTATCTGCAACAGAAATCGACTTATTTCAAAAAAACGTATTTTTTTCTTATTATTATTGATGATTGAGATCAATATCAACAAAAACTTATATTTTCACAATTCTAAATACATAAAAATGATCAGTAATCATTAATCACATATCCTCGAATTTTTTTTATCAAAGTCTGCGATACTGAGTGATCTTTCTTCTTTTAACTTTTTTGTCCTCCATCACCGTTGACATTTTTCCAATGTATCGCTCGCTACTTCCGTTGTGATTGTCAATCGCATTTTTGAAATATGTTTTTTTGAAATAATTCGATTTCTGTTGCAGATAGTCCATATGTTTCTACAGAAGTTAGATAGGAATGTTGGTCTTCTGCAACTTTTGACACCAAAATTATGTTCATAGCTTGTGTAGTTTTTAAGTTATTGCGTTTTTAGGCATTTTTGAGCTCGCGCTCCCTCCAAAATACTTTAATCGAGGGGTAATACTTCTAAACGTTGATAAAAATCAGAAAAATTTTAAACAAGTTTAAGTTGACCCATTTCACGCACCGATTTCACCCAGGCAAGTGTCAACTCAAAATTCGCCAAAATGTGCAACACCCTAGTATACTGCAGTTATAAATTTTTGAAAGGGAGGGCTGAAGGGGGCTCAAAATTTCTATGGGGGGACTGACAAAATATAACGGGGGCTTCAGCCCCCACTTTCCATCGCCCTTGTGAATATGTAATGATTTGATAACTTCTTGCGGTGTTATTCGCAGTTTTAAAATAATTGAACCAGCAAGATATGCAGAACCATACGTAGAAATCACAACAGTTTTGAAGAAACTGGGCTGTAGATCCAGCGGATTTGCCGGAATTATTTAGTTTAGGTAGCACAAACCTGAAGTAGGCCTAGGCACTAGCGTAGCCAGGATTTTGCAATGGGAGTGGTTGAGAATAGCGTCACATTTTTGATTATACGTTGTATATTATAGGAGCGGATCCAGAAAGTTTTGGTGGGAGAATGTAATTTTGAATTAGGTTGAATGTTAACTATATGCAAAGACGTTTACACCAAGAAACGGGCGTAAATAAGCCTTTTGAAAATGCTTCATGTCAGGGGTGTATTCAGAATTTTTTCAGGGAAAGGGCACCAATTTTTGTCACTTTTTCAAGCGTAGTGTTTTAGGCAGAGTTAATTTTAAGCAATTTAAGTACCAAAAACGACTCTAGGGGGTCCGGGGCCATGCTTCCCCGGAAAATTTTTGGAAATTTACATACTGTAATAATTATTTTAGTGCTTTTGAAACAATTTTTGGGGAAAGTTTGTCATATTTTTGGCCCCTAACTTTGAGTGCTTTACCAATGATGCGTTTTGTTCGCACAGTATTGATTATGCGTGCTTAAGGCGACTAAGGCATATTATTATGAAGAGGTTCCAAATTGTGGAAAATTTTATTCATCCAAAACATTGTTAAAAATGGCTGGTGGGGGGATGCATACGCAGCATACCCCACATTCCCCCTGGATCCGCCCCTGGTTGTATGATAACAAAAGATGGCCTAAAATTTAAGAGATATGTTCTAAATTAAAAATAGCGAAGGCAGTTTAGGCACAATTGTTGTCAGGAAGTTAAAGTAATGCTTTCTGGTGAAACGATATTCAAATGTTAGTGATTTAGTCATTTTTTGAGCTACAGTACGTAGATCATTTTTGCTTGAAATCGTTTAGCCGTTTTTATACGGAAGGTCTGATGGGCCGAAGGCAGTTGCGTGTACAGGAGCGGCACTGTCCTGCTAATAAAGTTGCGTCATTGCTTCACAAGCATAACGGCAAAGAATAAGATTCAGGAAACAACGCTAGGTAATTCTTGTTATTATGACAATTACAAAATCAGATTATCAATGACAAAGTATCTAGCACTTCGAAATAAATATCAGAAAAAGAAGTAAGTATGACATCATTTGGGGCTCAACGGGGGGGAGGGGGTTGTGACCCTCAACCCCCCCACGTGGCTACGCCACTGGGCCTAGGGAGAAAGCTAATTGAGGCGATGACATTAAGAGAATGATCTGCCGAAAAAGCATTATTGCAGATGAGTCTGGATGAATGTTAAAGAGATTAATAAAAAATGCTGATTGTTGGGTGCTCTTGTAGTCTTGATGCACATTGCGCGAAAATAAGTTTCCCTGAAACATCGCGCTCTAAAGATGATTCTGAAACTAAGATTCCAACAACTCATAGCAGCTAACTCACCGACGCAAGACTGTTCATTACAAGCTCTTTCTTGAATGCTAACTCCGAAGCAACGTCGACCAAATAGGCCAAAAATTCTACGGCATCCTCGAGTTCTTCTAGCAAACCCTCCCCCACATGTCAAGCTGCAGTCTCCCCAGTTGTTCCAAGACAACCATGGTTCTAAAAAGAGTTCAGGCAATAAAAAAGTAAACTTATGAAACGTAATCAAAGCAAAACCAATTAAGATTAGTAGTTTTAGCAAAAAGTGTTTTGCGGAAACAAATTTTGCAGCTCTCGATGACGGATCAAAGTGCTTCCAAAATCATTTGCGAAAAGCAAAATATTTAATTTTGTTCATGTCATTGTAGATCTGCAGGTTTTCTTTTTGTTAATGACCGTTGTAAAGGTAACCTCTGCAGTCTGTGTGGCATTTAAATTTGGAAAGGACCCCAGGCATCATAGCTAGGGTTATTGTTCACGTTAACTGTTACTGTAATAGACTTATGTACTTTTAGTTAGACAACTACTATACCAATCTATGCAAATAATTTTCCAATTCTAGTAATTGCTCTGCTATTGCAGTGCTGATGTTATGTTGAATTTCTTTATTCACGCAGGATATCAAGTTACGAATTAGATTCCATCACGGCAACTACATAATTGATAGGTGATTTCAAAATAGCACATGGCTTACAGTAACCTCCTGGTTAAGTTCGCAACCGTTTAAGTTCGCATCCCTATTAAGTTCGCAAAAAATTGTCGAAAAATAAAGATTCAACTTTTGACAGAAATGTATTGATGTTTGCAGCAAAACAAACAGGTCGTGAAAAAGTTAGCAGTTTAAACTAGTCATGAATCATCAGCTGATGCATGCTGTTTTCTCACTTGTTCTGCGCTTCCAAGACCACCTGCCTCAGTTTTCGCTGAAAAAATTCAAATGAATTTTTCAGTTTGTTATGATCAATTCCTGCTTCATCTTGCACGTGGGGGCACAACAACTGATCCTCTACTTCAAGGATCTTACTTTTTTCTCGAAACAGTAGGTTCATGCTCTATGCCCTAAACCCAATGGTCGGAGTCTCTGTCAGCGCTGACACATGCCTTATGTTACGTAATAATGCACTTTGTACTAACTAACCATAGCCTAATAGTTATGTTCGCACCTACCGCATAAGTTCGCACGAACTGTTCAGATTCAAGTGGCGAACTTAACCGGAAGATTACTGTATTACTTCAGCGACACAGTCCATACCATTTGCAGCTTCTCTGTTACATAATCCCAATCTGCAGGTCTGGTTGCTAGTGCTACTACCGAAGCAAGTTGTGGTGGAAGGTGTACAGCCTCTCGTTCTTTGTCTTATACCGATACCACAAGATTGGCTGCATGCACCATCAACCCAGGATGTCCAGTCTCCTGCAAATCAACGCAATCATTGAGACTACTTTCTTTTTCATTCATTACATTTATTATTAGTCCGTAAATATTATAAGTTCACGTGACGATAATCAAAAATAAATTACAATTATAGGACAGGGAGACTGAGAAGGGACCATGGGATCTTCGAGTCAAGAGTCAAGTCAACCCCAAATTCCAAAAGTTAAGTTATAATTACCAATAATTATTTTTAGTTGAAAAAGAGAAAAAAGGAAACGGAGACGATAGGCCTAGATCCAAATAAAGTGCAATTTAATTTTTGTTCGTTTTTTTTTAAAATAAAAGATTGATACCGTTAACTGCTGATTAAATAAATTGTTTTCAGTAACCCTCAGTTATTAGGTTTTTAAACTTTCTCTTGAATCTACGTGAGTAGCATTTTCTGATGTCAACAGGAATTGCGTTCCAGACCGATACCCCGAGATATTCAATTGAACGTTGTAATTTGGATGATCTATATCTTGGTATACGATAATTGCATCCAATAGTTTGCCTTCTGGTTGCGATTGAGTGATACTTATTAACGTTGGTGAAATAGCCCCTCAGATTAGATGGTATGTCATTGTTAAAATGTCGATGTACAAACATAGCTATCTGCAATTTGACCATATCATCTAATTTAAGAATGTTATATGATATATAAATACTGTACTTGAAGTTGGATGTTTGTCATCAAAGCCAGCTATTAATGTAACCGCTTTATTTTGAAGCATACGAATTGAGTTGAGGTAGGTCGAGTAGGTAGAGGTCCATACCGTGATGCAGTATAAAAGATGCGAGTTGAACATGGTATAATACAATTGCAATAAAATATTTTTAGGAAAAAATCTTTTGACTTTGAACATTATTCCTAAAGTGCGTGAGAGTTTTGTGTGAAGGTTTTGAACATGGGATTTGAAGGTGAGATCACTATCAATTTGAATACCAAGGTATTTCGCAGATTTATCTGTATTTATTAATGCGCCATCAAAAAAGATAGATTGATAATTAATTTGAGCGTTATATTTGGGCGGTATAAGGAAGGCAGAAGATTTTTGTGTATTTATGCAGAGTTTGTTTGCTGCCATGCAATCGCAGACTCTATTAAGTTCATCATTAATACTTTTAATTAATTTATCTGGAGCATCATCGTTAAATATTAAACAAGTGTCATCTGCAAAGAAACGAGGTGTAACTGATGAACAATTAATTAAATCGTTGATGTATAGTAAAAATAGCAACGGACCCAGAGTAGAACCTTGAGGAACCCCCGAGTTAATGGGATAGATTTTAAAATGAATGGTATGATCCATACAAATTGTTGTCTATCACTTAAATACGATTTGAAGAGGTCGTTAGCTGTTCCCTAATCCCATAATGTTCCAATTTTTTAATTAATATTTTGTGGTTAACAGTGTCAAACGCTTTCTTAATATCAAGAAACATTAATCCGGTATGTTGATTGGTATTGATATTGTCGTAAATCGAAGTTATGACATCTGTGAGAGCATGGATAGTTGAATGACCTGCACGGAAACCGTATTGAGTCGGTGCTATGAGTGAGTGTTTGTTGAGAAAAGCTTCGGCTCTTGAGTATATAAGTTTTTCAAAAACTTTAGAGAAGGTTGTGAAAAGAGAAATAGGGCGATAGTTTGAAGGATTGCATTTATCTCCTGTTTTGTGAACGGGACCACTTTTGCAGTTTTTAAGTTATCAGGAAATAATCCCAACGTAAATGCACTGTTAACGAAGATTGATAGCGGTTCGGATATGAGAGTGGCAGAAAGTTGAACAAATTTAGCAGGAATATTATTTGCTCCACAACTTTTATTAGGTTTCAGCGAAGATATTGTGTTGAATACTTCAATAGGTTCAGTAGGTTTCAAAAAAATAGAATTGGGGGTTGGTGTCGTTAAAAATTCTTTGTAGGCATTTGTATTAGTAGAGAAGTTGTAATTTTCTGAAGTTTTTGAAGCTATGGTACTCGTACTAAAATGCTCGCCGAATTTTTCAGCTACAAGTTGTAGATCTTGTTCTATATTATTATTAATTTTTAGCATTGTAGGAAGGTGTTTAGTTGATTTATTAGGCAACAAAGTCTTAATTAAACTCCACGTTTTACATGCATCGCCCTTGCAGTTTTGAAATTCTTGACCATAATATAGTTTTTTGGCTGTGGCTTTGATTTTTGTCAGCTTATTAGCGTAGTCCTTATACATCTTTTTTGAAACAGCGTTACTGTTTAAAAAATGAGTTTGATACATTTTCTGTTTATTACAAATAGAAATCAGAAATCAGACTTTTGGTATTCGCAAAGTCTGTTTAGTGGCATTACAGCAAGTGCAGTAGAAAAAGTGACAAAAGCGCAAACGAATGCGCACAACCTCGAATTTTCGTTCAAACTGTATAGAAAAAAGCGTCTGTTTGCATTTGAAAAGATGGAAAACTTGTGTTTCTTCTTTGGTGCTTGCTGAGCTACAACGCTTTGGCAAGAAAGGCGTTGCTAGCCTACTGCTCAAATAGTTTTCACATGATCTAGAAATTTTAAGTTGAAATGAAAATGTTCAAGCATGCTTACCACATGGGCATATTCTACGACAAGTATCGCAGGTTCGAGGACATAGATCGGAAAAATTCGGATTTGGACATAACGAAGATTGAAGAGCAGGGCAAAACTCGTTATCTATATCTTGGCATTCTGGGTCGGCATCTGGGCAGAAGCATCTAAACAACCGTGTTGACAGTGAACGTTTTCCGTAAAATGATTGAATGGTATCGAAAATTACATCACAACGCAAATATCAGACTTCTGTTTCTCAATCACTCTTCATTCCACGAACACCAACACTGGATATATTTTTAAATATGGTACCGATAGATCCAAATTTTTTCTATACTCTATTGTTGCTGCCGTATTGTAGCTACCGTTTTGCTACCTACACTCTATTGTAATGTTTGATTAATGATTATCCCCCAAAACTGTTGCTGCTGCTACTTAGGCGTTGTTTTCACCAATTGTTATCGTTATTTCTCGACGGTACACAACGGCAACTATACTTTTTTGAAACGTGTCTTAATCTTTTAATGCGAAAGGGTGAACGTTTGTAGATTTAAGTACAGATCGGCATTCTTTTACTGTAGTTTCGAGTTGCGACGCTAAATATAAGGTTTTACGCATAGCCTATGACTCCATGATGTCCGCCGAAACCTCCTGACCCCTTTTATTCGTGTTTTACTATACTTTGTTAAATTAACATGCTTTTGCAAGTGTTTAAGGTAGCAAAACTGAGCGATTGGAGCAGAGTATAGTTCAAATTTCTACAATATTGTTGGCAATCGTGTAGGTTTGATAAGGCCAAAACTGCAATCTTTAATTGTAAAAGCACCTCAAATGCTCCATAATAAGTTCCAGTAAATAAAAATCCTTTAAATTGATTGTATATTTAAGCTGAAAACCCGAGTTTAATTCTAGTATAGGTCCAATCTTTCACAGTGTTTGTCAGTGCCAGTGGCGTACGCACGGGGGGGAAGGGGCGTATGCCCTCCCAATTGACGATTGGAAAAGAAATGAAAACTTCTCTTTTTGGAACGATCCGCCTTTTTCATACTAAGATTGCAGAAATTGCTATCATGTTTTTCTGTGCTATCCAATACGGTGGGTCAAAAAAAAATTTTTGTTGGATTTACAGTTGTTCTAAAAACTTGCTGAAGCAAGAAAAAACACCTTTGGGCTTGTTTTTGATTAGTGGCACCCAACAGTACACTGTCAGCAATTCAACCAAAGTTATTTTTCCTTTTTACTTCCAACATTTCGTTTAAAATTATGTCAAAAATGTGTAGCCTATTACGCTTTATGATCAGCTTCATGACCAACAGATAAGCAACTTCTGTAAACATCAAAATATGATAAGCAGGAGCATATTTAGGAGGGGGGCATTGTGCCATGCCCCCCTCCTAATTTAGGAGGGTAGGATGAGGGGTATGCATCCTCCCACCAGCCATTTTCAAAAAACGTTTTTGATGCAGGCTTATACAATTTTTCCATATTCTCGAACCTTTTCGATAACGATAAGTCTTAAGCACGCACAATCGAAAATGTGCAAACTAAATGCATCATATTTGGGGAAGCACTCAGAATTTGGGTCAAAAAATACAAACAAAATTTGCGTGAAAAATTTTGACGAAACTTTGGCCGCAGGTTCCCCACCCCTGGCCTAATGAACGCGCCGGCCCTGAGTGTTTTAGATAATATCGACGCTGTTTTTTACTTAATCGCATGACAGGGCCGGCGTAAAGTGGGTCCAGGAGGGGCCTGACTTCCCCAATTGACATGCTTGGCCCCCCAATTAACAAGCTTACTCTTTTGAAGACAGCGGCTTTTGTGCTTGATTTCAAACTTTGGCCCCCCTAAGTCGACTGCTCTGCCGGCGGCTCTGTCGCATGATTAGCGATTCCTCTGGCGCGTAATTTGTTGTAGTTTAAAAATGTTTCGGTAGGGAGGGCAGTTTTTTCTCATGCTCTACTATCTTCTCGTTTCAACACAGTCATGGGAGATACTGCCCCTTCATAATGAGTGCATATTAAATGCTTATATCAAGGTTTATATGCGTTGTTTATAACAATGTTGGTTCTTGAAAAAAGATATTTTGGAGAAAAGCAATTGACTGTTTTACCCCCCGGGCCCCGGTTACACCCTGCTTGTGACGTTGCAAAAGCTAGCCTACTTTGGTAAGTTAACCTTCCTGTGGCCCAAAAATAAGGTCAACTAAAATTTTTTCCGTAAATTTTTAACCACGGCTTGACAGCTTGAGTTTCTGTGAAATCTTTTCTCTCCTCAAATGTAGCGCAAAGAATCAAGCAAAAGTGTAAACGAAACATCTGGAGTTGTTTCCTTCGTTATATGGCATTACATAGCTTAATCATGGTTGCTGCAATTACGCTATAATTTAGAGTAGAAACATCACAAGCCGATGCACTTTTATTACCTCTAAACTACTCAAATTGTAGTAGACCTATCTTTACGTCATCACGATGTGACGTCACTGAAACCCTCCCCATTGAAATATCCTGCGTGACCCACTGGTCAGTGCGTGTGCATTCAAGATTAGCATAATGTTTCACAATTGTAGTCCAGCTCATTGAGACGCTGGGTGATGAATTACAAAACTAATTACCAGCATTCCAAATAGGGTTACCTTGGTGGGGGGGGGGGGGGCGGGGAGATTCGGTCTTCCTAGTTCTGAAAAACCTGTTTTTCGGGGGGGCCCAGGGGGGACTCTTAAAATCGGACAAGTCCTTGTAAACGTATTTCGTAAAAGATTCCTTTTCTTGAGTTTTTCTTTCTCTGAAACGCTGTTGTTCTGTGATAAGTTATATTCGCATCTTCAAGAATAAAAAAATTAATTGATTTACGAGGGGGGCGTGCGCGTGAGCATAGCAGTGACTTAGTGATTGAACGTGTATTTTCAAATCTTTTTTTTGTCAAACATCAAAACTTGTTCTTCCAAAACAGCTGCATCCTTCCCATTAAGTCAATTAGGACATTGCACTTAAATTGTTATATTTTCTGCATGTTTTTTGTAGCGTGGTGGGCAGTGCCGTAACAAGGAATCTCCGAAGTTCGGCTCCCCCGATCGGGGGGGTCATTTGTAGGGGTCCCACAATATTGTTGTATAAGACTCACAACTAGAGGCAAAAAATTTTAAAGAAAATTTCGTCAAAATTTGCTGATTATAATTGCAATTACATGGTGTAAATAGCAATTATAGTTTCAAAAATTTTCTGGGGCAGCATGCCCCCGGACCCCCCTAGAGTCATCATTGATTTATATTTTGCTTCAAATTTGCTCTCATTTTGCCACACACCGAAAGAAACTGCGTTTACGAAAGTTTTGGGCGCCCCTCCTGAAGAAATTTCTGGGTACGTCCCTTGAAATAATATAGCTAATGAGGAAAGTTATTAACAGCTTGAGCTATTTGGGGGGGTAAGGGGCAACACTCTTTACACGGCACTGGTGGTGGGGCGTGGACAAAAATAACTAACACTAAAGGGAGCGTGACTGAAAAAGTTTAAGAGCATCTTGTATAAAATAATATATTTTTTGCATTATATAGGGCCCCCCTAGTTTGAATTTTACCAAGGCACCCCTGATTCCAGATTTGTGAAACGCGTAACAGCTTACACACAGCGTGTATTATACCAGATAATTAGTAATATTGAATTCTGATTGATACTTATAAACGGTTGGTTTCTTACATTGGACAAGCTTGGGTATTACAACGCCTAGTTTGTCTTCTGTCACCAACACACAAATGGTCAAGCGCCGGAGGTGCTGGGCACGTTCTGGTTCGGTTAGAAGTTCCTCCGCCGCAAGTTACTGGACATCTTGACCAGCGTGACCAACGTGACACTAAAAATGTGGATAGGCCATTATGCACACAAAAAACGATTCTGGTAACATGAAGTTGTACAGAATAATGGTGCAGACTCCAGAGGGTTTATTCACTACAGATTAGGAACAAAATAATACAAGCACGACTAAAGAATTTGCCAGAAGTCAACAAACCCGCAAAGTAGAAATCGGATATCTAGAACTACGAGATTGATAACTCGATCAGGTCCTTGACACACAATCGACCCCCTTACCTTTAATTTGTATTCCACTTCCATTTGAACCTCCTACCTGCAATTTGTACATCACTTTTGAAATCTGAAATGCTGCTTTTGGAGTTCACCCTTCTTGTGTCCAGGACGTGATCGAGTTATCAATCTCACAGTTCTAGATATCGTTGGATTTTTATCTAGGGTTTATTAGTATGGAGACCAGAGTGGGGTTGGACTGACCTCGTCAACGAGAGCACTTTACGAAAGAAAACAAAAGATCATATTGACTTAAAGTTTATAAGTCAAAACACTTGAATGAAGTTTTCTTTTTTGTATTTTATCATGCTTTAAGTTTATGGAGTGTGATAGAAATTAAGTAGCTCGTTGTATTAAGTATGTTTCTATTAGTTTAGAAATTTCTGTTTTCTCACATGGACAATAGAAGAGTGTAGCATCAGGACAGTCGACCATTCTCTCAGTACTTCCTGGACAGCCAGGTCCGTTGAGGCATGTTCTCGTTTCCCGAACGCGTAGTCGAACGCACGAACACCGCTGTGTTCTTCTCCATGAACTCCAAGCTTAAAAATGATGTAGGTATATTGTAGTGCTTCCATTGCGACATTTAAGCTTTAACAGAGCAACTAAAACTGATAAAAACTTCATCATTCATCAACTCTAGCTATGTGCAATGTAGGCCTAAATGTTAACAATAGTTTGTAACGATTTTGAGTGTGTAGAAGCGCAGTAGTTGACTATGTGCTGATATCACGTTACGTATAGCTCTGGTATTTCAGCAGAGGGCTAATCAGCTAGAGCTGAAAAAATTGAGGGTACATATGTTCTGTGTAAGATTCTGTAATATTTGTAGTGGAAACAGGCAGCATATCATTATGAAGAAGAAAAGTTCCATCACTTTATTTGGTTTGTTCGGTTTAAACCCTCATTTATTTATTTATTCGCCATCTTGTAGCTATAACTTTGATACCTGGAGGTGGTTGGACGGTTCTAGATGGTGATCTGACAGTGTCCATTTTAACTGTTTCTTCTTCTGACATCATCATATCCGTTGTTTCATCTGTTGGCATCATCATGTCTGTGCCACTCGTAGTACTCGTCATTTTTGTTGCAGTTGAAGGCGGAATAGCAACTATAAGTGAAAAATCAAGTGCCTTAGTAGTACGACTGGTAAAATACAGAAGAGCAAAGAATTTTTTTAGAGATTGCCTGTAATTACCGTTAATTGCGTACCGTTTAACAACCAATACCATAACACAAATGAATCCGGTCAATTGCATAGTCAATTTGATAAACTTTTTTATTCGATTAAGCAAACTATGCGTTTATGCGGAAGTACCCAGTACAAGTGCCCCGCATGATTTTGTTTCGAATCGGTAATTGTTTTTGAAGAAAGTCGGTCACATCACACGCTATAAGTTTGATCTCTAATCGGTGTCGGTTTTGATTTTTTATGACCTTGACAATCGGCGAGTTCATTTGCACATTGAAACAGCTTGTTTTCGCTCAGAAAGTCGTATTTTTGTCGCTAAGGTTTGTTGCATAATCCGCATAATTGAATAGAATGTTTTTCAGTTCTATTTAATTACAAGCGAATTAAGCAATAAACGGCAATGCGATTAATCTAATTATTTTCTTAACAAACGACTGACTGTGGTTTGGGATTTATAATCTTTGGGCGATAAAGCGGATTGCGCAATTATACGCTATGCAGTTTGCCCGATTCGACTCTTTGTTTTTCATAGAAAAAGTGGATCAGCTTCTGGTTACCTACTGCTTGATATGCAACATAGTTTGGTTTTGCAACGGTTGATTCATTTGTGTTATGGTATTGGTTGCTACCAATGTCGGTTCCATTCATTTTTTTGTATTTAAACGACTTCGAAAAAAATAAATTCAAGTTCACTGACTTCGCAAAAGCTGATTTCAAATTATTTGTTTTGTCAACACTGCCGTAAAATTTAATTTCAAATTTGTGATCACTAGTCTCACAGCCTCACCACTTCTAAATCCATAGAACTCGATAAATTTAAACTTCTGCATTACTGACAAATCTGACTATCAGATAACCTCTAAAAGACAGATATTTTTGATTTTATTAGATACAGTAGTTTTAAGTTTTGCGGGTTGTTCAAAATATTTTTATTTGAGAAATTTTTGAAGTTACGTAGATCTACCTAAATGCAAAAAACATTAGGCAACCAGATGCGAAAAATCATAATTTTCATCAAAAAAGACGAAGACAAATACGGAAGAGGTATAAGACGTTGAATGTTGCAAAACCAATTTCTAAGCACTTGCAGCGGCACATTACCATCAGACACTTTTTTGCTCATTAAGTTTATTTAACATTTGCAACGTGTAGGCCTGCTGATGTATAAATCATTTTACAAGTCGCTACTTTTGCTTTGCAAGTTTCGATTAAAATAACATGTTCATTAAATATTTCATAAAGATGTTAAAACTCTTAATTCAGTTAGTTTTAAAAATACATCAATAACTTGTGAGCGCATTCAAATTCAATTCAACCCTAGTTAACACCTCAAGTGCACCATAATACACATAATGCCGGTAGCAATCCGCCAATTTTTATGGTACCGTTATAGAACTGATTATATATTTGTTTTAATGATTGTTTGCGACATCGAGCAATGCAAGCACGACATGGGCCGGGAGTACACTAACGCTTGGTGCACGAAAAAGCGTAACCGGTTATCATTTTTTTCGTCCTTTCAGACTCATCTGGTGCAAAACTACGAGAGCCAAAGCTAGCTCTAACTAAACGAACAAAAATCGAAGCTTATATACAGCTTGCTGATCAGAAGGGCGCGGCAAGACAGAAAATGCTCGAGGTCCAGAACTCAATTACAAAATCCAAGATTATGTAAACCACAGAAGCACCTCGAAGCAAAAAGCGCTCGTTGTTCAGAACACAATTAACTAAGACAAAGAAGTACCATGCATGCGTGAAATGCCTGTATAAATCTGTCAAGTTTGTATGGTACCGTTATGGAACTGACGATATAATTGTTTCATATTTGAGAGTATGTGATCATAGATAACACTGGTCTACAAAAAAAGAAAAAAAAATTGCGGCGTGAACTTTCATAATCGATTTACGCTTACTTTGGGCTGCTGAATCCAATTCTGAGCTCAGATTTTCTCCATCACGTCAGGTTTTTTCGCTACGTTTTTAGCCCATTACACTTACAGGCCAAATTTTGACTTCTGATAGTGGCGGTATGTTGAGCGTATAAAGGCAGCAGCTCAAGCATTCCTACCGAAATCACCTTTGATGAAACATTAAAACCTACACAGGCCTGGAGACAGCCTAAAGATTAAAAGCGCTCTGCTTTTTGTGATAAAACCCCTCTCTTCAGCAAGCATAAACATCGGCAATAAATGAGGTAAACATAGTTCGTAACTTTAAACTGTCAAAGAAATGCATTTGCGCGTGCTGACTTATGACCCAAATATCTGAACAAGGCGCGCTGCACCTACTGCTATGCTTCAAACATTGTGTACGTAGCACCTCTGGTCATCAAAAAGGATGTGCTTGGCTCACCTGTAACCACATGAAAATCAGGGCACCTTTATAGCTGTTTGGGTTTATTCCATCAAAACAAACAGTCTTATAAGTTTCGTGAATGGAAGAATATTCTTGTAGTAGGCTGTATAATAAAGTAGTGAATTTAGAGACCAATGTGTGTGCATTATATGAGAACAAACTCAGTTTGAGTTTTACTGACATTTCTATAAAAAGGTTTCCAATTCGGTGTTGATTAGCGTCTTTCTCGACCAGACTGTGTCATTAAGGTGTGAGCTCAAAACGAATCCTGAAGTGCGTGTTACTCCACAACGGAAATAGATAGGCCATGCATCGATTCCAGTGGGACACTCTGTGACACTCTAAGAGTCCTATGAAAATGTCAAGAATGTGCTGGAAACACTGAAATACAATGATCATGGATGGATGATTTGCGTGGGTTTAAAAATGATGAGCTTTTTTGGGGACAGCAAGGTGGTTGCACCAAATACCCTTGTGTTCTTTGCTGCTGGGATATAGCAGAGCCAAAGATGAGCATTGAAAAAGAGATCAGTGGCCAGCAAGGAGCAGTTTGGCACCTGGAGATAAAAACATCATTCACAAACCGTTAGTTGATGCCAAGAAGATCATCTTGCCGCTAACTTCATAAAAAACTTAGGGTGATGAAATAATATGTTAAGGCTTTTGATCACAAAGGAGATTGCTTTAGGTACATTTGTCAAGCTTTTCCAGGTCATAGTGAAGAAAAGAAAAAGGCTGGAGTTTTTATTGGCACACAAATAAGGCAGTTGCGCAGAGATCCAAACTTTGTAGCATCAATGACAGCTCATGAAGCAAAGTCTTGGAATGCTTTTTTCTTTGGTTGTAAGTAACTTCTTCGGAAACAGAAAGGCAGAAAACCATAAAACCTGGTGAAAAAACTCTTGTCTAGCATGCAAGAGATGCAATTAATGTTCCATGAGCATAAAGCTACATTTTCTGAAAAATCATCTAGAATACTTTCTAGGAAACCTTGGGGAGATCAGTGAAAAACAAGGTGAGCGCTTTCACCAAGATATTAGTGTTATGGAAGAGTGCTACCAGGGCCCATGGGACTGCCATATGATGGCAGATTACTGCTGGAACCTGAAGAGAGAAAGCTCCACCGCAACGCGCTTACGAATATTGCTCAAAAGAAAATTTTCGAGTTCATGATGATTGTGACATTTATTTTATCAAATGCAATGTGCTAGGAATGACGCCCTGTGATGTTTTTTAAAGCACAATAATGTTGGGGTCTTGTTTTGTATTTTTGTGATAAAAGTTGCAACAGACTTGCTGCAAACCAGCCACTGCATATCAAAATAGTTTTCTTAGATTTTTTGTATTATTTTGTAATGAAGATACCTATTATCTCAAAAAGGTGATGTGATGGAAACAAAATAATGCCAGATTTGGATTCAGCGCCCCCAAATTAGGTAAAAACCACCAATAGACAATCTGCCGCAAAAACCGTGTAGACCAGTGCAATTAATTAATTAGTGAGTAAACGTTAAGCAATTGGAGAGTAAAACTGATGTAAAAATGAGCTACGACAATATCTCTCCCTGCTTTGTAGCATGAGTCATTTGATGGATGAAAAAATTCCTCGAATCTTGAGTAAATTTGTTATAATCATACAGTGTTTACCTCTACGACATGGTCCATTGTTACACAGCCGCTCTCTCACTTTCACTCCTCTACATGATGAGGAAGACCCTCGACATTCTCTTGTACTTGTGGCGGTACCATCTCCGCACGACTCCTGGCAAGTACTCCATTTCGACCAATCTCTCCATGCTGCGAATGAAAGATGATTCACTTTATCCTTCCGTACGGTTTTGTCACCATTCTATTTTGAGAAGAAGTAGCCTTGGGAAAGTTAGAGCGACGATGGCAAACAAAGTTTTTGTCCTGTTTCACCTGTTTTCATGTGTGGTTGCATTATTTATGCACTTCATTATTAAAATAGTTGCCAAAAGCATGTAGTATGAAGGAAAAAAGTCACTCTTTGCTGATAGAGAGTATTTTCAACTGGAGCAGATCCAGAAATTTTTAGGGGGAGCTAAAAATAAGAAAAATGCGTATTGTACTGAAGTGTTTACCTAAAATATCAAAGTGCCTCTGTAAATATGTGTAATGTAAAATTTTAAGGAAAGTGTTTGATCCTCTGAGCCCCTTGCATCCACTAATGTGAGAGAAACAAGGCATATTTTCGTTGTTCTCAGAAAATTGGTGGCGATTTGCAAAAAGTGACCAGAACCGGCCGGTTGAGCAGTGGCGAAAAGACATCGCTGTTAGCGCGGGAGGTTCTGGATTCATTCCCGCGCAGGTCGACACAATGTCACTAACGGCTTGCCACCGCTGCGACATTTCGTCGGAGCTGTGTAGCCTCGGCGCTAAGCCGCGGAGATGGGTTACGCCTTAGTCACACGCCTCGGCGTAATACCTTGATTAGCTTATAAATTAGAATAATGAAGATATGATTTGATTTTTTGTGGCTGGAAACTTGAAAATCATTGGCTTAATTTAAAGAAAGCTCTTATCTTTTGCTGTGAGAAAGAGTAAAGCGTTGATTCTTGCAACTTTCCATGACATAAAAAATTACCTTCCCCTCTGATACACCTTCCTAAGTTGCAGGGTTGTGAAAGAGCTAGACCTTCTCTGCAAGTGATGGTTGGTACCACACATACGGTCACCAGTCGCCTGGTACCAGGGCCACAACTGGTACTGCATGGCAAGCTTCGATGTCGGAATACGTTTCCTAAAACATACTGAAGTTGAAACAAAACTTTGAGCGAAAAAATACGCAGCTTTCGCTTAATATACCAAAATACAAATAGTAGAGATAGCTATGCGTAGATGGTTGCAAATTCGTTAATGCCGTATCATAAAATATCCTATTAAATTTGCAGTGTAAGCAAGGGCTTACACCGCTGATGATGGCAACTGAATCTATGTTGTCGAAACGTTCAGCTTTGGGATTTACTGCGGCTGTGTTTTCCTCCTTAAGTTTGACAAATGTTTTGTAAAATTACTGTTTCGCAAAAATTGTGATCAATACTTTGAGCATAACTACCGAGAGTAATTGATTTTAACTATTGAAATAACGACGACACATTTTATCTTACCATTGGAGCCTTGAGCATTAGTTTTATACACTTGCAGAGTATAAAACACAGTCCACAGAAGCAACCAGTACACCTTTGAATTCTGCATTGTAGTGCGTATTCTTCTTTTACTTTTTTAGAAATGATTCGGTGATAAAAACTTTGGATTATATAGGCTCTACTTTTTTTTTGCATGAAAACCACAGCAGAGGTGTGAACAGCTTCAGGCAAATTTGGCTGTTTATTTTTCGCTCCCATATCAGAGTCGCTGTGGGGAAAATGTTGCAAGATTTTCACATGCTAAACGTTTTCCAAAAATCATTGTTCTATGGTTCCTCAAACTTGAATTTTTATGTGATTAGCAAAATTGTGCAAAACATAACTAGGAAGAGCTAGCAAAGAAATACAATCGAAGGGAACCTAGTTGATGAAATGGAGAAAAAATTGCAATGAGAAATATGCAAATATAATCGAAAGAAGCACGGAAACGTGGGGAAAATGTAGAGAGGGAAATACCGGTAAATTGCTTACTTAATGTTTTTTCAAACCAGCGGGTGGCGTAGTGATTAAAGACATCGCTATCGGCGCGGGCAGTCCGGGATTCGGTTCCCGGGCCGGTCAAATTAATCACAGCGTTGCTAACGGCTCGACAACGCTACAATGTTTCTTCGTAGCTGTTTTGCGTAGGTGTTAGGCTGCGGAGATAGACTCCGCCTCTCCTTACACCAGTGCTTCTCAACCGTTTATGATTTGTGGCTCCTTCTAGACACTGTCAACACCAATAGCCTCCTGCTCAGCAATTAAGCGTTTTGTAGGTATTTCATTTTTAGTATCGTCAGCGACATGGCCTAGCAGTACCGCGCACAGATGACAGATCCTACGTGACGGGTTCGATTCACGGCTGGAGCCGATCACATTTGACATGTATACCGGATGGCTGCTGACTCGAAGAGCGCAAGCTAATTTCGCAGTCTCCCTCAATTAGTGTTGAATTCTCAGTTGAATATAAATTGAAAATAACCTCAGTTATTTATTTATTTTATTTTAGTAGCTACTGTCGTCCTCTGGCCTTCGGTGGTTAATTGTAATTAATACACCTTCCGCTTGTGGCCCATGGTTAATGTCCGTGGCCTCCTCAGGCGTACAATAGCCTTTGGTTGATAACCCCTGTCTTACACGCTCTGGCAAACACCGCCAGTATAGCCTAATGAGGATTTGATTTTGAACATTCTTCAATCTGTGGCAGCAGCATGCAGTGCGCAAAAAAAGAAACTTTTCAGTCACCTGACAAATCCCTTTGGCATCATGAGACTTCAAATCACGGGACAATAATAAACGAACCAGGAGATTAACTTTTTTGCTGTACCACTTCAGGGTTGCCAATATAATCAACTTAATTTAACTTTTAAAACAAATAAAGCAAGCAAGTTAAATATTTGGTGCATACCACATGTGCTTGTTTTTAGTTCCTCAAAACTGAGTTTTTATGTGATCTGCAAAACTGCTCAAAACACAATGCTTGGTTTTTCATATGGCGAGTAAAAACATGGGTACCTGTAATCTAAATAAAACTAACATTTTTAGTTGCTGATCAAAGCTCATTGTTGCGTAGAGTGTAAAACTTATCTTTCACAGGATGCTGATATAGGCTAGTTTAGCGATGAGGAAAACATGAAATTTTGATTGATTGGTTGAGACATTTGGCTGTTACTTGAGCCTCAGGGAGTTGTATCTTGTACGCCAGAAACTTACAGCATTAGCAGAGCATTAGCAGAGCATTAGCCAAATCCTAAAAGAAGATCAATGATGGATAAAATTATTTATTACAAATATAAGCAATAACCATGGATAAATTTGAAGATAATTGAAAACTAGGAAGAGCTACCAAAGAAATACAATTGCAGGAGAATCTGATTGATATAATGCAGAAAAAATTGCAATTAGAAATATGTCGAAAGAAGCATGGAAACGTGGAAAAACGCACAGAGAGAAATAAATTGTTTACTGAAGCTTTTCTTCAATCGGTCGGCGTAATGGTTAAAGGCATCGTTATTGCCGCGGGTGGTTTGGGGTTTGATTCCCGGGCCGGTCAATAAGCAAAGCGTTGCCAACGGCTTGAAACCGCTACTACGTTTCTTCGGAGCTGTTTTCCTTCAGTGTTATGCCGCGGAGATAATCCCCCACTACTTACGCGCTCTGGCAAATACCGCGAGTACAGCCTATTGAGAATTTGATTTTGAACTTTCTTCAACTTGTGGCTGCAGCATGCAGTGCGCAAACCGTAGAAGCTTTTCAGTCACCTGACAAATCTATCTGGCATCATCTGACTTCAAAATCACGGGACCCTAATAAACAACAAATCATGTGATAAATCGAGGAATAACTTTCTTGCTGTGTCATTGCAGGGTACCAGTATAATTAACTTTAGTGAACTTTTAAACCAAATAAAACAAGCTTTGAAAGTAAATAGGCCACCTGGAACCAAGTAATGCAAAAATCGTATTTGATCGAGCTTCTACGTCGTTAGTTCGTAAGATAAACACATTAATTGCTATGTCTGTAAAATCCGCGAACTTATCAAGTTGCTTTCAAGAATACGAGATAAAGATCTATTGTACCTAAAGATATATCACGTCTCATTTTTAGCATGTTGCACGCACAGTTACTCAAAGTATAAACATAGTACATACTGTAGTTCAGCCGTATTTACGGCAATTGTTGTTTGTAATTTGCACCTCCAGGTAAGCTAGAAATGAAGGTGTTTACTTGTTTGTGCTCTGTATGTGTTTTTTTTAAATTTCAGGTCGTTTAAGATTAGAATAAATCACGGGGTTATGAATAGAATAAGTTACGAATTGAATAATTTTATAGTTTATGAATAGAATAGAATAAGTTGGAATAAACGGGGTTATTTTTGAATTGGAAGTTTTTGTTTACTATTTAACTCTAAAAATCAGCGATTCACCATTTGCACTAAAATTACAATTCAGGCCGCTTTGCACTACAATTAAAAAACATCCAAATCAAAAAAAACAAATCTTCATTATACCAGCGGTATTACGCCGAAGCGTGTAATGAGTGGCGGGGTCCATTTCCGCGGCTTAGCGCCTGGGCAACACAGCTCCGAAAAAATGTCACAGCGGTGGCGAGTCGTTAGCGACACCGAGTCCAATTTGACCGGTCCGGAAATCGAACCCAAGACCTCCCGCACCGATAGCAACGTCTTGGCGACTGAGGTAACCGGTCGGTTCTGCAAAAATTCTTCTTTAAGCCCGCGGTCTTTCATCCTCTGTTTTTTCATTATCCATCAAGATCAATTTTCGCGTTATCAGCACCTGCGTTTTTGTCCGCATTGGTACGTACACCAAACCTATATGCGTGATTTCAAATTCAAAACCGGTCAAAATGAGCGCAATTTCATCGGTGCTTAGAAAAATGAATGAGCAAATTCTTTTACATAAAAATCCGCCTGAAAATTGAACATATAAAAATGCACAAAAACGTTCAGTAGGGCCTACTGACAAAATTGATTTCTAGTTGATTTTTGATTCATAGTCCGGGCCTGTAGTATTGCACGTTACAGCTAGCCCGCAGCATCAGTAGCAGCGTGTCCATGGCAACTAGTAGAACTTTCAGCAATCGACGCAGCTATGAGTGGAGCAGGAATATGATCATTTCACTAAACGACGAGATCAGCTCGTAAGTTAACTTCATTAACCCGTACTCTGAATGTCGGCAACAGGAAAAGAACATCGTATCTCTTGAATGGACCGCTTTATCTCATTAGTTGCTTATTTCAGTGCATTTTTTCAATAAAACCGTTTTGTTGATGGTTATGTCCCTCCCCTAAAAAAATATGATGTTCTTCCCCCTCCTTTTTTTTCTTCAAAAAGTTTAAGCTCTTGTCAGTTTTCAACCCAACAGCATAATTTATCATGGGATTCCAATCAGAATTGGTGCTCATTTTCCCAGGTATTTTAACTGAAATCATTGACAAGTATTCCGTTTGATATCGTTCTCACTTATTTCCACCGGGTCTAACGCATGTTGGTAACAGAAAAAGTGTACTGGATGCCTATTAGGTCACATTGAAAACAGGTTTTTAAAAGATGGAAGTGTACACTTTGAATGGCGGTAGGCCTACTTTTACTTTTTCGTAGATTGTAAATACACCCTGATTGATTTTTCCATCCTAAAACAATCTGGATAAGTGTACCAAGTTAATGGTGGACAAAATACCTCAATGGATTTGAAAATAATCCTAGAGATCCAATATAAGAGTTAGAATGATCCCTACTCTTTTCATTATTTCGTAATTTACCGTACCTTTTAGCTTTTCCAGTTCTAAATAAGCCTAGACTGTATGCCTCGGACTCGAAGGTGATAAAAACATTTTGCACACGATTCGCAATGAGGTGAAATTATATTTTATATTCACATGAAATGAAAAAAAATCAACAAAAGATACTGTAATATACTTTTCAAAATGAAAGCTCTAGACACCTTCGATTAACCCCACAAGTAGTTCGTCAATCCAAGAGTGATCATTTCGACCATGTCCAAAATTATACGAACACAATAACAAAACTATGTAGGCCTAACAACAAGAAATATTTTGTACATTATCACAAAAAAAAAGATACTGCATAATGCTCCCAAATAATTTTTTACTTCACTTTTGCATGTGCACTGTTAATCTTTGTAGAGAACACGGAAAACATGAATTTCAACACTTTACACACAAGATTGGAATTCAGTTTGGTTAGCTGGGGCAGAAATTATCCCGTTTATTCCTGCTTCATATTCCGAAACTCTGGCAAAGACTATTGGGCCAGCATTGTTGCTACAAGAAGGAAAATTCGTTGCTACTCCAACAACCATCCAATTGCAAGACGTACATCGCTGGCATAGCAACGGAGATCCAATAGTGCCCTGTTAAAAATATAAATTTTCTACATTATTTTGCAACCGGAAATGTTAATGTTTTTTCTCAGCATTTCTCAAAGACGCATAATTTTTCAAATAAATACTTCCCATACCTTTTATTCAAATTTTGCTAAAAATGGACTTTTTCAAGCAAAAGGCTTGAAATGAGAAAATACCAGTGCGGTAGTTTTCAATTCATTGTTACAATTCGAAGAACTTCACAAGCTTGGTACTTTCCATAACACAGTTATTGGTAGTAGCCTCTGAGGGAGTGTTTAGAGTTCATGCGGTTTTCGGTTCTTTCGACTACCACAAGGTGGCTAGCTTCGGATCTTAACCGACTAGGCGTTAAAACAGAGTTATAGGTTAAGGATTAAGGTTAGAGTTCATGGTTTAGGACTGTAATTGGTTGATACTGCACATAGATTTAGAGTTAGTGGTTAATGTTCAGGTTAAGACCAAGGTTAGGCGTCTCAACGGCGAGACGGCCACGCTCGTAGTTTCATGCCGAATAGTCACGCACTCGACTGGGCCAATTGCGATATTTACTTACAAAACAACTGTTGATTCCTCCGACGCTTTGACCAGCGCAAATAAACGCATCATCGCTGGCTGAGCTCAGCAAATTCGGGTAATTGTTTCTGCACACTCCAAGAGGCAAGATTCTTAATCCCACTTCTTGCAGTGAATCTAAATAAAATATCAATTAAAACAAGTCGGTTAGCTCAGTTGATAAGCTCTTCGCTATCAGTGCGGGAGGTCTGTGGTTCGATTCCCGGATCTGTCAAATTGGACACGGCGTTGCCAACGGCTCGCCACCGCTGTGACGTTTCTTCGGAGCTGTGTTGCACAGGCGCTAAGCCGCGGAGATTGGCCCCCACTCGTTACACGCTTCGTCGGCGTTATACAGATACAGCGAGTATAATGAAGACTTGGTTTGGTTCAAATGGAGAACTTTTAGACGTTAGAAAGGCCTCGTGTTTGCCACTCCTCTCGGTCAAAAGTATCGTTTTGTGCCTCAGTTAATCTGGTTTTTCGTGCCATTTGTATGGGTGTAAACGAAAGCATAAGAGATGTATTAGACCAGAGGCTGATACTGCACTGTTGAAGGAGTATTGTTTTTGCTTGCACGTGTGCAAATGTAACTTACTTGTTCCCCATCCAAGTCCGATGCACTGAAGATCAGTTGACACTTCTTCCCCTCGAGGAAGGCAAACTTGACGTACGTAGTTTCCAGTTACATCCAACGTTTGCTGAAACTTGATAATAAATAGGTATTAACAATAAAAAGCTAAGCTGTTTTAACTATTAAATAAAGTCTCTTCAGTGGTGCTTAAAACTTCAAATCCATGAAGTAAATCCATCAACATACAATGCATTCTACCTAGTACCTTTAAAAGTTGCTTCTATATCAAACTCAAGTTTTTGGCCCCAAACAACGATACCCAATGAAAGAAAATATAACCACTAATCCACAACTAAGTTCCCGGTAGCCTAACTAGCCCACGTCACTATAAGCCCCTATGGCAACCCACTAATTTGCAGCTGCAGACGCGTTTCGACCTTATTATGGTCTCATCAGTGCAGCATAGCAACCTCCCACCTTCCTAAAAAAAAAAAAAATAAAAAAAAAATTCTAACCTTCAAAAGAACTACACACTCCTAATCTAAGCCTCTCCTCGTTCTGCTCAAGGTAGAACATTTGAAATAAAACCTTCAAGAAAATAATACAGGCTGGATTATGATGTCACAGATTCACTGTAAACAATCGATAAGAATAGAAAAGTCCGGTAGGTTTAAACATTATTTTCCCGGTAATCTGAGAAGGAATATTTTGTTTAAGGTTTGTAACTATACCAGTTACCAAAACCTACAAAAAACCTCTCTGCCCAACCCGTTCGCCCGTGAAAAAGCGGGGGACAAGGCAGGCACTGTGTCTGCGCATGCAGCCCAGAAAACACAGTGAACGTCAGCGCTTATCGGTGGTTTAAACATCAATATCCCGGTACGTTTGTCGAACTGCATGTACAGTTACAGGATCCAGCAAGATGATACAAAGAAGGATATGTAAGTCAAATAGAATTCATCTTTCCTACACTTCTCCGATAGGCACCCCCAAAGTCAGGCAACAACAAAGCCCAATGTGTCAGGGTAAGAATAGGTCCAACAATTACTGATGTTGCAGTACAGTCAATCTTCATTAAACGAATTGCTGAATTCAGATAGGCATGTGGACCATGACAAGCACTTGCAAAGCCAGCCAACGTCAGAGAGCGCTTACACTATGCTTTCTCTAAAATTCCTCAGATCCTTGTGGACCGTGACAGGCACTTGCATAGCCAGCCATCGTCAGAGGGCGCTTACACAAAGGAACCTTGGAACAATCCATCTAAAGAAGGGATGAATGTAGCCAGGCGATTGTAGTTGAATGGAGCTACTGTCTTCTTGCGGTCCAAGGTTTTACGCTTCGACCTTTTTACAGCAAGAAATAGGCAGTCCTTTAAACGTCTTACCACAGGAGAATAAGATTATTTTGCACCAGACGGGATACGTTTCGACTATTAAATAAAGTCTCTTCAGTGGTGCTTAAAACTTCAAATCCATGAAGTAAATCCATCAACATACAATGCATTCTACCTAGTACCTTTAAAATTAGTGGTTATATTTTCTTTCATTGGGTATCGTTGTTTGGGGCCAAAAACTTGAGTTTGATATAGAAGCAACTTTTAAAGGTACTAGGTAGAATGCATTGTATGTTGATGGATTTACTTCATGGATTTGAAGTTTTAAGCACCACTGAAGAGACTTTATTTAATAGTCGAAACGTATCCCGTCTGGTGCAAAATAATCTTATTCTCCTGTGGTAAGACGTTTAAAGGACTGCCTATTTCTTGCTGTAAAAAGGTCGAAGCGTAAAACCTTGGACCGCAAGAAGACAGTAGCTCCATTCAACTACAATCGCCTGGCTACATTCATCCCTTCTTTAGATGGATTGTTCCAAGGTTCCTTTGTGTAAGCGCCCTCTGACGATGGCTGGCTATGCAAGTGCCTGTCACGGTCCACAAGGATCTGAGGAATTTTAGAGAAAGCATAGTGTAAGCGCCCTCTGACGTTGGCTGGCTTTGCAAGTGCTTGTCATGGTCCACATGCCTATCTGAATTCAGCAATTCGTTTAATGAAGATTGACTGTACTGCAACATCAGTAATTGTTGGACCTATTCTTACCCTGACACATTGGGCTTTGTTGTTGCCTGACTTTGGGGGTGCCTATCGGAGAAGTGTAGGAAAGATGAATTCTATTTGACTTACATATCCTTCTTTGTATCATCTTGCTGGATCCTGTAACTGTACATGCAGTTCGACAAACGTACCGGGATATTGATGTTTAAACCACCGATAAGCGCTGATGTTCACTGTGTTTTCTGGGCTGCATGCGCAGACACAGTGCCTGCCTTGTCCCCCGCTTTTTCACGGGCGAACGGGTTGGGCAGAGAGGTTTTTTGTAGGTTTTGGTAACTGGTATAGTTACAAACCTTAAACAAAATATTCCTTCTCAGATTACCGGGAAAATAATGTTTAAACCTACCGGACTTTTCTATTCTTATCGATTGTTTACAGTGAATCTGTGACATCATAATCCAGCCTGTATTATTTTCTTGAAGGTTTTATTTCAAATGTTCTACCTTGAGCAGAACGAGGAGAGGCTTAGATTAGGAGTGTGTAGTTCTTTTGAAGGTTAGAATTTTTTTTTATTTTTTTTTTTTTTTTAGGAAGGTGGGAGGTTGCTATGCTGCACTGATGAGACCATAATAAGGTCGAAACGCGTCTGCAGCTGCAAATTAGTGGGTTGCCATAGGGGCTTATAGTGACGTGGGCTAGTTAGGCTACCGGGAACTTAGTTGTGGATTAGTGGTTATATTTTCTTTCATTGGGTATCGTTGTTTGGGGCCAAAAACTTGAGTTTGATATAGAAGCAACTTTTAAAGGTACTAGGTAGAATGCATTGTATGTTGATGGATTTACTTCATGGATTTGAAGTTTTAAGCACCACTGAAGAGACTTTATTTAATAGTCGAAACGTATCCCGTCTGGTGCAAAATAATCTTAAGCTGTTTTAGTTTAACTTGTTGTGAACATCATTCATTTTAGGATTTCTCACGTGACTAGAGCTTTACATTGCTGTAAGCTGAAGATAACGCATCCTTTCTTCAAGAATTAGAGCTAACCGGGCATGACTTAGCACGGGAGTTTTGAATTCCAAACCCACTAAGTTGTTTACCAAGGTCTTGAGCTCAGAAAATATAGGCTATCCCTTAATCTTTCCTTAGTGCTTTAGCTGGAATTAGGTTGAAACCACTTAATCTATTCAAAATCGTTGGAACTGCTGTTTATAAAGGCCAAGCAAGTGCAGAACTAGAGTAAAATCGATCGTAAGCTTACCCGCAAAACTGCAATGTCACGGTTGATGAGGGAAGAGCCAGGAACATTGTCGAACACTTGTTGGATTGATGATCCTTGCTCATTCAAAGTAATTACATTCGGCGAATTTCCCCCAAACACGGCATACATCAACGTGGTACTGATTCCCCTAAAAAAACATTTTAGGTCGTTCTATGAAGTTTTGTGCAAGCCTAGAAGGTTATAAACATTTGAACAAACGACTCCAACAAAATAGAAAGAGGTCATGGTGCTTATATTCAAAGTCATGAACTTTTAGATTTAAGGAAACATCACAGTGGTCCTTCAATCTTTTTACACCCTAGTAAAACTATGGACTTGTTAGTATGAGTAACACCTACTGCTTGTTGAAAGTAGTAGCATAGTTTCTAAGTAGCTAAAAACCCATCTTCTGTCGTGATACTGTAGTGCATCAAACACAAAGGAATTTACCTGACACACGAAGCAGCTGTCAAGGCATATGAACGTGAAATAAGTGTAACGGGGCATGTGGTAGCATTGATATAAACGTAACCCTGTAAAAGAAAAGCCTAGGTTGAAAAGATTTTCTCTTGAAACTTAAACTTTGAAATCGATTGTATGTTTGGCGACACTGTAGTTAAACTCTGTAAGTTTGGTTGATTTTTTTACGTTTGAAGGTGCAGCTCAAGCAGTAAAAACAGGGCGTCGAACCGAACCGGAACGTAAACCGTAAACGCGTATTAACCGCTTCCTTTCATTGAACCCGAACCGAACCTTAACCGAATTTGAACCGTTAAAATAATTTTTGTCTGACCTAAACCCAGACCAGAGTGCCTTTCAGGACTGCGCTATCAGTCCTCCAACACTAAGTGATTTGTTTCTGATGGTTTTGTTTGATATATTTTGGCGCGTTTGTGTTGCAGTGCTACGTCATAATGGCACGCTAAAAGTTGTTGTTGGAGAGCGAGGGCAGCACTGCTGCAGCTAGCAAAGGTGATGCATGCAATTACTGCTTCATTACTTTGTAAAACCGATTGATCTAAGAGTAATTGCGCAGATGGAAATGATTTAATCAAAGATATAGGCTATTGCGTGATTTAGACCAGAATCAGATTTTATACACGGTGGAAAAGAGTCGAGTAATTCTGAAATTAATCTGAAGTTATTTCTGCCGTAGAGGACATCCTTTACGAGCTGCAGCAGCGTCTTTAAAAAGTGCAATCAGCCTGAATACATTAGGTAGTTTTAAAAAAAATGCGCCTGTAGCTGTGCACCAGAACATGAGTCGAATTGACGGTTTCAAATTCTTGAACCCGAACCGAATTCGAACCTGCAAATTTTTGCTTCTTCGAACCTGAACCGAACCTGAACCCAATAATTCAAAGTATTTTTAATTTTACCGGAACTAAACCTGCAAAATCAAATGACGTAAAACCTCAACCGGAGGTAAACCGCTAAAAATAAATTTTCCGGAACCTGAACCTTAACTGGAGCGACATTTCAAGCGGTTCGATGCCCTGGTTAAAAAGCTGAGCGATATATTGGAATATTGTATTTTTTTGTATTTACAGTACCGTAATTGCATATTTATCCTCCAATCACGAGAAAGCGATTACGCGCTACAAGTTCGCTTAGCAGTTGCCGGCCATTTGTCTACCACACCACTATGGAGGAATCCGCTAAGTGCCTTTCCCAACGGCACAAGTAGATTTGCTGGCTTGTTCTTCTACTGCATATAAGCTTTTATATGCTCAAAGCTGGCTTCAACTTACCAACCATGGCCATCGCCTGATATCTGAAGCAGACATGGAAGGTGCAAGTGTAGCAGTACGGCCGCAAGCTTCTCTGGTATTGAATAACTGGTTGCAACAGTCGTATGACCGATTCCCATATCGGTAAGCATTTGGAAAAGTACAAGTTTCTAAATAAATTAAAATTGCTCGTTATTTGTAATCTCTATGCTGCATTACAATAAGAGTAACCAAACTATGCTGCGTTTTTGTTAAACCGTTTTGGTCTATTTTTGTATGTTTGTTTCGAATAATATTTACTGACTCTTTCACTATTGCAAAAACTTATAACAAAACCAAGAGCGAATAGAGTATGTTGAGTTGTGAAGTATCGAAACTACTGTACGCGTAGAAAACACAATTTACATGTCAGTCTATTTCGCCAAAGCAGGTATCAAAGAGTTGCACTTATTCGTATGAAATAGGCTATGTGAAATCACTGGTGAAATAAAGTGAAATATTAGGTTGTCTTTCTGCACTTACTAAACAGCAAAACGTAGCAGCGAGACTTTTATTGTGATTTGACTGCATTTCATTTTACCATGTCAATGGTAGGTTGCCTATCTTCACACGATTTTGACACTGAGCACTCAGTGGAATAGCCATTGATGTCATTTTTGCACGCTTTGGTTGGACTCTATACCTAGTATCGATTTCAGTCTGTAGAACGATAATACTTACGTCTTAGACATTCAGCTTCCATGCAGTCTTGATATTCAGCATTACAAGTTGCACACAACCGACGTGACTGAAATCCAGGACCACACGTGCGTGAACAAGTACTCCAAACTGAACTAACTACAACCTCAAATCCATTTGTTCCGTCAGAACTGTCTGTGGTAGTAGCTGGACTTTCCGTTGGTTCTAAAAACAGAATAAAAATGTTAGGCCACGATTTATATGCCATGGTTATTGATGCAGGAGGTCTTGGCCCTGAGGTTCTATACCCGGTCCGGTCAAATCGGCCACAGTGTCACCAACGGCTACCCACTGTTGCGACGTTTCTTCGGAGCTGTGTAGCCCAGGTGCTAAACGGGCCCCGCTGCTCGTTACACGCTTCGGCGCGATAGCGCGAGTATATACTGAAAATATTTGCTAGCCTGATTGAAGCCACAATCCAACGATTTTATCTCACTATCATGCCTTGCAATCAAACTATTTATGAGATAAAAAACAAAAAAAAATTTATTGAAGAAACATGTTGTGCTCCCTCAGATTAATCATATTAAATCAGTGGTACTGGTACCGCTATGTAAGTTTGTTGAAATAGATAACAATATGAGTGCGAAAGTTGAATATTCAAATTAATTTTAAACATCTGAATTGATTAGGGATATGAAACAAAAAAAACATAAAAGTGCTCACTATACGTCACTTGAAAATGATTTTACCATTCCTGAATCTGGATCCAATTATCAGCAAAACTTGACAGGCTTTATATCCCTCTAAGATCCATCCAGTTGAAAGTTGTAGGACGTGGCGAATAAGCAGAATAAGGACTGCTCTCGCTATGCTCAAAACCAGGGTATATTTAGATGCATTCATTTTTATAGCGTCTTGGCCCAATAGCTGACAGCAATTCGCACGAGGATCTTATTGGCGAAGGTGTGTTAAAAGCAAAATCAGCAGACATTGTTCGTATGTTGTCAAAGTCGCTTTTGCTTAGTTATGAAAGAACACACCAGTAAAAGGAGGAACGTGGATATTGTACAGTAGGTCTTAGTCTTTATGTACCTTTCGAAGTTACCAAAACTCTAGTTCATCTTACCAGAACTATCTCCACAAAGTCTTTCCTGAAGACTTATGCCATAGCACGGACGGAACCACACAAATCGGCATCTTCGAAATCTCCTCATGAAAGGCTGCGAACCAGGTATGCTGCCTTGGATGCAGGAACCCCAGTTGTTCCAGGCCAACCATGGCTCTGTAAAAACAACAGCAGTAATAAAGATTTGGGTCGACTCAACACCAACAAAATAGTGAAATTCTATCTAGAGGTCACACAGTGTCGCCAGCGGCACGCCTTTTATTGCGATGTTTTCTCGTCGGAGATGTGTTGCTCTTGAGCTACGCCTCGTAGATGGGCCCTGCTATAATCGCTATACCCGCTTCGGCGTAATACTGCTGGTATATTGAAGATTTGATTTGAAGAGAAAGTGAAAGTTTGTTTTTGCTTGATTGTCTACTAACAACAAAACATTACTTCATTTTACCTGGTATATTCTCTCTAAAACACGATCCCAGACTGCAAGATTGAGTTTCTGTGTTTCTACCAAAGCAAGTTCTTGTGGGAGGAAAACATCTTCTGAAGCGCTGCCGCATCCCGCTGCCGCAACTCTGGCTGCATTGTCCTGGAGTACCCCAAAGTCCCCATGTTCCTGTACAAAAACAAACACGCAAGGTAAATTATCCATAGACCACATCAATAAACGCCATTTACAGCGAAACAGTATCGTTGCGAAAAATTTCGCATAAAAAAAAAATTAGAGACCGCACAATTATAAGGACAGGATGTTGTTAAGAACTCGCTTTAGGTTTCCGTCTAGCGTCTGTCCTTTTGATGTCGCAGATTTAAGGAGCTCCTGGGTCTTATCTCTTTTGCTGATATAACCAATCCTAAGTAAAATAGAACTAAAATCTGTATTCGTCAAACTCAAGACAATCAGAAGAGCGAAAATTAATCGAAGTTGATCCAGAGTAATCTTCTCTAGCGACCAAAGCTTTTTAAAACAAATGAAATATTACGGTAACCAAAAATGCTGCTTGCTCTCCTACGATACAAGTTGGTCTCAAATCTCAAAACCACAGCGAGCAAACCTTCACTTTCATAGGATTGTTACAGCCTACACAGTAGGGTGGAGTGAAAACAGCGAAGAAAAAATTTTTTTCTTGGCTTCACAAACAATAGTGATAAAAAGTTGTTACGCTGCAATACTTTCAAAATGATGTAAAATTTAATAAAATATTTTAATGATTTCAGGTGCCCCCGGTGCTCTAAATATTGCTTTTTTTCGATTTTTTTTCAATTTTTGCCACAATTTGAATTTTAATGTAATGCAACGTTTTAAAGCAATGCATACAAGCAATAGCAGAGAAAAGTTACTTTAAGTACATTATTTCAACATATTAAAAAAATTTTGCAAAATCTCCAAACTTTTGAGGTGCCCCGAAATCTCCAAAAATTGCCATTTTTTTTTAATTTTTGCGTTTTGCTGGGTTTCACTACGATATAAAGGTATCATATTTTTTCCAAAAACATAGCGATAACAAGTTACTTTTTCATGGTATAAACTCCAATCTATACAACGCTTAACATGAAATTTTAGTTTTTAACTTCTCCAGCGAAAAAGATGTAAAATACAATGCCAATATATAATGCCAATTAACACTCATTAGAAATAATGCCAAAAAATAAAAAGCTCGGCAGATACAGTATGTGATGCAAATGACACACACTTAGCAAATGTTCTGAAGTTTTCGGTTTGTGGTTAAAGAACGTAATCACGTTTGGTGTTGAAGAATGGCACGGTACCACGCGATGCCATTTGCACTTTAATGTATCCATCCCGACGTTCTGCACCACATACTGCAGTTGAAGCTTCAGTAACCATTTTTACACAGCGTTCAACGGCTTGGGTGTGACAAGGAAGACGAGGAAAAGTGATTGATGGGGTTTCCTTTTCATTAATATACTTCATCAGGTCATTTTCAGAAATTTCAGAAGTAACCGGTGGCTCACTAATTGCTTCATTGGATTGCCAGTCGATAAGGTCAATATAATCATCGGCTGATAAATTTAGAGTTGGCACTTTGAATGTCCGTATTGATGTACGTTTGTATCTTCTAGCTTTTAAAATTCGGCGAAGACCAAGCTCTCGTATACGTGGTCTTTCATCCGTAATCATAGACAACAGCAAATTTTCTACATGGCCAAAATATCCGTTGCGTTGAATGACTGAATTAAGCACACTGCAAAGATTTTCCGGCAGATATCGTGATTTTTGGATGGTTTGGAAAAGATGACGAGCTCCGTTTTCGCAAGAAGGCTTGCATTTGATGTTAAACCACATTGGCGCATACACTCGAATCACAAATTTTGTTAACGTTGTTAACTCATGTGAAGGTTTTTCACTTCCAATGTACAATCGCAATATTCGGTTACCCGTAGTCAACCATCTAGAGTGATTTAAAGCACCTGGATTGCGCAAAGAGAGGTCTTGGGGACACAGACCATTGATAACTGCACTGCAGATTTCATGCAAATACTTTTGATCTGTGCTTAAGTCTTGAACATCAACCATTGGAAGCTCACCATCAATTTTTTCGTAATGACAAACTGGTAGTGTATGACAAGTAGCCAGTGATTTTCCGATTGGACCAGAAAATGCTTGAGGTCCCAATGTAGCTCCATCAACATGAAGGAAAAGATGACGCAAAAGAAGTTCATTTGTATGCAGCTGACATACAAGCCACTGCAGAGGTCTTTCCAAAGTTGTTTCCAGTATACGAATCACTCCTTTCTTCACTCCAGTGTTAACTGCAGTTCCATCACATCCTATTGCTTGAATTTTCTCAAGATCTATTGATTTTGATTTTAGAGCGTCAAGAATTTCTTTTGCTATGCTTTTACTTGTGCCGTTGTTTGGAGAAACGTGCGTAAAATAAGAAGAGCCTGGTTCAAATACAATTGAAATATGTTCTTCCGAGATAATTTTTCGGTGCTGCTTGCCATCTGCCATCTTTTCTTGAACCATGGTTCGATCTTTTCTACCATCAAAGTATAACCCAGGAAATGTAGTAGGCCTACTATTGCCATTAGTTAAACGTTTACGCTTTTTTTGACGTTCTCTTCTTACTTTGCTTCGATCAATAACTTGACTCTTATTGCCTTGACTGACAATTCCCATGTCTTGCAACACAGCAGTCGCAAGAGAAGATGCAGCTCGATCGGACAGGCCATGTCTGTCACATGCCGTAGCTACTGTCGGTAACGATAATCGCATTTGTTTGTTTGCCTTGGGAGTTTTGGTCTCTTTTTTCCATTCATCGACACCGTGACTTATATCCACATCTGAATCTGAGCTGCTCTCGATCTCAAATCCACTATGGAGAGATTCTACAGATCTTGAAGTAGAAGAAAACTGGCGCTTCTGAGATTTATTCCTTTTTTGTCGTTTTTGCAAAACCGCGGTTTCCGCTTGATCCACTTTTCCTATGATCATTTTTCGGCTACTTCTTTGGTCATTTAAAAATTCTATTTCTTTTGGTGGGACTTTCCTCCTTTTAGGGCAGTGACAAGCATTTCCTTTGCACTTGCAGGTGCAAATATCAAACAATTTATTGGCTTCTTGCTTGAATACCGCTAACTTGATTTTGTAATTTGTATTGTCCTTGCGTGTTCGATAGGATTTCAAAATATTTCTGTATTTTTGGTGGTAATTTTTTAGCATTGTCCGAACTCGATCCCGGGACACAGTGGGTAGAGATGCATCTCGCCATAATAACTCAATATGTGACGTAACTTTCGAAGAGATTTCAAAATGTGAAGGGTCTTTACCATTTAGTTCTTCTTTCATTTGGAGTTTAACCAAATTGTAAAATTTCATAGTATTTTCGTAAGTTGGCAACATATTGACAGGTAACTCACACGGAGAACCAAAAATGACGCATGATACAGTGCTTCTTGTAGCTGCCATATTTTTTATCTTTACCACAAACTTTAACACATTATTGACGAAATGCTCTGTTTCTGTTAAGATAATTTCAAAGATATTCTTAATCCTTTCGATTTAAAAAACAATGAGAATATTCTTAATCCTTCCGACAAAACCTACGCTGATTTTCTGCTGGCTTCAAAGAATCAAAACTAACAACTATCGCATATACTTACACTACAATTATTGTACTCATTGACTAATGAAAAGGTACTCCCACACTAACCGCAAACGTTACAGAGCTGAAAGTTTTAGAAGTCAAATTTAATTCAATTTAGATCAACACTTTCAGCTCTGCACCGGTTGCAGTTATGACGTCACAGAAGAGTGAAAGATAGGAGCATTCGATCGAGTGGTCAGTGACATGTAGTAAATAAGCCTTCTTGTGAATTTTCAAATCGGCCGGGGCACCTTAAAACCTTTTACAATCCCAACTAAATTTTGCATGGCGTGTGTTTTAGTCAACCCACAACTTTTGCGCGCTGTTGTGAGAAAATTTAAAAGAAAAAATTTTTTCGCTCCACCCTAGTACACAGTCATGCTGTGAGTCTGAACGTTGTGAACCTATTCACTGGCAAGCAGCCATCATGCAATAAACATTTGTGTGACGTAACAATGAAATCTTGCAGTCGTAATAACTTTCCCATGAAAAGTCTGGTAAGCTTGATATACATGAGTCTTGCGACTATAAAAAGATGTAATGGCTTGTTCTAAGGAAAATTACTTACTGAAACATAAATGCAAGTTAAATCAATACTGTGAAAGCTCGCGGGCCTCAAAAATCATATCCGCGGGCCTTGGATCACACTGATATATGTTGTATAGGATACAGGTTGACCGTGAGTAGCCTAACCCAAAAAAGCTCGTTTTACAATCTTTCGATGCGTTTTCAGAGACTTCATCTCTTTTTTTACTGCACCCTTTTTTCGTATTTAATGTGGAAACACAGCAACCCGAATTTTAGTTGGAACTCTGCGAGCTGCAATGCGACCAATTCATGCTCTAAAGGAAAAACGAAATCCAATAGTGCTTCTGGAAATTAGTCAGCAAAGATAGATTATTAGATTTCCTAAACTGAAAGATTTCGCGTGAAAGATGCACCAAATGTTTGGAAGCACATATGTTTGTGAGAGTACATTTACTACTATGAAGCAAATCAAGTCTAACACACAAACCCAATGGTAAACGAAACTGGAAAATCGTTTCAGACTTGCTACCACAAATGCTGGAATTGATGTAAAAACGATAGTATCTGATAAGCCTCGACCACAGACATCTCGATCTCACGGATAGAGATTTGCAATAATTTGATATTTAGTTTTACTATTGTGTAATATTTCAATTAGGCACTAGCTTTCATTCGCTGTTTTTGCTTGATCGGCTAAATCTTGTGAATGTGTTGTTTTCAAGATCATTTTCTTCGAAGTGGCCCTCAAGCTGCCACGTTTATGAGAAGTGGCCCGTATGTCAAAAATAGCTGGAGCACACTGACGTGAATTACCCAGAAACAGTGAGTGGGATATCAAGCACCAAACGAAGCGAAAAACAAAGATTGTGCTGTAACAGATGTTGATGTAATAAAGTTTGCAAGTTTTATATTTATTTTTTTTAAACGATAAATTCGTAAAATCTTAGAGCATTGCTACACGCGTGTTATCTTTAAGACTAGCAGAATGTTTGGGAGGAAGGTTATTGTGCTCGCCGTCAAAGACCTTTTTTCAGATGTTTTTGGTAGCAGCATAAGGCTGTAAAAGACTTTAAAAGAAATATAAGTTGGAAAATAAATTTAGGTTTGTGCCAAAGTACATTTGTAGGTTGTATAAAAATGTTCGAAATATACTTACCGCAAGGACATATTCTTGGACAAATTCCACAAGTTCTTGGGCAGAATTCGGAAACATCTGGATTAAAGCATTGTGAAGACCCAATTGCATTGCAAAAAGCTCTATCACTGTCTTGACAGTTGGGATCATTGTCTGGACAAAAGCATCTAAAAATAACAAAAAGGGTTTATTTGTGGATTCTTTACTCAAACTGAAGAATTTAACAGACCAAAAATTGAGAGATAAGTAAATAACTGAGGGTAATTGTCAACTTATTGAATTGAAAACTCAATGTAAATTGACCGCGAAATGAGCTTATACAATGCACTTTTAGATTCAGCTAACACTCGTGTCAAATACGGTCGGCTCCAGCCGTTTAATCGAATCAATCACAAAGAATTTGTATTCTGTAGCCTGGACGCGGTGCCGCTAAGCCGTGTCGTAGAAGTGATTTAACTCAAAATCAGTGGAAACACTTTGGTCCTCTGTGCTTTACAAAATCTACTTTTTTCCAAGTTGCCGTTTTGTAATAGAACCAATGAATACATGGACTGGCAAGGGCAGAGCTATCAGATCTGTGACCAGTGGTGTAAAGTAACGTAATACCTTTACTTGAGTAGTATTACTGAGTAGGTTTTTTCGGTAGAGAGTGCTTTTTTGAGTAGTTTTTTTTGGGCTACTTTTACGTTTATAAAGTAACTCTACTTGGGTAGTTCTTATTTTAAAAAACTACAAAGTAGTTTTTGAATTATTAGTCTTGCTTGAAATTCCTCGTTGCACTGAAAATCTTGCGTGGCTGAGTTGCGTCGCGTGCAATGTAATTAATTAGGCCTACTGCGTGCAATGTCATTAATTAGGTCTGTAATGAGGCCTACTGCATGATCGTAACCGCTTGACCGTAGGGATGTCCATTTCAGAATAATTAAGTATTCTAGAATAATTCCGAATCATTTTTTTTCCAATCCAGAATTTTGATTCCTTAACCGAATCCTAAATTTATAAAATGGTCATTAGTACTGTTTCGATATCATTTTAGCACGCAACCGCTCGACTACTGCAAAACAAAAAAAAAACAACCATTTGTTTTATTTTTAATGAATTTATAGCCAGCACAAGGATTACAGCACTACAAGTTTGAAGCATATATACACTCAGCGGCGTAGCCACGAAGCTAACAGCGGCCATGCCCCTCTTAATTTTTGGAAACAAATGAAAAAATACGGCTCTAGTATAATATACAAGCGGTGCATACTACACTCTTGGCCTCTCAAATTTTTTACGGCCTCCGACAAACAACGCATGTTCACACACACACGAGGCCGAGCGCGCACTTGCGTTTATGCGCAATGTCTGAAACGATTTATCACGCGCAATTTTTCTTCCCAATTAAACCGAGTCTTAAAAACGAAACCGGTTCAAAATAGGAACCGGTTCCGCAGGATTCGATATTCTGAAATGGACATCTCTACATGACCGCAAGTTACAGAAAATGCTTAATATGTTCACAATAATATATTCATTCCATAAACCTGTAGGCCTAGCTGACTATCGTATTTCTCTTTCAACCTTAATTATAGAAAAAAGCAAATTGCAAAGCTAAAATTGAAGTGTAAACAAGAATAAGCAGGTTTCCGCTTCTAAGTTAATGATTAATTATTTATTCATATGTTTATTGTTCATTTTTCTTTGCGATTGAGGCGCCATAACGAGCTCGCTTAGGAGTTTCGAGCCATCTGTCTGCCACTCCGAGATGGGAAAATCTCGCTTTATAGCGTGGTTCTGAACGGCACAACAAATGAACTTGCCAAACGGCACAACATTGAACGTTCTTCACGCTGCCGCCTTTGATGCTAAGCGTCATGCAGGGAAGCTATAAATACCAGCTTTTAAGTCATTAGTTTAACCCTTTTTTGAATCAAACCCCGAGTCTACCGTTCCAGAAGCAGACGCTCTTGTCCATTCGGCCATCTGAGCGGTGATAATTTCTTTTAGTTAACCATTTTGCCTTCTTCAAAGCAAGTCATTATCGGCAAGTGTGCAGTTGACACTTTAACGATTGAGAACGCTGCCTATACTTTCACTTGAGTAGTTTTTAAATGATTTTCATTCATTCATTTATTGACGTACCAGTGTCAAGTCAGTAAGAAATTTCAACAATGCCAAAAAAAATGAATATAGCGTAAAAGTTGATACAAAGGCAAGCTAGGAGACCATAAAAGAGCAAAAGCTCACCGAGTCATGGCCACCCATTGCTATTCAATCGCATTTGTCTCACTCTCGTAAATTAAAATATAACAAAACAAAACGAACGGCAACGAAAACCTAAGCTTACTAACAGATGACTACTTTTTTACTTTTACTTAAGTGCTTTTTGTAGTCAATACTTTCTACTTAACAAAATTATGCAAAGCACAAATGAGACCCATAAAGACCCATAAGGTCGAAAAATTGCGCTTTGTCGTGCATTATTTTGTGTTACTGTTTGCTGGTATTTTGCACTGGTTGTGCTGAGTAAGTTTATGCATCAAATGTTTGGGTTTCTTACACCCTCGCCTGGGGAAGAGTGATTCTGCCCCCTTTTGGTTAATACGGGTTAGGTAAAGAAAATAAAGTAGGACATGCATAAGTCACATTCACAACTAAGATATTCCTATGATGCTGTGATAGCCTATTAGGGTTGCGTATGTTAAAAAGTTCTTGAAATTTCGTATTTTCTACTTAACTTCGAGTAGTTTTGCCGTCAGTAACAATACTTTTACTTAAATACAGTTTCAAAATACTTTTTACACCACTGTCTGTGACTATCATTTTTTGAAACTCGGCGTCACCAAGAAGTACCAGGAATACTTTTTAAACGTAAGTTATAACAAAGTCAGACAATAATTTCTTACACTGGGCAAGCTTCCTCCCTGCAAGAGCGTGTTTCACTCGCTTCACCTATACACAAGAAACTAAGTGAAGTGGGTGCAGGGCATGTCCTGGTTCTAGTGGTATTTCCTCCCCCACAAGTTGTAGAACAGGTTGACCAAGAAGACCAACTTGACCCTAAAAGATAGGGATGTTAACTCCCGATTAGTTCATTTGCTGAGACATTGCTGTCGGTGCGGGAAGTCTGGGGTTCGAATCCCGGGTTGGTCAAAATGGACACAGTGTCGCCACCGCTCTGACATTTCTTGATTCGGCGCTGTGTTGTCCAGGCGATAAGCTGCGGAGATGGACCCCGTTCCTCGTTAAGCACGCTTCGGTGAATTACGCGAGTGTAATGAAGATGTGATTTGAAGAAATAAATGCATTTTTTTGTATTTAGTCGCGTATTTATCCTCCTATCACGAGAAAGCGATCAAAGCGCTGTACGAGCTTGCTTAGGAGTTACCAGCCATCTGTCTACCACACCAAGATGGGGGAATCCCGCAAGGTGTCTCTCCCAAAAGCACAACAAGTAAACTTGCCAGCTTGTTTTCCGCTTTATTCCTTTCATGCTGAGCGTTAAGCAGAAAAGCTGTGAATACCAACTTTACAGTCATTGGTTTGACCCAACTCGGAATCAAACCCGAGTCTACAGCTCCAGAGGCAGACGCGCTTACACTCGGCCATCTGAGCTGTAAAATTCTTGTCAGTTAAATCATGTTGGAGGTTGAACTACTCACAAAAAAGTTTCGGAAAACAAGATAATGGGCAAAAAGTTAGCAATATCTTCATGCTACCACAGTAGACAGAGCCGGATTAAGCAATGGGCAAACTGAGCAGTTGCCCCGGGCCCCGCACTTTGGAGGGCCCCGCGTTTTTGCTAATTTTTAGCGCTGTTGAAAATTGAATTGAAATAAATTTACAGCCTTATGACCTACATTACCAGCAAATTTGACCTGAGAAATCAAAATATTTACTGTACCGGTACAGTAATTACTTGTACGAAAAAAATTTAGAACTGGATGACTTCCCAAGACAAAGTGACTGCAGGATGTCACAGCCAGGGTTGGGAATCGATACCCAAAAAGGTAAAGAAATAATCAATATTCGATAGTTCACCTAAAAGTAAAGAAATAATCGATTTCGACGGTAGTTTAAAAAAGTAAAGAATAAAGAATATTGTAATCGATATCCGATATTACACAAAGCATTTAGCGGTGTACGCCAAGCATTTTTTGTGATGTCCTCACATTCATGCGGTAACCTACGGACAAACGACGGACATAGCATACGACATTATTGATGCGAAGCAACGATGCTATTAAAAATCTTTTTTGTTTTTTTTTTTTGGCACAAAAAAATTTATCAGCAAAAACGAGGCAATGGCATGTCAACAATTATTTTAAATTAAATTAAGTGAGATAAAGCAGCCTACTAGCCTGGACAAAAAGAATCGAATATGGAATATCAAATTGCGCCGAAAAAAAAGTGAAGACAAGGCATATTCGATACTCATTCAAAAAAGTAAAGTCTCCAATGCATTCGATAAACAAAAAGTAAAGAATATCGCAATCGAATATCGATTACAATCGATTTTTCCCAACCCTGGTCACAGCAGTACAGATTGGTATAATAGCGCTTAAATTAATGGCTGTGAATGACCCTCCAAGTTTAAAAAATCTTAGGACTTCTAGCCTAGCCTACATCTAGCAGAGTGCAGGCTGCAGACTAATCTACAAATTTGTGATTTCATTTCAAAAATGTTAAATTAATGTATAAGCTATTTCACTGAAAGCTGTATCCAGAGTCGCTGGAAACTTAATTAGCAATATGCGATAAAGTAGCTTATGATATTAGAAAATTAGACTGATAACTTGAAAGGATTCGAGGTGTCAAATCTTCACACTTTGCCCAAAATTAGCGAAATTTTGAAATTGCAGAAACTTGAATACTACTTTAGCGAAAAGCTACTTAAAGTTTATTTGAAGAGATTAAGATATGTGAGTTTCCGTGACCTCTGCTCAGAGTGTTTGATATTTGAGAGCGCTAATGACTGAAAGAATTTGTGACTAAGGCCGCAAATATGAAAGTGGAAGTTAAAAACGTAGAAAAAGAGGAAAGAGAGTCAAAATCAAAAGAAGTTAAAAGCAAGTGTAAGAAAATAAGTCATTTCTTTCCTAATGTAAACAAGCAGTTAGCTGATCCTACATCCATTCAATCTTTGAGCAATGATAATCAAGCCGTGGAAGCTATAAATCTTGAGTACAGCAGAGCAATTTACCTCAGGTTTTTTTTTTGTCGCACTCTCCATGTTGTTTATTATGTTTTCTGTGTTCAGAGGCGTAGCGATAAATTTCAAAAGGGGGGAGGACCAAAATTTCCAAAATTTTTTTAAGCGTAATATTTTCGGCAGAACATATTTGAAGCTGATTGAAAAACAAGAAAAGCTCTAAAGGGGTCCGGGGACATGCTACCCCGGAAAATTTTTGAAAATTTTCATGCTGTTATGGCTATTTTAGTGCTTTTTGAATGATTTTCAGGAAAATTTTGCTTAAATTGTTTGACCCTAATTCTGAGTGCTTTGCCAATTATTGTGCATTTTGTTTGCACATTTTCGATTACGCGTGCTTAAGGCGTAAGACTTATTGCTATCGAAGAGGTACAAAATTATGGAAAAATTGTATACATCAAAAACATTTTTGAAAATGGCAGGTGGGAGGCTGCATATTCCTCATCTTAACCCCTGGATCCTCCCCTGACCATAAGCTACAGAAACCATCACACCAGTGTGGCATGTTTCATCTCTTGGCACCATTAGGTTTGTTCTTTTTTTGCGCAATGGGCCCCACCCTAAATACCCTCCTGTCTGTGTTGTCTTTATTTGCCCTTTCAATGCAACTGTACGAAAATTTTATTTCATGCTCGTCCTTGTAAGCAAAACATTTTACTCTTTTTAATAAATCAAAACAATATATTAGACTCAACCTCTTTGATCTAAATTAATAATAATAAAAATAAGAATTTGTTGTCAACGTTAACATTTTTTGAGCGCCACCCAAACCTGAGTTTGATAAATTCTACAAAATTTCCGGTTGATTGAGATGTCAATGATATTTAATGTCAAATCTTCATTACGCTCGTATTGACCGACACGGGATTTGAACCCAAGACCTCCCGCACCAACAGCAATGTCTTAACAACGAAGCATACTGGCCGGTGCAAAAAAATATAAGGTGTTTTTGCCTTTCATAATTTAGGGGCCCCGCATTCTTATCTGCTCCGGGCCCCGCCATCTCTTAATCCGCTCTTGGCAGTAATTATTGAAAAATACGTTTTGAAAATACAATTTTCGTAAATGTTTGGTGCCTTTATTTCAATCAACTTATTACTGTTGTTTTTGCAAGTGCACTTGTTGGTAATTCAAAAAAAAAGCAACGGTTATTTACCAAGCGACTGACTCAAATGACCATGAAGTCTTTCGCCGTTTCTGACCTGCGCTCTTTAATTCAGCGTTTTGGTAGAATAAACTTGATTTGACAAGTAAAATTTGAAAGATATAAATATTCGTCCGTATTAACATTTACAAGCTTCATCCATTTATTTAAATCACTTTGCATACTCACAGGAACAAATTATGAGTGTGGCATCAGGACAGTCCACCACTCTTTCAGAACTCCCAGGACAGCCAGGTCCATTGATACACGTTCTTGTTTCCCGAGCACGAAATTGAGAACAGGAGCATACATCCGATCTTACCCACGAGCTCCAAACTTGAAATGCGCAATAAGCATAAATAACCAAGTCGTAAAAATTGAGTTTTATATTCTGGAGTTATTAAAATTGAGTCTCAAGCTGAATCCCATTACGGCATTATAAAGTCAATTTAAGTAGTTGATGCAATTTCGAGCAAGTCTCTTTGCATAAGATTGCATTTCTAGTCGCAATCGATCATAAACTTATTTACACGACGTTCAGTCTGACTGACTGCAGTTTCTAATTTGGCGTCACATGCAATAACCTTGCAGAAACTGGTGCACGACATTGAAACGGTTTGGATTTGCAGATTCTAGGTCAAAATATTTAAAATTTGGAAGGCGGCACCAGCTTTAATAAGTGTTATGAATTTCTTCTGGTTTTAAAACATTAATTTACGTTATTGGAGATTCAAAATTGTGTAATAAGCGTGTCATGCAAACCGGTATTGATTGGATTCGTCAGAACATTTGCCTCGAACTGATCAAGAGGAAGTTTGACATTAATACTGCAGCAAGAGCGACTTCTCCTCGATTAGAGGAAAATCTGTTTTGATGTTACCATCTTGCCTACGGTGTTTTGGCTAAGAGCGAACGCTTGGTAGCCGAAGACTAAGTTTTATCCCTGGTCAGGTCACACTAGACTGTAGAAATATTATCGCAGTTTCAACGCCAAGCGATTGATACTAGCGGAAAGTGCGAAAGGTTTGGTGACTTAGTGTACGTGTGTTGTATGTCTTTTGTATTTTCTAATAGCGCTCAATCATTTATGATCGATATAATGGCCGTCATTTGAGAATGATCTGCTTCAGTGCTGCGCAAACTGTGGTACGCGTACCGGTGCAGGTGCGCAAGCAGTTGGCTGCCGGTACGTGGTCAGTTAAAAAATAAATGTGCCGAGTATTATTTCACATTGATCAGCATGTTTTCACGCAGAGGACAAAGTATTCTTATTTTCACGTAATTTCACATGCTTCCTTAGGCTTTCATGACTAGGTCATGTATTTCATTGGAGGGATTACATTAAAAGCATTTTTGATTTAGTTTATTATATGGTTGCTGTTTATTACAGTAAATAACACTTTCTTTGTTCTATTTTTTCCGTTTGAACTACATGACTGGTACGTCGAATGGCAAAAAGTGCGCAACCGGTACACTAAACTGAAAGTTAGAGTACGCTTGGTCTACCTAATGCGTGCTTCAAAGCACCCGCTGTGTCGTATCTTTGCTTTTTACTCTCTTGTTCAAACTGAAATAAAAATTTTTTAGACATATATCTATATTTGTCACCTGGTATTGCTGTAGTAGTAGTGCTAGCAGTATTAGTTTGTCCTCGTAGAACAGAATCTGTTGTTGCTGTTGTGGTTGTTGTTGCAGTTGTACTGGTTGCAGCAGTACTGCTCATTTCTGTTGTTGTTGATGCAGTTGTACTGGTTGCAGCAGTACTGCTCATTTCTGTTGTTGTTGATGCAGTTGTACTGCTTGCAGCAGTACTGCTCATTTTTGTTGTTGTTGGGGCGGTTGTACTGTTTGTTGCGTTATTTGTTGCAGTGCTGTTCATTTCTACTGTTGTGTTGCTTGTGGTAGTCATCATTTCTGTGGTAGTTGTTGTTGTTGTCGTGGGCGGCAGAGTTGCTATAAAATATTAGTTAGCAGTCTAATAAAATAGTTTTACAAAATGTAATTGAGTTTTTGACAAACTATTTGCACAGAAGGGTACGCTGAAATATTTTGAGAAAGACGTGCAATGGAGCTTTTCGTGTTTTCTGAAAAACTGGGGGGATAACACCTTTTAACTGGATTTGGAAAAGGTATGAGGCTGACCTGCGCATCGGAGCCTTCCTTGCGTACGACACTGTAGGGTCTGTATCTGCATCAGTTACTTGGTTCACAGGTCCATTTTTAAGCATCAGAAGCAGGATGGTCGATTTCATACTTTCGTTTCAATCTGTCGTTTCAACATACGGCGTAAGTCATACCTCTACGACATGGTCCATTGTTGCACAGTCGCTCTCTCACTCTTACTCCTCTGCATGATGAGAAACTTCCTCGACATTCTCTTGTGCTTGTGGCGGTTCCATCTCCGCACGACTCCTGGCACGCGCTCCACGCTGACCAATCTCTCCAGACTCCTTTATATTAGAAAAAGGCAAAAGGCTCGAAGATTAATTTATAGTTTACCACGAATATATCTCCTTGCACACCAGTAAACACTAGGAAGTTCTATGATAATAGTTTTGATTCTTCGTCAATCTTTGAAAGTGTCTGCAGAATGAAAGATTCGTGATTATCTTGTCCCGGAAGGGTAATCGGAACACCTAACAAGGTACAGTTCAAACTTGCTTAGCGATAATTGAAATTGGGTTGAACCCATGATCCGTTATACAGTAAGATCAATAAAAACTACCAGTAGCCCATACGTTGCAATGTTACGTCGTAAGCGACATGCACATTCTTGGTGACGGGTTCGGTTTACGGCGCGAGCCGATGGCCTTTGACATATGTTTTGCTGAAAGCTGACTCGAAAAGCGGAAGTTTACTTCACAGTCTTTCAAACCATTGTAAAAATTTCGGTTCAGTAGTTTGAAAATAACTTTAATAACTAAACTTTTATTGCCTACCTTCATCTCTACAATCTCCTAAGTTGCACGGTTGTGAAAGAGCTAGACCTTCTCTGCAAGTGATGGTTGGTACCACACATACGGTCACCAGTCGCCTGGTACCTGGACCACAGCTAGTACTACATGGCAAGCTTCGATGTCGGAATACGTTTCCTAAAACAAACTTGAAATGAAAACAAATATTTCGTCAGAAGTTTAGATAAACATTCTGATAGCAATAGTGCAATAGAAGACCTATTTTTTTCCAGGGTACACGCGTCGTATATGTATAGGCAAGCTTATTTCTGGAGCAATTTCTTTTTTTTTAGTTAGGAGGCTGTAGACTCGAAGACTTCAAAGTCTGTTTGCTGCCTCCTATCTACCAAATTACTTTCGGAGTTCCCATTCATTTATTACGTTGACATGCATGCTTCTTGCGGAACGTAATTTTGTTGAATCTAAATAAGTGAGTTGAGTTGACTTTCAAAAGATTAAAATTTGCTGATGTGGTTTTTGTACATTACGTAAAGTGTTTCGCATATCTGTGGTGAATATTTTCATATTGCTATTACTGGCTCTACCACAGCTTGTAGGCTACGGAGCAATGATGAATCACTGCTTCCACCCTTGATTGACTAGGGCTTGGATCCAGGTTTGACAACTCATAAGCGATGAGTGACCGTGTTGTTACTTCAGCTTAAATAAGCTTTAATCTGTGTTTAAAACCATTTGTGGCAAAAAATTACGACGTCGCCATTTTGTATTTTTGATGCGGCACGTTTCATAGTTTACAAAATTTTCTGTTGCAGTATAACTCCAAAGATTAACGTTCTTTTTTCCTCGACTACCCTGATTAGCAAAGCCAGAAAATGTTTCTGCTCGAATGTTTGAAAGCAATTTCAATTCCTAGGGAAAGTATATACGAGACTCGCGCTCCGTTAGCGTATGAACATCTTATACGTACAAAAGAGATGCAAACGCGAAAGGTGGTGGACAAGGGTTTTTGTCTAACCCAGTGGTTCTCAACCTTCTTTCCTTTGAGACCCATTTTCAGTGTCAAAAAAAATACTCGGCTCGTAAAACCTTTAACACTAATTTCGAGTATCATAAAATGCTTTTTTGTTAATACAACAATACTTTACTTTCTTCCTTACTCTTGTTTGTGTAAGAAAGACAATTTAATTGCTTCTTTCATTACAATGAATCTGCTTCCGTTATTAATCATTTAAATTCTGCAAAAAAACGCGTGCCTTTTGGCACTCGCTTACTGGTTGTAATCCCATCTGCTCCACTCTCTACCCACGTGTAACGACCAATCGCGGAAAAACCAACGTCTATGACATCATAAAAGTAATATGAGCGTCATACAGATATTAAGAATTAAGACACTTTAACGTTAACCTAATAACATCAGAAATTATAAAATTTGTATTTATAAAAACACATTTGCGAAAAAACTAATAATGTTGTATAAGTGGTTTGTACTCACTTGAGCCTAAAGTTATAAAATCCTAAATCTATTTTAGCAAATAAATTGTAAATTTCTGTCATGCATTTTTCTTGGGACCTAATGTAGGCCCAATGAAAACTTCAGGCCCATTTCAAAAATCCTCGGGCCCACGTTGAGAAACACTGGTCTAACCCAATATGAAATCACGGTCAAAAACAAATTAAGTAGCCAATTAGACAGCCTCCAAGTGAATACAGCATCTGTCTCTGGAGCAATAGACTCAAGATTCGATTCCGCGTTGGGTCAAACAAGTGTTTTAAAAGTGTTGTTCACAGCTTTCCTGCTTGTTGTGCCGTTGGAAAGGCACTTAACGGGGTCTTCTCGCCTTAAAGTGATAGACAGGAGGCTGGAAACTCTAGTAGAGCGTAGTGGGATTACCGAATATGTAATGGTACTGCGATATTAAAATCTTGCTATTATATCAACTTGCAAATCATCATAATTTTATCTCACCATTTGCGTCTTGAGCTTGAACTCCGAAAAGCTGGAGAGTAAATACCACTGACAACAGTATCACGCGAAAAATTTTTGTACTCAGCATTCTTTTTTGTTTTTTTTTTTGCGCTTCTCAAATGTAATCTCAGATAAATTTCTGGCTTATATAGCTTTGCAAATTTTTTTCCAACAAAAACATTGACATGAATTGCTAGCGGCAAAAATAGTTTTACATTTGCACCAGTGTCGTGCTGTACTTACATTGAATAAGATCGTGACACAGTATAAAATACATTTGCTAAAAATAAACGTTTTGCAAAGCTCTTAACTTGTTTCCCTAATTTAATATTGCGAATGGCATTATTCAATAGCCAGAACAAAAAAAATTCATAGTCCTGTGGACTAACTGAGTTGAGTGCAATAAAGGTCGCAAATTGGAACTTTGATTTTTTCCGAACTGCCAAGCGCAAAATTACTACATCCCGGGACGTAAAAAAAATTGTGGTAAGGAGAGGACCAAAGGTCCTTAAATTTTTTTTCTGATCGGGAGCAGTTTTTGTTTTGTTTGAAGTGAATAATTACGTTCAAATGTAAAACAAGTAAATTTTTTATTGCGTATGGTTCTACACAAAATAAAATTTTGGCAATGCAACGTTTCCATTAAGTCAGTGAATATTTACAGCGTTTCTTTAAGGCGTTTTGAGGAATCGAAATCGTCTTTCAAAATTGTTCAGCGGTCTCTCAAAATCTGCTTCTACAATAATGTAGAAAGCTGTTTTTACGTTGTAAATATAATTAGCGGTCTTTCAAAATGGTTGCTCAAGCCAAACCTTAAAAAAACACTGAATAGCAAATTATAGCACATGGAGTTGGCCGAGTGGTTGGTGCATTGGGCTCCGAAGCTGCCTTCGCGGGTTCGATGCTCAACTAGGTCATCTCCGTGATGCATGTACTTCACAACCACAAAAATCCGAAGCTGCATTTAAGTAGCTTGAAATAAAAAATAAAAATAAAAAAAAAAGCATATGAAATTATATCGAACAGAAAGTTTGACGGTAATTGAGGGAGAAATTGGGAGAGAACTGCGAAATTGAACTTGCGCTCTTTGAGTCAGCAGCCACCCGGGAAATATGTCAAATGCGATCGGCTCCAGCCGCGAATCAAACCCGTCACGTAGAATCTGTCCCCTGCGCGCGGTACCGCTAGGTCATGTCTGTGACTATGCCTAGCAACACATAGCAAGCAGGGTTGCAGCCAGTGGAAAATTTAGGGAGGCCAGGGGCGGGGTTAGACTATGACAAGCCCCCGTTTTCATTCGCCCATAGTGATCTATCTTTGAAAACTCTTCATACGTCGAAAAGAGGGGGAATGCCCCGCTGGCCCCTCTCCCTGGCTACGTTGCTAACTACAAGATATGTGTGGGAAACTTTGAAGTCAGGTTCAATTTATCAGTAAGAATTTTGTCATCTTCGATCTACAATTATTAATTACGATTACTCTTTTAACCTGCTCAAAGCTTCAACCCATGATTTGAAACCACACGCTCGAGGAATATCGCTTGTTACTGTTTTCAGCATGTTTGTTTTAATTGACAAACATGAAGATTGCTGCTTAGAAAAATGTTTTTACTTGCGGATGAGTCATCCTTGACTTGCGTTCACCATTTGCACAGTTTCAATTCATCAGTGTTATGCCATATTTGGTTAATTGTTGGTAAAAGGCCACCTTTGCATGCCTAGCGGCTCTTTCAATTCAAAACAATGAAATTTAAACGCGATTCATGTGTAGCATATCGAAATTTAGTCCTTAGTTATACAGCGGTTCAGGGAATTATAGTTAAACATTTTGTTGCAATATTCCACACTCGGTGGCGTTGAAAGTATTTTTTAAGTTGGGGGGCTGAAATTTGTGTTACCATATCAACGTCTGGGGGGCGAAGCCCCCCAGACCCCCTTCTTGTTATCGCTACATACATCTTGCCTATCATGCACTTTACCTCAGTAAAAGACTCTTCTTGGAAACTTCTTGATGAACTCAAGCTTTCCTCTAGCATAAACACAGTAGCCAGATCAGCGTTTGCAAACGTAATAAAAAACCTTAGAAGTTGATTTTCTTCTCTAGCAGTTTTGTAGTTTGCGAGATGCAGCTTCGCTACGTAAAAGCCAAAAGCTGAACTAAAGAACTTCATAAATTTCGACTAAACCTGCATATTAATGACTAAAACAATGTTGCTTCTCAGTCAGTTGATATATCATAATTTGTACTTTCGTCTGGTGGTTTTACGACGGCTTCAGTGCTCGCGTACAACTGCCCTCAAAATCACTTACTCTTACAAAAATACAAAATTTCAAGAACTTTTCAACATGCACAACCCTAATAAGCTATCACAGCATCATAGGAATATCTTAGTTGTGAATGTGACTTATCATTATGCATGTCCCACTTTATTTTCTTTACCTAACCCGTATTAACCAAAAGGGGGCAGAATCACTCTTCCCCAGGCGAGGATGTAAGAAACCCAAACATTTTATGAATAAACTTACTCACCACAACCAGTGTAAAATACCAGCAAACAGTAACACAAAATAATGCACGACAAAGCGCAATGTTTCGACTTTATAGGTCTCCTCAGGTGCATGACAACCAAAACAAATCACATCAAAGCAAAGTCCTTAAAAGAACATTCCAATCCAAATCCCAAGTCTGGTATAAGCAGTAGGAACCAGCATAACAAGTCAATGAGTTTCTGCTTCACAACACCAAGCTAGGCTAACACAACTAAGATATTCCTATGATGCTGTGATAGCTTATTAGGGTTGTGTATGTTGAAAAGTTCTTGAAATTTTGTATTTTATTTGAATCTTGTGCTTTGCATAATTTTTTTACAAAAATGTATAATTTTTTTGCATAATTTTTTTACAAAAATGTATGCAAAAAGACGCATGACTTATATAATTGTTTACAACTGAACGTGTTTCAGGCCGCACTCACACATAGTGGTTTTCACATCTAGACAATTGCACGAAACTTCATTCTGATATCGTGAACGCATTTTTTAAGAGTTTAAAAACTATTTCAGCAATTCGAAAAGGTAACCATTTCAGTTTTTGAATCGCTGAAACTAGTTCGAAAAAAATTGAAGTAGCGTCTGCAATAACAAAATGAAGTTTTGTGCCTGGTTGCGACAATCTCCATGTGCGAACGCGACCTATAAGGATAAGCTATAGCTAATTCTAATTTGATATTTTATTTTTATTGTTTTGCGTTATTTGCCCAAAAGTGTCTTATAAAATTGGAGAAAATTTAACTGTGACATCATAATTAGGCTCTGAGAGCTTTGTACACGAAGTTACCAGGAAATCCAATCGTTTTTGCGATTTTTTCACCTTTGTCACAAAGACTGCAAAAGTTAGTACGTTGGTTTCATGGCAGCGATAGCGGAAGCAATTCTAAAGTGCATGGGGAGCAATGACCAGAGTTCCTTTGCCTACAACCCATATTTAGCCTGTACACATGTGACATGTCCAATTTATGTGGGCTTCACAGCCACGGTTCTTACTTCTAAAGGGTAGTATAGTCTCTGCATCACAATTAAATTTTTGATGTCATTATCACTTTAAAATTGAATTGTAATGCAAAACTGTGGATCTAAAGCTCACATAAATTGGACATGTGAACCGACCGTAATTGTGTAACTAATGTTTATTGTTTTAGCAACTCCAACAGCTACTGTTAATACTATAACTGTCCGTAAAACCTCTAAGTGAGCGCCACTGTAGGGGAAAGATTAAAAGACAGAGCGCCCCCTTCTAATAGTCTAATTGAACACCACCTTTAATGCCACTCAGGCCCGTAGCCAGAAATTTTTTTCAGGAGGGGCCCATTGGGGCCCACATTTTTATTACATATATGACGTCCAACACTGCGACAATGCAGTAGTAGGCTAACATAATTTTTATCATGCTATACATGAACTGTACACGTGTACAGCTTACTGGCTTCTCTGTACGATTTATGCGCACGGTGTTTTAAAAGTAAATAAGTTTCTGAATATGAATACTACAACAAACTACAACGATAGATTTACTTGTATAACGTGCACAGAGGCACCCGCAGAAAATTTTGTTGGGAGAGGGGTCAAACTGCAGACATGGTAAACTATACAGGCATGAGGAAGGACTTTAGGTGTACTGTACAATATTTGTTTTCTGAGAGAAAACTCATCAGATGCTCGCAGAAAAAGCAAATGAAGCGCGATATACGCCTAAGCAACCACACATGTTTTGAATAAGCATACAGCATACACCTGTTTGCCTTGAAAATAAATTAAGGTGATATTATAGATTTCTCATTAAGTCAAAAAGCGAGGACTCCCAGCAGGGTGTAAAGCACTTTATAAATTCAGACGTCGTGGATGTTTATTTTTAAAGACTTCTACCAATTCATCAAGTTTAATGTTATTGGTAATGTCACTTTCGTAGGCCAGGTGTACCAAACTACTCTTTCTTCTATGATACATGCTCATACGCTGCTTGCTTAACACTCTTTGTAAGCTCTGCGCTGTTTGTTCTTCCGGTACGGTAAAAACGGAGACAGAAAAAAAAAAAACAAACAGCGCAGAACTTGAGTTAGCCTGGCAAGCCAAGACTACGATGCCCGGTATACAAGTCCAACAAAATCTTCCCCATTATGCAGTGTTAAACTCTTTGTAAGCATGAAAAGGAATTTTCACAAGCAACAGTGGAAGCTTCAAATAATTGAACTCCGCAGAAAAGTTTGTAAACTTCAGGAAACGCTGCTTTATATTCATGAGTTAATTTCAAAATCTTCTGAAAAGTATCACAGTTTTTGGAGGTGAGCAATGAGCATGCTACGAAAAACTTCTAGTTCCCCGTTTAATTTATCTGACTGAAGAAGATTCATAAGTTTGATTAATTCTGACAAATGCGACATTTTTAAAAATTCGGGCGAATTAACGCAGTAAACAGCATTTGAACTATGACACATAGCAGAGTTTTTTTGAAAATCGTCGGTTAATTTCCATTTCAGTCTCGTTAATGATTGCTTGATACTGACTCTTCCATGCCATTTCCCTATCTTCAGGCTGGACAGTGGATGATGCATTTGGCAATCTTTCCGTCACAACAAAGTTGTCAAAATAACGGGGCAGCATCCTAGGTCGTTTTTCTCTTGAAGTTTTACTGTCTTCAGTTCCAAAAATCTGTGGATACTTTTCAGAAAGTGTCGAGACAAATTCGTCAAATGAATTCTTGCTTGCAAAACTTGACAAGATGCCTGGATGAAGTATATTCCTAATTTCAGATTCGTAACTTCTTTTTGCAAAAGTTTGTTTGCTGGGGCAAATATTTCTAAAACACTAAACATGAGTTCACAGAGGAAAATAACATCAACGCTTGAAACAGAAGCCAGGTATCCTTTTGCTTCCACTGATAATTCAGCAGGGCTTTTAGACAAGGTTAGAAGAACTTCAACGATATCAGTATCAATAATTTTTGTTGTATCTATAATTTCGCAATTTTTTTCAGAAAAATTTGCAAATTTTTCACCAAGTTGCTGGGGGGGAGCTCAAGGTTTTTCAGGGGGGGCTCGGCCACCCCTGTGCCCCCGTAGCTACGGGCCTGATGCCACTACAGCAGTGGTTCCCAACCAGGGGTCCACGGACCCCTGAGGGATCCGTGAAAAGCTAGCTGGAAGTCCGCGAGTGCATTAAAATTCGACAAAATTAATCAGCAATAACTAGCTCAATAACTATTATGTTGATGTAGGAACCAGGCAGAAACTTGTACGCACGAAAATACTGTAACGCACCGGTAGCATATTTCGGAATGGTTGCACAGAAAATTTCCACAAATATGCGCACTGGTAGAAGTGTAGCAGGCTGAATTGTTTTTCTATTTGGCTAAATGTTGTGCAATTGCTATCCAACCAACCACAGTTGAGTGTTTTGGTGCAAAAAAGACTACAACAGACTTCTCGTAAAATTGCACCAGTGCACCTGTATGATACTCTTCGAAGTTACTTTTCTCATGGTTCTTGAATGCAATGTGTTATAAACTTATAATTAAGCAGTTTGTTCTTCAATTCGATGCACAACATTGCATTTAAAGTTTGTTAGCATTATTTTGCAAAAGTAAGCGTGGTTTACCAAACTATTTACAAACTATTTACCATTAAAAAGGTTTCCTCTGTTAAATTTCTAGGTTTATATGTACAAGAAAATTTGTCTTGGAGATGACACACGGTACATATTTTAAAGAAAATTCGAGTTAACTATTCCGAAGTTTAAAAAATTAAACAGTATCTGCACGAAGAATCTTTACTAATTCTGTATCACAGCCTGATCAGGAGCCACAATGATCATTGCATTGGATATAAACTTGTTCGTGTGATGTTTGGTTTAAACAAAAGAGATGATGTACCAGAAATAATGAAATCACACAATTTATTGTCCACAAAACAGTTGCAATTTAAGGAAATAGCCGTAGGCCTACTCATGTTCAGACTCTCCACAAATTCACTTCCACGTCCTTTCTTAAGCATGTTTCAAAACAAAAAGTTGTATTTCAAAACAATGCTCCTAGAAAACCAAGAAGTAGGCCTACCGGTAATAGCAATTTAGTCCCAAAATTTTGCAGGTTGTCAACGACCAAACAGTCCCTTGAATACATAGGACCTGTTGTACGGAACAAATTACCTACATCTAAAAAACACGCGTAGTTTAAAAAGTTTTGTAAAAAACACTCACGCAGTGGCGCAGCGAGAACTTTTAAAAGGGGGGGTGGCCATAATTTCTACATTTTTTTTAAGTGTATTTTTTTTTCGACCGAACAAAGTTGAAGCTAGTTGAAAAACAAGAAAAGTTCTAGGGAGGTCCGGGGGCATGCTCCTCCGGAAAATTTTAGAAAATTTACATGCTGTAATGGCTATTTTTGTGCTTTTTGAATAATTTTCCGGCAAATTTTGTTTAAATTTTTTGGCCCTACTTTTGAGTACTTCGCCAAATATGATGCATTTTGTTCGCACGTTTTCGATTGTGCGTGCTTAAGGCGTAAGGCTTATTGCTATCGAAAAAGTTCGAGATTATGAAAAAATTGTGTACATAAAAAGCATTGTTGAAAATGGCTGGTGAGAGGATGCATACCCTTCATCCTACTCCCCTGGATCCACCCATGGTCATAAGCTATAGCAACCATCAAAAGAGTCAGCCACATTTCAGTCACTTGGCACCATTAATTTTGTTCTTTTTTGCTAGAAGGCAGAGTCAAAAGGGGGAGGGGGGGCATGGCACAATGCCCCCTAAATACGCTCCTGCACTCACGAGTATACTTTAACCAAACTATAAATAAATCAGTCTTTAAAATAACGACTTTATCGTGTTTTGTATCGCCATTACCGGTAATCTGTTGTTTCTTTTTATACATCTGTGTTATTCTTAGGTGAAACGACCATGCAATCTAACATTATTTTTAAATTTAATTTGTCTGATTTCTGCATGCCTCTCAACGTACATCGTTTTGTCGTTTCAGCCTTTTTCTTGACCAGCTTTTTAATATCTGTGCTGTTAACTTTTGTTCTCGAGGACTTGATATAAAATGAACCATACCATATTTGTTTAAGGTTGATCATAAAAACGTGGGGGTCTGTAAGCTTGATAATTATATAAAAAGGGGTATGTGACTAAAAAAAGGTTGAAAACCACTGCACTACCGAAAAGGTGTTGAAAATGACGAGGACGGCTACACAGGGACGGGTCACCTGATTTTCCGCTTGAATTTTTGATTAACTTATCAGTAACTGTGTTACGGTAGTTTTTTTTTTTTCTTTAAAGGTTAAATGTTAACTCTGTTATAAGTTTTTTCTTTTTATTAAACAAATTTGTCTTCCCAAAATTCTGACCTGCTAGTCAAAAAATATAGCACCATCCTCTAACTCATTGGTTCTTAATCTGGGCGCGATTAACTTTTAGAGGGGCGGATATACCCTGGGGGCGTTGCATTCAGAAGGTGTAAAGATATTTCGTGTCATGATGAATATATACGCGTACTCAGTACATCTGTATCGGATACTATAGGTCTAGCCCAGGGCTGGACAAGAAAAGTAAACTCTTCTGCGGACGTGATGAACTTTTTTTTGCACTACGCTGATTTTTCGTGGAAAATAGGACATCTGCGGACGTGATGAGGATGACCTTTCATAACATTTTTGTTTGCTCTTCACTGATTTTTTGTAAAAAGCAGGACATCTGGGCGGCAGACTAAGGAAACCTCCGAAAAAGGGCGCTGGGGGAAATAGGTTAAGAACCACTGCTTTAACTGAACACCAGCTCTAATAAAACGCCACAATAGGAGAAGAGAAGGGTTGAAATATAGAGCGCTATGGCCGTGCCAGTGTGGCGCTCAAATAAAGGTTCACGGTAGGCCTATAGCATGTATAGTTGTAGCCTATACGGTCACGGAAACAACGAGAGCAGTAGGCCTAAGCTTTTTTGGAGCATGCGAAAAGATAAAGTTGGGATGATCAATAACTCAACTCCAATCAATGTTTATCTACACCGACAAGGTGATGCGTAGAGAAACAACAGAACTTCATAAAATGCATCGCCACACGTAAAAGTGGAATCGAAACGTTTTAATTGGTTTCTCTGACTAGAAAAAACAATTTTGTTGGCAAAGGAATTGCTAGGGTTAGCACTGCACAGCAAAACAAAGTGGATTAAAAAATTTAAACGCATTCAAAAAAATTTAAAAACTAGGCTGTAGAGATTTTGCACAGTTCGCCGCTTTATCTTATGACAGCTGCTTATTTTATCGATTTGAAGGTTAGTTGTTAACGTCAAAATCAAGTCTGAAAAAAGCAAAGCTTCCAACTCCCCGAGAATTAGCCCCGTTCCTCGCATTATGAAAAATTACACTACAAAATACATTATGCAACATTTCTTCTTAGTGACTGTCTACCAAGTCAGTGCAGATAGTATGGTATACAATGCATTGGTGGAAGGGCCTAGTTTTGAGTTTAGTTGCTATTGTTTGCAACAAACGACACTTACGACAACTATTGTACCTCGCCTTGTATCAAAACGTACTGTAAAATATTTTTCCATACTGAAAGCTAAGATCAGTGACTTTCAATCTTTTCTGAGCCGTGGCCACTTGACTGTACCTCTGAAAGACCGTGGTCCCTATAGTATGCAAGTTTAAAAGTCCTGGTCTGTTATAATTCCTTAATGATTCCTACCATCGTGGCTCCCAAGAGAACACTCTGAAAAAGATTACATTGTTTCTGTTTCCCCAACTCCATAAACAAAATTTTAAAGAAAACGTCTCCGGATTAAAGCTCTTTCCTGGGTTTCAATTTCGATGGTAGGCCTGTTAAGTCTCAAATACATTTATGCAGAAGTATTATTGCAAAAATAAACGCGTAAATTAGAGCCCCCCAGGCCCTCCCTAAAAAAAGTGGGGGGCAGGGCCAACCCGGCTTCCACTCCTCCTCGCTTTCGCCACCCATGTTTGATGGTATCAATGAAGAACAGAAACGAATAAGACGTGACGCCATAAGCCATCGTTGAAGTGCAATAGGGTGTACTGTAATTATAAATTTTTGAAAGGGGGGCTCAAAATTTTTGTGGGGGGCTGAAAAAATATAGGGGGGCTTCAGCCCCCTTCAGCTTCCACTTTTCAACGCCTTTGTCCACACTATTCACAAATATTGTCATAACCTTGTTCTCATAGTCGCAACGATAACGCGTCATCCGATAGTTTCCTCTCAAACCTTGAATGCATAAAATGTTAAATTAGATTAGCGATGAAACTGTAAAGTAACCAGGCAAAAGTTTATAAGCAACTCAGCAGTTCACAATTATATTTTAATTATACATAATGTATTTAATCTAAATTATTTTATGTGTTTTTATATTCTATTTGAATAAGATTAATCATAATGATTGTTTGCGACACCGAGCAATGCAAGTACGACATGGGCCGCGTGTACACTAACGCTTAGTGCACGAAAAAGGGTAATCGGTTATCATTTTTTCGTCCTTCCAGACTCATCAGGTGCACAACTACGAGAGCCAAAACTAGCTCTAACTAAACGAACAAAAATCGAAGCTTATATACAGTTTGCTAATTAGAAGGGCGCGGCAAGACAGAAAACGCTCAAGGTCCAGAACTTATTATTACAAAACCCAAGATTGCGTAAACCACAGAAGCACCTCGAAGCACAAAGCGCTTGTGGGTCAGAAGTGAGAACATAATTAGCTTAGACAACGAAGCACCATGTGCACGTGAAAATGTCAACCAAAAGCAAAGCCTATATACATTATGTATTTAATATTACATAATGTATTTAATCTAAATTTGTTTTAAGTGTTTTTATATTCTATTTAAATAAGATTGATCTGATTAATGGTAAAACTGTGTGTTGCGGGTATTAGGAGTTTGAACTAACGCAAGTATTGAGCATCGACGGTCAATACCTATACGTGTTATCCAGTTAGGACTGCATCATCAACTTCTGTCGTTTTTGTGTAAATAGAAGTAGTGTTTCCTTCCGGAAAATCGGAACGGGAAATTTCCTGGGAAATTTGGGGTTTGAAAACTTCCTATTTCCCAGGAAATTTACGTCGGGACCCCGGGAAATTTTTTTACATTAGCAAGGATTTTGATGGTATTGATATCTATCATTCCTACATAAAAAATGCGTTACTGCAAATTTAAAATTTTTTTTTGCTTACTGAAAATTATTTTTTCAAAATTCGCAAAATTTTTTGAGACAAAATGCTTGTGAGATCAAAACTTTTTCCTCAATTTTTCGAAAAAATTGAAAAACTGAAACTAAGTTTGTCAAAACAACGTAACAAAATGCTAAAAATGAGATCTGAAATGCTGAAAATCAGAAAAAATGGCAAAGCAATCAAGCTCGGAAAAACTTCCCGGGAATTTCCCGAATCCAGGGAATCCCAAGAATTTTCGGAATCCCGGGAATTTCCAGGGGTTACCGATAATTTTTTTTTAAATTTTCCGTTTCCCAGGAAGTTGAAAATCTGGGAAAAAATGAAACCCTAATCGGAAGTTTGAGATTTACGGCAATGAACGTAGTCATAAAAATAGGGTTCGATCACCATAGAGATCCGTTGATGTCACATTGTGTTATATTCTGCGTTAGGATGGTAACTTTTGATTGGCGCACTCTAAAGAAGCAGCCCCCCCAAAAAAACAAAATTCAGCTGAATTTTAAGAAGCAAATACAACGTGTAAGTTAGTCCGGATTCGTTTTTGGTCTAGCGTTTTATCACGGCTTTTTTATGGAAAAATGAAAATAATAATTAAAGAACTACAAAAAATTATTAAAAAAAACAACTTTGCTTTGCACCGAAATGTGCTATTTAAGACCACGTTCACTCACTTTTAGTGGGAGTGTGAGATTCAATTCCAAATCAGGTCACACTAAAACCATTACAATATAGCACATGTTTTTGACCAGTTGAAGCTTGACGTAGAAAATCGGGCTGAGAAAATGGTTTTGTTTTGTTACAAAGAACTTGTTTTGAGCAAAACCCAAACTGCGAATTTTAGCCAAATACTAATAAAGAAAAAATTTTAAAATATTAAGTCCTCCAAAGCTAGACTTTGCTCTACAAGATGGAGCAAGGTTGTTAGCGTTTAGTCAGGTAATTTTCTTGCGATTGGCATTAGTGCTGAAGATGATAATTGATATCTTTTAGTCGAAATATTTTTTCTCTTATTTACCTTTCAACATGTATATTAATTTACAGCAATTGCACATTTAATTCGAGGATTAAATCTAATTAAATCATTTACCTATAAATAAAAGTGAAGAACCGATAAAACTTGGGATATAAAATCTGATAAAATTTTGTTTTGGTTGACCAAGAAAACTTTCCCTCTCAATGCTGCAAAAAACAGAATTCAATTTTAATGAGTTATTAGTATCTGCATGTACTTGGCATTTACTACTGTTTCTATTCGTCACTGTAGTATCGTTTGACCTATTATGATTAGTAATTATCGCTTTGAAGATGTTAATGTAGCCTACCTCGCGGCGTTTTCACTCTAATTTTTCCCTGTAGTAAGTCGGTTTGATATTATATTTACAAAAGAACAAAAAAAAAGCTTTTAATTGACAAACACAAAATTGTGAAGTCATTGCTTTCAGCATTATTCATTTTTAAATCATTATTCCTATTAAATATGCTTGTGTTTACCACTGTTGCTTCACATTTTCGATTCGTCAACAAAGAGTCTCGTACCCACCCGTATCAGAAACAATATTTTCAGTGAAAATTTTTATCTGCCCGGTGGACTTTTCAGTTATTATTGCCTATGAGTGTGATTTTTATTGTCAAGATAAGATAGTCGCAAAATTTGTCAAAACTTGTTTGAAACAGCAATCTTACATTTCATCCTTTCAGCTCAGTTTTAAGCACATCGATGACAGTCTGGGAAGTCTGGGTTCGATTCCTGGACCCATCAAATCGGACGCAGTGTTGTCAGTGGTTCGTAACTGCTGCGACGTTTCTTCGAAACTGTGTTGCCCTGGCGCTTAGCCGCGTAGATGGATTCCCGTCGCTCGTAACACGCTTTGGCGCAATGCGTCGAGTATCACAAACATTTTATTTTTAATCCTAACATTGCACAACAGTTTCAATTAGGTACTTTAGCATACAAGTCAGCATCCGACATCTTAATAGAATAGCGTTGTCTTACCCTTAGAAAAATCTGCCATCCCCCAACAAACAGGGGGATCCAGAAACAATTTAGGGGGTATAACTTGAAACGTGCTTGTCTTGCTTCTAATGCGTTTAGAAACATCGTAAACCTCACTCAATGCGAAAAAAATTCATAACTCGATATTGATGAGTCATTGGCATCTGCATGTACTCGTTATTTACTACTGTTTCTATTCGTCAACATAGTGTCGCTTGACCTTTTATCATTGACAAGTTATCGCTTTAAAGATGTTAGTGTACATTGAGGCGTTTTCACTCTAATTTTTCCTTGGGGTAAATCGGTTTGATATTTTATTTACAAAAAAATACCTTTTAATTAACAAACACAAAATTGCGAAGTCATTGCTTTCAGTGTTATTCGTTCTTGAATCATTATTCCTATTCAATATGCTTGTGTTGATCACTGTTGCTTCACATTTCCGATTCTTCCACGAGGTGTCTCGCTCCCACCAGTATCAGAAACAATTTTCAGTTAAATTTTTTATCTGCCCGGTGGACTTTTCAGTTATTGTTTGTCAATGTTTGATTCAATATGTGATTCATAAGGAATGATATAGTTGCGAAAATTACCAAAACAATTCTATTTTCTTATTTCATCCTAACATTACACAATAGTTTCGATTGGTCAGATTAGCAACCAAAAGTTCTTGATGAAAGAGCGTCGTCCTTACCCTCAAAAATATTTTGCCCTATCTCCCAAACAGGAAATGATCCAGAAAAAAATTGGGTGGGGGAGGGCTAAAACTTGAAAAATGCTTATCTTGCTGTTGGTACATTTGGAAATATCGTTTGGAATCAAAATTGCGCTTGGACACGCTCCCTCGATCCCCATTCATTTTGCCATATGCTTGCGTGTTTGAGTTACAGGCTACAGATAACCCATGTATTTGGTTTATACTGAGGGGAGTTGGGTTTGATATTCGGTCGAGAATTAACTAAAGACTAGCTAACAATAGCTAGCGTTAGTGCTATCGCTAGCATGAAGAATGAAATAAAAGTGGTAAAATCAGTAAAATTATAGATTAATTTGCCCTTTTGTTGCTAGACCCTAGCCTAACTGTTGAAAAGTGGCAAAAACGACTTATTGTTCCGGCCAAGAGTACGAGCTTGCGATGTTGTTAACATCACATGGTGTAAAATGCATAAACAAATAAACGTCTGCAAACTTCATGCAGATAGCCCTTCAAGGCAAGGCAAGAAGCCTTGATATTTGCTTATTTATGGACAACATTTTTAAAAAATGGTGACCTGTTTAAATTTAGAACAAACTGCTAAATTTAAAGCAAGGATAATTTAGAATAAATACAGTAGTTTCTGTTGATATTTTTGATGTAATGAAACTAATGAACTCTTCACCACCTGTACACTAAGGCAACTGTTACCTGACATAGCCTAGCGGTACCCATAAGCGCCTGGGACGGATTCATGCAGGTAATTTTTAATTATCTTGCAGTTGTGTATCAATTATCTATTTGAATTTCGCAGTTATCTTGCAGATCAAAAAATGATGCATTTTGTTATGTATTGCATTGCAAAAATATTGTAGTTTTTCATTTCGTTATCTTACAGTTTCGCAGTTATTTTTCAGACCGAAAAATACTCATCTTGCAGTTTTGTGGGTCTAGAACAGAGGTTTTTAACCTATGGTTATCGCCCAGCAGTGGCCGCACAACTTGAATAGAAAGCAACATCAGCAATCCCTAATGTGCTTTTTAGAGAAAGTTATTGGGCCATTATTATTTTAGTGGGCCACGAGCACAAAAGGCTGAAAAACCTTGGTCTAGATCAGTAGTTCCCAACCTTTTTTTAGTCACGGACCCCTTTTCATATAATTATCAAGCTTACAGACCCCCACGTTTTTATGATCAACCTTAAACAAATATGGTATGGTTTATTTTATTTCAAGACCTCGAGAACAAAAGTTAACAGCACAGATATTAAAAAGCTGGTCAAGAAAAAGGCTGAAACGACAAAACGATGTACATTGAGAGGCATGCAGAAATCAGACAAATAAAGTTTAAAAATAATGTTAGATTGCATGGTCGTTTCACCTAAGAATAACACAGATGTATAAAAAGAAACAACAGAGTACCGGTAATGGCGATACAAAACACGATAAAATCGTTATTTTAAAGACTGATTTATTTATAGTTTGGTTAAAGTATACTCGTGAGTGTTTTTTACAAAACTTTTTAAACTACGCGTGTTTTTTAGATGTAGGTAATTTGTTCCGTACAACAGATCCTCTGTATTCAAGGGACTGTTTGGTCGTTGACAACCTGCAAAATTTTGGGACCAAATTGCTATTACCGGTAGGCCTACTTCTTGGTTTTCTAGGAGCATTGTTTTGAAATACAACTTTTTGTTTTGAAACATGCTTAAGAAAGGACGTGGAAGTGAATTTGTGGAGAGTCTGAACATGAGTAGGCCTACGGCTATTTCCTTAAATTGCAACTGTTTTGTGGACAATAAATTGTGTGATTTCATTATTTCTGATACATCATCTCTTTTGATTAAACCAAACATCATACGAACAAATTTATATCCAATGCAATAATCATTGTGGCTCCTGATCAGGCTGTGATATAGAATTAGTAAAGATTCTTCGTGCAGATACTGTTTAATTTTTTAAACTTCGGAATAGTTAACTCGAATTTTCTTTAAAATATGTACCGTGTGTCATCTCCAAGACAGATTTTCTTGTATATATAAACCTAGAAATTTAACAGAGGAAACCTTTTTAATGGTAAATAGTTTGTAAATAGTTTGGTAAACCACGCTTACTTTTGCTAATGCTAACAAACTTTGAATGCAATGTTGTGCATCGAATTGAACAACAAACTGCTTAATTATAAGTTTATAACACATTATATTCAAGAACCATGAGAAAAGTAACTTCGAAGAATATCATACAGGTGCACTGGTGCAATTTTACGAGAAGTCTGTTGTAGTCTTTTTTGCACCAAAACACTCAACTGTGGTTGGTTGGATTACATTAGCAATTGCACAATATTTAGCCAAATAGAAAAACAATTCAGCCTACTGCACTTCTAACGGTGCGCATATTTGTGGAAATTTTCTGTGCAACCATTCCGAAATATGCTACCAGTACGTAACAGTATTTTCGTGCATACAAGTTTCTGCCTTGTTCCTACATCAACATAACATTTATTGAGTCAGTGATTGCTGATTAATTTTGTCGAATTTTAATGCACTCGCGGACTTCCAGCTAGCTTTTCACGGAGCTCTCGGGAGTCCGTGGACCCCTGGTTGGGAACCACTGGTCTAGATTCTATAACTCTAGTAGTACTAGAATGTATAACTCAAAAACCACTAAGGGGAGAAGCGGGGTATCGATCTCGATTAGCCCCCTCGGATCCGTAAATGACTGCGTTTCGGAGTGGCGTGTTGGGATGGATATTGTTTCGAAAAAGCGCAGGTTGTGTTAGCAGTCCTCCTTGATGCACTGTTAGATTTTTTTTGCGACGTTGCGCTTTTCTCCGGTACAAGATTTTCTGCGGAATCTTATTATCACACCGGCCGTTAGCTCAGTTGCTAAGCGCACGCTATCGGTGCGGTAGGTCTGGGGTTTGATTCCCGGGCCGGTCAAGTCGACACAGTGTCGCCAACGACTCCCCACCGTTACGACATTTCTTCGGAGCTGTGTTGCCCAGGCGCTAAGCCGCGGAGATGGGCCCCGCAACTCGTTACACTCTTCGGCGTAATACGGCGAGTATAATGAAGATTTGATTTGATTTGATCTTATTATCACTATCTGCAAAGTGGACGTATTTTACAGAATCTTTTATTAAAGGACAATCCATAAATGTTAGATGAACTTGAATCACCAGCCTGCGACGGAGGCCGTTGTGAAAATAGCAGAGATGTCGTGGAGGCAAATGCGAATCCGGAGTCAGATGAATTTTTGAACGAAAATGGATTTCCAGTTTATTTTAACAAAGCTGGTTGAGAATTGAGCCGAATTGACCAAGAACTGAAGTCGTGCTTGTAGACGTAAAAAACTGGAGTGAAAAGAGGAGTTGGAGTTCTGATTTTTGGTCTTTCCGAGATTCGAACGGAGTTTGTGCGCTTGGAGCAGAGTCTCAAAAAGAGACCACAGACAACTCAAAAACAGCAATTTTTTCATGTTTTAATTTTTTGGCAAATCTTCATCAATACATTATTCACAGCTTAAGAAAAGGCAATAGCTTTTATAAACTTTGCGTCAATTTTTGCGTCAACTTCATCATTTCGCTGCAAAAAACTTAATTGCTAGGTGCCGCAAGGTGACCATACAAAAAATCAATGCAAAAAAAGGAAAAAGTATCAAAAAATTGTCCCTAAGGCTTATGCATTGTGCTCCGGAGCTGGCTTCGTGAGTTCGATGTGCAACTAGGTCATCTTCCATGATACGCATACTTCACTAGCATAAAAAAACTTAGCTGCATTTAGTCGTGGTTGAAAAAAAAGAAAAGGAAAAGTATCAAAAAAATTGCCCCTAAGGCATATTGCTATACTGTATATTTGGAAATCACTTTTATCGTCCCGGGTTCGAATCCAGAAAAAAATTTTCGTTCGAGAACGTATCATCAAACGTATCATCAATTCAAAAATGAGTGACGTCAAAAAACGTCTAGGCAAGACAGCTTTGAAGCGTCGATATAGTCGGTAATTTTGTATTTGGTCGCATGATTTTCCTCCTATCACGAGAAAGCGACCAAAGCGCTATAACGAGCTCGCTTTGGAGTTTCCGGTCAACTGTCTACCACTCTAAGATGGGGAAATCCCGTCAAATGCTTTTCCCAACGGCGCAACAAGTAAACTTGCCGCCTTGTTCTCCACACTGTCCCTTTAATGCTGAGCGTTACGATGAGAAGCTGTAAGTATCAATTTTAAAGACATTGGTTTGACCCGACTCGGAATCAAACTCAAGTCTACAGCTCCAGAGGCAGACGCTTTATATCCGCTGGGTCATTCCTGCAACTTCTAGCTAGCTGTTAGTATAATGCAATACTGCCATTTCAATAACTTTTAAACTTAGCGAATAAACATTGTAGAAAACAATTCTACGACTAGTTTCTCGGTTTGACCGCTTATCAGGTAGACTGAGGACCTTGTGATTGAGATTCTACCTCTTTAACCACTCGGCCACCGGGCTTACAGCGTTTTCCATGCAACTTTAGCTGTAGGCTATTGTGTGCGTACCCAAGCCCCTGCAACTGCGGACTTAAGCATTGAGCAATTACCCTGGTTGGCATAATGTCGGCAATGGCAGGCCTGATTTTACTTGTATTCAGGGTCGGATTTACGCATAGGTTAAGCAGGCTGAAGCCTAGGGCCTCGGAGAAAATGGTAAGCCTCGTAGAAAATGAGAGGCCTCATCACGAACAACAAAGACTTTTTTTTTGGTCTTCGCCGGTATTTTCAGTGAAAACGCAACAATCGCGGGCGTGAAGACCTTTTTTTTAGTCTTCACCGATGTCTAGTGGAAAAAATAGAAATAGCCTAGGGCCTCTCATTGTTTAAATCCGGCCCTGCTTGTATCGTAGTATGTGCAGCCGATGTAAGTTTATGTATATGACCATTATAAAGAGATATTATGATGGGCCAGAAGACTTACTGAATAAACGCTGTAAAAACCAATTGTATGAATTGTTCGCGGTTTGACCGCACATCAGGTAGACTTTCAAAAATATCTCACTTTTTAAAGGTGATTGTTTTGCATATTTTCAAATTCATACCAGTAGCGGTTTTTATACAACTGAGCTTCTTAAGCCTTTGAGTTTTGCCTGTTGAATCTTCGTATACAAACTTGGACTCAAAATATTTAAATATACTAAGCATTCAACAAAAATTACACTACACTGCAATGTTAACTGTATCAGCAATGCATCAAAAATGCGAATGCTTGCGTACGGTATGTGTCGCTATGGAGCTGGTTGGATGTATCTTTCAAACTTCGAGAACGTGAAAAAATGCTACCAAATATCTAATGCCTTCGCAATCTGCTAAAACACATAGCCTAAAGCTTTGTACTAACTTTTTCCATTCTGTGTTGAACACTCTTAAGCAGGGATTCTTGACTTGGGGTACTGGACCCCCCAAGAGGCCAGCTAACATCGTTTCAATGGAACGTTAAACCCAAATACAAATACAGCACCGGTATACCGTATCGTTTGAGTACGACTATTACAGTATATTATATATAGAGCCGGATGTAGACAATGAGAGGTCCTAGGCTACTTGATGACACTGATTGAAAGAGCAAAAACAAGGTTTTCACGTCTTCAAATGTCCTATATCCTGTTTTCTACCGAAAATCTCGGTGAAGAGCAAAAAAATAAATTTTCGTTGTTTGTGATGAGGCCCTTCATTTTCTCCGAGGCGCTAGGCTTCGTCCTGCTGAGCCGATACGTAAATCCGACCCTGGGTCCGGCATATTTTGAGAGGCCTGGCCGCATTAATGCTCAAAAAACTTTCTAATGTTTCAATGTGCAGCATTTGCCTGCTGGCTGGAAACAGTCTATCTAAAACTCTATAACTGACTTCTGCTCACTTCAAGCAGTTTAACGGCCTTCCTTAAGGTTATAGCAGTTATTTCGCTTTCATGAGGTTTTAGTATTAATACCCTGCTCCTCTCGTTTATTAGCTCTTGTCACCTGTTAAATATTTTTGTTTGTTTGTTTGTGTAATCTGTGTAAATATAAAAGAGAGGCGCATTAACTGCAAAGTTTTCTCGCGCCTGGACATGTTACAGTTGTTACATGAATGAACATACTATCAGAAAGAAAAGATCAAAATTGCCCACTGTTATAACTATGTCAGCGACATGGCCTACACCGGAACCGCTCGCAGGTGACAGATCCTACGTGACGGGTTTAATTCGCGACTGGAGCCGTTCGCGTTTGACCTATATACCGGGAGGCTGCTGACTCGAAGAGCGCAAGTTCACTTCGCAGTCTCTCCATCAATCACTGCTGAATTCTCAGTTCAATTTAATTTGAAATATGTACGAGACGTCAACAATGAAACTGATTAGTGTAAGGTAAGGAAACGTTATTTAAAGCGACACCAGGCGCCATGGAGTCACTGCAGAGAACTCAAAATTTAGAAATTAAAAAGAAGTCTCGTATATAATTAAGTAACACCATGAAGTAGCAGTTCAGATGATATGTTGAATTTGTTAAAATGCATTGACTTTTGAGAATGAAAGGAGAGAAAAAAACTATGCGCCTACGTAGTATCAGAATCAGAATATTTTTATTTTGTCATCTCATCACACTAATTACGTCAAAAACAACAAAATAACGAGCAACGTTAAAAAAACACGTGTAAGAGCGACAGGAAACCGTGAAGGGACGCAAGGTCTTCGAGTCAAACGGTTACCTGGGCTAATTAATGAACAATTTTACTCGATTTCGACAGATAAATCAGAGCGGTTAAGACGAAATTTAGGTTTTAATTATGCATATAATATGAAAAGCATTACAAAGACAGTACAAGTATATAGTACACACACATTAAACACAAGAAATAATATTTAGTGATCTTCGATAAATGGTGAAAGCACTGCACTAATAACAATGAACTAAGACAAATAATTTGCAATTGTATCACTTTTGAATTCTTTAACAAATTTCCTCCGAGATTGTTGTTTTAGAGAAAAAGAAAGAGCATTCCAAAGTTTCGCTCCCTGAAATTTTATTGACTTTTGGAGTTCGGTTAGTGGAATCAGTGACTTCTCATAGTAAGAAGTTAATGGTGGAATAAGTCAATGGTGGAATACAAAGAGAGTTTTAGATTACGAGAAGTGCATGATCTAGTATTGTTTTTATAGCGTTTTTGAATTCAAGAAAATAGTTATCAAAATAACATGGAATTGATTTACTGAAAAGCATAATAATGCATAAATTTACCCAATTCTAGTCGATACTAGCCAATTCTAGTCAATACTATAGTCAGTACTAATTGACTAGTAATACTAGTAGATACAAGTCAATTCTAGCCTACGTAGTACAGAAGAGAAAAATTTACATGCGCAAAATTATGATTGAAAAGAAAAATGACAATTTCTAAACAAGATCGATTGATGGAAAGATGAAAATAATAATTTAAACAAACTTTTTGCTACATTTAATAAAACGGTAAACACATTCAAAAGCACACTTGTTAGTCAGGATAGAGAAACGATTGAATTCTAAGCCCATACTTTCTATACGATTTTTCAAAACAGTTCGAAAGTGAGAATAATTTGGACATTGAAGCAGTGGCGTAGGCAGGAATTTTCAATGGAGGGTTCACTTAACCGGATTTTAACTTCAATGTTGTCACTTATGACGCGGTTGCGCAAGACGATTTATTCTTTCGTAAGTGAAGAGCGGAAGCTATATCACAGTTATAGTACGTCGCCTATAACGCAAAAGCTCATCGCTAACTATAGTATACGTGGCTTAGCGGTACCACGTGCCGTAGACAGATCCCTCGTGACGGGTTCGATTCACGGTGGGAGCCGATTGCATTTGACATATACAGTGGCGCACTCAGGATTTGGTAATGGGGGAGGTACAACTGGGGATGTGGCGCGTAGCCCCCAGCCGCCAACGACTTTTTGCGGTTTTCTCATAAAAAACACTCATTTTAGTACACTTTTTTATCGAAAAAGGGCATGCAATGAGTGCAGTCACTATATACAAGGCAAAAATATTTTTGCAGCTAGTGTCTAAAAGCAGAAGCTTGGCTAAAACAAGTGAAAGAAGGCTGCAACCATTATTAGTTTGAGAAATTACAGGCTGAAAGTTATGCTTTAGCACTTTATTGCAGGGCCAAAGGGGGGGGGGGGGGTGGCATGGCACCGCGGCCCCCCTGCATGCACTTATGGACATTAATATACCGGGTGGCAGCTGACTCAAAGAGCGCAAGCTCCCTTCACAGTCTCCCTCAGTTACTGTTAGCTATTCTGTTCACAACAATTTGAAAATAACCTCAGTTATTTATATATTATTTTATCTCCTACAGTAGCTGTTGTTCTCAGCTTACCATCCATGAACACCGGCCAAGGGCCAACGCTTTTCGTAACTGCAATTGTGTAAGAGCGGTAAATAATATTGTGACACAACAATGACACTTCATAATTGAGCAACGTTAGAACAGTGGGCTTATGTTGTGATGTTACAACAATCGCAGATGAAGCAAGGACCAAAATTATCGTTTTTTACGACAGATCAACGAATATCGGCTATAAAAGCACAAGCGTTGCCAAACCAATGAGGGGAGTTTGAACCCCCGAAACGCAATGGGAGGAGGTTTGAACCTCCAGTTTGAAGAGGAAAAATTGAATTAATTTGATGATTTGGCCTGGTTTGCAATTGAGGAAGCAACCGCGTGTATTGAACTCTGCGACAATAATGTAATCAGTCTTTGTTTGCGATTGAGTTGTGCTTGCTAAATAATTTTGTTGCTCCGTTTTTATTGTAATTACCTGTGCTCCGCCATAGAGCTACCACGTTGTGTAGTTTACGCAATTGTCGGGCTATCTGCTGTACTTCTCTTGCAAGACTTGTTGGGCGTTGTCACTTGTCAGCTCTTGGAAGCGACAGTGCAGTCGGGAGGTTCGACAGTTGCTAACCAGTGTTTTCTTTTTAAAGGAAATGTTTTAATATGGTATAGTTAGCGTCAGTGAATGTGTAAATTACTGAAGGCTGTGGCAGGCAGCATCGTGGAACATTTGGAATCTAAAAGAAAATTAGTTATAGTTATGTGTATTGACCGTTATTAGGCTTACCAGTTATGATTTATTATTCATAAATGCGTTTGGTTGTTTTAGAACCGCCTTATGCCTTCGCCATCCAGTCATTGTGGGAATTCTCAATTTTTTCATGTGTCGTCGTTTATTCAAAATCTCTATAATTTTCATTTTTCCTCATGCGTTAATTGCAAGTCTTATAATTGGCATTAAATCAATTGGCTTCTCAATCGAAAATATTCTACTGGAATGAAGCGAGTTTAAGCTATTCTTTTTGGTTTCCTTGTAAGGAATTACGACCCGCCAAAAATTTTTTACATCGCCCTTATTGTGTTGTCTTACTTGGAGGTTTTACATGTCTTACGGTCTTTATCCATTAAGTTGTTGTTGGTAAACGGATAATTGCTTATTCACAAATTCAAAAAATATACTTTTTATTAAGAACTTCGGGGGACAAAACTGCCGCATGAAAATTACAATCGAAAGAATATTTTAAATATTTCCTTCGCCTATACCTAGGATTTTGAGAAGGGGTAACGTCCCTTAGCCTCATGATTTCCAAAAAAGGTTTACAGGCCATAGGGGGCTCGAAGTATATTTCTGCCCCAGGACTCGGATTTTCTCTCAACGGCCCTGTGCTGCTGAAATCTCAAGGGAAACTGCGCAGTGATTGTTTGAAGTCTTTGAGTCAAGCAGCCACTCAAAAATTACATTTTCTATGAACTTTAGTATTATGCAGCACGATTTTTTGAATTTCACTGCTTTTATCAGTTACAAATTTGCTTTCAAATTTATGCAGGCTACTCGCTGAAACATGCCACAAGTTGACGGTGTATATCTTTGCAACTTAGCATCCATCTGGGCAACACTGCTGCTAACGTAAAACGGTGCAGAATGTTAAGTTATTTGTATTGTGTATTATATTAAGTGGCATGTTTATCCTCCTATTACGAGAAAGCGATCAAAGCGCTATAACGAACTCGCTTAGGAGTTGCCGGCCATCTGTCTACCACACCAAGATAGGGGAATTCCGCCAAGTGTCCTTCCCAACGGCACAACAAGTAAACTTGCCGGCTTGTTACCTACACTGTCCCTTTAATGCTGAGCGTCATGCAGGGAAGCTGTGAATGCCAATTTTAAAGTCATTGGTTTGACTCGACTCGGAAACAAACCCAGCCTGCAGCTCCAGAGGCGGACGCTCTTACTACTCGGCTATCTGAGCAGTTAAATTGGCTGTTAATTGACAGCTACTGCTGGATCCATGCGGCTGACAGAGCTAACACACACCCTTCATTGTTATATAACAATATATTGGTATTTTGATGCTTCCAGACAAGAAAACTGCAAAATACAGGTAAACATATTTTTGATTTTTAGCCCCCTCAGGAGCGTGTTTAGGGTGGTCATTGCGTCATGCCTCCTTTCCCTTTTTCACTTTGCTTTTTTGTAAAAAAAAACAAATGGTGCCAAGCAGTGGTGTAAAGTAACGAAATACTTTTACTTGAGTAGATTACTTGAGTAGTTTTTTCGGTAACGAGTAATTTTTTGAGTAGTTTTTTTTGGCTACTTTTACGTTTACTTAAGTACTTTTAGTATAAAGTAACTCTACTTGGGTAGTTTTTATTTTAGAAAAGTAGAAGTAGTTTACTATTGTGGCATTTGAGTTACAGTCTCGCCTTGAAATCCCTCGCTGCGCCTAAAATCTGTATTTACACTCCAATTCTCCATTATTCAACTCCATAACACTCGGTCTCGTCATCGCCATGGAAACTTCACTCCATGCGATAAGAATTACGCTGTCGCCTTTGATACTAAACGTCATTAACCCAACTCTGAATCGAACCCCCAGTCTACCGGTCCAGAAGCAGACGCTCTATCCAATCGGCCATCTGGGCGGTAATAATTTCATTTGTTTCACCATTTTACCACCTTCAAAGCAAGTCCATCATCGCCGCATCGGCAAGTGTGTAGTTGACACTTTAACGTTTGAAAACGCTATACGAGTACTTATACTTGAGTAGTTTTTAAATGACTACTTTTTTACTTTTACTTAAGTGCTTTTTTTAGTCAATACTTTCTACTTTACTTCGAGTAGTTTTGCCGTCAGTAACAATACTCTTACTTAAGTACAGTTTCAAAATGCTTTTTACACCACTGGTGCCAAGTAACTGAAATATGCCAGACTCTTTTGAAGGTTTATGTAACTTATGCCTTTATGTAACTTATGCCTCCACAGTTTCTCGATACGCCACTGCCCCCCCCCCCCCCCCTAAAAAATTCTAGATTCGTCTCTGGGCAGAATGTGCTTGCCTAACCGAGTATCGAACCCAGTATCCTAACCGCAGAGTTTCGGCCAAGACAGCAGGCAATACGCTTGTAATAAACAAGAAAGTGGTTGTTTTTACAGGCCCGTAACATTTGTCTCTTTGCTTTATTTTATTACTTCGTCATGCTCTCGTGCAATTGGGAAGAGCGCGAAGGGATAATAAAAGAAACAAAGAGCTTATTTGTACGGGCCAGTACAAATAGCCTCTGCTAATAATAAAAGTTTCGGATTATTTTTTAATTATTTTTATTCTATGCAAATAATTTGCTACTCTTCATCGTCTCAACATAATTGTTTTGTTTATCAGTTGGAATGCTAGGTAGCAACAGCAATCCCACAGTGCGGCAGTGTAAACAACAAACAGTCTGCTATTTACATATATTTTTTGCTACGATTGTGCAATGTCAAAAAGGTTAGGTCATAAAATCCACGTTATCAACATCGTTTTCAAATAATTTTGCTTTGGCGTATACAAGCTCACGTAAAACCACGTAATTACTGCGACTTCGCAAGAAGTGCCTCCGCGAAAAAAATGCCAAAACTGCGGCAGTTTAAAGCAGTTTTCTAGCTGCTTTTGGATCGCGATTTGAAGAACAGATAGCACGTGTTTGCGAGAGTTCTAATAACTAATGAGCTAGATACGATATAGTATCATTTTTTAAACGACTTCACCATTTGTACCAGCAGCACAAATGATAGATTAGTTTGTATTTTTTGAAGTCAATTCTGTATTTATGAATCAACTCAGCTTAGCAACTAAGGGAAGAAAAGCGTATATCGTCACAAAAACAAGTTTTGATTCAGTTTTTTGAAAGGAATGAATGTTTTTTATCGTGAATATGGTCAGTGTGGCAGTTTGGAGAAATTAGCCACAGTTTTAATATTTGTGAATGAAAAACGGAAGTAATGTTTTGAGACCTGGTCATCCAGGATTATCAGCAAAAATGCCACTTTCAGATAAAACGCATTAAAAATTAAAAAGAACAGTCTTTTTCACCGGAAACCAGAATCATCAGGGGTGTCTTATTCAGAATAGAATAAGACACTTTTGATGACCCCGATTTCGTGTGAAACAGATTGTTGGGTTTTGGTAGTTTATATTTTTAATGCGTTGTATATTGTGATACATGGCTCTGATTCTGCCATTGAGCACTTTTGAAAAGCTGGTTTCAACCAATACAGGTTGGATATTAAATAGAGCTGGCTTTGTTGTTTCCCAAATTCAATTGCCAAATTCCACAGTTCTTCTGCAATTACAGGCGGAGTATGGGCACCATGCTTAGTATCTCTCATACATCGATATAAGTGAATGGAAAGAGGTGGACCCAACTCCCCTATAAAGTTTCTTACCTATTCGTATTAGGGTTATAACCACTTCTGGTCGTACAAAACTGCAGAAGTGTTTTCTCGGTGCGTAGCTACGCCCTACAAAATATCGTGGGTTTACTCCTGAAAGGAAAGCATGTGCAGTTGGGAAAGCAGCTACTTAGGTTATATTATCCGACTCTTCTCAGTTAGTTCCAAATTAAGGTGCAATTGTCCGTGTTGTGTGAACAAGATCACGATATACTCAGCTGTTTATGTCACACGTGTTGAATGACAATCTTATTTGAAGATTGCGTAATTAATGTCTCGATTAGTTTGGAAATTAAGGTTGAACATGTTTATTTTGCGTCACTTATTTGCAGTAAATTTTAAGGATTTGTGTTTCTCCCTTTGGTGCCATACTGACTACACCTTGGAACCCGTGACCCCGTGACCAGGGGTGGATTCAGTAAACAATTTAGGGGCCTAAGAATAAAAAAATTTCTGTCTTGCAGATTCGAGTGTTTAGAAAAATCGAAGTACCGGTACTAACGCATTGATACATGCGACTGAAATTGGGGGCGCTTGAGCCTCATTACCCCTTAGCCCTCGAAATTCGTCAATGTTGACCCTAGGAGCCAAACAATGTATTACACAAACTTTTACCGTAAAACACAGCTTAAAAATTGCAAGGGCAAGTGTGCAAGAACACGATGAATTCAGTAATTTTGTTTGAGAAATTTCGAGATTGACGAGGGAGAGTTTAGTTTCACCCGAACATGACTTCTCGAAAAATCTGGCAACGGTTTTATTGACTTAGGTTTTATCAAAAATATCAATATTTTGTGGTGGCTAAGCTTATTAATGAGGCATACACGCCTTTAATTCACTTTTGATGAGTAAAAACGATATTGCTGACGATTTCAAAAAAACATATTTTTCAATAAATGACCATAACAAAAACTGCTCAAAGGTTCAGTTAATTACATTTTTCGCCTTTTATGGCAATTACCTTGCTGCTCATACTAGAAGCTTTCACTCCATACGACACAGTTTCCTTTTAATGACTTTTCAAGCATCAACAACGATAGGCGTAATCAGACTAAAACAAGCTGTCTGGGCACCGGCCGGTCTGCTCAGTTGTTGTAGACATCGCTATCGGTGTGGGAGATCTGGGATTCGATTCCTGGGACGGTCAAATCGCACACAGAGTCGCCAACGACTCGCTACTGGTGAGACGTTTCTTCGAAGCGGTGTTGCCCAGGCACTATGCCGCGGAATTGGGCCCCTCCATCCGTTATACGATTTGTCGTAATACCGCGAGTATAATGAAGATTTGATTTTACGGCGATTACCATACTTCTGTTACGAAAGCCTTTGGCCTGATAATACGGTTCATAGAATACAATTTCCTTTTTTAATTATCTTTTAAGCATTAGACATAAGCATAATTACACTCAAACAGTCAAGGAACAAAACATGTGTTTAGCGTTAAAGAGTGTTAATTTCATTTGAGTTTCAAGTACGTCTTTATTGTGGCTTTAACGTAGGCGTTTAGCAATGTGATTTTGTCCTTAGGCGATGAATATTAGAGTTTAATAAATCTGTACGTGATTTAGGAACTCTTTTATTTTATGTAATTTACACCGTTTTGAAATCTTCATGCTTGTTTAATGAATATAACGAATCAAAATACAAACAAAAATATGCGAAAAAGCGATTTGAAGTTTAATATGTATCTACATTATTGTAATGTGAGATATTATAAAGTAGGCGATACAGTATAATTTTACAGCGTAATCCTGATGTTTTATCAACGATTTGTGAAAAAAACAAATATTTTTTGATGTCGAAGCATTATATAACATAACTTTGAGAACAAAGAATCTGTTCAACAGAGTTAATGTATAACAAAAGTACCCTACCACTTAATTTAGAGACGCAATTGCTGCTTAGTTGCAAAATTTAACCCAAATAACCCAAACTTTTTGTCAGAGACATGGCCTAGCTGGCGGTACCGTGCACATGTTGGCGATACTACGTGACGAGTTCGATTCACGGCTGGAGCTAATCGCATTTGACATATATAAACCCAGTGGCTGCGGACTCGATGAACGCAAGCTAACTTCGCAGTCTCCTTCAATCAGTTTTGAATTTTCTATTCAATATAATTTAAAAAACCCTTGGTTATTTATTTATTTACTAAATTTCTACTTGATGGGAGCAATGTCCCTGTGCAAACAAGAAAAAGATTAATTTGTCGCCGAATTAAAAAATACAATCGGTAATCTTTTTGTAAATATTAATAAATACCATGCTGGAATTAAACACCACAAAAAAAATTTTGTTTTGTCTCCAAGCAAAAGCAGCTTATAGGCTGGATGCAAACGCATTAGGCCTAGGAGGCATCGACCTGTAGCGTATAAACTTTATTTTGCGTTTGTACAATATACAAAAACAGATATCGCTTAAACTGGAACGAATTGTTGCTGCTCTTGTTGCTAAATTTAATTAAAAAAGTGACTACGCAAGTTTTGCGTGCTAATTAATTGACGTAGTTATGACGTCATTGTGTTTAATGTGGTATGCCAATGAAAATTGTGCAGAAATTCTTCTATAATTCGTAAATAAGTTGTTTGGTGTGTAATCGGTGAAGAAATTTAAAAAATTGTGTTCATTGCTTGAAAAAATGTTTCGCAGTGCATTATGACGTACTTACCGCTGATTGGTGCATCGCTCTTTATATGTGATTAAAAAACTGTCGTGTTTTTTCCGTTTTTCCAAACTCATTATAATCAGGTTATTTTGTTGTGAAAAAATAGCCCTATCATCATCTGATTTGTGTTTTTAGAACCTTCTTTCCCACAAATAAATTTCTGAAAACGATTTTATCAAAACACTCAAATTCTCCAAAAATATTGCTGATTATTATTGTCCAAATTTGATTACAGAGTAATCTTGAATTTAGCGATTAAATCTTGCAATTTTCACGCCTTTTGTATAAGGGCATGATTTCAAATACTATTTTTTTCAAAATGAGCAATCTTGTCCGGAAGCTTATCAAGTTAACCAGCTTTGATTAAACGTTATCGATAGACGTAGAGGAGAATGGGGTTTCTCGCTGTATGACTTCATATTGGTCAAAAGAAAAACTATCTTCATCATACTCGCGGTATTACATCTAAGCGTGTAACAAGTGCTGGGGCCCATCTCCTCGGTTTAGCACCCGGGTAACAAAAATTTTTTCAAAATGCCTAAACCAAACCCAATTGTTTTTCTATTTTTGTTCTAAAAAAATTTTCAAATTTGGGGTTGAACAACTTTTTAACCTATGCATTTATTATTAAAAACACTGGGTGCTGGTTAAGTTACAGCGATATAACTAACCCTACAATTGAACCCACACCTTCTGTTTCAAAGGTCTGAAAAGATAATGTTGGACCGAATGTTTTTGTGGTTGATTTTTGAGGTTTTTTGGCAAAAATTGTTCGAGAATAATATGCAGTTTGCGTAGCTACTTCATACTGGCAAACCTGTTTTTATTAAAATAATGTTATATTTATTGAAAGTTGAGAATTTTTTCGCATTTATTATGATTTCGCAGCGACAATAGCGATCGTAATTCTCACGTTCATTGCAGCCGGAGGCGATCTGCCATTGTTACAAAAAATCAAAACTTGAATTGAAAAAGTAAAATTAAAAAGGAAGTTCAAACGCATAAAGAGCGATGAAAAAAAGTATGAAAATAATGAAAACAAACAATTTAATATAATGCAAAGTAATTTTTTTCTTTTTTCTATCGGAGCTATAAATGATTCGATACCAATTATTCTAGCTTAATTATAACTTCACTATGACTGAAAATTCTTCACAGGAAACAAAAAAATTGTGAAAAAAGTAGAATTATCACGTCAAATTTTGTACGTTATATACATTGACATTGACTTAATTTATCAACTTTAAAAGCCAATGAAGTGCATGAATTGTAAATAACGAAAGCAGAAGGAAATTAAAAAAGCATGATAGTCAAGAAACGTTTCTGGCGTTTTCAAGTTGAGGTTCAGGGCAAGACTGAAGTTAGCTATTAATTTCTTCTTATTCCTGTCTGAGTTAAATGCTCTGATAATAATTAATACGGGTCATAGCAGTGTCTCAGCGCGAACATGCATGTGATGTTCTAAAAATAGCCATTATTTGTAGCTCTTAAGTTTATAAGCACTGCCTATCTTTGGTATTTAGTACGAATTCAATTTGATATTTATTTCAATTGATTAGTCTACTTAAGTTATAGCACAGAGCAATGCACAGACAGCGATAAGCGTTTCGCAGTTTAATATTTACTCTGTGTTTAGAAAAGTTTTGATAAAGACACTATTTATTATAGCATAAAATGTGGAATTCTCTACTCGCATTTTTTTTCTTGCTTTCATCGATGAAAAGATCTTTGGGCCAAATTTCGGTGAGTTGGGTTATGCTACTAATGTAAAATTAACGTACCGGTAACAAATTTGTGGTATATCCTTGTACTACAGTAAATTTTCTTCAGTGTTGAGGCAATTGTGGTTGACAATGTAACACTGCAGAGGCTAAAATAGCAGGCTCATCTAACCTAACACACCTCTTTGTTTTTATACTGATAATGGAATGGCTTAAATCTTTTTGTTAAAGTTAAGTTTCAAAACCCATTTTAATGCTCTTACTTCAAAATACAGCTATGAACGAGATTTATACAGCCTATTTGCAAATCAAATCTTCGTTACAACGAGTGGCGGGATCCATCTCTGCGGCTTAGCGTCTGGGCGGCAAAGATTCTAAGAAACATCACAGCGGTGGCGAGCTGTTAGCAACCCTGGGTCTGATTTGACGGGCCCGAGATTCGAACCCCAGATCACCAGCACCAATAGCAATGTCCTAACAACTGAGCTATTTACTTCAGTCAAATTTACATTTACTTGCAATTTTACCTTCATAATGTTTAGCTATCAACTGAGTGAGTGAGATACTGCGGGTAATTAGTTATCAAATTTTCAAAAATTGTGTTTTGTCAACATGTATATAAGGCGGGTTCAAGCTTAGATTGCAACAATCTTTCAGTGTGCGAGTATTGGATTTTAAGGTTTGGTTTCATAGAAAACTTAGAGATATGACGACCACAAATCAATTAAAAAATGTGCTAAATTGTTTACTGTGCTTAATTCTTTTCTTCAAAATATTTTGTTCCTCTTAGAAATATAGGTTTTAATTGAGCCAAATGAGAAATTAATTTCAACCAGACAGCTCTACCCAATATTTTGCATACTTTAAAGTTACTTATTTAGACTGCAATACTTTGCATTTGATGAATGCAGAATTATCAAAGATGCTTTTCCTAATTAGGTCAATGTCAAGACTAAAAGTTTAAAGAAATCGTTAAAAGTTTTCAACATAAAACTCTAATAACTTTTTCCACAGAGCTGATATGTTGATCAAAAAGTGTTGCCAATTTTTTACGTCGATGTGCCAAACCAAAAAGTCATAGCATTTTTGTTACTAATATAACTATTTCGTCATAAGTCGTATCAATTTTTAGATCATTTTTACGTTGATTTCTTACAAATTAATACTTTGTTTTTTCATTCCTTTAACTAAATATAAAAAAATCGAATCTTCATCACACTCGCGGAAATACGCCGAAGCGTGTAACAAGTGACGGGCCCATCTCAGCGGCGTAGCGCTTGCGCAACACAGCTCCGGAGAGCTGTCGCTAGTCGCAACGGTGCCGAGCAGTTGGCGACACTGTGCTGTTGTGACCAGCCAGGGAATCGAATCCCAGACCTTACGCTCCGATATGTGCTTAACAACTGACCTAACCGGTTTGTTTCATCAAGATGTTCAAAAATATTTTGTTTTCTGGGAAGTTTTGTTTGCTTTGGTTTGATTTTCTAAGTTATTGAAATCTTATAGGACACTTGGTTCAAACGTCTTCTAACGTTTCTTTTCACTGCGTATTGAGGTTAATTATATCTTTTTTGATGACGTCAAATTTACGTCACCGGTTTAAACTTCATAATATAACCTGCAGCATCAAATTATATTAAGCTAAAAATGTGGTGAATATTTTCGCCAAGATTGCTTTATTTCGGTTAATGATATTCAAGAATTTAATTATTATGCGGTGAATTTTTCGCAAGAAATATTTATTATTGAGAAATTCACAATTGTACTAAAACTTGCCACAATAATAAACTAGTTGTCACTTGTCACTGTTTTTGCTTTGAGATTATGAATTGACCTTTTCCATTACTTTTTATAAGTCGCAGCTTACATTATTTTGTATTCATTGAAAGGGCTGTTTGGAATTTTTTTACTGAGCATGTTATCAGTATGGATAGATTAACGCTGCAGCAATGTAAAGTGAGAAAACTCGCGGATTATGATGGATTTGTTTAAAAAAACTACATATTTACGGTTGGGTGGTCACACTTGAATTAATTTACTGGAATCAGCTTGATTTAAGAAAAAAAATCCCATATGAAAGATTGCAAAATTTGCAAATTGCGGAAAAATTAAGATTTAAAAATCAAATTTTCTGGTCAAAATTTTGACAGCTGCGCCTTTCGAACCATTAAGTGACATCAGTAAAAAAAACATGCTTTGCAAACTCTAGAAATCGAAAACAAATTTGTAGACAAATGCAACCTGCGATTCTAGATTGTTATCTACTATCAAGATAGTGAGTTTGCTAAATTGGCAAAAATTGAGGTATCAATGCCAAATTACGGTAACCATTCGTCATTCACTTATTAAAAGCCACTTATTAGAGAATCATACAAAAAATATGGGTTATTAAAATAGCGAATAGATTGAACATACAGAGATATTTTGACCAGTATTCGTTTGTTTTCGCCTGCTTAGCAAGTTTAACTTTCCATGGCAGTGCATTAACGGGCCAGTTAGCTCAATTGCCAAGACACTGCTATGGGTGTGGGAGGTCTGGGGTTCAAACCCCGGGTCGGTCAAATTGGTGATAGAGTCACCAACGGCTCGCGACCGCTGCGACGGTCTTTCGAAGCTGTGTTGCCCAGGGGCCAAGATCCGGAGATGGGCCCCGGCACTCGTTACACGCTTCGGTGTAATTTCCAGGGTATAGTGAAGATTTTTTTTATCTCTTTCTTTCTGTGACAAGGCTTATTTTTTATACACATTAGACGTGAAATGAAAACAGCTTAAGAAAAACAAAGTTTAACTAGGACCAACTGCTTTCGACTTCATACGAATTTTGTCTCTTCAGCTGTGCAACGAACTCTTGACAAGAGTCAATCTTCCACCCTCAACTATTGCTTTAATCTAAAACTGTTTCTTCCGATCGAAAACTGCCTGATAATTAATCCACCTGACCACTATTCTACCAGACTATACCTATAATATTTATACCTATAACAACAAGTTTTTGTCTGGTCAGGTGCATTAATCATCAGGCAGTTTTCCATCTGAAGAAACAGTTTTAGATTGAAACAATAGTTGAGGGTGGAAGAGTGACCCTTGTCAAGAGTTCGTCGCACAGCTGAAGAGGCAAAGTTTAACTATTTTGTAACTAGACGTTTCAGCTACAGTTAATTCAACTGTCATCATCAGCAATGTAAGCAAGGCAGTGCAAAGGTGTAAGTATGACAGCTGATGATGACTGCTAATTCTACCTTGTCCAAACGTCTAGTTATGAAAATTGCCTTGTCTTTGTTTTCACATAGTTGTGCAGTTTCCCAACGTTATTTGTCGAAAATTGTTCGTAAATAGTTGAGTACACATTGGACGTAAAATTTTAATTTGCTTTCGAGAAAACTTTCTAGTTTTAATCCTCTACACTTGTCTCATGCTTTCTGATATTCGTGGCAAAATCTTAAAACCCATCATTAATTATATCAGTACGTTAAATTCCAACCACGTAAAAAGCTTGCAGTTACAAAAATAAATAGTTTAAAAGCAATGTATGTTGCGTTTCCTCAAGTCTAAACTGCTTTTGTCGTATATTGTGAACAAACTAGTGGTAAATTATTATTAATTCCGCCAGACTTACTTGAGACTGCATTAAAAAAAATTGAAAACTGCTGCATATTAAACTTAATTCTATTTTATGTTTATTTTTTGGGTGTTTCATTTTACGGACTGCAATCTGTTTTTGTTTTATGTTTTGTTCATAATTTTTTGTAAAAATATCCAGCTTAAAGCGCAGCGTTTTGAAAGAAGCAAAACGTAGTTGGTGTTTTGGAGAGACGCTTTTAAGACGGCCTTGACGGCGAGGTTATGAGTTTTGAGTTTAATTTCAAGCCAAGTTTGCAAGTAAAATATTTTCGATGATTTTTACCTTGGTAGGTCCGCAGCATTAAATTATACTTACGAAAAGCAAAATATTTAGTCCAAATAAGTTTTGGCCAATTTTCGAGAGACATAGGATGTGGCCGACACATACAGCGTTTTCGTTACTTCACTTGACAGAAGAATAAAAATAGAGAAACGTTCAGTGCTATAGCAAAAAATTCCACCAAAATCAAATTTCAAGACAAAGAAAACCACTAAAGAATAATCTGATTAGGTTAAATATTTTGAGTGACTTAAACAAACGAACTGAAAATCTCAGTTGAACATAAACAAAACATGATTTGTAAATGAAGTTAGTGTCTTTAAAAAGCTTAGCAATGCAGTACAACACCCACAGTTTATTGTTAACTGTAAAGCCCGCTTGGAGCTAAATGTTGTCTGAACTGTAGGTGTTTGATAGAAGTTCATTAAGTGAATACTTGCCACTACTAATTAAACAACACAGCTATCGGTGCTGAAGATCTCGTGTTTGATTTTTAAGCGGGTCAAATCGGACACGGCATCGTCTACACTCTTACTACAACTTGTCTCCGCTTCGGCAATTCTTTGTAAGTCAAAGCAGGATTGCCGAGGCGCTAAGCCGCATAGATGTTCCTCGCCACTCCTCACACGTTTCGAGTACTATCACGAGCATAATGACGATTTGAATTTTTTTGAAAATTTATGAAGAGTTACAGGTAAACTGAAGCCATTGCGATTTCATTTGTGATGATTTTAAATAATTTGTTTAGGAATTTTCCGAACTACCCAGTCCGCAAGATAATATTTACGCCCAAGATGGAGGCGGAGTTTGGGAGTTTCCACGAGGATGCACTACGGATTGCAGACGGATTAGTTGGGTTTCTGACTCCGGTAGTCGAAGCTTCATTATCAAATTTCGAATTACTACGTTTAGAGTTGGATACGTGGCAATTGCGATATCACACGACAAAAAAATGGTGCGAAAAAGCAATTTTGAAAAATATTATTCGTAAAACTAAATAATCCCAGTTCACAGTTTACCGTGACAGGAGAAAAAAATCAAACTAAGACTTTTTCGTACTCTTCTTTTAAGTCTTGTTTGCAGTGATAACTTTTACAAGCAAAAAACAAAAAAGTAGGCTACTTCCAAACGCTTGAAAAAACAATGCAGCTGACCGGTTAAAAGTCAAACCGAGACCATCCGATCAAATCTTATTATAAATTTGTTTATAGGGATACGATGATGCATATATTTGCTCCAAAGATCCGTCTTCCACCAACTCCGGTGTTTATTCCGCGTATTTGAAAAATCACACTCATCCCATTATCTTGGATGAAGTGAGTAGATTAACTTATCTTTAATTTTAACTGCTGTGCTATCTAATAAAGGTCTAATAGTTTCGTAACCTCTAAAAATTTATCGTAACCATTATAAGACCGCAAGGTTGTGGGATGAAATCTTTGCTATGCTTTGGGTTTGTATTTCCAAACGGATTTGATTGATAGTTAATTCTGCTTGCCAGATTCGAGTAGTGATAAACCAAAAGTAAAGAACAGAAATGACCTTGGAAATGAGCCACTTTTAATTGGGTTTAAACTAGTTTTATGCAGGCAGCATCTTATGTCTTTGATGACAAACGAAAAAAATGAAGACAAAAGAAAAAAAAACAATGACTTAAGTGAACTCGTGTTTTTTTTATCAACGTGCTGGATGTTGAGCGTTTCCTGAATTTAGTGTCGTCAGTTTTTCCTTTGCGGTGTGTCATTTTCACTAAAACCCCAACTAAACCTATAATTTTTTGGCAAAATCATGTAAATAGCGCCAAATTGCAAAATATTTAATATAAATTCTCAGCGCAATGAACAGTGCTGCTTTATAGCAAGAACACATGTTTTCGAACGTAATAATCATCCTCTACGTGATTGAACGGTATAATTTTACTCTTGAAAGGTAAAATTTAATTATTTAAACATTCAATTATGTAAATTAATGGCAGATGTCGTCATCATTAATAAATAAATGGGCAGGTGAAAGCCAGCAAAGATTGTCATGTTTTGCAATCACTGCGGTGTAGTGTCCGTGCTGAAGACATAAAAAAACTGGTTCTATAGCACTGATGTTTAGCATTAAATAAAAACTGAAAAGTTTTTGTGTAAAATTGATTCAATTACTATCAATTACGAAACTCCTCATAAAAAGTTTACGTCATTAATAACAAAAAAGTTTCATTTTAAAAATTAGGTACCGTAATGACTTTTCTAGGCATCATTCAATTTCTACAGTGCATTGTTCCTCGTGACTTAAAAACGTCAATACGTTTGACGACAGCTTTGAAGTTCGCACAGTGTGACGTTTGTACCAAGACAAATTTACATCCCTTCAGTTTCCCTTTAAGTTAGAAAAATGTAGATTCAAAAGCGGGAGGGGAGGAGAACCAACGGACTCAAACTCCCCTAAATTTTTAGTGGTACTTGTTTATGCGTTTGTACTTCCATATCTCTAAACGTGGAGAGCAGCAAGATGAGCAGCCTTTGAAAAATTTCTCAACGGCATGGCCTATAGCGGCACCGCGCTTATGTGACAGATCCTACGTGACGAGTTCGATTCGCGGCTGGAGCCGATCGCATTTGACATATTTACCGGGTGGCTGCTGACTCGAAGAGTGCTAGCTCACTTCGCAGTCTCCCTTAATTGCAGTCGAATTTTCAGTTCAATATACTGCAATTTAAAAATAACTTAGTAACCTATTTATTTACCTTTTCCTGTAAAGTCTAAAGAACACACCAAATGTCAATGGTGAAGAAATGCGGTACCATAGAAAATCGTATTGTCTTAACTAGAGTTTGTTTTAGATGTCGAGTGGGAATATCACGTGGGAAGGTGACAGAATGATGTGTCAATTTAGTCGGCCGTTAAGGGTTACAAAAACCATTGAAAACTTGCGTGTTACATGGGACATGGCAATCAATAATTACAACATATTGTATGCCGAAGGAGGAGTTGATGACGTCACCGGCACTTTACATCAGCATTCGTTTCGCACCAGTACTTATAAAGCTTTTGATCTCCATCGCACCACGGGATATCCGAGAGCCCCCCAAGGTAAAGTCTACAATGGAGATTAATAGAGGTCCTGGTTCGAAACCACGTATGGGCGTAACAATTGTTGTTGCACTGATTTTCAATGTTGTTGTACGGATTTCAATGACTTTTTAGATAATGCCAAGAGCAGTTTTTGACTCTTTTTTGTTGCTTGACTTTTTCTTGGAGTAGAAAATTGATTGAGAGGAGGGCTAGCACTCCAGACAAACGCTACTTTATTTTAGTTCAGGGCACGAAAAAAACGTCGATGACATCCTATGGGAGCTGACGAACATTTTGTATTTCTTTCGAGGCTGTATAACAATCTTCTAGGGGACCTTGTATGACCTGGTGTTTATTTAATTAACTACGGTACAACTGAAATTCTCAGCCGGTTTTCGGTAGATCGTGCTTTCCATTTTTGACTTTTAATGCTCTAAGACTTAAATAATTAATATGCTTTTAATAATTCAGAAGTTTGATAGTACCCGTCAAAAAAGTTCCACTTTCTAAAACGAACTCATTATAACTGACACTTTAGGAAATTAGTTGAGTAGTTGATTATAGTTTATGTCCAAAGTTGGTTTTCTTATCAGCATTGCTGCGTGTTGAAAGTAGGCTGTGCGCCTATCTATTGTACTTACAGAGATTGGATTAAAAAAAAAGCAAAATTTAAACTGTGCTAGAAATTAGGAACGAAAAAGATCGCTTCTGATTTTTTTTCTGGAAGTTACAAATATATCTTCTCCTTTCCCGAGCTTCTAAATTCCGAAATGCATTCCACTACTTTCATCGCTTCGTTGTTACTTCCTTTGAATAGTATATTTTTCATCTTGTTCTATTCACTGATTGATTCCGAATCGGGTCTAACCAATGACTAAAAATTGGTATTCACAGCTTGCCTGCTTGACGCTCACCATCAAAGGGACAAGGTGAAGAACAAGCCGGCAAGTTTACTTGTGCCGTTGTGAAGGGCACTTCGCGGAATTCCCCCATCTTGGTGTGGTAGACAGATGGCTGGTAACTTGCAGGCGAGCTCGTTATAGCGCTTTGATCGCCTTCTCGTGATAGGAAGATAAACATGCCATCAAAGACACTGCTACTTCAGATCTAACATTCATTCAAATCAAGTTTGCTTTCTGAGATTGAAAATCGTTTTCGTCGTTGTCAATATGTTGTAACGCTTTTCAATGTTTTACTGTAGAATCGCAAGCATCGTTTCGTAACGGTCGACTTCTTCCTGATAATCTTATCGACTCCTCAGTAAGTATGCTCAGTCATTCAAACTTTCAACCAAGTCTGATTTTCGTTTTAATATTATCAGAGGCCCCCAGTTTAAAATCTCCCGGAGGGGGCATGATCGTAAATAGTGAAAATTATTGTCTGGTGATACCCTGCAGAGACATATAGATGTGGTGAAAATAGTAGATTTGTCCTAAGCGCTTACAAGCTTGCTGATTAGATCGATTTTACTGCTTTGTTCATTTATCCTTGTTTTTCCATAAATAAACATTACAATAAACAATGTTTTCATCTTCAGAGTCGTAACTTTTTGCTTTGTTTTTATTTGAAATGATCAGGTAAACTCATTTCCTATATGGTTTTACACATACTTGATGTAATTCAGCATTTTTGTAGATTGTTGATTAAGATTAGATTTAGGCTTAAGTTTTGCAGTTGGAGGCCTAAGATGTAATGATTCTTGTTGTAAAATACAGTCAGAGGCGCAGAGAGAGGAAAAACGAAGTAAATGTCACGGTGCCTGCTTCCGGAACGGGTGACCTTTTTTTAGGGGATTCTCTTCAACGATTTTTTATATTTTAGGGCTTCGAAACTTTTTGCCCTGGGGCCCTAAACTCTTCTCAGCGGCCGTAATTACTGCATTGCAGAATAGTTTTTTTTTATTGATCGCCACCTAAGTGTGGTGGAATTGGTGCTCTTTGACGCAGTCAGTTCATCTGTTTGTGGAGAATTTGTTTTGTTCTTTGCTCTACGTTCACGCAGAGTTGTGCGGTTGGGTTCGAAAATTACGCTCGCCGGAGTCGAAATTAAGAAACGGAGAGTTAAAAAAAAATTGGATTGTTTTAAAAAAAAGGCAATAACACAACAAATCACGTTTTAAAAAGCATAAATTACGAAACAAAGCATGCGAAGTTGCAAACTAAATGATAAAGTTATTTTTGTGTAGCCACGAACAAATAAGCAACAGGTTAGCTTACAAAGAGCAAGTTTTCTTTAAGGTCATAACAGGGTGGTTTTTGCGGCCTGATTACTGGCACGGTGTTCCTCTTGTTCCACAAAAGTTAAGGTCAAGCCTTTCAAAAGTCAATATCGTTTTAGGTGCATGCTTCCGATGCTATTTATTCTTCAAACGATTTGTCACAAGGAATGTGGTTTGTATCAAATGAGAACGACTGCCCAGATGGCAGACACTGTACACTGATTTACTGGAAACGAGCCAATCTACAGAACAATCCTAACTTGCTTCGATTTGTTATGATTGGCCAGCCAAGAGGATGGATGGCGATGGCCATATCTAGAGATATGGCAATGGTAAGTAGTTAATAACGCAAGTATAAAAATACCGGTAGCTCAAAACTATGCGGTAACAGCAACAAAATTTCCTAGAAGATTTAATTACGAATTCAAGCAAAAATGAAACATATTCAAATAATAGAGACGTTTCGGGTAAAATAGATTAAACATTGTCAATCTTAATCAATTAGAATCATTTATGCAAAATACGTTTCATTTTTGCTTGGCGATTTTATTCGTAATTAAACTTTGCAAAATTTTCCTCGGCCGTGTTCCTAAAAGCTTTGCAATTTTAGTTGGTTGCAATAACGTTACCGCGTGTCACAAAAATTGGTGTTTTTGGTTCTGTGCGAAACTTAGCGCACAGTTGGACCATATCACCACGAATGCAGGTAAATGCTTTACGATAATCAGCCACTAACGACCTTGAGTTTAATGACCGTACTAGGAATTGAATTAAGACCTTCGTTCTGAGATAAAAACAACTTTCCTGCATGCCCTCGCTGAATCAGTACTATGCACATGTTTTGTTAAATTGTTGGTAATAGCATTTGTAAATGTTGGGTTTTTTAGCACACGAGAATAACGAGACGACCCAGACGCGCTCAAGAGGTTTCTATCAGGGTTTTCTGTTTTAGATAGACAGATTCCGAAATGTTACGATTTATTTTTAGATAACTTTACACGTGTCATACTTTTGTCATTTAAAAGCGTCCGCTCGTTTCTCTATAACGTAATTGCTTCCATTTATTTTAAATACCTTGTTATGTTACAAAATAATGAAAATTCTTGACCTTGGAAATATGAGCTACGGCTTGATTATCATTTGCATCAGAATACAAAGAGACAGTTTAGTTATTTCAGACAAATGGGTTGCAAATTGATGTTTTTGGTTTTGAGTTTGATCCTTGAAACTGATACTACGACTTGTTAAAAAGGCACTTTTCTTTTTCAAAAAAGCATCAGCTTGCTCCAATAACCTAGTTCAAATAAATACGTAAGAAACGCACTCCAATAGTGCATCTAATATAGTATAAGTGGTGGTGTCAGATTATATCGAGTCGCCCAAAAGCAGGATACCGCTTTCTCGTACACTACAGTAAGTTTATTTACCTGAAGTTTTTATACTAGAAAAAAAAATTTATTGTATCTGCTGATGTTTCAAAGTCACTATAGCATGTTTCATGTAATTGACATGAATCACTTAATCTCTTTAATGCTGAAAATATTCTATTTTATGTAAATACTTTAAATTTACTTTTAAGCCACCCGGTGTACTTTCTGGTTCCTATCTATGAATAAATAACGTTAAATTTGTGAATGAGTGGAAACAAAAACTTTTTAAATATTTATTCAGGGCGGCGACGATTGTTACATATGCACAAAAAATTTTTCATCCGAAATAAGCAGCCAATTCTTATCAGCTTACCTGGAAGGTACAAGATCGCCAGTAATCGTTTCTCAGGTATGTGAGTCATGTAACAAGCGGTCAAGAGTTTGCAAGCTACACCAAGCTATCCAGTCGTCCATTTTGGTGGTCCGCAAATCCTGGGGCTTTCTGCTCAGGGTGAAAAATTTCATGTCATTATATTTTTTCAGTTATGATGTAACAAAATATGGTAAAGATGCAAAGGTCTTTCGGGTTTTCAGCGTTCGAGAAATGAACATGTAAAATGGGTGAATATGATAAACGTCTAATTTTAACATGTTTTGAGAAACCATAAGGGGATTTTATGGGTTGCGGACAGGCGGCCACGCAACAGCTTTTCCCCGTATTTGATACAGAGTTGCGAACGGGCCGTAGATGTTGAGTTCGACTCGAACGCAATTTTTCAAGCCCGAACCCGAACCGAATCTTAATTTATCAGCCAGTCTGAGCCCGATTTAAACCCAAAATCAAAAACATTAGCCTACTTTAAGTTTTGAAGAAATTTTTGTAAAAAAGAAATTAAGTTTTACCCATCCACAGTCACGCCAGTTACGAACAACAATATTTGTAGTTGTACAAGGTGTTCTTTTTGCATTATTCCATCAATCGCGAAAACCCTATCACTCACTAAAAATCTCGATTTTGCTCCGGCGTCCGGCCCGATTGAATCCCGACAATTTTTCAAAACCCGAGCCCGGCCCGACCCGACTCGAAAAGCCCAAGCCCGAATGACAACTCTGATTTGATATCGCTGATGTTTATTGGACACCACAGGAAACCCTACTGTGGGTACTTATGTGGTAATATGGAGTCACTTGATGCGAGTGGCGTTGTCGCCCGTCGTATGTACAAGCACTTTTAGCAATCAAATTGAAACAATTATCTCATGCACATAACGCGTATATTCAGATGGAAGGAGTCTTTCCCAGGCATAGCACAATCGCGAATGGCCGACTGGTGTGTATTTTTGATCGAAATATCAGTGTAACCAAGAATGTGCACGGATCACCCAAAACCTGGGATCTTGGAAAGCAAAACTTTAATCTTCTCTATGCTGAGGGCGATGTAGGAAGAAACGGACAATTACTTTATCATTCATTCGCAAAACACACTCGTAAAAGATTTAACTTCTTAAACACGAGTGGATATAAAAATTTGACCGGTAAGTTTTTATGTGAATAAGATTTAAACGTTCTAATTAAGGCGAATAGTATCAAAACATAAAACCAATTATTTGTAACGACCCACAATGAATTCGTGGAGGCTTAAGACAAAAAATGTTAGTTTCCTCTATAATTTTTCTTAATTTTAGTGTCCCGTAAGTATTTCTGTATAATGTACCTAGCACCAGCAGAACCTTGCTTTTTTCTGACTAAGCTTGGGTTTAAGCGCTATTATTTGCTAGATTGCAACGACTTTTCTAGAGCTCAGAGGTGACTTGAAGCGCCGCGTTAACAGGGAAGCGCTGCACTAGTTTAGGGTTCAATTCCCCTCGCGGCTTCGCTTGTGACATGTGATCAACAATCGGGTTCGTCAAGATAATAGAATAGATTAAGAAAATTAGTTCTGCTAGTGTTAAGTACATTATATAGGTAAATATGCGACCCCTACATCCGGTTTTTGCATGCTGGAAAAAGACCTGATATTACCTTGCAAAATTCGTTCATCTTCTTTATCTCACTAATGGGCAGTTTTTAAAGCAAATGCAAAACCATATACAGTAAATTATAGTATTGAGTTTAAAGTCTGTTTTGTTTTTCCGCTTTCATCGTTACTTTTATTCGTATGATACAGTTTTTACAATTTTTGATGCTGGCATTATGTTTTACATTTTGTAAAAAAAAAACTCATCGTGTTTTGTTGCGCTAGTTTCATTTTTATTTTTGTGACAATTTTTGTGGTTTTTCTTTTCACGCTTAGGTTTCACAGCTTATCATTATTTTCATGCAATTCTGGCAAAGAGATGATAAATGTGTAACAAAAACAAACAATGACATGCATGTTTTCGCCTGCAGTCAAGTTATGATAAAAATCATAGAAAAATAGTAGTTACAGAAAATAAGAGCAAGGTGTAATGACAATGACTTTGTCACCTTTATAAGTATTTCTGCATCGCAAGAAGAAAAATTGCTTTTAATAAATTGAGGTACTTAAAATGCAGTTAACATTGCAAATTTCAAAAGCATCTAACAAGCTTGCTCAAGAAGGTTTTGTCGTTAAGGCTTATTGCAGGTAAAGTTTCTTCACGTAATGGGTTAGGTATACGTTATTTGGTTTCTACTACATTGATTCCCTCATAAAAGCGTCTTTACCGATACTCGACAAGCGACAACGCGACTGCCAAATATTTTTGTTTATTTCATTTTGACGTTGAACTTTGGTACGACGACGAGACAAAAACCACGCGATATCAAGGTATTGTATCTGTACAATTTTTATCACTTCATCGCTCGGTATCAAAAAATGTTTAAGATAACCCTGACGATGGGAGTGAAACAATCCACGTTGGATTGTTACATCATTGAACAATCAATCAGCTTGTATATCGCATAGCAAATCTTATATCGCCTAAATCACAGGTAGTCACAGGCCAGTATAGTTTGTAATGGTAGTCGCATTGTCGCATGTCATGTGTCGGTAAACGCACCTCTGCGGTGTGTTTATACAGAATACAATGCGATTTGTCGTACGTACAGTGACGTAGAATACGAAACCGTTTGAAGTAGGGCCGAAACTAAGCAATGCGCCCCCCCCCTCCCCCCCGAAATCATCTTTCGAAGCCCATTAAAATTTTTTTCTTGGATGGTGATACAAAAGAGCGAGCCCCGAAGGGGCGATGCCAAGCTAGGTGGTCTGGGGGCATGCCCCCCCAGAAAATTTTGCGAAATTTCACCTTATTTTGGAGGCTTTTTGTGAACAAGGTTTAATAGTCTGTTTTACTAGGTCCCTTCCAAACCCACTAAAATAATGCTGCAAGCAAACCCTACTCTAACATTTCGCTGCCTATGCGAAGAAAAAACGTTTTTCAGGCATATTTTTGCGCCTTTCACTTGAGGATGAGGGGCCCTTGGTAATGGTATGCTACTAAACGTTTGTTTGCTAGTTTTGCGACAGCTATTTTTCGAAAAATTTGCAGGGGTCCCCCATGGCCAAAAGCATAAATATGGTCGCGCGAGTTAAGACAAAAATGTATTGAATTTTAGAATAGGGTTATTTAAGGTGCCTTTCTCATACGTTGAGTAAATAGTACTACGTGCTGACTATTTACGGTGCCCCGTTATTGTGCGGGCCCCCCCCCCCCCCCGGTTGGGGAGTTCGGGGGGCGCTAGTTTCGGCATTGGTTGGAAGTTATGACGAAAAACTATGTCACTTTGCACGACATTCAAGAAAACAATCATAAGGTGCCTTGCAAAACAACTGATAAAATGCAAAATTGCTGGGGATCGAGTAGTGTGGAAGACATTTCCGTCAACTGCTCACGACAAAACATGGATAAAGTATCGTACGACAACCAATCGAATTAAAATCGCCTTTAGTGTAAACAGACCTTTAATCGTGTAACCGATCAGATGACTGAGAGGATAGAACGTTTGCCGCTGGATAAACATTCCAAATTAATGAGATTTGTTTATTTTAACATTGAATAAGTATTTTGCGTAAGAATTGTCCATGTTTACGAAGTGGAACTCAATAAGTTGGTGGAAGGATGCATATTGTATGTATTTGGTTGATCTTGATATCTTTTTTTCAGCTTCCAAATTCAGTCCTACCGAAATAACACAACTGCAAGAGTCCTCACAATTCTTGAGCGAAGATAGTTCAACAACTGTTCCCAGAATTTCAGAAACAAGCTCACCAACATTACCAACAAGTGTATCCAACGCAGAAACAAGCCCATTAATGAAAAAACTAACTACAAATATACCGAATACTAGCAATGGCTATGTTACAAATTTGTTAACAAATGAACATAGCGTTACTAGTACAGGAACGCCAAAACGAACAACTCAAAAAAGTAAGTGTTATTTGGTTTTATTGACATTTTTTGTCGTTAATTTCTATTTTTATGTTGTGTTATATAACGAGTATATTAGCTAATGACTTTTCATTCAACATTAGTTTTTCTGATCAGCGTTTCCAGTAAAAACGCAAAATGTGTAGAATGCCCATCTCCTTTGTCGGTTAAGCAGACAAGAGGTCCCATTTGTTTTCAGAATTCGGTATCCAGGCTCAGGGGTTGAAAAAGTTAAAAATTGCTGCTGGACGCTTTCCCTGGCATGCAATATTTGACAAAGCGACACGCGGCAAGCGATGTTTTTACCGATGGAGATTCTTTTACTCTGTAAACGCGGTCTAACATCAATGGTCATGATGAGTATGTTAGTGGCAAGAATGTTTTTGAAAGGCTAAGGACGTAAATAAATATCGCTAAAGCATCTATTTATACATTATTTTGGCGAAGGGAGCTTTTGAGAAATTTTGTGAGTAAAGCAAGTTTTTGTTGCTCATTGTTTTTGTTTTCATTTATCTGTTCAACATCTGTTGCGACTAATTATGAGCTTAAAACAACGCTGTGAAGACAAAAACTTTGCAGGCCTACTAGAAATTTGTTTTTTAAGCTCATAATTTTTTTTTTCAAAATTAAACCAAACCTTCGTGATACTCGCTATATATTACGCCTCAGCGTGTAACGACTGCTGCTACCCGTCTCTGCTGCGTAACCCCTGAGAACACAGCTTCAAATAGCAATAAAACGTCGCAGCAATAACGAGTCGTAGGCGACGCTGTGCTCTCTGGTAGCCTAGAGTTGAGCCATCTAATTGACCCCTTTTTAATTTAGCATCAACGTTTGCAAAAGACGGCAAGAAACCACGCAGAAGAGTTTTTCTAGAAGATCAATTTGTCACCGCTAGACGGAACCCTGTATCAACAACAACGCCAAACTCTGCTTGTTCTTTTCGAATTTCGTATCATTTTCTTGCTTTCGTGTTTGTCGCGTTTCTTACGTCGTTATCACTTTTATAACAGTCAAAAAGTTTGGAGGCTTTGGCATAGCTTAGCAGGTTGAGCGAAGGTTCCTATCAAAAACTTACTGATTCTGCGCTGGATGTTGGATAGGACCTTACGTTTTTATGTGTTGCGATAAGCTGCGACCAAAAACCAAAGATATCCTGTGATTCAGTGCTTAAAATAGACGTAGTACCTTTTGGGGCGTTGGGGAAGAACAGTAAGAGGGAGGGGGCTTGCCTTCCTTCTACTTTGACCAATGACTTATTTAGTGTATTGCGTGACAAATATTGGGTATTATGTTAGTAATGTTCCCACGAACTGAAAAGAGATTATGATTGCCTACTTGAATTTTTTCTATTCCTTTGCCTTAATGCTTGTGCATAAAAAGCAATTTTGACACTCGTGACTACTGACGTAATTTTTTGCTTTGCCGTAGTGTAAGATGCTCATGAAATGATGCTTTTTTGAGCATGAAACTGCTTGGATTTAATAGATACCGCTACCCTGCTTTTAGCTTGAAACTGAGTTTAAAAATTTACAAAAACCGTAAAGTTTTGTATTTTATTTAAGTTACACTGCAATAGAATGTGTGTTTTTAGGTTTTATTTATCTTTTTATGCGTAAGTTCTTATTTTTTATTATATGACTGAATGTACAATTTTATTGCTAAAAAGTGAACTGATACCACAAAACTTAAAACAGTTAACATTTTGCGTCGCATTTTTTAATTAACCCGGACAAGTGCAAAAAAATCTATTCTTTCCTTTTTTCTCCGTTCGTGCCGAAATGCTTCCTATAACCAGTGATGGACATGATAAACCTCTCCGTACTAAAGCGATACCGGTACCGATAATTGATAATTCCAAAAAGCTCTGGGCAACACCGATAAATCTCAATTTCTTAAAGCGATAGGCCTATCGGTAATTGATAAATTATCGCCGATAAATTTATCCGATAAATGTTGCGGTAAATTTTTAACATGTAGGCCTATGACGAAGTTTTTTGGTAACAGTCCAGAGGAATGTCCTCAACCGTGCACGGAAACATGGACTATGCGTCAAGTAGCAAAAATGTTTTTATAGATTTTTCAAGGGGAGGCCATGGCTCCCCCACTTTTTTTCAAGGGGGGGGGGCTAATTTACTCGTTTATTTCTACAATATTGCCTCTGCATGAATGTATTTGAAACTTAATAGGTCTACCATCAAAATTAAAACCAAGAAAAGAGCTTATATCCAGAGATGTTTTCTTTAAAATTTTGGTTTTGGGGTGGGGGGAACAGACAGTGATGGGCGCGATAAACCTTTCTGTACTAAAGCGATAACGATAAACGGTAATTTCAAAAATGATCTGGGCGATACTGATAATCGATAAATCTCAATGTCTTAAAGCGATATCGGTAATCGATAGATTATCGCCGGTAAATTTTTCCGATAAATGTTGCGGTAAATTTTCAATGTGTTTGACGAAGTTTTTTTTTCATGTAAGTCAAAGTGCAAAAATGTGTTTCTAGATTTTTCAAGAACAGAGAATTTTTTTAAACTGCAACAAGACTTTATCGACACCGTGAATTTTGCCATAGCGCCAACTCCCTAACTTTGAATCCGGTGTGCATAAAGAATCGTTTATCGCGATAATTTATCGGCGATAATAAAATTTATTGCAAAAGCGATATCGGTAATCGATAAATCCAAACTATTTTGAGCGATAACGATAATCGGTAAAAAATTATCGCCGATAACTATCGCCGATAAATTATCGCGATAAATGCCCATCTCTGGGAACAGAAACTAGAAGCAAGAACCATGGGTTTGAAGCCCACATAAATTGGATTTGTCACATGTGAATAGGCTAAATATGGATTGTAAGCATAGAGCCGGATTTACGTATAGGCAGGGTTACCATTTCGTGCTTACTTCTACGATTTATGTTTATTTTCAAGGGCAATGTCTTACAAAACGTGAATGTATTTATTAAACGTGCTTATTTTTGAATCTGGTGCTCAATATGTCTTAGTTCAAATGCTTTTTTCTTTAAATGAACGAAAAATGGAAGAAAAATATGTTTATTTTTTGTTCCTTAGTTAATTTCACCATTTTGAAATTTGTTTTAATTTCTCAATCCAGTTGTTCCCAAACTTAAGGACCATGGGCCAGCACGGGACTGTTTTCAGAGGGCTACAAAGCTTGACTGGAAAACAACAAAAGCGTTCCTTAATCATGTCATGATGTTCACTTCAAAAGTTGCTGAACCACCGGAAAAATTGGAATCTGCGGACGTGATGACTTTTTTTGGTCTTAACCGATTTCTAGCGGAAAAATAGGAATCTGCGGACGTTTTGGTAACCTGCTATTTCGTCCTCGCAACAGCAGCGTGCTTATATTTTGGTGTGGACCGGTGATAACCTTGCGTGTAGGCTAAGCAGGCTAAAACCTAGAGTCGGAGAAAATGGGGGGCCTCATCACGAACAATGAAGACCTTTTTTTCTCTTCACCGGTACTTTCAGCGGAAAACAGAACATCTGAGGACGTGAATACCTTTTTTTGCTCTTCACTATACCGATATTTTCAGTGAAAACAGGGACATCTGAGGACGTGAAGACCTTTTTCGCTCTTCCAATCAGTGTGATCAAATAGCCTAGGGTATCTCATTGTCTACATACAGCCCTCAGGAGCGTATTTAGGTGCGGTGCCAATGTGCTATGCCCCCCCCCCCCCATTTGACCCTGCCTTTTAGTACACAAGAACAATACTAATGACTGAAATATGCCAGATTCTTTTGATGGTTTCGGTAGTTTATGGCCAGAAGCGAATCGCTGCTTTGTGGACACAGTGTATTTTTCTATAGCGCCTACTCACTAACTTTACACCGTATGTGCAAAGAATCGTTTATCGTGACAATTTATCGGCAATAACAAAATGTATAACAAAAGCGATGTCGTATTCAGTAATCCATAAATCCAAACTGTTTTAAGCGATAACTATAATCGGTAAAAAACTATCGCCGATAAATTTCTCGATAAATGCCCATCTCTGCATATGACCTTTTAACTTCTGCGACCCCGACTACCTTGCTTCTTTTTTTTTTTTTTTTCCTTTTTAGTTTTTATATTGTTGAAGTATGTGCATCATGGAAGAGCAGCAGTCAGGCATCGAACCCACGTAATGAGCTCTGGAGCGCTGACCTCTTGACCCGTTCACATGTCCAGTTTAAGTGGGCAAAAAACCCACGGGTTTTCTGCATCATAATCTAATTTTTCAGGTCATAATTGAAGAAAATCATTATATATGGCATCAAATATTTGATTGTGATGGAGAAAGCCCTTGGATGTTTGCAGTGCCGAAACTAGCGGCCCCCGAGCCCATCGACTGAGGGGGAGCCCCGCACAAAAAGGGGGCCCCGTAAATAGTCAGTACGTAATACTATTTACTCAACGTATGATAAAGATGCCTTAAATAGGCCTATGCTAAAATTCAATATATTTTTGTCTTAACTCGCGCGATGTGGGGCCCCCATACCATATTTATGCTTTTGGCCATGGGAGGCCCCTGCAAATTTTTCGAAAAATAACAATCGCAAAACTAGCAAACAAACGTTTAGTAGCATATCAAGGGCCCCTCATCCTCAAGTGAAAGGCGCAAAAATATGCCTGAAAAACGTTTTTTCTTCGCATAGGTAGCGAAATGTTAGAGTAGGGTTTGCTTGCAGCATTATTTTAGTGGGTTTGGAAGGGACCTCGTAAAACAGACTATTAAACCTTGTTAAAACTGAGGAATATTAAAGGCTCAAAACGCACAAAAAGCCTCCAAAATATGGTCAAATTCCGCAAAATTTTCTGGGGGCATGCCCCCAGAACTCCCTAGCTTGGCATCGCCCCTTCGGGGCTCGCTCTTTTGTATCACCATCCAAAACACACTTTGGGGGGCCCCGAAAGATGATTTCGCGGGGGCGCATTGCTTAGTTTCGGCTCTGGGTGTTTGGTCCACTTAAATTGGACATGTGGACAGGGCAGGGCTGCGAACTCGAAAGAACTCGATCATTTTGCCGAATTCGAACCTGAACACGAAAAAATATTTTTTCTGAACCCGAACTCGAATAAAACTTTTGGAGTTCATTAGAAAGATATTTAAATTGTAGAAAAGAAATAAAAGATCACTACAAAATATGGTTACTTGTTCAATCGTGACCACAACATCAACAATATCGATGGTACCAAACAGCTGAGGTGTAGCCTTGAACCTATTGCATTAATTTTTATTCATTGTTGTTTATTCACGCGCCAAAGTAAAATAGTATCGGTATCGCAATTGTAAAAAAAGTGGCTTACAAAAAATTTCAAGTTTTTCACAATTGGCACATTGGGAGACCATAAAAGAGCAAATTGCTCATCGAGTCATAGCCACCCTTGCTTCCTCATATGTTATATTTATATTTCATATTGCATGAGCGAAATATTTTTTTCTTTTTAATAGCGTGAGCACCGGCGGTGAAAAAGTTGTCTCAACTTTGGATTTGCATCTGTCTGAACTCAAATTTAAACTCAAAAAACTTATTTTGTTGAACTCGATCATGAACTCGTAAATAATTAAATTAGAGAACTCGAACTTGAACTCTGACCTTTGCTCTGACTTGTTAAAATAGGTTAAACTCGAACGCGAATAAAATGCGATCGAGTTCGCAGCCCTGGGACAGGGTACCTGCGTAATAGAATGCAACTGCCCTCTGACGGTTATATGACTGTAAGTGAGGCTTATCGCTGAATCGATTGATCAGAATTCAGAAGCACCCAGTGCAAGTTTTAGTGACGGCGAATTTACCATAGCACTTGAATTGCGTACAGGTAGGTGGCAGCAGAGATTTGTAGTCTATGGTGGCGGGCAAGCTCTACAGTCTACACAGTGAAAACGGTAGAGACAGTCAACGTCTGCTACTGGTGTTCGGTAGGGGAAATGTGGGACTATCGGATGACTGGACCTATGGGACAGCAGTAAATTTTCGTGGTCACCTGATCAATTTGCGGTTTCGTTTTAGTGAAGGAAGTGAAGTTTTACTTGTGGTGTAATCACATGTTTGTGTAAGGATGGAGCAAAAAGTGGTGGTGGCTACAACAAAAAAAACTGTTTCTTTGGTTCAAAGTAAAAAAATTATTAGGCAGGACAGTTTTGAGATTGTAGGAAGCGTGCACACAGTAGTAAGATCTCTTTTGCATTGGTTGCTAAGTGAGTCTCGTGCTTACCTGCTTACTGAAGGGTACCGGTATTGAGTATAGATTTAGATGACATTTCTAAATCAGCTTATTTTGGAAGGAAGTATAAAATGGCTGCTAGGAAACTTTTTGGATGAGACCTATTGGACATGTTCAATTATTCAAACACTGTTCGAAAGGTCCAGGGTCCCCAGCCCGGTAGGCCTACAATGAGATTTTATACTATGAGGTACAGAGGTACTACTTGTACTATGATACACTGTATTATGAGGTCCCCAGTACTATGTGTACCGTACTACCGGTAGCCTAATTGTAGCAACAAAATTTGTGAGATATTTTCCCTAACTTTCAGTTACATTTGCTGCTGTCCAGAAGGTTCCAACCCAATGGACAATAGGTCACCATGGGTGGGGACCATGCGAACGTTTGAGTGACACTTTTTAGTCGCAAATAAAACCACCCTAAGCATTTTGACTCTTTCCGTTTTGGTGCAGGATAACCTTATCACAAACCCAAGTCCAACACAAACTAAAAGTAAAAAACACCTATTTAAGATTGTCAAACTAGTTGGACAAAAAATATGATCAAGTAAAATTCATTCGATAGGTCCCACCACTCTGGCACCAGTACTGCCACCATAGGAATAGTGTTTATTTTCCAGCCATGAAATGGTGGTGTACCGGTATATGCAGTGTAACTAGACTAAATAGTGCAGTCTAGCAGAGACAGCACTGCTGAAAATATAAGGAAATAGGACCAGTGGTGTAAAAAGTATTTTGAAACTGTACTTAAGTAAGAGTATTGTTACTGACGGCAAAACTACTCGAAGTAAAGTAGAAAGTATGGACCAAAAAAAGCACTTAAGTAAAAGTAAAAAAGTAGTCATTTAAAAACTACTCAAGTAAAAGTACTCGTGTAACGTTTTCAAACGTTAAAGTGTCAGCTACACACTTGCCGATGCGGTGATGATGGACTTGCTTGAAGGTGGCAAAATGGTGAAACAAAAGAAATTATTTCCGCCCAAATGGCCGATTGGCTAGAGCGTCTGCTTCTGGAACGGTAGACTGGGGGTTCGATTCAGAGTTGGGTTAAGCCAATGACTTAAGAATTGGTATTTAGAGCTTCCCTGCATGACGTTTAGTATCGAAGGCGACAGCGTAATTCTTATCGCATGGAGTGAAGTTTCCATGGCGATGACGAGACCGAGTGTTATGAAGTTGAATAATGGAGAATTGGAGAGTAAATACAGATTTTAGGCGCAACGAGGGATTTCAAGGCGAGACTGTAACTCAAATGCCACAATAGCAACTACTTCTACTTTTTTAAAATAAAAACTACCCAAGTAGAGTTACTTTATACTAAAAGTACTTAAGTAAACGTAAAAGTACCCAAAAAAAAACTACTCAAAAAGTACTCGTTACCGAAAAAAACTACTCAAGTAATCTACTCAAGTAAAAGTATTTCGCTACTTTACACCACTGAATAGGACTAACAATGTAGAATGAGAAAAGTGCTTGAAGTGTCTGGACTGCTGAGCTCCTGAGCATAAAGATTTAACTAAAACTACTGATAGTATGCTGCAGTGCTGGTGTAGGATAAACTGAAGTAAAACTGTAAAAGAAGTGTTTAGAGCACTGGCAGCCTTTTATAGAAACAAACAAGCAATGCGCTGCAGCGTGGGAAAACCGCTCTTCCATGAAAGCGATGTCAGTATAAAAACAAACAAGCTGCCGGTGCAGCTGCCTTTTGGTGATGAAAACTGGGCTGTGGTTCACAAATGATTTTAAGGGGGCCGCAAAGGGCTAAAGGGTCTGTAACTTGTGCAAGCAGGTAAGGAGTCCACAGTGCCTGTGTTTGTTACCAGGTAATTATTATTGTATTTTAAAAAGTACCGGTAGGCTAATCTTTGTGTGAATGATGTAAGACCTTTTTTTTTAGCTCTTCACCGATATTTTCAGGGGAAAACAGGACATCTGAGGACATGCAGATTTTTTTTTGCTCTTCACTTGATTTTGAGCAGAAATTGTAATCGTGTTGGTTTGCGTTGATTTTTGTGGGGTCCGCAACAACAAATTGCTTGACTTAGGTCAATGACTTGAAAAAGGTTGAATACCACTGCTGTACAGTCACATGGTGTACCGGTATAATAAGTCTAAATGTCTAATGAAATATAGCGATATTGTAATCTAGTCCAGCGATTTTCAAACTTTTTGGTCAGCGGGCCAATCTTATTCAGAGATGGTCAGATGGTGGTCACTGGCCTTGTTCAAATAGTTAATTACAGAAAAAACACACAAAAACAAGAAATGTTTATTCTTTCCATTTTTAATCCTAATTCTTTCAATGCGAGCCTTGGGGCTGCACTTGCTTCACCAAATTGTCTAATCTTGCTGCAAGTCCTGAAGTAGGTAACAGCCCATTTCATTAATGCCTCTAGATCAGAGATGAGCATGTGCTGTGTGTGAGCCTAGTTAGCATTGGCGCTGCCAAAAATAAAAGGGGGACAATTTTTTTTCATTGAATTACCGTATCGCTACTAAGAAGGTTTCAAACCTATTAGTTTATATTGAAGAATAAGTGGTTTGATTCCATTGTTGCGCCAGAGTTAGATCGTGAGTCAGAAGTTTTTTTTGTCTCTGCAAGGCCAGAATTGTTACTGCTAACCACTGTGCACTGTTTAACTGTTAATATGGGAAGTAAAACCGCCCACTTTTTTTCTTTTTACTTTTCTGCAAGTGTGCAACCGATGACATGTGCAAATGAGCAGTACTGCCGTCATTTGGCAAAATCCATTATCTCCACTTTTACACTTTTTGAGAAAACTAAGTTTTAGGTTTAAGGTTTTTAAGAATGTTCCTGATTGCAGATTTTTTTAATTATTGGCTTGATAAAAGTGCTTCATAAAAGTTTAGTAATACAGTTCAATGTCAATAATTCAATCAGTGAATGTATAAACAGCGTTTGAGTTTTGCATTTGATTTTTATCTAAATTTGCATGCAACTCAATTAGCTATTCCATTGCTATTATTATTGTTTCACATTGTTACGCACAATTTTTCCACTAGTGAGCTGAAATTTTTAAGAAATGCATTAAACTTTCTTTATGACGCAATAACAAATTAGCAATTACAAGTGAAGTTAACGGGTGTTGCCATCTACTTTTTAAAATTTTTGACGACTTTTTGTACAGAAGTGGAGTTAATGGGTATTGCCACCACTGATAACTTCAAATCGGTTAGGAGAACAAACTCAATATTTGCACACAAGATGGACATTAGTGTAACGATTGATAAAACGCAAAAAAAATGAATTTTCAAAATTTTGGAGTTGATGGGTTTTGCCAAATGATGGCAGAGTAAGCACAGTAGATGGCTTGATGGCACAATTTTTCAGGGGCAGGCAGGGCCGGATTTAGTCTTAAGACAATGAGAGGCCCTAGGCTATTGATCACACTGATTGGAAGTTCAAAAAAAGGTCTACACGTCCTCAGTCGTCCTGTTTTCACTGAAAATATAATATCGGGAGGAGCAAACAAAAAAAGGTCTTCGTTGTTTGTGACGAGGCTCCTCATTTTTTTCGAGGCCCTAGGTTTCAGCTTGCTTAGCCTATATGAATATCAGGCCCTGGGGACTGGGCACTAATGCACTGTTTAAATAGAAAGAATGTAGGCCGTAACAGCGATTGATCATATGTTGCGCTTGGTTGTCTGAAGTATTGGGGGGCAGTCATTTCAATGCAATGGCAATACTATACGGCAAGTTACTGACACAGCGGCATATGTAGTAAACTGCAACCTATGTTTATGTACAAAAATTATAATCAAAATGATCATTAAACACATCATTCACATTTTTCTTCTGCACCTTGAAAAGGGGGGGACTGTTACCCCTAATCCCCTCCCCTAGCTGTGCTGGTGCTAGTTTGGTACTTCAATTTTACATACTTCATTACAGAGAAAGCTTGTTTGCATTGGTACGTTGTTCCAAAGCAAGAGATAAATTTTGCACTGAATGACTGCACCTCTGGAAAGGCTGTAGCTGGTACGGCTTTCCAAAAGTCAATTAAGTCCTGCCCTGTTACCATCACCTATAAGCTCCCATAGCATGCTTTCAGCGCAGTTGAGTTTTGGAAGTCTATCAGTTCCTGAAAACCGAAATCCACTTCGCCAGGATCGACTGCAATTGGGATTGATGAATGGTAGATTTTTGTGTTTTGCTTTATCCAAATTTAGTTCTTCAAATTTTAGCTCAAAGTTTTCAATCGTCACGTAAAGCTTGTTAATGTTTAAGTGTATGTCCACTCTGTTGCTCAGTTCCGTTTTCTATCTTTTAGTGCTGAGAAGTTGTCGAAGAATTTCTCAATTAGTTGATGACAAAATAACTGTAGATTCTGCCAGAATGAATTCAATTAATCCTCTAGGTGACTTATGAGTTGTTGCTTGCCTTGCATGCATTTGTTCAGCACGTTTAGATGTCCAGAGATATCTCATTCATTTGTTCAGCACGTTTAGATGGCACGTTTAGAAGCCAGATCATTCAGCCATGATGGGTCTTTAAGCTTTTGTTGTTCTTACGGCAGCATGTTCTTCTCACATAAGAAATTTTACTCGTGATTCTTGACGGCAAGGAATTAGTACTTTCCCCCCAGAGAGCCAACACACGTCGGTATGAAGAAGTTTCCTGTACTGTTTATCCACCTTGTTCAGCAATTTGCAAAATTCTCCTTTTTAAAGCTGCAACTCGTTTTCCATTCACGCATTTCACTACCACTGACATGACGTTTTTCATCTGTAATGACTTCCCACAAAGCGATTCCTGATGAATGATGCAGTGATGCTTCAGCAGTGTTCTTCCAACAAACTGTTCTAACTTATCACAGAATCCAACATCACATCCGGTCATAGCTGGAGCTCCGTCAGTGCAAACACTGGTCAACTTGTCCCACTGAAAGCTCATTTTTTCACCACATTTTTTGAATGTATTTAATATATTAAGTTCTAGTATTTGTCCCTCCATGGTGACAACACTGAGTAGCTTCTCCTTTACGTTCAATTCGTGATCCATGTGCCTCCCGAATATGGCTAGTTGGGCTGTATCAGTTGCATCAGTACTCTCATCCAATGCAATTGAAAAGAAGAAGACATCCTTCTGAGATTTTATCAACTGCTCACTGACGTCCTATGACATGATTTCCACTCGTTTGGTCATCGTGCTGTCAGACAGCGGTATACCAACTGCGAATGTCCTTGCTTTGTCATCCAGATGATTCGTCACAATCTGCAAAGCTGGTTTTATAATCTCTTCTCCCTCCACCATGTTTTTGCAGTATTCAAGTTCTTTGCTGGCTTTTGTTATCCAGGATTTTCGAAGTTCTGAGCCTATCGGATGTTCGCGAGTAAAATTTGGTATGCGTGTGGTAGTGGCGCTTAAGGTTGTTTTTAAGAGAGCTCACAGTAGCATTGCAAACCAAACATAATTGCCTTACTGTTTTTTTCAACGAATAAATAGTCCATTGTCCATTCATCCTGGAATACCCTGCAGGGCTGAGCCTTTCTTTTAGTAGTCATCACCGATCACACAAAATATCACGCAATGAAATCAGAAACTTACAAAATGTACTGAAAAACGCAGTAGTTTTGACTAGACAATTTTAAATGACGCGTGCTAAGCAGTGAGAACCAACTTTGCAAGCGACGCTTTTTGCAGATTTTTTTCCAGAAGGCGCGTTTTTTACCCATGAATTCTTACAGGAGGGTAACAACAGCAAAATTATTGTTTCGAGTAAATCAAGATTTTGTAATTTCTTGTTTTAGGAATATGACAAAATGAGCAAGTTTTTTAATTGCTGTATTGTTTCTTCACTAAACTTGTTTTATGCATAATCTTGTTACATTATAAAATGCTGGAACAATTTATGGAGGCTGTGTTTTGAAGCACCGTTAATGATGCGATAAAGATTTCTGATTGGATATTGGCTAGACATTTCAGACATGCATTCTGTAATATTCTTAGAATTTGGGGAAGAGCTTGCGGGCCACAAAAACGTGCCTCAAGGGTTGAGAACCCCTGATCTAGTCAGTAAGGATTGCTGAGTTCAGTGTTGGCTCTCAGTTGCTGACTTTAATAACCAAACAAGTTTGGTCAATAATCTGCCAACTGGTTGTTAGCTCAGTTGCTAAGCTCTAAGCGCACAGGCTATCGGTGTGGTAGGTTTGAGGTTCGATGCCCGGGCGAGCCAAATCAGCACAGTGTCGCCAACGGCTCGCCATCGCTGTGATGTTTCTTCAGAGCTGCGTAGCCCAGGCGCTACCGATAAGTCGCGGAGATATACCCCACCAGTCGTTACACGCTTCGGCATATTAACAGATTAATGCGAGTATAATGAAGATTTTGATTTGATCTTATTGACTAGAGCAGAATCAATCAATCAATTTTCTGGACCCGCTTATCCTTGGGGGGTCGCGGGGGCAGCAGCTCAAGTTGGAGCCTCCAAGCATCTCGATCCTCTGCAACAAAGGATAGATGCTCTGCTGGGATGCCAAGGCGAGACCAACTAAGATCTTCTACGTAATCTCGCCATCGAGTTCTGGGACGGCCTCAAGGCCTTCGACCAATCGGTGTTGAACAGAGCAGTTTTTTGGCTGTTCTTTCCTGGGGCATTCGTGTCACATGTCCATACCAACGCAGTTGCGATCTTTCTAGTCGGAGAAGCAGCGATTCGATGTTTAGAGATTCACGAATATCTGCACTTTTAACCTTGTCCAACAAGATCAAACCGCTAATTCTTCGCAAGAATCCCATTTCGGCTGCTTGAACTCGATACCTCACTTTCTCATTCATGATCCAACACTCATGGCCATAAGTCAAAATAGGAACATAGACCGATCTGAAAATGGATAGCTTTGCCTTGGTGCAAAGCTCCCGTTTCAGTACCACAGATCGGTGGAGCTGGCGCATCACTGCACTTGCTTTTCCGATGCGGATATCCAATTCGCTATTTTGTCTGCCGTCACTTGTGAATGAGACGCCGAGGTACTTGAATTTCTCTGACTGTTTTAGTGGTACTCCATCAATTTGGAGAGAGCACTGCTTTGGTTGTCTGGACAGGCACATGGTTTCTGTTTTTGTTGTACTGATTTTCATTCCGGCAACAGAGCATGCATCCGAAAACCTGTCAAGAGCTTGCTGGAGACCATTTTGGGTAGAGTCGAGTAGCACGAGATCATCTGCAAATAACAGACGTTGTACAGTGCATTCACCGATCTTTACTCCGCCACAAGACTCACTGTTCTTAACTATTCTATCCATATAAATAAGGAACAGAATAGGTGAAAGAGAGCAGCCTTGCCGTAGTCCCACACTTACTCTGAAAGGTTTCGTCGTTGCACTGTTAACACGAACACAGATCTCGGAATGCATGTACAGCGACTTAATGGCAGTTAGTAACTGGCCATCAATGCCATACTGCAACAGCACCGCCCAAAGCTTGTCTCTAGGAATGCGATCATATGCTTTTTCAAGATCAACAAAACATGCATTGACCTCTTTTGCATATTCCCACGACTTCTCAAAGATTTGCTGCAAGGCAAAGATCTGATCCATTGTGCTTCGGCCAGGACGAAAGCCACACTGAGCATCTGTTAGCTTAGGCTCGACTATTTCACGGCATTTCTTTTCAAGGCATTTGGCATAGACCTTACCCGGGACACTGATGAGAGATATGCCCCTATAATTGGTGCATTTTCTCTTGTCTCCTTTCTTGTGGATAGGTATTATCACACTAGTTTGCCATTGCTTTGGTGCTTGCCCAGTACTACACGCCACCTTACAAACACGAGTCAGCCAACGAACACCATGTATGTTCATTGCTTTTAACATTTCAGGTCTGATATCATCCTCACCAGGTGCTTTTCCAGTTTTCAATGATTTGATTACTGCATTCACATCTGCTTCGGTTATCTGAATATCTTCCCCAACCTGTTCTTCGTGAATTTGTATCGGTGTAGCATCAACTGGGTTTAAAAGATCACTAAAGTACTCTCTCCACCGATTCAAAATAGCATCTTGATCTTTCAGAGTCACACCATTTGAATCTTCGATAAAGAGAGCGGCTCGAGATCTTTTTCGACGCAAACGGCGAATGGTCTGCCAGAACACTTTGTTTGCCGTTTTGAAATCATCGTCTAACCTTTCTCCAAATTCCTTCCAGGCCCTTTCCTTTGACAGTTTAACTTTTGTGGCTGCCGTCTTACGTGCTTCAGAGTACTGCGAACGAAGTTCAAGTGATGACTTGTTTGCAAGCCAGGCCTTATAGGCCACTTTTTTCGCACGAATAGCTTCTTTAACTTCTTGGTTCCACCAAGGAGTTCTTTTCTCGCTACTCTTCGTCCCTCCAACACGCTTACGTCCACAACAGTTAGTAGCGGACGTAATGACTGCTGTTCGAAACAAACACCACTCAGTTTCAATGTCTTCAGTAGAGGTCGGAAGTTCTTTGAACTTAGATGCAATGTTGTCTGCAAATGCAGTTCGTACCTCTTTGTCAGCCAATGATTCCCATTTGATTCGATAAGTTTCTCGTGGTCGAAAAGTCTTTCGTTTTTTCAAGGGTTTCAAAGCTTTCAAAGTGCAGACAACTAGGTGGTGATCAGTTGACAACTCAGCCCCTCTTTTAACACGGACATCAGACACGGTAGAAAACAAGTCTGCCGAAACGATACAAAAATCAATCAGGGAGCGTTGTCCCAGAGAGTCTCTGTACCAGGTGTACTTATGAATTCTTTTGTGCTGAAAAAATGTGTTCATTATGCACAGCCCATTGGTGGCACAGAACTGCAATAAACACCTTCCGTTCTTGTTAATGTCAGGGTCACCATGTTGCCCAATAACACCTTTCCAGGTTGCATTGTCGATGCCCACATGTGCATTGAAATCGCCCAAAAGGACAAGGGATTCTGATGAAGTTGCTTTTCCCAATGCAACCTCAACTTCCTCCAGAAAGGCTTCGTACTGTGATTCTATGTTAGGTGCGTACACCTGCAATATACACAGAGATCGCTCCTGCAGCCTTAGCTTTAGAAGACAAACCCTTCCTCCTAGTGGTACCCAGTCAACGACACATTCAGCTATGTTGGGGCTCACAAGTAAGCCAACACCAGCTTGAGCAGACATTGCTGCATCAACACCTGAGTAGAAAATTTTCCACCCATCGTTCAACTCGACAGTTCCAGAACCCCGGCGCTTTGTTGATGAAATTCCCACAACATCAAGGCGATACTGTTGGGCTTCGCAAACAAGCTCCTGCCTAGAGCAGAATGTACCATATATAATAAAATTAATTTGCAGTTTGGTACCAGTAGCATTTATTATTTATGAACTTCAACAGTTCATTTCATGCTTTTGCAATTCACCAGAGAGAGTAAGCATAGAATACCGGTATATACTACATAATAAAAATATTTTTACAAATTTTACGCTTACTGCTTAGGTTATATTTGTAAAAATAATTTTATTATCTTTGGACTCCCTAATGATCGCAAAAGCGTGAAGTGAACCATTGTAGATTGTAAAAAACGTTATGTTGCCAAATTAATTCATTATATTAATGTTGTGAGCAAGACTTGGTATTCTTTAGCAGCTCAAATACTGGATGGCTGAGTGGCTTTGGGTAGGAGCGTCTGCCCCTGGGTTAGAGTTAAGTTTGATTCTTGGTCTAGTCAAACCAATGAGGATGTTTCTATTTATGAAATAGTGTGGAATAGAATGGCATAGTATGGAATACATGCTGAGACCCATATCCCCTATTGCCCCAAATGCCCTGAGGCCCATTGGTCGTAGAGCCCCATTTATGCATATGATATGCCCCAGTGCCCTAAGTTAACATCCTATTCCTAGTGCCCATTTCTTGCTTCAACCGTCCTGTCCTGAGGTCCTTTCACCCTAAATTAGGTCTGAGGCACATTTACCTTGAGGGCTATTCACCCCAAACTTAACTCTTTATATGGGCCCCTTTATTCTAGTGCCCCAAACGTTCAAGCGCCCAGTTCTGCCATACTATACCACAGTGCCTTACTATTCCATACCATACTCCTTATACTATTCCATATCGTACTATGCCATACTATTCCATAATTAGAGCGTTTTCTATTTATGGAATAGTACCGCATACTATTCCATAATTAGAGCAACCGAACCAATGACTTTAAAATTGGTATTCATAGCTTCCCGTGCTTGACGCTTAGCATTAAAGAGACAGTGTGGAGAACAAGCTCGCAGGTTTACTTGTGCCGTTGGGAAAGGCACTTTGCGAAATTCCCCCATCTTATTGTGATAGACAGATAGCTGGCAACTCCTAAGCAAGCTCGTTATAGGCATTGATCGCTTTCGCATGATTGGAGGTTAAACAAGCAACTAAAAACAAAAAATTCTAGTCCACAAAGCACCAAAAAATGACCTACCGGTTGGTGTTTTATATCGGTAGGTAATGGCGATTTTGCTAGTCTGTAAAACTAAACCTGCAAAAATGCTCTTTATTGTAGGCCTATTGTGGTATTGGTATTTCTGGTACTCCATCACGCTCACCCTGTAGTACGCAGCACCGGTACAAGAGTATGAGAAATAGCCTGTCCACATGTTTAATTTATGTGGGGTTTTGGCCCACATTGATATGGGCTTGTTGCTGTGGGCTTGATGTCATAATCACTTTTTTTGAATTATGACATCAAAAATTTAATTGTGATGCAGAAAGCCCACTGCAACAAGCCCACATATATTGGACGTGTGGACAGGCTAAAAGTAGCCCACGAGATTGTCATAATAAAATTGGCGACAAATGTAATGGGCCCATAAAAATAGCCACTGTGTTTATTATATCGTCACGTTAGTGCAAAAACTGCGTTAGTCAAAGACGAAAGGCTAAGTGGTTTCGTCGTTTACAATGTGTTATTATGATTTTATAATTGTCAATTCGATGCGCTGACTTACGCATTTTAGAAACTGGAGCATAACTCGCAAAAACGTCGATATATTTTTCCAAAAAGTGTGTCAGACATTAGTGCTGACCCTGCGGAACAACTTGGTGCTAATAACTCAATTTCACCAAAAAATGACTTGTAGCGCAATTTTTGCGCCAATTTGACGATATGCATTTTCTTCACCTGATGTCATACTATCAGTACCATGACGAAGAGATGCAAGTCCATGCAGGAATTAAGTTATCTAGCTTTAGGCTCATTATACCAAGGTATCACTGTACCAGACATGTGGGCACAGTAATTTAAACTAACCACAAGGTTGTGGCTATTTGTAAGGGCCCGTAAAAGTAACAATTTGTTATTTTATTGTCCTTTCACGATCTCCTCGGATGTACAAGATTGTCGCAAAGTAATGAATAAATCCAAGCGCCAATGTTTCGAGCTTGCAGATATGGCTACTTTGTTTAAAGTAGGTTTCTAGATCTGTCGTATTAGACTAAACTATCAGGAGTGTTGATACAAGCTTACACTGTTACAGTGTAGCTTACATAGATTGCATACAATAATTAATCTTACAATTGGTACTGTAGCATGTGATCAATTAATGTTTTTTATGAGCAACTTTTTTATGTATTTTACTATTCAATGCAGTAGAGCCCAGACTGTGAAGGTTTTTGATTTTATGGGCATTTGCATGACGTCAAGCAGGTTTGTGGTGCTGAGTAGTATGGTACCGGTAAGAACTTTTGCTGCTAAGCTTTTATTCTGTGTTACCTAATACCTATGCATGCATATATTTGCAGATACTAGTAGTAACTTAAATATTCAGCATCGTTATGTTTGCGTTAAATTACTAGTTAAAATGAATAAAAAAGAAAAGAAAACTGAATATCAAAGACCCTTTAAATTAAGCCATCAATTATTATGCATATCTTCAATCAATTTCGAACGCAAGTCCTTTGTTGGACATGTGGAAATGATGTTGCAACCGAGACGATCTGATGTCTCAAAAATTAAAGTGAACTGCAAGCAAGCTCGAATTCATCACATCAGTGTAAATGACTTGGAGGCTAGATTCCAGTATGAAGATCCTTCTTTAGATTTGACACAAATGGATCCAAAATCTCGAAATTTGGACTTTTTTAGTAGTCGTCATCTTGCAGCAGCAACTAGTGTTGATTCTAACCATGGCTACAATGGTGAGCTAACAATCCATGTTCCGCAAGATGTGGTAAAACAATTACATGATCAAAAACCGATCTCTGTTCATATTGATTTTACACTTGAAAACCCCAAAGGAGGAGTACAGTTTGTTGTTCCCATAGGACAACCTTATGACAAAGCTGCTCACTTGTTTACATTTAGCCATGAAAACAATGCTCGACTTTGGTTTCCATGTGTAGATGCATATTCAGAACCATGTACTTGGAAGCTAGAATTTACAGTTGATGATTCTATGACTGCTGTTTCATGTGGGGATCTAGTTGAAACTGTGTATACCTCTGACAAAAAGCGGAAAACGTTCCACTACATATTAAGCATTCCTACAGCAGCACCAAACATTTGCTTGGCCGTTGGTCCATTTGAGATCCTCGTTGACCCTCACATGCATGAGGTAACGCATTTTTGTCTCCCTCAGCTTATGCCTCTGTTGCAGCACTCAACCGAAACTTGTCACGAAATTATTGAATTTTTTGAAGAAATTCTCAGTTTTCGCTTTCCGTATTCATGCTACAAACAAGTATTTGTGGATGAAGCTTACCAAGATTCTCAACCTTTTGCATCAGTTGGAATATTTAGTGTCAATTTGCTGTATAGCAAAATTGTTCTGGATCAAACTCCTGTATCCAGGAAACACATGGGACGTGCTTTAGCCGAACAGTTTTTTGGTTGCTTTATGTCGCAAGAAACTTGGAGTGATTATTGGGTACCAGCTGGTATTTCTGGTTATCTGTATGGTCTATGGTTAAAAAGCACTTTTGGTAATAGTGAATACCGCTATTGGATTGCTGGTGAAATTGACCAGTTATGCAATTACGAAATGAAGGAGGGTCCAGTTATTTTGCATTTTGATTGCTCTGATTCAAATTTTTCTAGACATTTTGCTTCTCAACATCCACACACTACATCATTGAATCATTACAGGATGATGAGGATTAAGTCGCATCTCGTTATGAGACTGATCGAGAATCGTATTGGACCTCAACTACTCCTGCAAGCATTCAACAAACTTTTGTCGTTAGCAAACACGTCAGCTCAGCAGAAGGTGCCAAGTTCAACGTGGTCTACCATGCTTCTTTCTCAGGCTGGATTTTTGAAATCTACATACTCCGTTTCTGGAAAAGATATATCAAATCTTACTGATCAGTGGGTAAACAGGGGTGGTGTTGTGTACTTTTCCAGTAATTTTACGTTTAATCGAAAGCGGAACACAGTTGAGCTGGATGTTAAACAAAATAACCCAAATATGGGCATTCAAAAATATGTTGGTCCATTGACAGTTCGTGTGCAAGAGCTGGATGGTTCGTTTAACCACACGATTCAGATTGAAGAAAACACAACTAAGCACGATCTGCCGTGCCACTCGAAAAGCCGAAGGAACAAAAAAAAGAAGATACCTCTTCTTAACGGCGAAGAAGCTGATATGGATTTAAGTGTAATGGACCCTGATTCGCCAGTACTCTGGATTCGCATTGATCCTGAAGTTAATATTCCAAGAATTGTAAATTTCCAACAGCCCGACTACATGTGGCAGTTCCAAGCGAGATTTGAGAGAGATGTGGTGGGCCAGTGTGAAGCAATAAAGGCTCTAATTGATTTTCCCTCTCAATCCACTGTTAATGCTCTGAATGATGTTATAGAGAATGTACAGTTTTACTATAAAGTTCGCATTCAGGCTTGTAACTGCCTTTTTCGCGTGGCTAATGTGATGCTGAACAATTGGTCTGGTCCTCCTGCTATGTACAACATATTTACTAGGTTCTTTTGCTGTGATACATCCCCACCTATCGTTCGAATGAATAACTTTCGCAACTTCCAACAATACTTCATTCAAAAGCACATTCCAGTTGCAATGTCTTATTTGCGAAACTCTCATAACATTTGCCCCAAAGAAGTTCTGCATTTTCTGCTCGATCTTATGAAGTTTAACGACAACACCAAAAACAAATATTCTGACAACTACTACCGGGCAGCCTTGATTGACTCTTTGAGTAACACCATCACTCCTGCAGTTACCATTTCTTCAGAGCAAAGAATAACTGCTGAATTAATGCCTGTAGATATCCGTTCCATTGTTGATGAAGTTACGAGATGCTTGAATTTGGAGAAACACATCGCATCCTACCGGTACTCTATCACTGTAAGCTGCCTACGAGCTATTAGAAACCTTCAGAGAAATAGCCATTTGCCAGCTGACTCTACTTTATTCAAGAGCTATGCCTCGTATGGTTTTTTCAGAGATGTTCGTATTTCTGCGATTGATTGTTTAGTGGACTTAATTAAGTCATCGGGAAAAGTGGAAGACTTGGATTGGCTGTTGGATTTGTCTATTAATGACCCTGTGCCAGAAATAAAGCAAAGCATCTACCGATCGTTAGTGCGCAACCCACCGTTTGCCAAGGGTGCTAAATCTCCTTTCAACAATGCTAATTTGGTTGAACGTCTATGGTCTTTCCTCAGCCAAGAAACTCATTACGATCCAAAACTAAGATGCGAAGCGACAGATTTGTATTACAAGTTGTTTGGCAAGGGGAGGCCACAGTGCTTGCCAGCACCAGAATATGGAGTGATCGTAAATTTGAAGAAAAAGTCGACCCAAATTAATCAAGCTGCAATGAAACATGGGATGTCGTATTCTGACTTCGATTCGGCACAACCAATTAAACTCAAACGTCCATCTTCAATCACTGCGACCACTTCTCAATCTGAAGACCAATCAAGCAAATTGAAAATGAAAATTAAGTTTTCTGGTTCTTCTTCCCGCGGTAGCCAGCTGGATACAGATGATGTCCTAGCAGCTGAAAGTTTATTGTCATTATCACACAGTGACGTTCCGTCAGCTCCTGGCGATCACTCACGATCCTCGTCATGGCAATCGCCTCAATACGCTGCCTATGATGATTCATCCAATTCTCGACAATCCTTCACGCAAATGCCCCAGCCTTTGGTTGGTACGAAAGAGAAAAAGAAAAAACATAAAAAGCATAAACATAAGCACAAGCACCGAGGAGATAGCGACTGGTCTTCCCCTGCTACTCCTGCTAGCTCAGTGCCCTCTCCGTTTGTTTCACATAACTCGCCCCTTGACTGAGAAGAGTGAGCAACTTTACTTATGATTTCATGTTGTTTGTGACCATTATCGTTAGGAGTGGTATCAGCGCGGAACAGAACAGTTGCGCGTGACCGGATCCACGTTAAGACAAGATGCAAGGGTTCAAATTAGAACTAGGGTTCGAATTAGATTTGGGGCTTAGTTTGGAGTTAAGGGTTAGTACTTGGGCCAGGGTTAGGTGCATCAACGCCGAGTTGGTTGTCTCACACCGAAAATTGCGCCTTCTAGCGGAGGAAAAATAAAAAGATCTTGCCTTAGCGACATTAGGTTTTCATTATCATTTGACAGCCCATGCAATGTTTATGCAAGTTTTACGTGTTTGATCATTGCGTTAGTTTATGCGATTGTATTTGGGGCTTGAAGGAGCCATGCAACCGACTGTTTTCTTTCAAATTATTGCTTATCATATCATCACACCATTTCTCAGGACGGGGCTAATCATCAACAACATTAAGTGAGTTTCCAGTCTGTTTGAATAACTTGCCCTACAGTGCGTTGATTTGGGAAAAGTGCTATGTTTTTTGTTGGTGAATTTTCAAGCTACATGCGTAATGGTCAAGGTTTTGTGCCTGCGCCTTTGTATCTTTACTATGTAATGCTATATTTAAAATATAGTCGAAGACTTTGAAAATATATATTACAATCAGTTGCCACCTTGGATTTATTGGTTCAATTAGTATCATGCTGCAGTCGTGTTATTAACCATACCATTGACTCAAAATAAATGCATTTCCAAAATTTTATAATGCTTTACGTGTGCAACTCAAGCTGTAGGTTTACACCTTTTTGTGCTTGTATAATGTTTGTGTGTGCTTTTTTTGTGATTTTAATGCTTCGTTTGAAAAAGTTATTTACAGGATAAAAGTGCTTATTTTGAAACTAGATATATAAAAAATATTTAATGCTGCACATGGACCGACACAAACAAGCGAACTAGGACCTTCGTGAGACTGGCGCTTAATTCAACATAATAGGTTCTAAAACGTAAATTATAAAATTTTTATGGCGTAACGTGGGTCAGTTTTTTTTTCGTGTGAGCGACATACTCTAATTGGTATCATTCTGTCAAACTGGGTCATCATCGCAGGGTTGTAGGCTGTTGTGTATAGCCCCACTAGAAATTTATCTATCTTTCTTCGTCGTTACTGTTATGGCGCAAATAAAATGGTTGGTCTGTTGTGATAGGCTTTGGCACGTAGAAGCAAAGCTGCATGCTATTTGTCTGAGTAGGCTACTTGTGTAACTTTTCATTAATAGTCGCTGCTCATGTTTTGGTTTTGGGGTGTTTGTTTCAGTCTTCGTGAAATCATAAAAAGTAGATTGCTACTATTACCAGTATTTTCAACCGTGTTGCTTTTTTTTAGACATTTTGGAGTTGTTAGAGTAGAAAATGCGTTAGTTTGTAGCTTTTAAAGTTAGTTTTGAACTTGTGATGAAGAATTATTTGAAAAATTGACATGAATGAAAGTGAGTGCTTTTCGTTTCAGTTTATATTGTTTTGCATCTTCCTAATTCACTTGGGTCCAGCTTCGTCTAAGAAACAGCCTTTTCTTAGATGCAAGTTATACTCACATGTAACTATCGGCCATGTATTGCGCGGTAATTGTTGCAAACCAAGATTAGTAGTTTGTAAAGGATTTAAAATCGATTCGTGGTCAGTTGAATTTTCAGTAGTTTGTCACTTAACTTTTGTTTTGATGGTGTGGTGTTCGCGTAAGTTATATTTGTGTGTCCTACGAATAAGCCTTACGTTTTTTTTGCAAATCTTTTGTAAGACTAGGCTACAGCGGCGGGTAGAGTGCTTGGCTCACCGCAAATTTATCCTTTTTTTACGAGGGAACTACGGCTGTGCCTGCCTAAGAGTTGCAGGTCATCTGTCTACCACTAAAAAATGGGGGAATCCCTTTGAGTGCCTTTCCCAACGGCACAAGCGTACTTGCCGGCCCGTCATCTTGTAAACAGTGAAAAGACCGGAAAAGTTTTTAAATTTCGTATTATTGTGGTTGTATTTAGGTGATGAAAATGCACTTACAAGAAAAAGAATTCTCCAAAACGCAGCAGAATTTGATCCTGAAAGCATTCGCTATCTGTGCTGTGATCATCAACAAATAAGAAACATTGACGCTTTGAAAGAATTTACCAATCTTGTTCACTTGAATCTCTCATTCAACTCTATTTGTATGTTGGATGCCTTGAAAGAAGCAAAATGTGTGACATATTTAAACCTATCTTCAAACAAAATTACAAATATAGGTGAGCAGATGACGTAAATTATGATACTAAATATCTCATTTTTGATAATAACGTGTATTGTAGTATTTTTCCGATTTTTTTTAACGAGAGGGTCGAGTATAAAGGCCTGCACCACGCCATAGTACGTTATGGAAAGATGCAGCTTTTGCAGTACGCACGTATTTCGTGCGTCCTTCATTTTATTTCCTTTTTGTGTAAAAGCCCCACTATTGCATTAATATTTGCAATAAGTAAATCGTTAAAATAGCGAAAATACATTTCTTCGGATTAAACTCAAAACTGAATATAAATTTTATATTTTCGTTGAGGTTTCTTGTCTTTATCGACATTTCTTTTAAAAAAAACAGGATTTTTTACAGCTAGCGACGACATTTTAACTTATTTTCATTAATCCATGCTTTTTTTTATCAATTTTTATGTTTTTTTCTGCGTATAGATTGCCTCGGTTATCTGGAAGCTTTGGAAGACCTTAACTTGGCTGGAAATCTATTATCTAGTTCGGACAGGTTGAGATGTCTTTGTTCAAGATCTACATTACGAAAGTTGCGTTTACAAGACGCAATCCATAACCTCACCAATCCATTATGCCGCGAAAATGGATACCACTTTACTGTGTTAGATATGATATCGCAATTAGTAGTACTAGACGGTAGGTAACATTTTTGTCATGTTGCAAATGTAATTTCGCTCGTGTGTGAAGAGTGTACGCTAATTTTTCTTCGTGCTTCGCATGTTCCTTATCGTCTGACTACACCGAGAACGAAAATATAAATTAGTTTGTTTTTAGAATAACACAATTTTCGTACAGATAATTTGGCGTACACGCACCTAAAAAAAGTAAGGCATTAACATACATTTTGTCATCTTGGAATTTTTGTAGTTGCTGATGCGATAGTAGTGATATTTCTTGTTGGTTAACAAGCTGTTGCATTACCGGCTAATTGTAACTGTTTTAGAATAAATTCAAGACTTGGCAACTTGAAGTGACACAAGATCAGCAAAAGCAAAGGCTTCTGTTTCAAACAACAAAGGATTACATTAATAAGTTTGCCAAGTGTAGTCGAGTTTTCTCTTTTGACTTTTTGATTTGTGAATTGACTTAGCCTACGTATTTTAAAGGTCTAGTTGAAGCGTAAGGTCATGAGGTCAATCCTTAAACCTGGCAAAAAATCATTTAATTCGCTATTTTCTTAACGAAGCAATTTCTTCTAGGTGAGAGAGTGAAGGGACGCGGGAGCGATTTGTACAAAATGTGCAAAGATTTGGACAAACAAATTGAATGTAAGTTGTTAAATTTTTCTCAACTTCGGAGCAGCCAGGACAATAAAATATGCTGGGCAACCTTTGCGATAGCCTGGAGGTTGAGTCATTCACACGATTCTTTAAGCTAAATAGCTCGCGTGTGTATACCGAAAGTATGTGTAGGCCCATTTTATGTATTTCTTGCAATTTCACATTATGAGCAGGTTATCAAATTCCATTAGCAATCACAAGATCCGCTTTGCAGTGCGTATTTTTACTGTAATAATTCTAAATTTTTAAAATGTTTCCGTTTATAAAGCTTTTGAGCATTCTGACAAATGTCCTTGTGACGCTTGTATTAGTGGCAATAAAGGTAAGTAGTAAGTAGTCTGCGTTCTTGCTGTGAATCTAACACTTTCAATCAGCTTATCTTCACAAAATGCTTGATTTTGGTAGGGTTTGCTGTGCTGGCATTGAAATTGGTAGACCCAGTGGTATGGTGGCTAAAAACCACTTTTATTGACTGGCTAATTGCTCATTTTTGATCGACTTTGACCAGTTGCATTGTAGCAGTTTCCCTCTAAAAAGTGTGAAATTTGCGAAAATGAGAAAGTTTCGGACAAAATGCTCATGATTTTGCATAAAACTGGCATGCATGCCAATTTGTAGTGTGATTGATTTTAATTGAATTTGTATGGAAGTTACGATGAGAATTCGTATTTTCGTAGTTGTACATTATACTCTTATCACGAGAAAGCGATCAAGCGCTATAACGAGCTCGCTTAGGAGTTGCCAGCCATTTATCTACCACACCAAGACGGAAAAATCCCGTTAAGAGCCTTTCCCTACGGCACAACAAGCAAACTTGCCGGCTTGTGCTGCACACTGCCCCATTAATGCTGAGCGTCAAGCAGGGAAGCTGTGAATGCCTATTACAGAGTCATTAGTTTGACCCGACTCGGAATCAAACCCGAACCTACAGTACCAGAGGCGGACGCTCTTGCCACTCGGCCATCTGAGCTGTTCAAATCAGCTGCTTGCGATGGTGTGGTAAGAATAATGCTTAAAGCCGCCATATTACCATCCATTGGTGTACAGAGCGAGTTCGTTAAGTTTTGGTGTCAATTAAGTTGATTTTGCGCTGTTTTACTCTTCTAAGCTCACTATTTTTTCAGCTGGAAGGTCTTTTGGACCTGTAGTTGAGCGCAATCCGCCCAAACCTTGGTTTCATCCTAATCATTTGAAGTTTGATCTTAAGGAAAGTCGAAGCAGCAAAAGTGAAATGGAATTTGAAAAAGTGTTACGCGAATGTAAAAAACTCAATGAGACGGTCGCTAGCAAAATAGATTTACTGAAACAACACTGATATTTCTTGCACTACATTATTCCTTTAAAATTTTCGTAAATTTATTTTTATACTAATGACCGTTTTTTTTTTTTTTATTTACTGTTGTGCTAAATGAATTCGCTTTAGCTTTTCGCTTCTGTGTTGTAATTGAGGCCGCGACTCCGTTTACATGATTTCCCAAACCAGTTTGACGTTGCATTGCCTCAGGCGTTCAGTAAGCAAATAGCTTAGCTCCGACACACGCTGGAAAGACGAACGGTGAAAGGGAAGCAGTCGGGAAGAATCGGTAAAAGTTGAAAAACCTTTTAAAAAGTATACAACTTTTGCCGATTTTTTCCAACTGTCGCAATGCCGCCGGTTGTTTTCCCAGTTGCGTTACGATTTCCTCTTACATCAGCAATTGTTGGCGAGACAATCGTGAAGCAATCGGCCTCAGGTATAACCGCACCTTAAATATACTGTGTCAAAAATACCAGTACCCAGTGGCGTTGGAACTACTTTTAAGTAGGGTGGCTGAAATTTGTGTTACCATACCAACGTCTGGGGGGACTTTGCCCCCCAGACCCCCTCCTTGTTATCGCAACATACATCATGCGCTTTACTTCAGTAAAAAATCACTTGGAGGTGGCTTAATAACTCAAATTTTTCTCTAGCTAGCGTTGCCAGGTCGACGTTTGTAAACGTGTTAACCTTTAAATGAACTATTATCCGTTTACAAGCTCCTAGTCTCTGGCTCCCAGGCAGCAGCGTATTTAGGGGGGCATTGTGCCGTGCCTTTCATCAAAAGAACAAAACTAGGCCTAATGGTGCTAAGTGACTAAAATATGCCAGACTCTGTTGATGGTATCCGTAGCTTATGGCCAGAGAGGTAGGATGAAAGGTAAGCATCCACTCACCAGCCATTTTTTAAAATATTTTTGATGTAAACAAATTTTTCATAATTTGGATCTTCTTCGATAGCAATATGCCTTACGCCTTAAGCATGCGTAATCGAAATGATTCGAAGAAAATGCATCATAAGGTACCTGCGCCTAATAAGGCCCGGTTCCTAATAAGGCACACCTCTTGGATCTTCTTTACGGAAGCAAATAAAAATTTTGTTTTGTCCCTTACTAGAAGCTAATACAAATTCACTGTGTTTTACCACATTTCAACTTCTTCTGTCAAACCGTTGTTTCTCTAGAGCTATAAGAAATCTTTGAGAAGTGCGGTTAGTGTTGGAAACAAAATTTGTAAAAGTTTTAAATTTTAATTTTTAGCAGTAGGAGGCAAGTTTTTTTCGATTTGAAAGTTTTACGTAAAAATACACTTACTAGTGAATTAAAAATGCGGTTTATTGCAAAAAAATTTTTTAGACGTAATGAAAATCAAAGCATTTTTATGGGGAAGGTAGATGTTCCTAATAAGGCTCATGTGCTTGACTAATCTTGCTAGAGTATCAACGGTGCGGTTGTAGTCAGGTTGCTGCAGCAGTTCAGCTAAATGTCAAGACTTGTTATTAGGTACAGTGTTGGATTTAAAGCTGATTTGTGATTGGCTAAACTTGGGAAAGCAAGTTTTAAATGTTTGGTTTGACCCGAAACGAGATTGAAAACCCAAGCCTCTAGTTCAATATTTTTCTAACTTATATATAGCTACTTGCTTTTTTGGAATTTTGAGGCTTTATGAGCGTACCTTGGTAATTACTACTTCATTGCAGTGTTTTAATGGTGAAATTTAACTAAAAGAACGGTGGGCCTTATTCGGAACACGTGTTCGTTCCGAATAAGGCCCACTTTTATAATTTTTTGTTTTGCTTATAAAAATCAAGTGAATGATCACTTCGCCATATGCTTTCATTGTGTGATGACCATGAACTCCTACTAATAAAATACCAACTTTCAAGCAAATATATCAAGCAGTGGTTGAGTTAGAGCAAAAATTGTGTTAGCGGGCTTTATTAGGTACATGTACCTTATTCGGTGAAGCACTCAGAATTAGGGTCAAAAATTTTTAAATTTGCCTGCAAATTATTCAAAAAGCATAGTCTTTAGTCCAAATCAGTGTTTCTCGAAGTGGGCGATATCGCCGCTTGTGGCGAAAGCGAAACACAGTGATGCAAATCTTCCGCTTTTCGGCAAATTTCGCCGATTTTGTTGCCAAAAAAGTTGTTTTTGTAAATTGTCCAAGTTTGTTGAGACAATTTAGGGGGGTATTGGAGGGGGTTGGGAGTGCACAATGCATAATCAGGTTGTTTATCCTATATCAAACTAATTGATAATTTGTAATGTCTTTCGCGATTATGATCTAATGCTAAAATCAGAGTGTGATGGAAGAGGAAAATGGTTTGTCTGACTCATTAGATCTAGAGCGCACATTGCTCTTAGACGGAAAATCGTTGAAATGGCGTTTGCACAACCCAAACACATGATGTTAAATCCCTGCCCCAAAATTTCTCACACTGCAAAAATTGAAACATCTTACTTTTGGTAGTAAAGTAGTAGCAGTGGTAGTGTAGGGGAAAGTGCGGACCCATGATCATGTTGGTCCCATGAACCACCCACTCCAGCTTTCCATAGAAAAGCAGTTTAGATTTTTTATCGACTACGTTTGGCAACACTAGGTTGGTTACGCATGATCAGAAGAGTTCAGTGAGACGTAAACACATTTGGAGGAGTTACAGTAGTTGGTTTGTTTTAGCTACAAAACATTAACTTTTGGTGGTATAAATTTGTCGATTTGTGAGCATGAAGTAACATTGATAAATTCATCTGCATTTAGCAGTAGAAATGAGTCATATTAGGGTATACATCTAAGCTCTGAGTTCAGGATTTTCTGTAACTCTATTCAAGTGAATGAAATTTTATACAGACAGGTTGCAGTGTGCCGCCATGAGCCACCAAAAGTTTCGAACTTTGAGCCATGGTTCATGGGTCTTAGCAAGATAAATTATTAAGATGTTTATGCGCCTGCTTCTTCAGCTTCTGTTACACCTAAGCCTGCAACAAGTTCAATGAATCGTGTGACACCAGTCATCATTTTTTTGCAACCACATAGGTTTACCTTTTAGCTATTGTTTATCTCTGAAGATTGAGCTGGATATTTAAAAAAATTTTTTTTTAATCCTAAGTTGATCGTAGAAGTACTAATGTGTTTCTATTCTTTTATTTTTGACTAAATTCATGCAAACAACGAGTAAATGACGTTTTATGCTTCATCTTTATTGTGATTCATGGGAGCAAGTGTGGTGGCTCAAGGATTCTTACTTTTTTTTCTGTGTGGGCCCTTGAGCCACATTCATTTGAGGGCCAATATCAGCCAACGTGTTGGAGTTATCACTTCAACCTGCACATGGTATCATTGGAGAGCAAAAGCGCGTATTCCTTCAAACTTCCAGCTTTGTAGCTCGTTCAAAACACAAATCAGAAACGATTGTACCAAAAACGGCTCAAGGGTTCTCACTTTCCCCTATAAACTTAATCCATTTCTAAACTTTTGGATAACTACAGTAGGCTAGTTTCGATCATTTGTTTCCAAGCATAGAAACTGAAGCCCTTGACGTTTTCATACAATCGTTAATTGAATAATTAAAGTTTTGAGTACTTGATGCCTTGATCACAAACTGCACATGTACAGATATATAGTTATTTTGCTGCGCCGTTGACTGGACTGGTTTTTAGAAAATCGCTCTGCTAAATAATAAAATCAAAATTAATTATATTTGTAGTAGCCTACTTGGTTTGCCATCATAGGCGTACGATGGAAGTTCGTAAACTCATTACGCGCAAGTCGTTGTAGAGTCAACAGCTCAAACTGAATAAGAAAAAAGCAATAGCTAGCATGAATAGAACTAGCAGGTCTGCTAGCAATGAGGACAAATTGGTACAATCTTGTGTTGCTCGAGTTACTGACTCACTGCAAAACCAGCTCAAAGAAATAGTGAAAGAAGCATTATCTGCAATTAAACAAGAACAGCAGCTCGAAATTGACTCACTTAAAGCTGAAATCAGCGAGTTAAAATCGAGCTAAGAATTTTTATGCTCAAAATATGATGACCTGAATAATGAATTCAAAAAATTAAGAGAAGTCAAGAAAAAACAGCGTGAAGACATTAATACCATTAACAAGAACTCAGCTGATCTGGAAAAACAATCAAACTCAGACTCTGTTAAAATAGACAATATTGAGCAATATGAACAAAGACAAAATCTGGAATTCATCGGCATCCCTGAAAATGACAAAGAGGATGTTGTTGATATTGTGATTAAAGTTAGCAAAGCATTGGGTGTTGATTTGGAAAAAAAAGATATCTCTACAGCACATCGATTATCGGCTAAACGAAACAACACTGGCGAAGTCAAAAAAGTTGAACCTGCGGCAGTCATAGCAAGGTTTGTCAGCAGAGATGTACGTAATTCGATTTTTAAACGTCGTTCTAATGCAAGGAAACTATCTGAGTTCCCAATTACTGGCATGGAGAAGCTATATGTCAATGAAAACTTAACGAAAAGGCGCAAGCGGCTTCTGTGGAAAACGAAACAATCTGCAAAAGAGGCCGGCTATCAATATATCTGGACTTGGATTGGTAAAATTTTCGTACGGGAAAACGAAACTACGAGTGCTATATTGATCAACACGGAATCTGATATTGAAAAATTATAGCTCTTATCTGGTTAGTTGTTAATCTTTGTGTTTAAGTTAATAAATCAAAATGTTTTCTGATAATGTAAATGTAAACTGCGATTGGGGTAATCATGACTCTAAATACTGCGGCAATTATACCGACCTTGGAAATATTGATTATGAAATTACTACTCATCAAAAGAGTGGTCTATGTATATGTCATATCAATATAGTAAGCTTAAACAAAAATATTGGCAAAATCGAAGAATTTTTGTCTCATTCATGCGTGAAGCTTGACGTCATCTGCCTGAGCGAAACTCGCCTAAATATCAATAATATTAATTGTGTCAATTTACCTGGATATAATTTATACTTTAACAACTCGCTCACGTCAGCTGGTGGAGCAGCAGTGTTTGTCAGTGAGAATCTGGAATGCACAGAAAATCGTGCATTGTGTATGAATGTTGAAAATTGCGAAGATGTTTGGGTGGATATTTCATTATCTCATCGTAACAACTGTTCTTTAACCATAGGTTCGGTGTATCGACATCCACGAAATAACGTGGACGAATTTTCAGAAGCCTTTGCAAGCAAAATTTCCTCTTTTACAAATAACAAAAAGTATGTGATCTTGGGTGACTTCAACATTGATTATACCAAATACAATTCCAGCAATAAAATCAAACACTATGCAGATGAAATAACTAGCCTTGGTTGCGATCAACTGATCGTTGTACCGACAAGAATTACAACACACAGCCAGTCTATACTGGATCATATATATGTTAATGATAGCATGTTAAGGGATATTCACTCTTCAGCTGTTATCGAATATGATATCTCTGATCATATGCCTACTTTTTTAAGTCTTAACGTTGGAGCCACCAAAAAAGCACCAAACAGACCTTTGGTTAGGAAAATCACGGAAATAAAGCGCGACGTTTTTCTGAATGAGCCTAATCAAAAACTTCGTTATCTGGACATGCAAAATAATTTGGACTTCGAAAAATTGATTAACGTCATGAAAGAGCTAGTTGACTCGCATTTTCCGTTGGTAAGGCAATCTCGTAAACAACTCAAATACAGTCATAAACCCTGGATGACCAAAGGAATACTTACTAGTATTAAAACTCAAAATAGATTGTATAAAAAGTATCTGAAGTCTGTCGCTGAGGTTAGACGTGTTATTTTTGCTCTCAATTTAAACTGATTTAATTAGTTAAACAGTGGAAAAAAACGGCTAAATTATATTCTAAAAAGATATTGAAAAGAAAATTCTTAAGTTAGTCTTGCGGAATCAGTAATTGGGTGGATCCAAGCAGATAAATGTCAATTTTTTTTTCAAATAATTAGTCAGTAGCCTGGAAGCAACCAAGAGGTATTTTTAAAATTAGCCATTTTTACATTTATTTCGTCACAGAGCAATTCCAACAGTATGGCAAGAAAAGGGCAACCTAAAAATTTTGATGAACGAAAAGCAGACAAAAACCATGATTCTCGCCAGGAAGAATCGATATCGGTTAGCAGTTTAGTTGAAAAGGCAGTTCAACAAATAAAAAAAGATTTCGCTGATAAGCTTGACTCTCTGCAAGCTGAGCTGGTTGAAGTGAAAGAGAGTCGAATATTTTTATCTTCAAAATATGAGGAACTTAAACTGGACAATGACAACCTAGCAGTAATCAACCGACAGCAGGAACAAGAAATCAGCAAGTTGAAAAAACAAATTGTCGAGTCCCAAATTCAAGGGGAAAGAGAGGCTGAAAAAATTGATAGCCTTGAACAGTATGGCAGCATAGGCAGACGCCAAAATTTGGAAATAACAGGAATCCCAGTAAAAAAAAACGAAAACACGAATAAAATTGTCATGGAAGTTGATAAGCTTGTAAATGTGGAGAGATCCCCTGAACAAATTTCAACGTCACATCGAATTGCATCTCGGACCAACAAACACAAGGATAATGAATCGCAACCTCCACCTCCGATTATTGCCCGATTCGTCAATCGTGATGTTCGTAACGAACTTTATTACAATCGCAAGCTGGCTCACAATTTGGACCTCAAAGGATTTTCAGTCGAAGGAACGCATCGCATTTTCATTAATGAAAATTAATTTAACTCAAGCCCGAAAGAAGTTATTCTGGATGGTTAAGCAAAAAGCGAAGCTAGCGGATTATAAATATTTTTGGACGATGAATGGAAATATTTATACAAGAAAGCATAGTGACTACAACGCTCTTATAATAAAAGGAGAAAAAGACCTTGACTTAATCAAGTGATCTGACTTGTTCTGTTTTAGTTTTTTTTAGTCTGTTATTGTCAAATTGCCTTCAACACTGATGACGTAAACGATTGTTCGTTTAATAACTCTGATATTGTAACTGCAGCTGTTAATTCATTGACGAATAACTTTTTTCCTTGTGCATATTATAACATTAACGATATTCCATTAAATAAGTCTAATTCAAAATCTTTAAATATTTTTCATTTTAACATCCGCTCACTTCCAAAAAATTATGATTTGCTTCATGAATTTTTATGTATACTTCCGATCTCCCCTGAAATAATTTGTTTATCTGAATCTCGAATCAATCACCAACCGCTCTCTAATCTCGACTTACCTGGTTATAAGCTTTTTCATAATGACTCTGCCACTAGAGCAGGTGGTGTAGCTATTTATGTGAATAACAACAGTTGCGCTGAATTGATTCCGGAATTGTTTTTAGATATTGATGGATGTGAAAACCTTTGGTTAAAGCTTAATGATGCTGATGTAGTTATTAGTGCTATTTATCGACACCCAAAAAATAATTCCAAGCTCTTTCTAGATCATTTAAACAACAGTCTAGCCCATAAGATGCTTAAGAATACTAAGGTTTATCTAGTTGGTGATTTCAATATTGATATTGCATCTACGTCAAGTGCACCTAACTTTGCTACTGATTATATTAATTTGTTGGCTAGTAATGGTTATTTCCCCTTGGTCACCCTTCCCACACGTGTTACTGAAACCTCCTCGACAGTCATTGACCACATAATCACTAACGATCACAAACATTCTATTATACCCGGAATAATCAAATCCGATTTAACTGATCACTACCCTATATTTTGCTCTATCAAATTGCGTTCCCTACCCAATAAAAAATCTGAACCGCCGATGTTTCAACGCGACTTACATAACTTTAACAAAAACGCTTACTGCGATGACCTACACAAATCTCTTCATAACTTTTTTCTAATTAACAAAACTTTAATCACGATAACTTCAATCAATTATTTAGTGATTTTATTGAAATCATTAAAAGCGCAATTGATCATCATGCACCATTTAAAAAATTATCTAGAAGGCAGCGTAAACTAAAACAAAAACCATGGATCTCAAGTAGCTTGCTAAAGTCTATCAAAACTAAACAAAAACTATATATAACGCATTTTGTAAATGGTAGTCTGGATCAAAAATTTTACTACAAAAGTTACGCAAATAAGTTAAACAAAATCAAACTCGCTGCTAAAAAACGATATTACCTTGATGAACTCCAAAAGTATCGATATAATGCTTTTAAAACCTGGAATACTATTAAATCACTTCTTCCTTCTTCAAGCAAAATTTCTTCAGTTCCAACAAAAATTAAAGTAGGTGATGATGTGTTGACCGATTCTTCAGCCATTACGGAGAAATTTTGCGATTATTTTTCCAAAATCGGTCAAAACCTTGCTTCCAAAATACCTGCGCATCATGATAATTCGTTCTCACAATACTTGATAAATAGTGTATCCTCATCATTGTTTTTTCAACCTACTTCACCTCCTGAAATCATGCGACTTATCCACTCTCTTAAAAACAATAAATCTTCTGGCCATGACAATATTTCGGCGTATTTTCTTATTGTAGCAGCAGAAGTTATTGCTATTCCTCTTACAACATTATTTAACTCCGCTTTCAAGCTTGGTATTTTTCCTTCTTGTTTAAAAATTGCTCGAGTTATTCCTGTATTTAAAAGTGGTGAAAAAACTGATCTTAACAATTATAGACCAATCTCCATCCTTTCTACTTTTTCAAAAATTCTGGAAAAACTGATTTGTGATAGAACGCAATTGTTTCTTGACAAACACTCCATATTACTATCTACTCAATATGGCTTTCGACCTTTCCACTCTACTTCACATGCTATGCTTGATCTTTTAACTTCCACTTATGATAACATCAATGATAATAAACACACTGCTTTCCTGTTATTGGATTTAAAAAAAGCGTTTGATACTGTTAATCATAGTATATTATTGCGTAAACTTCAACATTATGGTATAAGAGGTGCTGCCTATAATCTCTTTGCTTCTTTTTTAACTAACAGGTTTCAGTTTGTATCTATAAGTAATGTTAAATCCAATTTTATGCCCATTACTTGTGGAGTCCCACAAGGGTCTGTTCTTGGCCCTCTTCTTTTCACTTTATACATAAATGATATCTCTAATTGTACCACTTGTAAACCCAGGCTTTTTGCCGATGACACCTGCCTTATGCTGAATAATCGAAATTTGTCGCAATTAAATTCTAACATTGACGAAGAAATAACCACCGTTAATAATTGGATGATTGCAAATAAATTGACATTAAATATTGCTAAATCAAGCGTAATCTTAATAAATTCAAATAATAAAAATTACAATAATTCTAATGCGCAAGCCTACGATCTGCCTTCAAAATTAATGTCGGTCGAAACTGCCAAATATTTAGGTATAACGTTTGACAACCGTCTCTCTTTTGAAAAACATATCAACAATTTAGTAAAAAAACTCTCTAAAGCAGTAGGAATATTATGTAAAGTTAAAAATTTCTTAAATTCGCAAGCACTTCTCCAGCTTTACTATGCTATCTTTCACTCGCATTTACAATATGGTCTTATTATATGGGGTTCCACTTTCAAAACCTATCTCAAAAAATTAACCACCCTACAAAACAAAGCAGTAAAAATTGTTGGTGGTGGTAAGTATTTTGATCATGCAACTCCATACTACTCTAAATTACGCATTTTAAAATTGGTTGACCTTTTGAAATTAGAAAAGGCATTATTTGTTTTCAAATACAGAAGCAAAGCTCTTCCCTCTGCATTTAAAAATTATTTTTCTGCAGTATACAATGACAGATCTACACGGTCGGTTATCCAAACTAATTATTTTATTCCCTTTACAAAATCTACTACAGTATGTTACAAAGATCTATTAAATATCAGGGTCCGATTGTTTGGAATTCTCTAGATTTAAACATTAAAAAGCGAAACTCTTTAAAATTGTTTAAATACCATCTAAAAAAGTCACTGTTGAGTAAATATTGTTCTCCATTGATTACAACCTAACCTCATGTTCTTCCTTACTCCATTTTTCCCTTTATATCTTGTGTAAGATGCTGTGTTTTTAGCCTTTTGTTTTTTGTTGTTGTTGTTTTTCTTTTTTTTTTTGTTTTTGTTTCTCTTGTTAAGCCAAGTTATGATCCTCGGTCTTTATTTAATTCTTCAAGGTGGCTGCTGACTCGAAGACCACTAGACTGGTCGCTTCGCAGTCTCCTCCTCGCCTCAGTTGTATAGGTTACCAAATTTTACATCGTGTCATAATATTTAATTGAGCGTCAATAAACAAAAGTTCAGTGAAGAGTAAATGTGAGACCAATTGCAAAACTTATAAGATGTACAGAAACAAGCTAACTCACATAAAAGAAATGTCAAAATCGAATTATTATCAATGCCGACTAGGCGAAAGTGGTGGTATGTCTGATACTTGGAAAACTATTAACAACAGTCTACGTAAACCAAGTAAAAGTTCCACCTTACCAACCTACGTTAAACACGAAAGTAAACCAATTTATGGGCAAAATGATATTTGTAATGCAATGAATAACCATTTTTGCAGTATTGGTCACAAGTTATCAAAAAGATTCGCAAACTCTTCATGCCATAATGAAAGTGACAAAACTTTTTTTGATCAGCGTGTCTCTTCCTCCATATTTTTGGAACCAACCGATCAATATGAAATTAATGCCATCATTGATAAGCTTAACGCATATAAACCGCCAGGCATGGTAAACATTCCTACCAGACTAATCAAAGACGCCAAATACATACTTTCCCCTCATCTTTCTAGGGTAATAAACTCGTGCCTAAGTTCTGGTAAATATCCAGATTCAATAAAAGTCGCAAGAGTTACTCCTATTCACAAAGGTGGACCAAAATATGAGCTTTCTAACTATATAGCCTACCAATTTCTATATTATCACCGTTCAACAAAATTTTAGAAACTGTGATAAAAAGCAGGCTGATTAAATTTTGGGATAAACTCAATGCATTTTCTCCCACACAATTTGGCTTTCGTACAAACTACTCCACATCTCTGGCCATCACCCAAGTTCACGAATGTATTTCACGTAAACTCGATGACAGACAAACAGTCTGTGGAATTTTTATGGATCTTGCAAAGGCTTTTGATACAGTGGACCATAATGTTTTACTCTTCAAACTAGATCAATACGGAATAAGGAGGGTGGCTTATGATTTAATTAGCTCGTACCTTAACAATAGTAGACAACTGGTGGCTGTTAATAATTACGAATCAGATGAAAAAATAATTGAAACTGGTGTTCCTCAAGGCAGTGTTCTAGGGCCTTTGTTCTTCCTAATTTATATTAACGATTTAACGCGCTGTTCTAATTTTGATGTTAGGCTACGTTGTATGCCGATGATAGTGTTCTAACTGTGTGACGCTTGAGTTGCTGGGCTCGCCATTAAATCCCTTATTCAGGCCGAATAAGGGATATGATGGCGAGCCCAGTAACTCCAGCGCCACACCTGCGGCCTGCGCCGTACCTCTAATTATGCTTTGTACCCAGAGATGGGCATTTATCGCGATAATTTATCGGCGATAGTTATCGGCGGTAACTTTTTATCGATTATCGTTATCGCTTTTGTTATATATTTTGTTATCGCCGATAAATTATCGCGATAAACGATTTTTTATGCACGCAGTGTTTAAACTTGAAAGTTAGTGAGTTGGCGCTATAGAAAAAACCTGGTGTCCATTAAGACTTGTTGTAATTTTTAAAAATTATTTCTTTGTTTGGCTTAATTTCACGGCAGAGTCCGTAAACTGCTTTCTTTTCTTGAAAAATCTAGAAAAAACATTTTTGCAATTCGACTTACAAAAAAAACTTCGTCAAACACATCAAAAATTTACCGCAACATTTATCGGAAAAATTTATCGGCGATAATTTATCGATTATCGATATCGCTTGAAGAAATTGAGATTTATCGATTATCGGTATCGCCCAGGGCTTTTTTGAAGTTATCGATTATCGTTATCGCTGTAGTACAGAAAGGTTTATCGTGCCCATCACTGTTTGTACCAGAGGTGGGCACAATTTTGTTAATTCGTTTATAACGAAGCTAACTTTTTCATTAACTAGTTAATTCGTTAAATTTCTTTTTGAAATTGACGGACTGAATTAACTTTCGTTACTGCTTGATAACTTCCGTTAAATTTTTGTAAACGCTTATTTATCTTATTGTTGGTTAAGTTTGACATCGATAAATCAGCAAAATACGACCAATGAGGTCAAAAAGCGAGATAAAAACAACACAACATATTGCTTGTGAGCAGAAAAATTGCTTAAATGCTTACGCAAACATTGATATTAACAAATTTTAAGCTTTCTTTTTTTTAAAATGCCGTTTTAAGTCAAAATGAACGATTTAACGAATTTAATTAACTTCCGTTAATTGGAGCTGAATTTAACGAATTAACGTTAACGGAGGTACATAACTGTGTTAACGAAGTAGTAATTAACGAAGCTAACGTTTTGCATTAACTTGCTCATCAATGCTTTGTAGGCTACATAAGCTATATTCGCTCTCTGTAAGCATCAAGGCACTGTATGCGTATTTGCATTGTACTCGAGAAGTTTTGCTCATAGGAAAATAGTTTTACAAGAAATATACGTAATTTTGGCAAAATTTGCGCCTCAAAATTCGGAAAATCGCAAAATTTTGGATTCGGATGCGGGCTAACATTTTGCTTGAGTTTACAAGTCTTATACAGTAACAACCATGCATAAAAGTACCGGAGTGACTGAAGCGCATATAGGCCTATAGTGTTCTCATGCCTTTGATGAAAAATCTCGTGGGTACTTTTGATTGGTTATTATTTCGGGTCTTGCACACCGGACCACGTAAGTTTAAGCCCAGCACCAGGACCAGCGGCAGAGGCGCATTCAAGCAGAGCCACGGTGCCATGTGCCCGCTGACCCTGTCGTTGTTGTAGATTATAGAACACACCTACACGTCATTCAATCAAATGCGCAAAAGCTAATAAAGTTGCATACGGCACTACTTTCATTTATTTTAGCCAAGCTTTTGCTTTTAGACATACCAAAGCTTTAAGGTTGGCCCTCTAAAATATTTTTGTGTTGTCTTTTAGAGACGGCACTAACTGCAAGTAGGCTACAATAGGTTTTTCAACAAAAAGTGTGCTTAAATGAGCGTTTTTTATGTGAAAACCGAAAAAAAGTGTTGGCGGCTGGGGGCTCTGCCCTGCCTCCAGACCCCCGGTTTTGCGCCACTTTGCCAAATCCTTGGTGCGCCATTAAACAGCGGTATCAATGACAAAGAAAAAAAATTAACTAGCATAGTAGGCTGATGTTTACGCCAGAAAGCGTTATATAGCGTACACAGCTTCGTAAAAATTTACTTCAAACATTTTGCTGTACCGGCACTGAATATTCAAATTAAACCCCCCCCCCACCGAAATATTTTTCTAGATAGGGGCCTACGGCCCTGTTTCCAAGACTCATGTTTTTCAATGATATTTCCTTCAAAGCTCTTTCCTCAGTTGCTTGTCCGTCATTAAGATGTGGTCGAGATCTAATTTATCATGATTTACTCACATTTAAGGGTCCTATAATAGCCACTTACGCAGGAGCAAATTGATATTCAATAACAGCACCGGGATATCGGTAGACTTGCATACAAATAGCCAGTATTAAAATTTCGCGGTTAAGGAAGTGTTAAAGACAAATATACTCTCAACTCTTGCTCGACAAAATCGTTTTTTGCCCCAGCCGAGTAGTATCTCATTACACTCATAAACACCCACAAAAGTAAACATAGTGGACTAAAAAATTGCACTGACGTAGCCGAATAACTTTTAAGTGGTTGTTTAATGTTACGAAATATCGCAGCAACACGTTGACCTGCTTAAAAACATTTTTTCAAAAGTTGAGGGTAACTTCAAACCCCGTACAAAGTAAACCTGCCGTGACACGAGAGCAGGCCACTCCTAAAAAATTGCGATTGATGAGCACACCTTTAACCTCCCTAAAAATAACTTGTTTGCCATTGCGATACTGACTAAATCCGGACCTTCTCAACAAAAAAAAAAACGAAACAAAACACCTTACGTATTGTCCGAACCAGACAAAAGTTGGACCAAGTCTATTCACTACCACATTTTCGCAAAAATGATCTCAAAATTTCTATGCAAAGTGACGCTACCCCCAAAATCTTTTCAACAAAAAAATAAACAACTAAAAAGCAATGTCCTTCCTGGCCTACCGGACGGGAAGTCATGACGACTTCCTCTTGTTGGGTCAGAGGCTATAACAGCACTCCATCACCAACAGTGCAAAGCACTCCAGTAAATCGTACCGTAGAGCGAGACAGCGCTGTTTCTGGCGTAAACGTAAACTGTTTGTGACGTAAAGAGTTTGACTGGAATGGTGGCGTAGCTACACGAGTGGATATGCGTACCACAAAAGTTAAATTCTTTAAGAAATATTTATCAGAAAGAATGAGTGATTGTAGCAAGATCATACGTCCTGGAAGATGAATGTTTCTTACCTGAGGGCGGCTGATGAAGGCTAATAGCCAGAAACAGCGCTGTCTCGCTCTACGGTACAACAAAAAAATGCCACTAATTCAAAGTGAGCTAGAGCCAATTGGCTCATATAAGTCTCCTAAAAAGTGTGGGCGCGAAAACCTAATCGACAAAGAAATGGAAGGCTATAACAAGTTTGTTTCCGGATTTTTTTCAATTTCGTTGAAAGTATTTCCGCTGTTCAAAGTTGAGCAGTTTTACCGTAAATATAAAGTCGATTTGCAAAAAGTTGTCATTTGATTCAAATTAAATCGATTCAATCACAAAAATTTACCCTTCAATATGAAATTAGTTGAGCTATTGGTCGTAGTTTTCCAAGCCTAAAAATTTTTCGCTGGAAAATGATTGCGTAAATTGTTTTAAACCGCATGCATTTAATCCATTTAAATTAATTAATGCATTTAAACCGCATGCATGCTAAGCAATAGAGAAACGTAATATTTTGGTTTCTAATTAAAGCTAAAATCCGGATCCATCTCCATCCGGTTCCGAATCGTAGAAATGCAACCGGACTTGAAGATGGCTCGGGCTGACTTTTTTGAGGCCCGGACCGCTCACGGCCCGGAACTTCTAGCCCAGTAACCGTAAGCGACCCGGAAACTCATACCAAAAATGAAGCCCAGCCCGCCCAAAGCCCATTCTTTTTGTGAATCTTTAATCACACTTAAAGGGATTTCAAAGTGTTAGCGGTTCGTTAGCGGCCCAGAAATAAACAAAGATAGAACCGGGCCGTTAGCGGACCAGTAAAAAGACCGGTTAACGGCTCGTTGGCGGGTCTCTTAGCGGCCCAATTCCATCTCTAGCTGGACTGCGGCGAATCCGACTCCATACCCATCTCTGACAGGCGTACCATAGTGGGCGACTGGGCACGCACTACCGTCAATGGATAACACTGTAGACTACCGTATATCCACTGGAAGTTAACAGGGACAGTGTAGCAGGCACTGGTAGTCTACCCTGGCCATAACAAAGCGTGACTGTTGTAATGCTTTGTATTATGGCATCAGCTCTTCACTTACAAAAAAATTGCTCTGCAAGACTGATTTAGAACAAGAGAAAGTATGATCATGTTACTGAGTTACTGATTGATCTCCACTGACTTTCGATAAAGTATAGAATTTTGTACAAGATATATTTACTGGCGTATAAATGCACTAACCCTGCATTATTTACACACCCTGAAGAATTGCAATCTTTAGTTTCAACTGATTCTAAGTCTACTTGTTTTGTTCGTCTTAAAGTGCAACGTAACAATTACAGAGTTAGTGATTGGGCGTTTTCAATTTGTGCTCCTAAACTTTGGAATAAATTACCAACTGCTCTAAAAAACGAATTAAATTTTGCAAGATTCAAGCGTAATCTGAAGACATACTTATTTCGTTTTGCTTTTAATCTATAAATGCATAATATTTATGATATTCTTTATTCAAACTGTCAACACCCCTATAATTTGTTATTTTCGATTTATAGTTCATTCTTTCTGTAATAATTCTGCATTTTTACTCTGCTTGCTGTGTCATTGTGCAGGTGTGTATGTCCATGTTGCTTATGTTACGACATCTGAGCGAAAGATCTACTTTCACCAGGTCTAGTTGAAGTGGATAAACCTGTATTATTATTATGAATATGCACAGATTGCACACACAGGTAAAAATTTTGGTGAAATCTGCTAAGCAGAACTGAGAATGAAGTTCAGAGTTACAGTTAATAGTCTACAGGTCTAGCTGTTGTGCGGTCTTTGCTCTTTAGAAATGAACCAGTGAGCAGTTTGTTGGCTTAGATAAATGCTGAATAGGTTTAGGTGTATGTTGAACAAACTGCCTTGAAAACCTATCGTACCTTAAACTGTAGACAGGTACCGGTAGACTATTGGAAGATTGGTACAATATTGTAGTATAAATATATAAGACTAGCAGCAGGCACCAGTTAGCCTACTGAAATGCTGCGATACCGAGGACCTAGCAAAAAGACTATTGAAAGTGTTAAAGTTTTGGATGCATTTCCCAAAGTTCCTGAATCTTACGTGGAAACTAGTGCAAGTGGTGCCACTATCACTATTATTACATCATTACTCATTGGGTTTCTGGTGATCAGCGAAATTGGATTCTACTGGGACACCAGGTCAGTTGATATTCTAAATGCAATTATACGGTAGTCTAGGCTATGATAACAAAGACGTTGGTGGTATTGCTGAGCTAACAACTTGTTCTGGGTTGCTCAGTTAAGTCAGTTTTGTTGTCCAATAAACTGTAAGAACTGAGAAATTAGCTGATTAGACTGGTTGGATAAGGTAGGATTTCAGACTTTTACAACCAATTCCACAAAGTACCGGTCTGGTACTAGTATGGAGTACTAACATCTTAGCTGATTATTCTGGCATGTACTGATATGCCTTTACATTGGTAATGTTTTGTATCGGCTGTGCGGTGTTGACATCTGATATTGCTATGCTACTGGTAGGTATGCCAGTATAGTGTCACAATTGCAACTGTCTATACTGAAAGCCGGTGCTGCGAACTTGAACTCAAACTCGAAAGAACTCGATCATTTTGCTAAACTTGAACTTCAGCTTGGAAAAATATATTTTCGGAACTCGAATAAAACTGTCTAAGTTTGAGTCCATTAGAGAGATGTTTAAATTGTTAAAAAGAAATAAAAGGTCACTACGAAATATAGTTTGTTGTTCAATTGTAATCACAACATTAACAATTTCGATGGCACTATACTGCTGAGGTACATAGTCTTAAACCTACTGCATGAGCGAAATATTTTGGTCTTTTTAATAGCATGAGCACCGGCAGTGAAAAGTTATCTTGATATTGCATAATTATGTGCCTGAGCTCAAACTTGAACTCGAAAAAGCTTGTTTTGTCAAACTTGAACTTAAACTCGTAAATAATTAAATTAGAGAACTTGAACTTGAACTCGGACTTGCTAAGATATGTTGAACTCGAATACAATTCGATTGAGTTCGCAGTCCTGCTGACAGCATACCCTTCAGTTTCCCAGTAATTCTAATCATGTTAACAACTTAACATGCTATGCACTGTTTCCCCTTACTGTCTTAGTTTTTAGCAAGAGCAAATTTGCCGAATCAGAAATTTTAACAAAATATTTGCCCAACATTTTAGGGGATTTAAAGAAAGTTTGATCCAATTTTTGCCTCCAAGTTGAGTTTCCACATAATGAGACTCTTGATTTATTCGAAAATATTGAACAGTGTGATTCAAATTCAGCCAAAAATCACCAATTCCAGTCTGCAAGCTTGAAGAAAAATTGGAGAGTTATGCTCAAAATTTCTCATTTTTTTAAAATTTCGCACCTCAGAAGGAACAGTAATGCTATATTTCAAACATCATAGAACACTTTTTTGTTTTACAGTATAATTTGAAAAAACAAATTAACCATTTTATCAAACTTGTACTGGTATCATTTCAGATTTGAATATGAATATAATGTGGATGTAGAATATGACACCAAGGTGTGGTTGAATTTTGATATTACAATTGCCACCCCATGTAGTCTTATTGGAGCTGATGTAGTAGATATGACTGATCAAGTATTTGTGCATGATGCTGTAAGTATGATGTGTACTGGTAGTCTAGATGTTTACAAATTTGTTGAAGTGCGTTAATTATCATAAATTCATTGAGTCAAGATTAGACTTGAAGCTATGTCTACAATTTGTAAGGATGGCCATGCTTAGATTGCTTTTTCTTAATTTTTTGTATCTTGTACGACTTTGTTAATGCCATACTAAATATACAAAGAATGTGCTTTTGTCCAATTGTGTATTTTCTTGTATTTCAGAGTATCTGTATGCACAGTGTCAGTTGCTGTGTGCAGTCGTGTATCCAAGAGGGCTATGTGCTTGCCTCTTCCTAGGTCTTTTCAGATATTTGTCATAGTCATTAGGCCTATTGCCCGGATTTGTCATAGAAAAATGTTGCCTATGTTGTAAAGCTATTTTATATCCCCACTTGGATAGTTTTTGTAGTTGTCCGTGCCTGGGTGTATTGTTGTTTCAAGAAGTCTGGAATTGTATCCAGCTGCTGTAAACCCTTGTTTTTTTGAAACCCTTTTGAAACCGAACCCTTGTTTTTAAAAAGAAGTATCCAAACTGTGCAAGTGCAGTGCGTGCTGTTATTTCAAAACAGCTGTGATAGAATTTGCTTCACATCATACTGAAGGCAAATCGGCTGGTTGGTGTAGTGGTTAGAGACATTGTTATCAGTGCGAGCAGGGGCAGATCCGGGAGAGATGTGGGGGATGCATCCCCCCACCAGCCATTTTCAAACATGTTTTTGATGCATACAATTTTTCCATAATTTTGAACCTTTTCGGTAACAAAAAACCTTATGCCCTTAGCACGCATAATCGAAAATGTACAAACAAAATGCATCATATTTGGTGAAACACTCAGATTTAAGGGCAAACAATTTAAACAAAATTTGCCTCAAAATTGTTCAAAAAGTGCTAACATGGCCACTGCAATATGTAAATTTTCAAAAACTTTCCAGGGTAGCATTTCCCCAGACCCCCTAGTGCCTTTTTTATTGTCAATATTCTTCAAAACAATTCTGCCCGAAAGAAAAAACGCTCTTGAAAATATGGCAAATTTGGGGGCCCCCTCCCTGAAAAAATTTCTTGAATACGTCGCTTACATGAAAGCATTTTTAAAGGGCTTTTTATGCCTTTTTTGGGTTTAACGTCTCTGTATTTAGTTAACACTCAACCTAATTCAAAATTTCATCCCCCCACCAAAATTTTCTGAATCCACTCCTGAGTGCGGGATCAAGGATTTTTTTGGACCCCCCCTTTGAAATTTGCTGGGTGCGCCCTTGTACTCTCGGCATTTTTCTGAAGCATGTAGCGAGTGGCTTCGTGTTTTTGTGCCTGAGCAACATAGCTTCGAAACTCCAAAGAAATGTTACAGCAGAGATCGAGGAGAGCTGTTAGAAACACTGTTGTGGGATTGACAGTACTGATAATCAAACCGAAGACCTCCTTCAGCTATTGCGCTATCATTACCACTGCTTAAATCTCCTTTGTACTTTGATATATCAATGAAATGTTTAATCATTTGATTTATGTGTATTGAGTTGATTTCCTTCGTAGCTTTTGTGGTAAGGGAGTAAGTTTTGGTATTTTTGTTAGAAAATAATGGAAGAGCCTACACAGTTTGATTCTCATTCTCAAACAGTAACTCCTTCATTTGCACACACTGACGATGGTCAAAAACTCAATGAAATGGCATTAAAGCAATCAGCAACAAAACTGAGAAAAGCATTTGTGCCTGGTGACAGAAATTCAAAGAAGAAAGCTGACGCTTGTCGGTAAGCTTTGATTTTCAGTCCAGTCAAAAGCTTATGCAATGAGCTATAATTTTCAATAACTTTGAAGTATAAATATGTTGAAATTTTTAAACGCTTTTTGCATGCTATAAGAGCCCAATTATGGGACGTATGCGACATTGTAAATGTTGCTTTTAGATTATGATAATTGAGTTTAAACTTATTTATCAGTGATGTGATAAGTTTAATAACAAAATTTTTGCATCTTTATTTTAGATTTTATGGAAATATTCCTCTGACCAAAGTTGCTGGCAATTTTCACGTTGTTTCTGGTAAACCTGTGGATATGTTCGGAGCTCATGCTCATTTATCTCTCTTATTTTCAAATGCACAGTTCAATTTTTCTCACAGAATAGACCACTTTTCTTTTGGTGATATGCGAAGTGGTTTAATAAATGCTCTGGATGGAGTACGAAAAATTAGTTCCGAAACAAGTAAGTTGGCTTTTGTGATTTTTGCAGAAGTGTCTGTTTTGTAAGTTCGGGCTAGAAATTTCAGGGTCGCAGACATTTGGGCGCAGCCGCAGAGTAATTTAGGCGTAGAGCAATTTGGGCGCGAAACACGTCCCCGTGCAAACGCATTTTTTATCAACTCATTTTCTTAGCTTTTTTTGAATTAATGACAATTACTTGTCGTTACAATGTCTGCGACCCTGAAATGTGGTTGTTGAAATGTGAATGACAATTACAATGTCTGCGACCCTGAAATGTGGTTGTTGAAATGTGAATGGGTAGCACTTTTGCACTCTGAGCAGCCGCCTAGGCTTTCGAGTACCTTTCTGGGTATCCGAATTCCTGGGGCTCAGAGGCACTAGTCCCATCACCTTCATCATGCTGACATATGCCTCCTCGGGGCACCACACGGGCAACAGTCTCGGCTGACTGGCTAAATTTATGTCAGCAACCCTACTGCCTTGTAGGAGTATGCCTATTGAGGCGAAGGCTAGGCCCACCGCCGAAAACTGTGGTTGGCGTCAGCAAGGGCATGCGGCTGTTAAATCTTTGCTCCAAAAATCTCGTTATGACTGCAAATAAAAAACAAATGGCCCCTAGTCCCCGGCAGCCCTTAAGTGGGCAGGGGGTGCGAAGAATCTCCGGGTTGGGGGGAATGAAGTTTGGGAGTTGGAATGTGGGAAGTATATGTGGAAGAGGAACGGAGGTTTGCGAAGAGCTACGAAAGAGAAACGTAGATGTATGCTGCATACAGGAAGTGAGATGGAGAGGTGAAGGAGCTCGATTTATGGGTGTTAAAGAACGGAGATACAAGTTTTGGTGGTCAGGAAACGATGCTAGGGTAGGCGGAGTGGGTATTTTGGCGAAAGAAGAACTATGTAGCAATGTGGTGGAAGTTCGAAGAAGAAGCGATAGGGTGATGTCGATGGTGATGATGATTGGAAAAGAGATCATGAGAGTGATATGTGCGTATGGTCCTCAATGTGGAAGATCAGTGGCAGAGAAGCAACGCTTCTATGATGAACTGGCTTGTGAATGGGACCTTAAGAGCAACAATGAAATGGTGATGGGTTTGGGAGATTTTAATGGACATGTGGGACAATCAGTCGATGGATTTGAGAATGTACATGGAGGAAATGGAGTAGGTGAGAGAAATATGGAAGGAAGATTACTATTAGAGTTCTGCGATGAGAAAGAGTTATGCGTGGCCAACACATGGTTTAAGAAGAAGGAAGAGAGAAAGATAACGTACAGATCTGGAGGAAATGGAACAGAAATTGACTTTGTGCTGGTTGGAAGAAATCAAAGGAAATATGTGACTGATGTAAAGGTGATTCCGGGAGAGTTACAGCATGGTCTTATAGTTGCTAATGTACGAGGTAGAAGACTGAAAAGACCTGGGAGGAAAACTAACATCATATGTAGAAGAGTGTGGAAATTGAAAGAAGAGGAGACAAAAAGCAACTTTAAGCAGAGAGTAAGAGAGTTGGTGGATATGGAAGCTCCTGATTTGTGGAAATCTTTCAAAGAAGGAGTCTTGAAAGCATGTGATGAGTTGTGTGGAAAGAAAACTTTACGTAGACATGGAGGAAGCACATGGTGGTGGAATGATAATGTTAAGGATGCTATTGCGAGGAAGAAGGAAGCGTACAAGACATGGTGCAATGCAAGATCTGAAGAGAACAAGGAGGTGTACAATAGCTTAAAGAAGAAAGCAAAAAAAGTGGTGGCAAGAACCATGAAAATAGAGGCTGAAAAAGAACTGAACGAATTGGGCAAGACCCCGAACAGCATTTTTAAGTTTTTAAAGTCCATGAAAAGAGATGGGAAAGATGTTGAAGGTGGAAGTTGCTTAAGAGACAGTGCTGGAAGGCTGGCTTTCTCGGAGGATGACAGGAAAAGAGTTTGGAAAGAACACATGGAGAAGATTATGAACGAAGAAAACGTGTGGGATCAGGTGACCGATGCAGACATGGTAGAAGGACCCATAGAGAGGATTACTCCTGCAGAGGTGCTAAATGCCATAAAGGTTATGAAAACAGGAAGAGCAGCTGGTTTGTCAGAAGTAAACATCGAAATGATAAATGCAAGTGGCCAAGTTGGAGTAGAGGTGATGACAGAACTATGTCAGAAAGTATTGGATGGAGCAGGTATGCCAGACGAATGGAAGACAAGTGTAATGTTGCCAATTTTCAAACGAAAGGGTGACGTAAGGAGTTGTGCTTCTTATAGAGGTGTGAAATTATTGGAGCACGGAATGAAGGTTGTAGAACGAGTATTGGAAAAGAGGATACGAGGGATGATAGCTCTGGATGATATGCAGTTTGGATTTATGCCTGGAAGGGGGACGATAGATGCACTATTTGTAGTGAGGAGATTGCAAGAAGTATACCGCGAGATGGATAAATGTTTGTACATGTGCTTTGTTGATTTGGAGAAGGCGTTTGACAGAGTTCCAAGAAAAGTGGTAGAATGGGCACTGAGAAAAAGATGTGTACCGGAGGGAATGGTGAAAGCAGTGATGAGTCTATATGAAGGGGCCACAACAAAAGTAAGAGTCGGGTCGGGATACTCTGACGAATTTTCTGTGACAGTAGGAGTACATCAAGGTTCAGTACTGTCACCATTGCTGTTTGCCATTGTAATGGATGTTGTGACAGAAAAGGCAAGAGAGGGCTTGATGAATGAAGTGCTGTACGCAGACGATTTGGTGCTAATGGGAGATTCTATGGAGGAGCTGCGTTATAAGTTTGGAAGGTGGAGAGAGTCTCTGGAATGTAAAGGTTTGAAGGTAAACAACATAAAAACGAAAGTGATGGTGAGTGGAACAGACGGAGAGATACAAAAGAGTAAGACTGATCCATGCGGAGTGTGTGGGAGAAGAGTGATGGTGAACTCTTTGCTATGTACTAAATGTGGTTGTTGGATTCATGGAAGGTGTGCGAAAATCAAGAGGGTGTCAAGGGCCCTTGCAAAAGGATTTGTCTGTGAAGTATGCAGGCGTGGGATGACGGGAACGCGGCTGCCACAGGAGAAGCTGTGTGATGGAGTGGAGACTGTTAAAAGTTTTTGCTATTTGGGCGATAGACTTAATGCGAGTGGTGGATCTGAGGCGGCGGTGACAGCAAGAACGAGAATTGGATGGTTGAAGTTCAGAGAATGTGGTGAGGTGCTCTATGGTAGAAGGTTTTCGCTTAAGATAAAAGGAAGAGTGTATCAGAGCTGTGTGCGTTCAGCGATTCTGTATGGGAGTGAAACGTGGTGTCTAACGGAAGGAGAAGTTGCGATTTTGAGAAGAACAGAGAGAGCTATGTTGAGAGCCATGTGTGGTGTTAAGTTAATGGACAAGAAAATCACGAAAGAATTGATGGAGATGTTGGGTTTGGTTGAGTCGTTGGAAATGATAGCGAAGGCGAATGCTGTGAGGTGGTATGGCCATGTGCTGAGAAGGGAAGATGGTAACATCTTGAGAAAGGCTCTAGACTTGGAAGTTATGGGTAAAAGAAGAAGAGGTCGGCCAAAAGGCACATGGAAGAGAAAAGTTGAAGAAGAAGTGAAGAAGTTGGGGTTAGAAAAGGAAGATGCCTTGGATCGAGAGAAATGGAGACGGGCGGTATGGAAATGCAGTCAAATGGGGTGAATCCGGCCACCTCCGTTGACGGGGAGAACACCGGATAATTCTGGACATCACATCATCATCACTTTCTGTTTGCAACGATCTTGTTGAGTACATTAAGATGTATTAATTAACGGTAACGCATATCAAAAAAGATAGAGCGAAGTAAAGGTCACGTTAGCGATAAATAAAGACTCATTTCTACGATCAATTGTCTAGCTACCTGAGAGAGTGATTAAAAGTTTTAGAATTAAAAGGAAACTGCCCACGCACTATAGGACAGCGAAATAAAAAAAAAAAAATTAATGAGATGCTTAACGCAATTGTGATTTATAAATACTTTGAAATGGATTCATGTTTGATAGAATAAAATAAATTATGAGTCAGCTGTTATTTACACACAAAAATTATATTCGTATTCATTATATTATATAATTCATTATATTCGTATATTGGATTGATCAAGTACCCAGTACCTCTTTCAAAATCATGTCATTTTTTTAAACGAGTATTTCTCTCACGTTTTCATCAAAAATTTGCTACATATTAATCACTCATTACCGTGTCGTTGCAATTGTCTTATTCTCACGCGCTTCCGTCGTTCGAGAACATTGCAACAAAAATGTTCTAACTTTTAGATCTTTTGCTTTTTTCGTTAAGTTTAGAGCCTAGAATTCAACACCTTGCTGCGAGCGCCCGTTTAGACTGTAATCTCGACGGGTGGCCTCTCGAACTCCGCGAAAGCGATTGCGCTACAACTTTTAGACCTGTCAAGGTGGGCATGCTATTCCCATTGATAGAAAGAGGTACTTGATCAATCTAAAATACGAATAAAATGGATCATATTTTTTGTGTGTAAATAACAGCAGACTCATAATATATTTTATTCCATCAAACGTGAATCCATTTCAAAGTATTTACAAATCAAAACTGCTTTAAGCATCTTAGTATTATTATTTTTGTTTCGCTGTCTTATATTGCGTGGACAGTATTCTTTTAAATCTAAAACTTTTAATCACTCTCTCAGGCTGCTAGACAATTGATCGTAAAAAACGCGTTTGCACGCGGATGTATTTTGCGCCCAAATGTCCTCGTGCCCAAATTGCTCTGCGCTTTAATGTTCTCACGCCCAAATGTTTGCGCCCAGATGCCTCGCGCCCAAATGTCAGGTTTCGAAAATTTCAAGTAGTATTTCTATAATCTGTTTGGTGTTGTAAGTTTGGTAAGGTATAAATATTTCAACTTTTCCGTCAGATGAAATTGGAGTGCAGAACCAATCCATGATTAAAAACAATTTAGAACCATGTTATTGGCCACTGACACAATAAGGGTTAGACAACAACATTTTTAGACAATTTAAAAAAAGGGTTATTTTTGATTTCTCCTTAGTGAACCCTACTATTGCATCATGGGTTATGTCAGTTTTTTATGCAACGTCAGAAATTAAATCTTGAACTTCAAACATTATTGTGTTGCGGTTTCATTTTTGGTTCATTTTTGTTTCATTTTTAACGACGTTTTTTGTGCAGATCACGTTTTTCAGTATTATTTGGACGTTGTGTCAACAAAAGTTCGTACTGGGTGGGTTCACAGTGACACGTATCAGTTTTCAGTGTCGGAGCTGTCTCGTGAAATCAATCATGCTTCAGGAAGTCACGGAATGCCGGGAATATTTTTTAAATATGAATTTGCTCCGGTTTGCGTCACAATCAAACAACACTGGATACCGTTTGGCCGCTTTTTAGTGCGAATATGTGGGATTATTGGCGGTGTTTTTGCTACTTCTTGCATTGTTAATGGACTAATAAACACTTTCAAAAACCTATTCTCGCCTTATTTTAGTTCTATTAGCATCAGTAAAAAAGTTTCAAAAAATGATTCTTCTGTGCCCATATTGCAAGAACAGTCTCATAACGGTTTGAATTCAGGCCCAAGTTTATTAAATGATGTACATTTGACTGAAAAAACATAGCATATATATTTTTTCATGGTTTTGTCGATTTTAAAGAGCAGAGAGTGCCATTTATGTATCACTACTGTTATCGCAGAACTTTATAACTAGATTGTAAGCATGAAGCAGTGTTTAAATATCAACATTACTTTATTGTTTTATTTAGAATGTGTTTTGGATATTTTTTTTGTTAGTGATTTACCATGAAGCCAAAAGTTGAACTTGATTTTAGAAAATCTACTTTTCACTGTTCAATAACTTGATGCTTGTTAAGTGAATTGATCTTACCGCGAGAAGGTTTTTTGATACTAGCTTTTAGGGTTTTGCATTTTAGTTTTTTTTTTGTTTTTTTCAATGGTCTCAAAGTAGATTACCGGTGGAGGTACATTATTGCTTATTAGTTTTTGTACGTTTGTGGTGCTTGGGTTTTTTTTTAGTGGAATGCAGTTTGGTTTAAAATTCATTACGTAAAACCTTGGTCTTTCTGACTAGTATTGTTTTTATTAAGCGTTTTGTTTATTTCCAACATTTTTTCTCCGAGTTCAGTATGAGCTTTATCATAATTCTGGTTGACCTTAGATAAAACCAAACATTTTAGATGGTATGAACTTACATCACTTTTAACAGTGGACTGAATTTTAATGGTGTAACTAGTTTAATTGTAAATGAAATTGTTTTGCTCATGCTATTTAATGTGATATCCTGATGATGCTTGTATGAGGTGAAACAGGCCATGAGGTTTGACTTTTACGTGAATGCTTTGATGAATTGGTAATTTTGTTACTTAACAAACTTTTTTAGAAGCATTAGTGTTTCTACTTGTTAGTATTATTGATGCAATTATTTTCAAGTTGATGAAAGTAGATTTTGCTTGTTTGAAAATTTCCACGTGATGGTAAATCGGAGTTTGAATAGATGGAAGCTATTTCCAGTTGAGTGCTCATGCTTTATGCATGATCTTTAGGATTGTCATGTACTTGAAGACATAAGAAATAATTTTGCGACTATTCAGCGTGACCTACTTGGCTTTGAGATCCCTAACCCTGGCCCTTACCCAAACTCTAAGCCTTATTTGTAAGCCTAACCCAAGCTTTAAACCAAATCCAAACCTAAAAACCTGTCTTAACGCTGAGCCGGTGATATCGAAAAGTCTTGTCCCGTGAGGTATTTTTTGTGTTTTATGCTCTAAAATATTTGATTCGGGTTATCATAATCAGACATCGGTTATTTTTAGACTTTGTTTCGCAATTGGTTAAAGAGTTAAGGTATAGTGTGATGTCGTATCATCAAAAATCAGGCGTTGGGAATCAAGATGAGGAATCGAATAAAGATCCGTCAAGCGGAGGACTTTTCAACTTCAATTACAAAAAGTAAGTTGACGAGTTAACGTTTTTTGCCAACTAAAATAGTACTATCTTTAGATGACATTTAACTCTATTAATGAAAGTATTGTAGACCTTGTTTGGGAAGCCCAAAGTTTGACCTTACATCGCAATAGAAGTTGTTGACTAACCTAATTTTGGTGCGTTACTCGTTTTTGTCTTATGAAAGTAGCGCAGGTTCGCTTGTACTTTGTCCACGTAACCGATTTTCGTGGACTTTAGGCCCACAGTTCTTGGTTTTGTTTTCTGGGTCACAATCGATTTTTTGTTGTCATAACCACTTTTTTTCATTATGACATCCATAATTGTACTTTGATGCAGAAAGTAGAACCATGGGCCTAAAGCTCACGATCATTGGACATGTGGACAGGGTAATGAAGCGCTTCAGAGGTTCTGTAATCAGTAGCGCACCCTAATAGGCTAAGCAAGGTTTTAACAGTTTTGCAATAATAATCGTTGAACTTTGCAGGCATGAAGATTTGAAAGAGATGTTAGATCAAAACAAAGATTCGACGAAATTGGAGGCAATGAAAAGGATTATAGGGGTATGTTCTGTTCATGCTCTGAATGTGATGATGAACGTACAATAATGTATGTGCTTCACTAGGCATCTTTTAGAATCGCCATTGGCTACTTAAAATAAACCGGAGGTTTTGAACCTATGGGCCATGGCTCAGCAGTGGGCCACAGCGCTGTTTTCAATGGGCCTCAGAGCTTGGCCAGAAAGTAACATCAGCATTTCCCACTCATGTTGCTACGCTCACTTTGTGCGTTGTTAATAAAAGTTAATGGGTCACCACCATATTTTCCCGTCTCAGTGGCCCATGAGCAAAAAACGAATGAAAAACCCTGAAATAAACGAAAAAAGTCCAATTTGAAGCCATTCTGACCGCCTGTTTGGTGTAATTTTTAAAAACATCGGATCGAAGTTTTTGGGTTCAATTCCCGAGCCGGTCAAATTGGAAGCAGTGTCGCCAAGGGCTCGCCACCCCTGGATGTTTTTTCGGAACTGTGTTACTCAGGCGCTATCCTATTTTGATTTTAAAAATCGCCATTTGCAACTTCAGATAAGAGAAAAAGCTTGTTTTAAACCATTATGATATAGTGAGTTCCATTTTGAAGTTTTGTTGTGGTTGCCTCATCATATCTTTGAGCGGTCTGCGTTTCCTTGCTTGTTGATTTTTCATTCCAAGTTGTGCCGAACGAAGCTTGTGTACAGTAAAAAATGGGTTTTCGTAGATGATTGCCAAAGGAAAAGATGCCTCATCCTTATTTCCAGCTGTAGTGAAGAACGTAGCTTGTAAAAACATTGAAATCAAGAAGCTTGTCTATGTTTATTTGGAGCGTTACGCTGAAGAGCAGCAAGACTTAGCTCTACTTTCTATATCCACGTTTCAACGTGGTTTAAAGGTTGGTTTAATTAAACCTTTCTATTCAGAATATTTTTTTTTCGAGCCAGTTATTAAGTTTTTTCATGCCAGTCCTGTTGCCTGAATTTTGCACTTGCTTTCAGTTCAAAGATGTTTGACTACGGCATTGCATGTTTTTTATTAAAATTCGTTTCTAAAGCTGTTTGCTGTGATATGGACAAACTTTCGTGGAAGTATTTTAATGAATTTGTTTAGCATGAAAAGAGAGACATTTAATACCATATTTGGAAACTGTTTAAATTTTCGCAATTTTTGTCAAAAAGTTTTTCAAAACTCGCCTTTGTTCGAAAAAGTGCTCAAGTTTTTGCGTCATCGACTTTTGTTACTTAGCCGTAATTTCCGCAGGATCCAAACCAGCTTATCCGAGCGAGTGCTCTTCGAGTTCTATCTAGCATCAGAGTGCAAATCATCGTCCCAATTATGTTGATATCGATTAAGGAAGGGGTCAGTGACATGTCTCCGTTCGTAAGAAAAACAGCTGCTCACGCGATTCCTAAGCTTTACAGGTGTGGTTTGTGGCGATGTAACCTTTACGCGTGAGGACTGGCGACAATTAGTCGTCAAAACTCTAGTCTTAAACGCGAGCTACAGTACTCTACTAAGAGTTACAGCTGCATGTGATAGCTTGCGTTTGATTGTTCCACATCTAATCAGCTCGTTTTCATCAATTAGAACGTAATTGTTTTTTTTTATATCCAGCTGAAAAAGGAATAATTCCTATCAGAAACAAAGGAACATTGTCACTATATATTGATGGCTTCGTGTTTTTTTTTTCATTTATGACGCAAGAGCAAAACAAGAATTTCTGTGGCTCTATTTTTTTCCTCCAACGTTTTATTGCCTGACTGGTCGAATATGCTGATGTGTAGTGTAGTTAATAGGAGTTTCATTTTGATCAAATTGATGAATTTAAATTTTGAAAATTGATATTTTTTAGCTTGGATCCTGATCAGAAAGAAAATTTGATTGAAATTATTGATAAGCTTCTGCGAGACCGGACTACAGTAAGTATATGGCATATGTGCTGCAAAACTGTCTTATCACATCTTGCAGCAGATGTTTATAGTTTTGATTTAATGTATTGCTGCTTTTCTTCAATAATTAATAAACTTTAGAAAATTTTGCAAGAAAATTTGTAAGTTTGCGCATATTTAACGACTTAACACACGCTGGTTATTGATCACAAATTTTTCACAAAATTTTTTGAGTGTAAATACTGCGTCTGTTTTGGATTTGGGACACAGATATTGCATTGTTCTCAAGGACTGGCTTCAGATTGATATAATTAACCTACCCAGGAATCGAACCCGCATTTTCACTATCAGTGAGTTTCATTTAAAGCTGAGTTGCATTTTTAGCTTGTCGCTGGAAGCGTTATCATGGCTTTTCAAGAAGTTTGCCCGGAAAGAATCGATCTTGTGCACAAGCATTATAGAAATCTTTGTTCTCTTCTAGTAGACGTAGACGAGTGGGGTCAAATAGCCATTTTGTCGATGCTTACGCGATATGGGAGGACTCAGTTTTTGGATCCTAATAAATTTGTAAGTATAACTAGAGATTTTGCATCGTAAATTTCATACCTGATTTGGGTGTTATGTGGGAATGATATGAGGTGCGCGACTACTTGGCGTGGCCGGCTCAGGGTGGGACAAGATGACGTAGCGTCTTGTCGCGTATACTATGACTATAAAGTTCTTGAAATATTTATGATCTTTTAAGCTCTTATGGATATGCGTTGTTCATTATTGCGTTGTGTTATCCGCTTCAACGCGTTGATTTTAATGTGTTTGTAATTGGTCATTCTTTGTTTGATAATTGAACGATTTTAAAGCTCAACAAATATGTGATGAAAATAACATAAGTTTTGTACTGCCTTGGTGATGACAATTGAATACAATTATGTTGTCGAAACGTCCAGTTACGAGAATTGCTGTAAGCGTTATTTTTTGCGTAATTTTGTTTTTAACCGCCACCGTTAGAATTAATTCTTACCGCGCGATGGTGGTAGAGGGTTAAGCAGTCGCAACTTTTACAGGAAGATGAAAATGATGATGCTGATAAACCTTTTTATGACGACGATGATGATGATGGTGATGATGAGTCTGGGGATGAAAAAGAGAAAAAGAAGAAGAAACCTCAATATATCATGGATCATGATCATCATTTGCTTCTGAAAAGCGCAAAACCGTTGCTTCAAAGTAGAAATGCTGCTGTGAGTAGTTTTACATTCTGCACCGAAAATGGTAGCAGAGCTCTACTAGTGCAGTGGAAATTTGTGCAACTTGCATCTACCTGATGGATCGCTTGCACGGAGGAGTTGAACGTTGTGATTGAAATAGCTTGACTGTCACAAACTTATTAAGCGTAATTAAAGTTTGCTAAACCGTTGCTTGAACTATTTTAGCCGAAGCACATGTTAACCTTAAATGCTGGTTTGCCAATGCGCGGCTTGGTATGCAATAATTAAGTATGGCTACTAATAGACACAGAGTTATTTGGATGGATAAAAACAATTATTTGCATAGATAGACGTTTGGCAAATAATAATCTTAGTCTTTTGGTTCTCAAACATCAAATCAAAATCAAATTTTCATTATACTCGCCATATTACGCCGAAGCGTGTAACGACTTGCGGGGCCCATCTCCGCGGCTTAGCGCCAGGGCAACACAGCTCCGAAGAAACGTCGCAACGGTGGCGAGTCGTTGGCGACATTGTGTCGATTTGACCGGCCCGGGAATCGAACCCCAGACCTCCCGCACCGATAGCGAGCGCTTAGCAAGTGAGCTAACGGCCGGTGGTTCTCAAACATGCCATGCTTAAACATTTTACTTTCAATGTACACTGTTATGGTTTCGTGTGTAAAAAGATATTCAAAATTGCACAGCAAGTGACATTTATTGAAAGAAAAATACAGCCACGGTAGTTCTCAAAATTGAACGTTTCGACAACATAGATTCAGCTATCATCAGCAGCGTAGGCAAGGCAGTGTAAGATTGAAAGTAATCTATGTTATCAAAACTTCTAGTTTTAAGAATTACTGCGGTTTTAGTTTTCTTCCTTAAGCTATTTTCGTCTCATATTTATTGTAATCGAAGTGACATTTTGTTGTTTTTCTAGGTCGTTATGTCAGTGGCTCAGCTTTATTACCATTTAGCTCCACGCAATGATGTAGCAGTGGTAGCTAAGGCTCTGGTTCGTCTTCTGAGAGGAAAGCGAGAAGTTCAAGCCATAGTTTTACAAAACATTGCCTCAATGACTCTCAAGCGAAAGGTACGAATTTTGTGATATATGTAAGGGAGTTATTTGACGTAGATGCTCTGTTGAGTTTTGTCTAGACTGAGAGTCCTCTCATGTTGCAAAGACGAGCATTCTCTGCCGGAAAAACAAAGCGGCGCTCTGTTAGTCAACCCTCCACTTTTGGAGACAATGCGACGCGATCAATCAGTCCATCCTGACAATTGTATACCTGCTGCTGTGCTTAAATTAGGGGGGGGGATGATAAAACGACGAGAAATTAGACATTGAAGTTTATGGCGGTTAGTCTGTTTCGAGATATAATTCAAACTTGACTTGCATGGTCTGGGGTTCAAATCCCAGGTTGGTCAAATTGAACACAGTGTCGCTAATGGCTCGCCATCGCTGCGACGTTCTTCGGAGCTATGTTGCCCTGACGCTAAGCCACGAAGATCGGCCCTGCCACTCGTTACACACTTCTGCGTATTGACTCATGTATAACGAAGACTTGATTTGATTTTTATTCACCTGAGTTTCGAATTAAGTCCTTGTAAGTTAAAAACGAATTAACTGCACAGATTTTATATTTCTTGCCGCACAATAATTAGTTGACTATTTTATTAAAGTAAAAGCTCCAATAAAGAAAAAAAAAAAAAAAAATACGAGCAATCCAGGAATGTGTTATTGAACATTTTAATAATGAAAAAGTACGAATTTTTTGACCAAAAATAATTTTGCTACGGCAGTTTACACAAAATAAATTAGCAAAAATGGATTTTAAATTGCTTTCTACATTAAATAACTGTGTTTTGCTTAAAACGAAAGTGCACAAAACGCTGGCGTAGACACATATTCAGTTGATATTGCGTTAGAATGTGGATCGGTGGAGAAAACTGCTGCTAGGAATGTAATGGAGTGTTGTCTACATTGAAGTCCAAAATGACCAACACCGCCTTTTGGGCAGTTTTCAACTATGATGGTCTGATATAGAAAATTGCCTGTCAAAAAAGCTATAATTATTAAATTGCAAACTCTTGAAAAAAAATTAAGCTGCTTTTGTTCTGGTTATAGGCGTGGCTGAAAAGAAGTTGACAAGATAATGACTCCATCACTTAAAATTTTTGATATTTGTAGAACTTTTCTGTGTAAATATTTCGCCACTTCAAAAAGGAATATTTCTGGTTGTGCCAACGTTTTTTGTTCAACTCCTGCCATTTGATTAATTAGACGATTCTAATACTGCTACCTTTTAATTGGAAAAAGCGATTCGGAGAAAAAGAGAATAATTGGATTGTACAGTCAACTCTCGATATAACGAACTTCAGGGGCCCGCAGAAAAAGTTCGTTGTATCAAGTGTTCGTTACATCGAAGGTATGCCAAAAGCCATAGCTAAGGAAATCGGGACTTCTGAATTGGTTCGTTATATCGTTTAATTCTTTATATCAAAGGTACGTTATATCGAGAGTTGACTGTAGCTAAATAGTCGTACTTGACTAGATGCTTTATGCATTTTTGAAACCTACATTAATAGTGTGTCGCCATCGTCTGTAGCGCTCATAGATTTTGTTAGCTACTTGCCTGTATTGTTTCACAAAGCTAAAAACGAGTTACTTGTAGTTTCTGGCTTAAATTTTCGGATTGTGGTGGCACACAGAAGTTCATTTATGTGACCTGACAACTTTTTGCTAATTGCTGCTTCAACAAATCTCGTCAGTTTTGCTATGCACATTCAGTGTATTTTTCAGGCGTTTTGAGGAACCGAAATGGTCTCTCAAAATTGTCCAGCGTCTTTCAAAATCAGCAAATTTTCGTTGAAACAGCTCTTGACTACAGTTTCATTCACAAATTTACACATTGGCGGTCTTTCAAAATTGCTTAACGGTACCTCAAGTCAAACCTAAAAAAAAAAACACTGTGCGCAATGCACAACTAGTTTAGACTAGACTCGTTCCAGACTGTAAGAACTCTATTACAATGCTTATCCTTAGCCTCTCAACTGCATTGCTTTTCTAATTTGTTTCCTCTTATTAGCAGCCTGCCACCCATAAACAAAGCTCAGTGAAAAAGCCCGAGTATGAAGTGATAAAACAAATTGTAATTTTGTTATTCACCTGGATCAGTTACTAATTCTCTCAAAACTCCTGATTCGTCTTTCGCTTGGAGTACGGCCACTCGCTGTCTTATTCCACTGCATGGTTTGACATAACGTTTTTTCCTTCGACTTGTGTGGATTGAATTTTTGTTTGCATGAAACCCATCTCGTGATTGACACATGTGAGGTCTTGCTAGCACACTCAGCAAGTTTCTATCCAGTCTGCAGGCTCGTAGATGCAGAAATTGCATGCTCCGGCATTGGGATCTCGTCAGCGGTGAGGTCTAGCAAACATTAAATAAAAAATCAAATCTTCATACTGATGACATTATGCCGAAGCGTGTGACGATTCACAGGGTTCATCTCCGCGTCTTAACGCCCCGGGAACGCGGCTCTGAAGAAACGTCACAGCGGTGGCGAGCCGTTTGCGATTCGAACCTCAGACCTCTCACGTCAAAGCGGTGTCTTTAATCACTCCGCCAAACGAACGGGGTCTAGAAAGTTTCATTATTATCACCTCATGTTTGGGTTTGCAGCGGTTTTCCATAGACGATTAAATGCCCGGTGCTTAGGATACGGACTACTGAAATCACGAGACTATTTTTTTGGTCTTTCACCTTGTTTTCGGTCTTAGTGTAATTTCACGGTAGTTACATGTGTTTGAGTAATTTAAATTAACAAAAGGTAAATCGCGTATCTAATTTCATCGGCGCTTTAACATTTCTTGCTGGCCCATGTTAAAAATATGATGAATCATTTAGTGAAATCTATGTTTTTTGATGCTTTTGTCATTGTTTTTGATTAGTCTTATTGGTGTAGTTGTTGCCAGTATTCAAATTCCGTCGTAGTTTGCGCTGTTAAAGACTTTTTTCTAAGGATTAAGTACTTCAAAGATACAGTTAGTTTGTTGGTATGTAAACTTACTATGTACGTTGTTGAAAAACTTCTAAAAGATCCATGTGATGGTCTGTTCCAGTATGAAAGCTCATGCGACGGTGTGTCTTCATAGTCTGTTTCAGTGGGTGTTACAACTAAATCATGTAAATGTATTTATTATATACAATGATTATGGGATGAAAACAGCTTTAAGGAGAGTAAATACAGCCACAGTTAATCTCAAAACTGGACGTTTTCACAGCATAGATTCAGCTGTCATCATCAGCAGTGTAGCCAAGGCTGCAGATGACGGCAGCTGAATCTATGTTGTAAAAACGTTATGTTTGGAAATTTACCGCGGCTGTGTTTTTCTCCCTAATTTATTCTATAGTTTTCACGATATAAAACAAGTTTCCATTGAAACAATCGTGCCTCTTGGAACAAGACAGTTTTAAGGCCTGAATATTTGGCGGTTGTACTTGCAACTACAGGTATATTTCGCATATTTTACGTAACATTACCCATTAACGAACTAGGAATATTGATCTAAAGATGCAATATGGCAAAAATTCCGCATTGCAAGAAGTGTAAATATTCATACTTTTAACATTGCAAACAACAATGGAATTTTTTAGCTTTCAAACACATGATTCTTAGGGTGACGGTTGCATGTTCTTTCGAAACGTTTGCTTTTCTAAATTATGTTTAAGCTTAGTTGTTTTTAGTTTCACTTTGTTTCTAGTTTCGTTACCTTTGCTTGTGTGCAAATAATCCGGAAACGCCTTTGTTTCAAGTAATAACGAACAAGACAACCATACTAAAATATTCCTGAACATCTGCATAAAGTAGCTGATCAAACAAAAATCTCTATACTCGCAGTATAATCCGAAGCGTGTAGCGAGTAGCATTATCCATCTTCGCAGCTTAGCGCCTGGGCAACACAGCTCTGAAGAAACATCGCAGCGGTGACGAGCCATTGGCGGCACTGTGTCCTATTTAAACCTCGGACCACATGGTTAGAATAGCTGATTTTAATTGTGAAATGTTATTGCCATTTCTACTTATTCTTGTTTAAACCCTTTTCTACCGAATTTTTTCTTCTGACTCTGGACACCTTTTGGATTTTTCACAGATACTGAATACGATAGACTTTTCTGGTTTAAACCTATTACATTCTGGCATGTCAAGGTACCTGAAATACTGCCTAAGTATCCACGTGATATTTAACTGCAGTTTGACGCAAATTTTACAACTTGTCTTTGTCTAGATAATATTCCCGCCAATTTTTTAAATTTGAAATACAAGAAATCATGTTTTAAATATTGAATCGTTTCTGATTTTCGACTTGACTCTTCTGTTTTGTATCTTCAGTAGCACAATTTCTGATGGTTGCATTTGATGCAGTTTGAAAGTATCTTCTTTTCTATGAGTCAGTCTGTCTTCAACTGACTTTGACCTTTAGACAAGGTCAAAACATGTTTAATGTTTTGACAAAAACATTGTCATTGCTTTCGCAAATCGCTAAGTTTCGAATCTGGGTAAAACACTTATCGCTTTTTCGACCGTAAGATTTCAGACATTTGATTAGAAACCACCGTAAAGCTTAACGTGTTTTTATCGTGACCGTGAAAAAAATTGTGCAAGTTTTTTTCGCATCGAAGCTAGGTAGGAAGGTAGCGTAATTCTTGACATCTAGGGTTAACAGAAACTCTGAAATTATTTAAGAGGTACTTCCGTGTGTAGTATTTAATAATTTAATATACAACGTCATCATTCAACATTTTAATCTTTGCTGCTATAGACGCAAGACAACCGCCTTCGCACCAGCTAATACCACGTTGGACATTTCTGCTATGTTCAAGTACTACATAACTGCATGTCTATCTTTTATGTAGTCGATCTTTAAACACGCGTTTGGTTGGCACAAAGTTTGGTTGGCACAAAATTTTTACAAAACTCGAAAATACATACACACAGTGATAAATTGGCTGAGGCAGTGCAAAATTTACAATATATTTTTAGTTGATGAACGTATACTGTACTACTTAAAAACATAAAAGAAGCTGTGGCCTTTACTGTTTTTTTTTTTGTTAATTTTTACTTAGGTTAATTTTTCTTTCGTATTTTGTCTACGGTTTTGTCGGCTGGTCTTCATAACACGTTGGCTTTGAATAATGCGAAGAAAGAATCACAAAGAATCACATATGATTCAGCTAAGTGTTATGCTTACTGAGTTATCAGGAGTTTTGGCGCGTGTGATGCTGCAAATAAGCAACACAAAGAAATACTTCGTTTTTTGTTGCTGCAAAAACATAATGCCTACTATAATGTTTCTTTATTCGTTCGTATATGTTGATAAAAGACTGTGTGTAAACAAAATTACAGATGCGATTCAAATCCTTGCATTTTACTGAAATTCATCGTCTGGTTTGATTCCTGACGTCATTTCAGATGGAGTAGAGAATAAGGAACTCGATATAAATTTTTTAATGCATTTGTTTCCTAGAAGTTGGTTGAAGCGTTAACGTTGGCCCTTAGCACACAAATGAAAGATAACGTTACGATTGTAGAAAGGTGGTTTACCAAATTGATCACGGACGCAGACCGGTCTAGTGTATTCGCTCAGGTATTGTTTATTACTCCCAAATAGTAGCAGTGTGATGTCTTCTATTTTGCATCGTCAAAACAGTAAAGAATACGATGGATGATAAAAATACAACAACGGTACAAAAAAAGGAAAGTGGCAACAAAACATGCCATTATGGCATGCTGGTGGAAGATAAATTAAAAAAACAAGAGTAGGCAAGGTTGCAACACCCAAAAAAGCTTCACCTGTTGGTTGTTGTAATATTTTGTGCTTCGCTCGCTGACTATTATAAATAATACAAAGGCAGATAAAATCAAGTCAGAATCATTAAATAAATATACTATTCTATCTAGTAGGCCACTAGCATTCGCAGTTGCTTGCACATTTGCGGTTCCATTAACGCAGGAAGGTGCATTTTAGTGACTCCAGTTTGTCACAATCAATATATTAATTCGATAGAGCGCAGTAAGCTGGAATGACCACGTCTGTTACGACAACATCATTCGAATTCGGGTTAAGCACAAACACTGCAACTTGCATGGTGATGCTATGTGGATGGCAGCTAAATCCGCCTGATCCGGAAAGTCCACAATTTTCGACAATAATGGTTTGATAAAGATGGTTATCTAAAAAAAAGTCTTGTTAGTTTTGGACTCACCGTTGGAGGGGGTTAGTGAGCTGCTGTGATACAACGAGCGGATCCAGAGATTTATTGAGGGCTAACGATTGAAAAAAAGCGCATCTTGCAGTTTTGTGGGCTAGGAGCGTTCAACTAGAATATGTGGCTAAAATTCATTGAATTTTGTCAATGTTTTGACTAATTAGATAAATGTTTAGTATTGTTTCGGCGGCTTTTTGGCTCGTGTAATCATTTTGAATAAAGCCAAAATCACACTTACTGTATATTACATTAAATGCATACCTGGGTCAGTTACCAATTCTCTTTCCCGACCGTAGATATCATTCGCTAGTAGCACTGCGACACGTTGCTTTGAACCTGAGCAAGGGTTTCGTAGAGATCGTTTTTGAATCCGCTTTTTCGCAAGGGGTAGGTCCACGGATCGTTTTCCTCGTTCGTAAAAAGAATTTCTCACAGAACAGAGATAACGTCTTGCTATACTGGAGAGACTAGATCGTCTCCGACATGCTCGCAAACTTCTGTATTGTCCATTGCAGTCTGCTTGAGTCAATGGTTCCCCCTGCACAGAAACATCAGTTTTGTAACCGTTATGATGAAATGGGCGTGAAATATCTGTGAGCAAAACCAATTAATGCCTAACCGAGCTTCGAACCGGCAGCCTTATGAAGTTGTCTCGGCCTACTTACCACCTGAGCTGCAGCGTCGCGGCTGACGTGGTTATCTAACCAGGAATAAGATTGGAAAGTGTTTGATAAAACGGTTCTTGGTTACATCGTTAGCAGTCGCTTTCTGTTCGAGCCGGAAACGAAATGTTTTTACTTGTCATTAAGTTTTTTAATACGCTTGAAAAATGGCAAGTAGGTCTACTTGTGATTTAAGTTTACAAAAAGATTGTAAAAGAAGTAAAAGTCAAACACCATAAGCAGATTCTCCACAAATTAGCGACTCAAAACTAAGCGCTAATTTGTGGAAAATATGCTTAGGGTGTTTGATGCAAAACAAAAAAATAAAACAGCATGGCGAGCTTTGCTCTAGTGTTCATGCGCAGTAAACCTCTTGCACCGATGCAATCGCAGCGATATTCTTTTTGAATCGCGTAGCAGGGAACAGGCACATAACTTAATATGTGCTTTTAATCACAATATGTGCTACATTTATCCACGCTTACGATTAGGCCCCATCTTTCCGATCTTCTTTGAGCTTCACTCTCACTCAAGCTCCAAATTGTCAAAATAATGAGTATTTTCAAAATCTAAAGATTAATATTATTGATACACTTTTTGTTTGTAGTTAACAATTAGCTTTTTCATATATATTTTAATAGTCTGAAGTACAGTTAGTTCGTAAATTCCTGATACAACTTTTTTATGAAGTCATTTCTCAAAATATCGTAACAAATTGGCATTATTGTTATCAGTGCTGCTTAGAATTTACATTTAAAATAATATTTTGTGCTTTAGATATGATTTTTATGTGTTCCATGAATGTGTTAAATCAGTGGTTCTTAACCTGGGCGCTACCGCCCCCTAGTAGGCGCTGTTAACTTTTAGAGGGGCGGAAATACTCAGGGGGCGCTATGGGGGGCGTTACATTCAGAAGGTGTAAAGATATTTTTTGTCAAGATCAATACATTAACGTGCTCTATACAACTGTATGGGCCTGCTAGCCCGGGGCTGGAAAACTGGAAAAAAAAAGAAGGAACTTCTGCGGACGTGATGACCTTTTTTTTGCTCGTCACTGTTTTTTAGTGGAAAATAGGACACCTGCGGACGTGATGACCTTTTTTTTGCTCCTTACTGTTACTTACTGTAAAATGGGACACCTGCGGACGTGATGACCTTTTTTTTTGCTCCACACTGATTTTTAGAGGAAAATAGGGCAAGTGAGCGGCAGACTAAGGAAACTTCTGAAAAGGGGCGCTAGGAGGAAAAAGGTTAAGGACCACTGAGTTAAATAGATCCCTAATCAATTAATGACTAGTTTTAACACATTCATGGAGCACATGAAAATCATATTTGAAGCACAATATTATATTTTAAATGTAAATATTAAACAGCACTGATAACAATTAAACCAATTTGCCAAGATATTTTAAGAATTAACTTTATAAAAAAATCTTGATATTTTGTCAGAACTTTATGAACACCATGTGTATTTCTGCATTAAAAAATTTCAGTCAAAATAAGCTCGGGAATCAAATTTTTCTTAGGGTGAAAATTTTTTGTGGTCACAATTTTTGCGATGACTATTTCGACTAAACATTGCAAATTTCTGAAGTGATAACAAGTTGCTGGTAGCTTTAACAACGATAAATCAAGTCCAGGCCCATTATGACCAAAGCATTGTCAGCAGCATGACTTAGCCTTAGCGGTACCGCGCGCAGGTGACAGATCCTAGGTGACGGGTTCGATTCACGGCTGGAGCCGATCGATTTGACGTGTATAACGAGTGAGTGCTGGCTCGAAGAGCGGATGCTCACTTTGCAGTTTCTTCAAATTACTGTTGAATTTTCACTTCAATATAATTTAAAATGAACCTTTTTTATTTATTTATTTTCGCTAAGCTGTTTGCATTTTTAACAAGCTTTTGTTTTTGTGTTGCAAAGTTAAAAGTTTTTATGAATTACTCACCATGGTCATTATCGTTGTTCAGGAAGTCTTTGCTCCGGCACGGAAATTGGTAATGCAAAAAAAATCGATTTTAAAACTATCACGCAAAACACTGCCAGCATACGTTGCTAAATATGTGCAAATTCGTAACTAATGCTAGTATTATACCTTCATTAGTTCAGCGATGTTTAATTATACAAGTTTTAGTAAGACTCAATTCTTGATAAAGTGCTAAATAACTATTGCCTGTTACAGCTTGAATTGTATTTGAATATAATCTCTATCAAACCACTACAGCCTGTTTTGCCGTTGTCGGCTCATCAAGTGGAATATGGGGATCTTGTTCAAACTATTTAAATAAGGTGACTTTTAACCACATATTGTTGAACACCACGCGTGAACCACGTTAGTTTAAAGTCTTATTTTTGATGATGGAAAAACTACCGGTAAACGGAAATCAATACTCGTTGAAATAAACTGACAACTTTGAACTGGTAATCTTGGCAGTTTTTTATTACTCAGTATCATGAATAAAATCGGTAACAAGGACGGGACGGAAAATTACTTGTCTTGATTCTAGGAAATCTTAAAGGCTATGAAACGTAAATAAACTATTTTAGAAAACCCTATCTGCCTGCTCTGGTTGAAATTCTGTTTCTGCACTGACAAATCCAAGAAAATTTCTTTTTATATACGATTTATGACTGTCATTCTGAACCGTTAATCTAATTCATTTTTTTTTCGTATGACCTTAAGCGTTGTTATTTATAAAAACTGCTTGTTGGAATGCAGACAGCGTCTTTCAAGTGCGATACATAAAGAAATTTTCTGTTCTTCTAAAACATGCTTTTGATTGTAGTCATTCTCGTATAAGGAATAAATACTGCTGCTATTTTACGGCCCTCTGTTTAGCTCTTTTTGTTTTTTCGATGAGTTAAATAATAGCGTAATCGAAACTAATTTAACATGTTACATTTCCTAAAATTTATGTTAATTTCGAGATGCCGTTGCGATATCGAAAAGTTTTTAAATATTTCCACGTGAATTCAATCACTCGTTGTTTGTTTTTTTTTTTTGTTGTTTTGGGATGTTTTTTTTGAAAAATGTGTTCAGTATCTGAAACATGAACCTACGCGGGACTTTCCCTTGTCAAAAATGCGGTTTTAACAAAACTCTATAATTTTGAATCCAAGCTGGATTCATGTACATGGCATGGGTTGTGTAATGTTAGAAATTAACAACCCACCTAATGAGGAGCGGAAATTTTCCACCCAGAATATAATCTTCATTTCAGTTCATTCATGGGTTTGCTGCGTTAGTTACAGCAATTTTGCTTACTGGCATATGTATGTTGGCATTGGTCGCTTAAGAAATGAGAAGCGATCCGAAATTTTCTGCCCAGAAGCAATGTTGATTACTATTTCGAACAATTACAATTACAATTTTGAACAATTTCAATTTCGAACAATTACAATTTCGAACCTTAGCGTCGACAAACACTTGGTCTTGGGATCGTGGGTTCATGCAAAACCAGCTCGGTGAAACTCCCATTGTCCTTGTAGACAAGACTTTATTTTTGCTATTGTAAACTTCTAGGTAAATTCTCCATGGTAGGTACGATAAAGAAATTTTTGCGAACCATTGTTTTCACTGGTTGCCTGGCCTGGAGCTACCAATAGGCTTGCACGCTAAGCCTAGGAACTCGTTACAAAAAGGGCTCTAAACGACTATAGAACGCCCTTTCTGTTGGGAGATTGATTATGAAGACCTTTTTATATTTGGAGGTGAGTCTAAACTAACGGCAAACGCGAAATTAAAATGGCCTATGGTCTCCTCTCATTGCATTCAGCCTTGCTGCTTGTTACAAACTTATGAAATGAGTTTATTTGAAGTGCAGCAACTTGGTCATAGCTTACTACTGCACTTCCATTTTTAAAATTCTGCGCGTCGGGTTCGAATCTTTGCTGAAACTGCTCAAAATTTCGGATAAAACTTGGAATCTCCGTCACTACTCGGTTCAACTTTTTTGTCACTTTTTTTAAAAATTATACTGAACTGAAAAATCAACAGTAATTGAGGGATACTGCTAAGGGAGGTTGAGCTTTTCGAGTTAGCAGCCACCCGGTAAATATGTCAAATGCGATCGGCTTCAACCGCGAATCGAACCCGTCACGTAGGATGTGTGACCTGCGCGCGGTACCGGTAACATATTTCGGGATGGTTCTACAGAATATTTTTTGTTAATTCTAAAGCCACCTTTCTACCCCATCCCGAATTACACATAAGAAACCAAGTACGATGAGAATAAAATCAAAACCTAGAGCAGCATCGAACCCAGACACTATGAGTAGCAGTCCAGCATACTTGCTACTACACCACGTTGCTGTTGCGTTTTGAGTACAACTTTGCTACTTAAATTCATCTCGATCGAGCCCTATCTTTTTCTGGGGAACCATTCCGAAATATGCTTACCATGTCGCTGATTTTAGGAATGACTTTCAAGCATTTTAAGTGAAATGTATCAAATACCACACGGAAGATGCACTTATAGAGCGAGAAAGAAAAAAGTGGTTGAAGCGGAAGAGCTACCGGTACATCATTTGTTTTCTTTCGTCTGAATTCTGAAGTTTCAACAAGACGAAAATTTGATTTGGCAGAAAATTTTAATGAAAAAGCGAACAGGCTTATATCACCATAAACATAACAAAAAAAAAGAAAGAAGCTATATTTGGCTTCATAATTAATTTTTATCACGTCAAAATTAGCCAAAACCATCTCTTTATTATGTGTACTCGCGGCATTGCTCTCAAGTTTGTAGCGAGTGGCGGGTCCTATCTCCGCGGCTTAGCGCCATAGGAACACTGCTCCGAAGAAACGTCGCAGCGGTGGCAAGCCGCTGGCGACCTTGTGCCGATTTGACGGGCCCGGAAATCGAACCCTAGGCCTCCCGCACTGATAGCGTGTGCTCAACAAATAAGCTGACTGGCCGGTCTGGATAAGTTATGGTGAATGCGTAATGGTTGCTGAAAATACTGATGCTATGAAAACCGCTTTAAACGAAGACATGTTGTGAGCTATTTTTCTACACGAGATCATCTTGCTTCAACTAACAGTGCAGTCGGTGTTTCTTACGTCAAGAACATGCACAGAAGTCAATACGTAATACTTCAATAACAATAAAACACAAAAAAATGACAAGTTTTTGCCTGCATTTGCTCTCGCTTCTGCCGGAATTTTCCGTTTAAGCATCAGTATTTGACGACAATGCGCAGTAAGCAGGGATTGATACATCTTCAATGAAGATATCATTTGAATCCGGGTCCGTAGAAAATACAGCAGCTTGCATCACGATATCGTGAGGCTGGCATAGAAAACTGCTGGCTCCAACTAACCCACATTCCTCAATAATGATTGTCTGATAAAGAAAGTTTGCTGAAAACAAAAAGATTTTTGGTTTTACGCACAAAACGCTTTGGTTCTGGCTGCAAATATCAAGTCTAATGAAAAGCATGGTTGTTTTGAGTAAGTGGTGTGTGTCAGAGATGGAACCGGTCACGATTTTGTCGACCCGACCGGTAAAATTCAAAATATACGCCGGTTGACCGGTCACTGACCGGCGCGTCGACCGTTTCTTTTTTTACGTTCAGGTTTACGTTCAGTGTTCAATAAACCTAATAAGAAACTGCAGTTTACGCTAACTTGTCACTAGATGTAGGCCTATTGAACACACAAAATTTCATCAAATAAAGAGTATTTGCGTGAAAGGATACGGAAAACACACTTGTTTTCAGAAGGTGTGACTTGTTAATGCCGTTTTTTAAAAAACTATTTAAAATACGTGTATTGGTATGGAATATTTCGGTAGGTGTTTAGGTGCACTTTTGTTGCAAAAAGGAGAATTTGACCGGCCGGTCGAAGAATCTCGACCCGACCGGTTTCCATCTCTGGTGTGTGTACATTGAATAGTTATACTTTTTATGTCATAATCACTGTTTGAATTATGTCATCAAAAGTTTGATAGTGATGCAGAGAACGCGTGAATTTGCTTATCGGACTAGTATATAAGCTAGACTAGAAGGTAGGGCAAATGTGTAGTGCTGGAGACTGCATAGTATGCTCACTTTTCAAGTCAGCGGTCACCCGCACTATGAGTGATGCGATCGGCTCTTGTCAATCGAACCCATCACAAAAGATCTGCACTCTACGCGCAGTACGGCTAGGTCATATTACGCGTAAGAATTGCTGTTCAATCGCTTGCATAGAATCATCTAGCTGTAGTCGCAACTACAGTGAAGTTTTTACGTGACTCACCAGTGCTTGGGGTTTAAGAAAAAAAGCAGATATGTAAATTTTTGCGAAGTAAGGTTAAAGTTGTCAGCGAAATAATCTGGCGGCACCGCGCGCGAATGACAGATCCTACGTGACGGGTTCGATTCGCGGCTAGAGCCGATCGCATTTGAGATATATAACAGCCGACTCCAAGAGCGCAAGCTCACTTTGCTGTTTGCTTGAAATACGGTTGAATTTTCAGTTCAGTATGATATATAAAAAAACCCATAAAATTAATGAAGTCAATAAATAACTTGTCTTACTGCAAAACGAAAAAAGAATTTTTGGCATGTGTTGCTAGGATTCCTAGACGTTACACAGAAGGTGACTTTGTGCACTGGCTCTCAGAGCTTGTGCAGAACTAAAAAGCCATTATCGCTAAAATTGTAGAAAAAAAATTGCCTTTTTGGAAAAACTCTCATGCGCTCTCTTTAGAAAATTTCTTAGTACACCCCTGGCAGTGAGCGTCCCCATAATTATATCCTACCTGGGTCGGTTACGAGTTCTCTTAGGTTGCCATCCATATCTGTTGCCAGCAGCACAGCAACTCTTTGTCTTGTTCCAGAACAAGGGTTAAAAATGGATCGCTTTCCTCTCCGTGGTCCTTCACGACTTTCTTGCGTTCCATTAAATGTATCTCTAGATGCACATAAATACGTTCGGCCTGCTTCTTCAAGCACTTCTCTAGGACCACATGCTCGCAGTTCTCGGTAAATTGTTCTGCAGTCCCGTCCAGTCAGAGGTCGATCCTGTAATGGAATAACACCTTGCAATTTTAGCATCGACTTGTGTCTCAACTAGTGCTGGGTTCAAGTAAGCTTTAGAAAATTGCTTAAGCAACAAGCAATTTTCTAAATATTACTTAAGTAAGTTAAGTAATTCCAGTAATTTCAAAGGTAGGTTATTTAGAGACAATAAATCACTTTATTAACAGTATTACACTTTATCTCATTCACAAAGATTAATTATTTTATTTGTTTGCGCGTAAAAATCAGATTTTCAATTTTTTGTTTCTTATTCTTGAAGCCAATTTTTGTTTCAAGTTTGCTTTGATTTTGTCGGTGAACGAAAGAAATAATCCTTCAGTCCTTGAAACCCAACCATTTTGACTCTCCATGCTTTTTTCAATCTTGCACATTGGCAATGAATCTGCATTTAACAATCTTGCAAGAACAACCTCCGCTAAATCTATTTTTTGCAAGCCAAAAAGAATAGTCAGCTCTTTTTGATTTGATTCAGTAAACTTCGCTGAGCAGTATTTGCTTTTACAACTGAATCTTCGTCTCACTTAACAAGAACATGTTTCCAAAACTTCCGACTTCTTGCCGGTAGTTTTTTTCAGTCACTTGAGTTTGATATAGTTAGTTAGATTTTCATAGTGTTAAAAAGCAGACTTAAGTCACTTAACATTGTAGCACAGCAAGCCAGCCGAGAGCTACGTACCGTAACTGAAACGCATGAAAGTTTTGGTGCATAAGTGATTAATTACTCTTATCGTAAAACTGTATTGTCGCAATTACGTTTTAATTAACACAAAAGGCTTATTTTATCACTATTAAATAGTTACTTGAAATTTTCAAGTCGTCGCAATCATTACTTCAGTAAGTAATAAGCAAAAATTTTACTTAAGTATTTAAGTAATTACTTGCTTGAAGCCAGCACTAGTCTCGAAGTTGATTAAATGCTGATAAATTTTTACTGTTAAAATATTGTTTTGAACAATAAAAACGGCCTAGATTTGGAATGGAAATAAATAAAATCTCAAGCATTTGCCACCATGTATTGCCTTGAAAAGCATAGAAATGCACATTTCCAAAATTTGAGACGTTATGTGTTATTGTTGTAAGACTAGGTGTAATTCTTCGTGGAGTAAATCAGTGGTAAGTGCTATTCGAACAAACTTATCTTTGCTTTAACGTGTACATTGGAAAACAGATGGTCGCATTATTCCTGGGTTCTTACGCTTGATATAAACCTTAGCTTTTGAAAAGGCTTTATTGACGAGATTACTTACAATTACACCCCTTGTTCGAACTCTTTTGACTGGTTCGTCGTCGCTAAATGGTGCTGGTGTCGTTTCAGGTTCGCAGGGTGGCAATGTGGGTTTTGTTGTAGTTTTAGTGACTCTAGGCCTTGTGGAGTATCTCCAACCAGGTCGACCTTCTGGTTCGTAGCTGAGCAGTGATTGGATAGCGCCGCCATATACTTCAATTGTGTGCAGGTTCAAAATTGTCAATGTGATGCATATCTTGAAGGGCTGAAATTTTTGAACATTAATATTAGCATGGAAAAAATGCGATTTAGTTTCGTTTCTGTTGGTGTGGCATCATCAGCATCGTCTTTGCCAATGCACGAGTATGCACTGGTGAGGATTTTGAGTTATGAGTGAGATTAATGCCTGAGTTGCATTTGCGTAGCATGGAGCAGCTTTCAGATAATTTAATCCGACTAACTTGTCGATTTAGCCTCATAATGATCGCGTCAAATATATGCTCAGCTGTAAAGCACACGCTATCGGCGCGGGAGGTCTGGGGTTCGATTTTCGGGTCGGTCAAATCGGCACACAGTTTCACCTACGCTGCAACGTTTCTTTGAAGCTATGTTGCCCAGGCGCTAAGCCGCTGAGTTGGGCCCCACCACTTGTTACACGCTTCGGCCTAATACCACAATATAACGAAGATTTGATTGTTTTTTATTTTTGAATTATATGCTGTATGCGTCGGAATTGATTGCTATCTGTAGCATTGTTTTTTGCACGTTCTTTGACCTTAAAAGAAAGTTGTAAGTACTCGCGCACTGCGCAGCCTATTACTTACCAATGCCATTTTTTTGTATCTGTGGATGACCAGCTTTTAATTAGTTACGCAAAAGCACATAAGCTATAGCAGCGATAAGTAATATTCTGAAGACAAAAACAAAAAGTGTTTGCATAGTTTTTGCTAAATATCACGATGTTCGGCCTTCAATTACCAGCTTGACTATTAGGCAATGTTGACCAGTTCTAAACCTATTTTCAGTCACAGTGAGCCGTGCTTCCATGGTGAGCTTTAGGGCGTACTTGAACTTACTATTTTAAAAGATGTTCCACTCTGTCTACCAGTTTATTTGAGGCGAGATTGCAATTGAAATTTTATGTCAAACAAAATAAATGGTGGTCTTTAATTAGCTACTGTTGCTATATATTCTGCCCACTAAATTAGAATTACTGCTTCTGAGATGCTTTAAAAATGTCTTGGCTTTATATGCGTGTTATGACCTATTGGAAATTGCCAATTTTTTTGACGATTTTTTAGCCTTAAGCACTTTTTTATCGTTAGATCCTTAACTGCTATTTTGGTGTGCAAAATGCGTGCGAAGTATTTGCCGTAATTTGTTATTTGTAATAGCATGTTTTAACGCTTGCGTTAATTATCATATGACTATCTCCTACTTCCCTCTAGGATTTGTTGACAGAAAAGTTACTGAGATTTGCGACAAATAACCGAAATTTTCCCCAACTCGTTTCTATTTTGAGTTGTTTATTACAATATATGCAAATTGCTTTCAAAAGTAGAAGGGTTTTTGGGTTGAAACGTCTGCGTTTTTTCAGTTCCTCAATTTGTATTGTTTTTGAGAAAGAGCTATCGACCCAGACTAATCAATTTTGAAAGTGCCACTGGACTCTTTATTTCGTATTATTGTATTCTGGTAGTTGCGTAAACAAGTTTGTTTGCAACGTACTATAGTTTAGACCAGTGTTTCTTGACGGGGTTCGACGGAGCTGTCTCTGGGGTTCAGTGGAAGTCCTTCAAAATTCTAACACTTTCAGGGGCGTACCCAGGGGGCCGGGGAAGAAATTGGACGTCGGAAGACTTTTTTTTTTGGTTTTTCACCTGATTTTGGAAGAAAATTGGACGTCGGGTTCGGTTGAGACAGCCACGAAGTAGTTTTTTTTATTTTCGTCAAATGGAGATGCTTTTCAAAACGTATTTTAAATTCGAAAGTTCGAAAGTAGTATTTTTAATTGATATATACACAAAACTTCGCTGTGATATTTTTATTTCTCATTGCACATGTCCATTATCCGAGACTGCAGAAATTATCATTTATCATTTTAGCCGTCGCGATTAATGACTATGATATCAAACTATAATTTTTGACCCAAAAAGCTTTTTCAACCACGAAAAAAACAATATGGGAAAGGTAAAGGCAATATCTTGATAATCTTTGTTCAGATCGTGTTGTTTCTTTTCTGTTTGTAGGAAATACATATGACGTTCTTTTCCAGCTACTAAAATAACTGCCGCATTTTACTGACCGCAAGGCGCACTTATAAATCCTTTTTTTCTCGAAAATTGATCGTGCTGCTAAAAAGCTGGTGCGCCCAATGTATGTATCAAGTGGTGCTTTATGCTTTACTGCCAATAAAATGTTAAGTTTTTTTGTTGAATGAGCTTTATACGGTAACTCGATGCAGCTCAAAAAGCGTTACGTCTTGTAGGCTGATGTGCCTTGGGTGTGAAAAAAAAAAGCAATCAAAACAATTTATTGGCAGTGCGCCTTATGGTCAGTAAAGTACGGTAACTTAATAATCGTGTTGGTGAGCCCTATTTGAGTCCAGCAGCAAATGTTGTTTTGTCACCTTTGGGTTGTAAGCATGTGGTACCAGGCCTCGGCCATGCAGTTTATTCAGCAGTTTACTATGGCATAAGTTAGACTTTGACTTTGTTACCCTCGTGGTTATATCATGCTGCGAATATCATATCTTTTTGCATCACATAAAATTTTTTTGATCTGGGATTTTTATCGATGTAAGGGGTAATCCCGCAAACGTCTTTGCAAGTAAAGTATTACGTAAGTAATCTACTCGTAAAGTTGCATTTAAGTAAATCAACAAAAATACTGAACAAATTTGTAAACTTACTGCGTAAAAGCATTATTGTAGTTGAATACTTGAGTAGCTTGCGTGTATACTACGTTGCTTTTGAGTTAAACGACAATTCACCATTATTATTATTTTTTTTTATTTCAAGCCACTTAATTGCGGCTTAGGATTTTTGTGGTAGTGAAGTACATGTAAATTTTAACGATACTTGCAGCGGCCTCTTGCGGATGGCTAATGAATTCCAAAAATAATTATCAAAAGTTGCTCTCGGTTGCTTTTGTTTGTAAGCTTGACAAGAAACATTTTGCCAATGCGTAGGTTTGATTTTTTGGTAAAGTCGTAAACAAGTAGACTTTCGTCGCAAATATCACGAATTGGATTTTGTCACAAACAATACTCCCGTTGTGTTTATGCTATGAGTGCTTCTAATCGCGAAGATTGGCTTCGTAAGCTCGCATAATAAATAGAGATGAATGAGTGTTGGTTGGGGTGGTGGTAAAAGACATCGCCATCGCTGCGGAAGGTCTGGGGTTCGATTCCCTAACCGCTCCCAAGCAGCTAGCGTCGTCAACGGATCGTCACCTAAGGGACGTTTCTTTGGAGTTCGATACTGTCTGTGTTGCCCAGGTGCAAGTGGTGGAGATGGGCCCCCGTTACTCGTCACACGCTTGGATGTAATACCGCGAGTAGAATGAAGATTTCATTTTTTGATTTGGTTGTTACGCATGCTAGATATGTTATATAGCAATATCCCGTATAGGTATAAAACTGTGGTTTTGACCTTTTTTACTCTTTTAATAAAGGCGATTGCTAAATTTGCTCCCAGTCTGCTTGTTGGTGCTCATGAGCAAAGGCATAGCATTGTCAATTCTGGCTAAGGAGGAATATTGAATGCCAATATTAACAGGTGTCACGATTTTTCGGTCTCGTCAACTGCTTTAAGCTGAAACCGTGCCTTGCTGCCTTATACTAAGGCTATGTGTTGCTACTATCAAATTTGAAAGCTACAGGTAGCTATTTATCCCAGGTTCAAGTTCATTTATTCTAGGTTTATAAACGCTGGTCTATACCCAACTGCCAACTACAATTAATGCCTGTTGCGAGCTGTTTAGTGGCTTACGTTGCAAATCTTGAGTTTTTCACGCGCTTTTTTAATAACGGTTGCGACTTTTCTGTACATTGTGCAACTTGTGATCTACTCGGTCTGAGACGATTGGGCGTCGATGCACCTGACCCTATCAGGTAACACCAACTCGAAACCGATCCTTAACCATGAAACCTTATCTTAGCATCGAATTGGTCTCGCCAAACAATTCTGTCCCGCATTTTGGGTAGCAATGAACCTAATTTTTTTTTTCGGTTATTTGTCGGACATTGACCGAAATTTTTTAGGCTTTTTTAGGCCTTTTCGGTCTCAATGACCTAAAAAAAAACTTGAATTTTTGAAGAAATGTTGCAGACAAAGGCTGTATAGTTGCCGTGTGCAAGATGGAGACCTTTTTTTTTTGGAGATCACTACATGAGGCCTAAAAACTTGACCGAAATATTATCGAGTTGACCGAAAAAAATTGGGCAAATTTAGCAAAAATCGGTCAAATGACGAAAATAAAATTTTGAAATTTTGAAAAAAAAAACCAGCAAGGAATTGTAGACCTTCTTCGAGTGTTGAAGGGATGGTGCACTTTGAGGCGTTTGCTCGTAGTCTAACCTTCAAGGAAAGTGACAGCCTGTTTCGCGCTGACATTATTTAAGAAGGAAACTCCGTCTTGAAGCAGTTATATTTTTACCATAAAAAGTCTGCTTGAAAATCTTCAATTTTAGTTATTAGGGAGCTTTATTTTTCGATGAAATGGAAAAGGATGTGTGTAAGCGGGAAATGCACTTGGTATGGTGTTTGCTGCTTGCTTTACCTTGACATTCGTTGTCTCATTTTACGCTCAGTGTATTAGACACAGCGCAATAGTTCCATTTTTGGCTTTATCCTTGATATGTAGTTGGTTACCAATTTTGCTTGCGTGTTTTAACAAACTTTGCCAATCCTACTTTTGTTGGAGAAGAAAAGACTTCAAATTTACGTGCGCTTGTAGTTCTAGTTCGATTTCATCCGCCTTAAGTTAGAAACGCTTTTTCGAAACGAGGTGAACCAAAAAAGTTTGAAGACATACAGCTGGGTTTCCTAATGTAGGTGCTAAGTTGCAGTAACGTGCACCACCAATTATTGACTCGCTTCTGCGTATCACACGGTATATATTGAAAATAAATTGAGTCACCATTTGACCGCAGTCAATTAATATCTAACCGCTGTACGTGTGCTATTTTACAAATCGAGTTAAATTGCGTCGCAATCATTGTTGGCCTTTTTGTTTATTCAAATCCACGTGTATTGGTATGAAGTGATTATAAATTCGAATTTTAATTTTGTAAACATTATTATTACGATGGGCAGATGACTGCGTAATTATACGATATTGACGCACTTACAATTCATAACTACCCATCTTGTAGGGAATGTAGGCAGACTTTTGTCTACCATGGTAGTAAAACAGTGTTACGACATAGTTAATTTCTAGGTTATGGATATGTATTTAAAATTTTCATTGCTATTTTCACATTATGTCATTAATAAGGATGCAGAATACATAAACGTCGAACAAGAATTATAAATTAATTATTAAATTAATTACAAAAAAAAAAATAACGATAAATAAATATTTAAGTACAAATAACATACAATGACAAAGGTGTGGTAGCATGTTCTGCTCGTGTGGAACTGGAGCAAGGTTTTACTTAAAGCTTGCCAAAAAGTTACTAACACTTCATCACTTTTTGGGTTGCTGCAAGGTATTACTGTAGATTTTTCTGTATTTTTCTCCAAGTAAGCACGTCGTAGCCGCAGCATAGAACTGTTTATCGGCTTCTTGGTTTATGTTTCTTGGGGAGTTGGATTCCCGGGTTGGGCTTGTCGCATTTGGTTAATGTTTGGGCAGTTTTAAAAGCACAAACTAACTTCATAATTTCGCCTGTATTTTTCACTAAATATTAAAATGTTAGTCTAATTGATACCAAAAAAATGACTTTCTAGTCGGTTTCCAAACAAAATTCGTTTGATTGTTTAAGCACTTATAGAGAAATATTAAAAAATTATGAATATATTGAGTCACCATAATGAAAAGAAAACAAATGTAAATGGCAATGCAGTGCAAATAAATACAAAAATACAAAATTATTGTTATTATTAAGCATCACGCAACAATTTTAGGCTGTGTTCACAGTGTAGACGTTACGAAATTTGACTGTTTTGTCAAAATCTTAAGTTATCTTAGGTTTCCATTGTAGTTTTCATCTTTTCATGTGGTCTTGCTTACAGTTGACTTAAAGCGCAGTACGCATCTGTAACGACATCCAGTACTTCAATTTCATTTGAATCCGGATCTAGTGACCAGACTGCTGCTTTAAACCGAATTTGATGCATTCGACAGTAGAATCCATTTATTGGTCCTCTTGTTTGACAATTTTCGACGAATAAGGTTTGATATAGGTGATTTTCTAAAAGTTGAAAAGCATATTAACCATTTTTACAACAAAAAATGCTAGTTTAACCTCTGTATTGATATTGAAATGATTGAAATGTATTTTTTGATTTTTGGAGATGCATGATAATAAGAGAAAGCGACAGAAACACATTTCATTTTGCTCGCAACAGTGACAAAGAGTATCAATATTTAACTCAAGTGTATCAGAAGTTATTTTTGACAAACAATTGTTGCTGTAGTCACAAGGAGATCGTGAAACGAGCTCGCGATAGTCTATAGTCGCACAACATCCCGAAATGTTTCTATGGTCACTTTGTAAGACTATCCCCTGGCTTCCGATACACGATAATGGCCGTTAATGCTCAGATTTTAAAAAAATTGTGCGTTGTTAAAACACTTCTTTTCGCGCCCATCCTAAGAAAATTTCTGCGTTAATAAGTATTTCATCTTACCTGGGTCATGTAGCAACTCTCTTTCTATGTGTGGTCTATTGGCTTCATTTGCTTGCAAAATAACTTGCTTAGTTTTCGTTCCACTGCACTGGTTAGTGGCTCTTTTTGTTCGGTGACGGTAAATTCGGTTCTGTCGTGACCTGTACCATCTGTCCTTGTATTTGCAGAAATATTTGTCTGAGAGTTGTCTCATATTCTTCCTCTTTGTCATTGCCATTTTGCATGAACGTAAACGACTAAATCGTGGATTATGACACAAAGACATCGTCAAGGGTTGATTCTGTAAAAATAACAATAAATAATTTGACCCCATTTTTCAAATTTATGTTACAAAACGTAGGGGTGTGGTTAATGTCATACCCTAGACCTACAATTGCTGTCATGTTGACCCCTTAAATAAGTTGAATTAACTCGTTGGTTCCTGTCCGTTTTAGGCTGCGGACCCGTAAAACATTCTTAATAAAAACCATCTACCCTTTTCTAAGAATGGCGCATTTGTACTTGGGTTTACGGTCCTTTAAAGTACTTTTGCGAACCCATTAGTGTTCATGAACCCCAGGCAAGAACCCCAAATTTAATTAAAGACTTAATTTATTTGTTTTGACTGACCATTTACTGAAGAGGTTTTTTTTAATATACTCGAGTTGCCACGATCGAGGACGCTATCACGAAGGAGGTTTATGTGATGTAGTTTAACTGATGAGCTGTTGCCTAGGCTAAGCTACATTGCCTGCACTAAGGCGGGGGGGCTATCTCATACATGTCTTCGCGAGTCATTCAGCACTAGTACTACGCATAAACCCTGTTTACAGTTAATGTACATCTTTCGTATCGGTCTTCAGTTACGAAACGATAGCATTTATTGTATGAATTGATCTAATTACTTCCAAATTTGGAGTGTGAAACTTGTTTGTCTGAACACCATGACAAACTTTTTTGCAAATACTGTAATACGTGGCCAAAAGTATTTCCCTAGATGTAGTAACACCCTTTCTGCTGACTAATGCTTTTGCATATACGTCAATCAACTTTCAATTTTAGTATTTTGGTTTCACTATCAGTGTGCGTCAATGGGGGTATTGAACTTGCTGTAAATGTAAATTTACGTAAAGTTTCCGTTACACGGCATTTTGAGTAAATACTTAAAGAGTTGTTAGTGTTTCCTTATTTGGAAATACGTGCATCTTTGTTTAGTTGCATAGCATAACAAGGGAATGATATCGCAGTTACGTCAAAATACTATTGAAATTAAAATTGTCAATTCATAGAATCTATTTTAATGAAAGCGTTCGGTGCCGGTATTTTTCGAAAATGCTTATGCTAACGGTTTCATCACGATATTTTTTGCTCATTCATGTTTTTCTTCATGATTTAGCAAATAAATTGTAAAAAAATGTGGCGCAAAGCAACGAGCGTAGAGCTGTCAGTGAATACCGGCGTAAATGTCACATTAATACATGCACCTTTATTTTTTTGCTTTAATAGTTTGAGAAAAAAACTACATTGAATTATTTTTCAGTACACCTACATTTTTAATGCTTGCGATCTACTTTGAGATTCTTGATCTTTTTCAGTTAAGCATTTTTAAAAGCTGTTAAACATATGTACCAGGTGCTCAATTATTTTTACTTGCTGGTCTCGAGTCATAGTTTAAACCAAACTTACATTTCGTTACGTAATTTTTGCTTTTTATGTAATTTTCCAATATGATAAAAGTTTGCGTTTCTACATACCAATATTTTGGGTATTCTCCAGTTATAACGTCCTGGACTACTTCTTGGGATGGCGAGGCTTGATGAATAACGACTCCACGTTTGATGCGAGTCCGAGATCATGTATTGGAACGCAAGTAGAAGTAATAACAACTGTGAAGGCTAAAACAAAATCACAAAAATTAGGTCCCGCGCTCTTCACCAGTACAACAGGCTGTTTTTGTTGCTTTTTTATGGGATTAAAATGAGGGCTTAATTTTTTAGCAATATTTTTTGTGCTGATTCGCTTCAATTGCTGTTCCTTTGCGTATGTCAACACAATATAACGTTTTGAAAGTTGTGAGAATTGCGCTTAATACAGTGCTGATACTAAAGCTTACAACCAAGCTTTTTGTTTCATTTAACTCTTATTGCAAAACTCGTTGGCTGATATTTCTATTTAGTAAGTTATATTATTAAATTTTAGGAGTCACACTGATTGAAAAGCGGCCAGAAAGTACTGCCTGAAATCTGAAAATTAACTGAATATTTGCCACTTACTCTCCTAGCTACACACTATGTAACTTACCTTGATCATTTTGGTTGTCAGACTATGTAGATGTTTAATTCGCTCTTTGTATTTATAGTGCTGTTCCCTTATTTCAATTAAATCGCTATTATAATTACTTTGCCTAAGGCTATAAATACAAAGAGAATTAACGAAACATTGCATATTAATTAACACTTTATGTGTTCATGTTTTGAATTATTTGATTACGTTAAAAGGGTTGTTTTTTGGCAGATTATTTTCTGCAAAAGCTCGCTTAAAATCCCATCTCAGCTTTTATTTGTTGCGTAGGCTGCAAGCCTGCTTCAAATTGAATCAAAATCTTTTTTCAGTTTTGCGTCTCGTTGTAGGGCTGAGGCCCGCTTTGAGACAGTGGGGTTTATTCTCAATCGAATCATCCCAAATATCAGTCTTACATTCGCGGTTTTTCTATTTACGCTTAGCATTGCGCTTAAGACAGAGAATGGAATACGAAACGCAATGTAAGGAGTTGCATTAACTACCCAATAGCAGTTATATAGTAGACTCTTCCCTTAGCACTTGTTGGGCTGTCCGTTCAACCTTTCACCGATTTGGTTTCTGTCCTCATTTCAAACGTTTATATATGCACAGCGCCTGGCTGTAGGCTTCGGAATGTTGGGCTTTAGTCATGGTTTGACGTTAGTGTGTGTAAATTGTACGCATTGTCTATGCTGAGTTTGCAATTTTTTGGTTATTAAATCAACAATTTAAATTATGACTCTGGTACGAATGAAAGTCAATTTTTGAATTTGATCATATGTTATTACGTCAACAGAAAAGGACATGTGATTGAAATCAAATACGTTTATGTTTCGACTAATATCTGAAATAGCTAACCACTTTGGTGCAGCTCTAATTTTAGACATAAAGGAGTTTTATTTTCGATTGAAAGATGTAATTGATGCAATAATCAAAGTGCCCGAGTTTTTGATTTGTCTCTTTTATAGTTGCAATTAGAACATTTAAAAAAAGATTTTTGGAAAAGATTAACATTTTTGTGTCGAGTTATTTTCAAGCTCTTGCAGGTCAAATTGGTCGAGAAAATCGTATTTAGATTTTAAGCTTTTATATTTGTGGCAAAATGCTCGTAAATAGAGCATAGCAACTTATTTTCGACTTTTTGTGATAAAAAATAATCGACTCAACAAAAATCACTCACTAAATTAAACAAACATGAACTAATTTTAAAAGATAACATGTATTAATTTTATTTTGAAAATGGATTTTTTATAGTTTTGTAACTACTTCTAGCTTGTGCTGTTTCTGGGTCTTGCGCTTGAGAGTGAATCAACAGTTTAATCAAAGACTGACGCAATCACGAGTTTTCGATCATTTTAGTCGTGATTGCTCTAAGTGGTTTTAAAGAGAACTTTTATAGTATTATGGAAGCAGAATGGGACCATTTGGTGCAGATTTTTTGGTCCCTCATTTTTTTCGAGATGGGCGTAAGGGTTAGCTTGACTTTGCGTCGAAAAACAATCGGATCCGAAAAATCAGCTTCAAAAATGCCCGCCGTTGTAAAAAATGGCCCTCCTGAGATTTTCGTCACTTGGGCAGTGGTAATAATTGGTCACCCCTTTTGCAACCTTCATTGATGAGCGCTTTTTGAGATTATGTAACCCCCTCCCCCTGATTACATGGCTTATTATACAGGATGAAGGTTATTTTATCGGCATCTTAAATGATTTTCCGGCATTAGTTGGGTTAAAAGATTTTATAGCTACGAAAGTAGTGGTTTACAATCCGCCGTAATTTCACTGTTTAAGTATTCCTTTTTTCAGTAAAATTACAGTTGTATTTCAATTAATTCTTAATACCGTCATAATATATTGAAGAAAACGTTTCATGACGTAATACGTGCCGCGAAAAGGCGGTACTAGCTATAAAATCCTGCAAGGTTTGAACTCTCAATTCAAAAATAGCATTTTGCAAAGTCCAATCTGCTTACTTTTGCATATTTCCGCTTCCTAACTTTATCAGAAACCAAATATTAACAATTTAATCGCGCAGTGTCATGGAACATGGTGTAAGGCAAAAAAAGTACTAATCCTTATTTACATACTACAATAATATGCGCTATAAAGTATGGCAATACTCTGTCTTACTAAACAATAACACGTTTTTATTGTCGAAAACACTTTCAATGATTGCTAATCACCAGTACACGGCTCGGTGCTTCTACAACAAGCCGTAAACCGCTTCCGGTGATTTCTTATGACACTCAGACGAAAACGAAAATCAGACGAATGTAAAAAGAAACAGCGTAGCACGTGAAAACTTGCACTAATTGAAACATCAGCGCACTTATAATACAAGTGCAATGTTTAGTCACTTCTTGGCGTATTATGGGGCGCCGTGTGTAAAGCTACGCAATATAAAATTTTGCATCATTTTTTTTGGTTAATTTTGGTTAAATTACATGCAATATCATATATTGTTGCAATTTATCTATATTGCTGCAATATGTGTTAAATTGTTGCAATTTATCTATATTGCTGCAATTTGTGTTAAATTGGAGTGCAAAAAGAACACTTAAATCGCCTTTTAATTGCCATGGTGATATGCTAACAAAAACAGTCAGTGTTGCCCTTTCCCTTTTTCCATGAACTCATGTAGTGTACTGGCCTGAGGCGCTGTTGAACTGACTGTGCAGTGTGCGCTTATTGGTTTGGCTGAAACATTTTGAAATAAAGTGGCTTGGAGTTTGATTGATAAAATACTGTTATGATTGGTAGATACAATTGCGGACATATGCAAAAATATAGACGTATAGATATGGTATCCTTTGGAATACCAGCAGCTAGACTAGACTAGACTACCGGTATGGGGGTAACAACTAGTATCAGCTCCCAGGTCCAGTTGGGCTAGGTTAGGATTAGGTTCAGTTAGTGTTAAATTTAGTTAGGGTTCGTTCAGTTACAAAATATCGGTATCGATAGATTAGTTTGACATTTTTAATTTTACAGTTTACCGTATGTCACTGGCTACTGGTGTATCGGTATGCTGATCCGCTGATGTCAGGATGTAGCCTACCTGCTTTCTGTGGACAGATCACAGGAGTTACTGTAATCTGACATGTTTCAGCCATGCAGCATAAGCCATTCTGCATTAGAAACGAGATAGTAGTATGTCACAAAAACATAGGTTGAGGTAGCTAGACTAGGCCTAATGTCGGGTTACTGGTACTGTACTTTAAAACAAGATTTTTCAGATACCGATATTTTGTAACTGAACGAACCCTAACTAAATTTAACCCTAACTGAACCTAATCTTAAACTAGCCCAACTGGACCTGGGAGCTGATACTAGTTGTTACCCCCATACCGGTAGTCTAGTCTAGCTGCTGATATTCCAAAGGATACCATATCTATACGTCTATATTTTTGCATATGTCCGCAATTGTATCTACCAATCATAACAGTATTTTATCAATCAAACTCCAAGCCACTTTATTTCAAAATGTTTCAGCCAAACCAATAAGCGCACACTGCACAGTCAGTACAACAGCGCCTCAGGCCAGTACACTACATGAGTTCATGGAAAAAGGAAAAGGGCAACACTGACTGTTTTTGTTAGCGTATCACCATGGCAATTAAAAGGCGATTTAACTGTTTTTTTGCACTCCAATTTAACACAAATTGCAGCAATATAGATAAATTGCAACAATATATGATACTGCATGTAATTTAACCAAAATTAACCAAAAAAATGATGCAAAATTTTATATTGCGTAGCTGTACACACGGCGCCCCATAGCGTATATACACAACTGACAAGAGCGTTTGTTTGCACTTTTTCATGATGCATTAGCAAAACAGTAAACAATGCATGACAAATATCAACAAATTAATCACGGTACAATACTGTATTTTTCAGCTGTAAACCATCAAGAACATGAGTTTAACTCCAGTCCATAAACCAGTCAAAGATCTGCTATTCCACCCTCCACTAGGCACTTCTGGTTATTTTTTGCTTGTCTTGGGTGCTAGCCTATGTGTCTTTAGGTGAACCGGGCCATTGCAGGGCGTTAACGCTTAGCCTACCGTAATTAAGAAGTCTTAAAAGTTTGAAAAACCAGGCGACGTAAGACGCAGATTTGAATTTGAAGCCAGCAGTATTTTGCTTATGATTTCAGACGCTTTACAACAACTGTAGAGTGTTTAGTGGCTGCCAGTTTAATGATCCAACTAAGCATTCATTCAGTCATGAAAAGATTATGGGCTCAATTCATCGGATCTAGATGCCTGTTCCCGCCATCGTATTCTTGAAAAAGGTTTGAACTTACGCATACTAGACGTTCGTGCATATTGGATGCGACTAAATTAGCCTTGTTAGTTCATGTCACGCTTGGGTATAGTCAAATATGCTCTAGAATGTAACACTATTCAGCAAAAAATTGATTTCACGTCGCAATCCGTAAAAATTGCCAATCGTTCAGCATTGTTCAACGCTGTTGAAAACACTATCATTGTAGATGTTGTAGATTGTTTTGGGGTGCTTGACGCATCTTTTTTTATTTGGAGAATCGCAAAGAGTTTTTTAAAAGCTAGTTCTGCTGCTGATGCCAAGAAACAGGACTTAGTAGCGATAAAAGAATAGCGACCTATTCAATGGCCTGCATGTAAGCGGTGATAATGTTTTGCCCTTTTTTTGTAGACTGCAAGTGTGTTTTACTTTTCGAACTATTTTCATTCGTGAAAATTGTTGGGATTTGGATTAAACGAAAACTTTTTTAACAACCGTGATGTTGAGAAGTTTTGAGCTTCAAACTCAATGACCAATCTGTGTCTTGTGTCGTTGACTTGATGAAATTTGCAGACTCTTTAACTATGGTTGGCTAAGCTTAACTAGGGGCACCGGAGCATTAGGTTTTTATTTCAAGGAATCGTAATCTAAAGCTTAAAATTGTATATCGTAATATTTTGCAATCTTAGGCGTAGAATAATTTGATCCCCCTAAAATCTAGTGCTGGCGGCGCCACTGCTGTCAAAGTCGTTGCTTTATCCCATTGTGCCCACTCTTATGGCACAAGTTGTTGGTAGTTTGATTCTTCGAAAGCTGACTTGGTTTACACCAACAAACACCGACGCCAAGTACTCCATGTTATCGGGTTCACAAGGCATTCCGTGGAATCCTCTCCTCTCGCAGTTGTATGTAAAAAATGACTGAAACTCCCCACTGGCTGAAATGCACAAAGAGCATGTAGTTACCATCAAGTATGCAAAAAGCTGTAACATTTTCCATGTTTGCCTGTTATGCAGAAGTCAAAATGCACTGATGATGTTTTAAGACTTAGAGGTAGAAGTAGTGATTACTACCGGTATCGACATTTAGTTCGTACTGTTGGTATACTAATCGCAAGCAGATTTTTTGTCCTAAGTAAGTTGGGAGAATCAGATTGTTTAGCAGGGTCTATTGCCTACAGTAATCAATAGAACGCCTAGTACAGCGACCGTAACTCTAAAATAGCAGTGTGGCTATTTAGATGGATATATGTAACGGTTAATGTTTAAAATATGTAACCTGCAGTTGCTCGATTGCAAATACTTAGCTCTAGTCTTAACCACCTTAATTTTGTCGCTGTTAACAACTTCATAGATTACGCAAAAAGAATTGGTAGGTTTGCTTATTATCTTCACCTGGATTGTGCAAAATCTCGACCACTTTATTTTCCAACACATCTTCACCGTAAAAATGAACAGTTGGCGTGGCATGTCTCGTGGTGCACGGATTTCCTGGAATGCTCCTTTTAAATCTGACATTTCTGAAGGTGCGCAATCCGTATAGTTGTTGAATTGGCATTTGACTGTTTCTGGATGCGCGGGAATCGGTATTATGGAAGTCATATTGATCGGGGATTAGATTTCTTCGTACTAAGTAAAGTTGCGTGAGGGTGTCGAGGGCCTTTCTATTTTTCTTTGCTAGCTGGCAGCTTTGAGAACGGGGAAAGAAATGGCACGCGTAGTCTTTCAAATTGCCTTTCTGAAATCAAAATTGGACAAATCTTTACTATACTCAGTTTAAACGCCTTCGATAAATTGCTAAGAGTTTCTTTTCGTTGTTACTAGACCTTATTAGTTTACATGACCGAGAGCCAAGTGCAAAAATTCATCTCTTCTGCAAAAATGGACTATTTTGCTGTTTTATGAATATGATTCACATTTGTAAACGTGTTTGGCTTGCTAAAGTTGCCTTTTGCTGGATGATTACTTTGCTCATAACTCAGTGCTATTCAATCTTTTTGGCATTTGGAAATTCTAAACCCAGTTTTAAAAACGTGGCTGAACCCCATTTAAGGATAATAAACGAAATTAAGAGAAGTTGAATTACTCTCTTGTAATTGATGCATTACCGATGTAGAAAATACGTTATCGTGGCAAACTTGTAAAAAAAATTCAAGAAAGTCGGGTTGGGCGACTTAAGGTCAGAAAATTCTTGTTATTCTTTTGGAACCATAGAGTTCCACGGAATCTCTGTTAAAAAGTATTTCTGTCTCGGTAGATCATATGCTCACCAAGGTAGTTGAACCTTGCTTCACCAAGTGCTCATATACTTCTCTCGGCATTGCTGCTCGTATCTCGGCATTTGAAACCTGAACAAGGGTCACGGGCAAAACTATAGAAACAAGAAGGGTATGTGCCTGCAAAGAAAAGGCAAAATTTTTGTTACTGAACAGTTACCTTCATTGCGGGAATCAAAAGGTTGCAAGTTCTATTCCGTATTAGCTACGTTTTTTTCACTTTCCCTCCAAAGCCCAAATTTTATTTCAGTATACTCAAGTGTTTTTCTTGTTGTGTAGCCTAGTTAAGATAAAAACAAGCTACCAAAATCCAATAAAAGTACTTGCGGAGCAGTAGATAGCACTGTATGTTTAGTGCTTCAAAAATTAACTAATACAGTACGTTTTAAGGATACTTTTAGTTAGTGCTCGACCGATATGAATTTTTTTAGCCGATATTAAAAATTTAAAGGCCGATAACCGATATCTGAAGACTTTGCTTCTGTTTTGATAAAATTTGTTTTTTGACCTTTAACCTGTTGATTGCCACTTCCAAAAGTTGTTAGACACAAGTTCAAATTGAGATCTACCATCCCTGAAAATTTCAAGCCTCTGGCTTCAGCAGTTCAAAAGCCTTAGGCTGCACAATATTGGCAAATTTTATCAATTTTTTGACCTTTAACCCCTAGTCACGTGACGTAAAGCGTTTATAGTTGGTACAATGCAAGAACCTGGTAAGATACACCAATCCTGTAAATTTCAAGTTCCTATCTGTTTTTAATCAATAGTTATAACTCAAACAACATATTTTCTTATTTGATCTTTGACCCCAAGTGACGTCACATGCAGATATTCACTGAGATATTTTTTACCCTCATCGAGATGCATTGCGTATACTTGATAAATTTGAAGGTTTTACCTGTTTCCATTCACAAGTTATTGGCGTTTGGAAAGATTTCTTTTCAAATTTTTTATTTGACCTTTAACCTGTTGACCGCCACCCCCCAAAATTTAGTTAGTTAGTTAGTTGCATATTTATCCTCCTATCACGAGAAAGCGATCAATGCGCTATGCGAGCTCGCTTAGGAGTTGCCATCCATCTGTCTACCACACCAAGATGGGGGAATCCCGCTAAGTGCCTTTCCCAACGGCACAACAAGTAAACTTGCCGGCTTGTTCTCCACACTGTCCTTTTAATGCTAAGCGTCAAGCAGGGAAGCTGTGAATACCAATTATGAAGTCATTGGTTTGACCCGACTCGGAATCAAACCCGAGTCTACAGCTCAAGAGACAGACGCTCTATACCACTCGGCCATCTGAGCTGTCGTATTTGTTAGACACAAGTTCACATTAAGGTCTATCATCCCTGAAAATTTGAAGTCTCTTGCATCAGCTGTTCAAAAGCCTTAGGCTGCTCAAAAAACTGTTGAGATTTGTTTATTCATCCTTTGACCTCACGTGGAAGGTCAAATTGATATGCATATACTCTGAAAATTTGAAGGTCCTACTTGTCATTTGAGTGTGCATGCACGCTCTTTCTAAAGCGTCGTTTTCGTTCTTGAATGTGAGCGCAACTGCGCACGCAAAATCGCCGAAAAACCTTGCATTTATTAGCAAAATCGTAAATAAGACGTTTTTGTTGATTGCCGATAATTTGTCGGTAGAAAACGGCCGATGCGATATATCGGCCAACCTCGTTATCGGCCGATAAATATCGGCTGACCGATATATCGGTCCAGCTCTACTTTTAGTGCCTAGTCGCAAATGGAAACGTTTGTACTTCATCCGTTTTCCTAAACCTTGCAATCAGTTTTTTTATCTAATGAGTCAAAACTGATTGCAAGGTTAAGTTCTTTGATTAAGATCATGGGGTGTTGTTCATCCCATGATCTTTAGTGGAGAGTATTAACAAAGCAATAAGGTTTAAAATTTACCTTCATTTTTTCAGTTTTGCCTTGCTTTTCTTTTCTACCAAATTTAACTTAAAATTGCTTTAAAACATTCCGCGACCTGCAACACAAACAGTTTCATAGAATCGTTGCTCAAGTTGTTACAAGCGTCTCATTATCTATGTTATGCTCTGATATGTCCTTGCATTGCGTCCACTTCAACTTGGATTGTTTTTTTTTTTTGCGTAGAAGTCTATGAAGCTAAAAATTTGGAGTTCAAAACGGATGGGATGCGTTCGTTTTTTCATTCTTAGCTTTGAAATCCGAAAACGGATTTGATTGCTCTGTTTTACTTATTATTTCTTGTCTACTCAAACAACCTTGATGAAATAGGATTGTCTTTTGCTTTTTGTATGAATTTTTTCACACTTTTCAATCTTTTAACTTCTATTATCAGTACCCTCTTCAAAATTGATCTTAACCGAGTTCGAGCTGGTAACTTTGCGTGCATGAGTTTGGGTATCGGTCACCGCTACACGATGAACACCTTCACTGATTCTGATTCATTTCACGTGCTATTTATATGCAGTCTTAGTAATAAGGAGGTCTTCTATTTGTTTACTGCACGCCTACGTTTGAGCGAGCTTAAAGACTCCTTGTGGTTAATGAGCTTGGGGTTGCGGTGGAACTAAACTGCTATTTAACCGGTAAATTATCATAATTGTTAATTGTTTTAATTAACAGAAACGTGCGAAGGATAAACACAAACTTAATTGTCATTAGCTAATTCTAAAGTTGGATTCTGGTGTGCTAAAAATGTTTTAGAAAAAATTCCTTGAAAATTTTAATTTATAGAGTCAGTAAATGAGTATTTAGTGTAACAATTCCATACCTCACAATTCGTTTGACCATTTTTTCATATGCTTTTTTATTATTGTTTCACAACCTTTTTCGAGATATAGATTTCTAAAATATTCAAATAAAACCTGTGAATGCCTTTGTAAGGAACGTAGTAACGGCTAGCATTGATTATATTCGTGCAGATAGACGCATTCATTTCGTATTTGTAGCTGAATGTACAGTCCCTTTGAAACCTTCGCTGACCCCTTAGGGGTTGAGCAAGTTAAAAAACAAAACTGTGCAAAAGGGACATTTTATTGTCCCACCTAGGATTGGAAGGTACTTTTTGGCTGACCTAAAAGCTTTGAAGTGGTCAAGGTTTAAATTTCACCTGTTGTTAAGTTTAACCATCACACACATTCTTTTCAGATGAAGGCTATCGCGCAGTTACTCCTAGCTTAGAAGACTGTGTTTTCAAATCAATGATTTTCCATGAATCAAGATTATAAACGTTACATCAGATTATGTGTTTAAGGTTGAAAACAGCGTTAATGGGATCGGATTTAAAATTATTTTATCCTATTTTGTTTAGGGAGTATTTGGACCTTTTTTGAAGAGCTTTTACGTCCGTTCAACTGATCCGACTCATGTTCGGGTTTTAAAACTTGAGGTTTTGACAAACCTTGCCTCAGAAACTAATATCTCCATTATATTGAGAGAGTTCCAGGTAAGTTGTGTTTTATCAGTTTTATAAGGAACAAGCACACTTTTATTGTCTGCCTGAATAAAATTTAAAAAATGAAACAAACTTATCATCCAGGGATGAAAGCAAAACAGAAAAAGCACGAAATTTAAACTTTGGTGTAAGGCAGTGTTTTTGTTAATGTTAAACTGTTTAAGTTTTTACGGTCAAATAGAGGTCGATGCGTTCAAATATACAGCATTGAAGCATTAATGGTATAATCATAACAACTAAATTTTCATTATACTCGCGATGTTACGCCAAAACGTGTGACAAGTGGTAGGGCTCGTCTCCGGAGCTTAATCCTTAGAAAACACATTTCCGAAAAAACGTCGCAGCGGTGGCTAGCCTTTGGTGACACTGTTCGATTTGTTCAGTCCGGAAATCGAATCTTAGTAATCCACACCGAAAGCAATGTCTTTGACCGATTTAAAAGATTGTGGGCTTATTTTTTTTTCGTAATTTATGTAGTTGTGATTGGTCATATTAGCTATTGCTGTTTTATTTTACATCGTTGCCATGTTTTCTGCTATGATAATTAATCCAACTTTTAACGTACGATACACCGCTTCAGTTTGATTTGGGAAATTGACGCCTTCGTCCAGTGAAATTGAAGGCAATAATAAAACCAATAGAACAAACAAGTAAAAACAGTTAGAGACTTGTTCGATTTTTGGGAAACTTGGCATCCTGTTTTTTATGGGTGTTAAACACAGTGCGTCTTCAAAGAATTATTAAGTATTTCGTGGTTGGTGATATGTGGTATTTTTTAGACATACGTGCGTAGCTCAGACAAACAGTTTGTGGCTCACACAATCCAAGCTATTGCGAGATGTGCTACCAACATTACTGAAGTAACTGATACCTGCCTTTCTGGTCTTGTTCACTTACTTTCCAACCGAGATGGTGAGTTGATTGCTGTGTTACAAATGCAAAAATGCAATTATGTGTTACAAATGATGACCTTAGCGCCGACATTCACTATGTGTTCTACCCTGTAAGGGCAGCCATAGTGCCTGCCTTGCCCCCGCTCTTTCGCGGGCGAACGGGTTCGGCAGCATAGCCGTAGTGGAGAGAAAACTTTTGGGGATGTAAATTATTTTTGCCCATATCTCACTTACATTTTTTGCCCAGGTTTAGGTTTACATTCCGAGGGAGAATGGATATGAAATAGAGTGTAATCGTAACAAAGCCTCTAACAAGAAAAGTTTTGGCTGTTTATTCAAGCATACTACACATTACACAATCTACCACAATGTTCTTATTGCGCATTGTTCAACAAGTAATGGCTGCTCAACGATAGACAAAGCAAGCATGTCTTTATAAACATTTCTAAATTTTTTCATAGGCTAGCGCCAAACTTTGCCCAAATAATTGCCGCGAGACCACACATGAAACAAATGGAGGATGCGGCTGCTACCCCATCTCCTACGGCTGTGTTTGGCAGAGAGGGTTTTTGTAACTAGCATAGTTACAAACATGCAAAAAGTCCTCGGGCATGCCGGTATAAAATATTACCTTGAGCAAATGTCGGTCGCACCTACTGCATTGATGAGACCTGAAAGGTCGAAACAGTGTTCACTGTCTGCGGTAATGCTGTCTTAGTTCATTGATCCTCTGTCTACTTTTTCACTTGTTAGCATTTTTTGACGACAAGGAAGTGAAGTTGTTAAATCTTTTCATTTTGGAATTTTTCCTAATTATCCCGGCGTCATTTTTTGTTTTTTTTTTTGAGTTTGGGGATAACCCTAGTCATATTTTTTGGTAAATTTTACTTGCTAACGTAAAAGAACTCGCAATATTTCTTCGCCATTTTCTTTAAATTTCCCTAAAAATGTTGCAATCGGTTGTCAACTGGTGGTAAACACTTTGCTGATGCACAAAATTTTTCTTTTATTGTCTGTTTATGATTCATTTGCATGAATCAGTGTTCCAAATCGAAAACTAGTGTCACTGATACTTCAAATATGTATTTTTCAATGTAATTTTTGCCATATTTGCCGTAAATGTTATCGCTGTACCGTTTGTTTCACAATGCACACTCAGAGTAAGCTTTTTTGATCACGATAATTCCAGTAGCATCGTTGAAATAAAGGCTATTACCATTAGTTTTTACGTAAGTTCTCAAACAATGCTTGTCACGAAACCTAGATCATGTTTTGCCCCATAATCGTCGATCTGGCGGGGGTAGATAAGCGGTGCAGCCTCTGATTTAAAATCGAAGGGGGCGACATACACGTCTTGTTCTCGCGATGTTTTGATAACTTTTTTAAAAAGTTAATTGCATGCACAGTAGCTAAAACAGCTCCAGAGTCAGCGCCGAATCGTAGGGTTGTTTTGTCACAATTTTACGCTCACGCTGTATATAAAGCGAAAAGAAACTCTATCAGCGACGATGCTACTGTTACCTTGAAAAATCGTTATAAGAGAAAAAACAAAGTTCTGATAAAAATTCCCGCCTTCCTGCTATTTGCCTTCAAAAAAAAAAAAAAAAAGTCGACGCCTGTACTTTGCCCACCTCTTTTTACCCACAAATTGTACTGACTCCTTCCTAATCGGAAGCTTTTAAGTTGAGGATAATTTTTATGACTTTGTTTTGAAATGTTTATGAGTTTATGATGAATTTCTTAGGATTTGAACTTAATTACATTCTCCCACATACACTAATCTAACTGTTGTTTAGCTGCTTGAAAAACTTTTGTCATTAAAGTGTTTAATTTGGTGATTAAATTGTATTTTTTCGGCTACTTATAACACTTTGATTGTTACACTTGACTAAAAAGATTAATTACACAAGTTTATAAGTTACGTAAAGAGATTAAAGTATGAAATAGAGGTTATAGATGCTTAGGTATCCGAATTTAAGTTGGGCTTGGTCTTCTTTGACAGTGTTTCATAGAATTTTGCCTAGACCTTTTGAGCGAAATGCCAATTTGGAATTGGAATAAACAAGTTTCATTTTCATGAAGTGCTGATAACAGCAAAACCGTAAAGATAAAAAAATTCTTCCTATTGGAAAAAACTTTCTTATGATAGTGTTGCTAACCTCTCAACCTCGTTTTTTGAAACAATTACTCTGTCCAAATGTCCAATTTAAGTGGAACGTTAGCCCCCGATCTTTCTGTTTCGTAATCACATTTTTCATGTCACAATTGAAAAACGTGATTATGACATCTAAAATTTAATGGTAATGCAGAAAGCATTGGCTTTTGGCCTACTTAATTTGATCATGCAGACAGGGTAAATATTCACTGTTAAGGCTCACTTGTGGGCTTTTTACATTACTCGTTATGGTGCATATGTGGTGTACGAGTTATTTCTAATGGAACACATTGATCAAGATAAGTAATTCTTCGTCCACGTACTTGGGCACACAAGCGCAGGCGAAAAGATCATTAACCACGGGTTCGATTCCCTAGTGGGTCACAATATAACTGACTGATTTTCCTAGCCCCGCTTATCCGTATGGGGTCGCGGGGGCAGCTGCTCGAGTTGGAGCCTCCAAACATCTCGATCCTCTGCGACAAAGGGTATAGATGTTGTGGTGGGATGCCATGTGGCATTTTCATGTAGTAGTTTCGTAAACTAAACCCATTCAACTTCAATTATTTTTTGACGATCTTACATACCTTGCAGAAGCGGTTGTTGCGGAGAGCATTGTGGTTATTAAGAAGTTGCTGCAGATGAATCCTTCCCAGCATTGTGACATCATAAAACACATGTCAAGATTGCTAGATAACATTCAGGTATGGTGTGTGAAATGCTGGTAGTGAGCAGAACTCTGTTTTATGATTGCCCGTGGTTGCAAGATTATGGTTCCAACTTGGCAGGTTCGATAACAAAATCAGAACTTTGGAAACGTGAACTGGCTTAGATTCGTCCTGGTATATCCCGCTTTCAGCGCTTTCTTGTAACGGCAAGAACTTATGGTTGGTGCAGTGGTAACGCCATTGTTCTCAATACGGGAGGACTGGGTTTCGATTCCTAGGCCGGTCAAATCGGACATAATGTCGCCAACGGCTCGCCACTGCCACGACGTTTCTTCGAAGCTGTGTTGCGTCGCCGCGGAGATGAGCCCCGCCACTCCTTACACGCTTCGGCGTAATACCGCGAGTGAACGAAGATTTGATTTTGTGATCTAAAAAAAATTATGAAGAAATGGTGTAGTAATTTTTTTAGTGACAATGGTTTGATATTTTGTGACTCGATTGCATTCGTTGCGTCCGTTCCGATCCGGACTCTAAAATGTATTTAAAACTCAAATTGATTCGAATTGTAATATCCTCTTAATGATAAATCGAGCACACCGCAAAACATTCTACGCTGTATTCCTGGTCAGCGTTGTTTACAAAATTAGGACTTAATTTTGGCTTAATTTGATTTACAAATTAGTCTTTGGACATTGCTATCTTTCATATTTTTGCAAGCTTCCGATTTTTGGCAATTTTTTTGCCCATGCTTAAACCAAAAGATTTATTCCCGATTTACAGTTTTATTAAAGCATCTTTCTTAGTACGGCGATAAAAATGTTACGTTTCTAAAATTTGTGCCAAAAAAGTTTGCATTATTACTCAAGAAGCTGAAAAAGTTTATTAGCTTTTTTGCGAAAGGACGCCAAATGTAAAAGTATGCTTAATTTAGAAGGCATTGCTGGAACGGCAACGAGATTTTGATTGGACTTGTCTGCCAATATTTAGTCTCGTTGCTTAAAGTAAAAATATCGAACATATTTCTATGTTATATATATTTTTAATATATGGTATACGTCATATTTTTAATTAGAGTCAACTTATCGAACTTTTGTTTATTTATATTTTCAATTTGTGTTCACGGAGTAAATATGATTTTTTAAAAGTGGTGATATTAAATTGCGTAATAGTTATGTAAACAGATCTTCGAGCGAAATGCAGAAATTCAATGAAATTCCTTTCAATGCGATGCAGTTGCTTGTTGATATCACAAGAACCAACATCAAATTGATTTTTTGTTATTTATGTGCTGAGCCTGGTCTACGCTGCGCTTAATTTAACAGCTCCGATAGCCGAGTGGATAGAGCGTCTGCCTTTGGAGCTGCAGACTTGGATTTGATTCCGAGTCGGGCCAAACCAATGACTTTAAAATTGGTATTCACAGCTTCCCTGCTTGACGCTCAGCATTAAGGAAAGTGTAAGGAAGAAGCCGGCAAGTTGACTTGCTGTGCCGTTTGAAAGGCACTTAGCGGGATCCCCTCATCTTAGAGTTGTAGACAGGTGTTCGGCAAATCGTAAGTAAGCTCGTTATAGCGCTTTGATCGCTTTTTCGTAATAGGAGGATAAATAGGATAAATATGCAAATACTGCTTAAGCTTGCAAGCCCAGACTTTACTGCGTTAACCTTCTTTATTATCTCCCTGGTCGCAACGGGCTTATTTGCTTACGACCATAACGGAAAAATGTTAGAGCTGTTTAAAGGAGAACTGAAGTACAAAATTATTTTTTCACTGAAGGTATTTACAAATACGACGAATTCAAAAATGGCATTAAAAGTTTTTAAATGTTTTTTGTTAATGAAAAATCGGCGTTGAAATTTTAATACGATGACATAAAAATGTACATTTTACGCATTGACGCGTGCAAAAGTTACAGCTGCAATATTCGACCTTTGGTCAGACAAAGAGATTTCGTTTGACGAACATTGCAGCTGTAACTTTTGCACGCGTCTATGCGAAAATGTACACTCATAATGTCATCGTCTTATAACTGGGAATACCCATTTTTGTTAATTAAAAGCATTTTAAAAACTTTTAACGCCATTTTTAAATTCGTCGTGTTTTTTAATATTAATTAATTAATTACCTTTTTATTTGTGTGAACAAAAACGAAAAAAAGAAAATTACAAATGCAAAAAAATAAAAACATGACGTAAAGTCGTCAAAACAATAAAACACACACTATGGAGACTGCGAAGGACCTTTCGGTCATCGAGTCAAGCAGCCACCACCAAAATTATTTCAATCATAGCAATTTTCCTTAAACTTTTCAAAAATTGGTTTCAATTCTTGATTTGAGCAGCAAAGCGAACAAAGCGATAAAGAGAGTGCATTTAGTTCAATCTGTATATTTTGTTAGAAGATATTGCTTGTACTTTTTTTTGAAAGTTGATTTGGGTAAATTTTTTATTTCATCAGGAATAGAGTTCCATATTTTCGCTCCAACATATTTTAGACTATGTTGAAGTTTTACTGTTTTAAAACGGGGAATAGACAAAGAAAATTTTTGTGAGGTGAGCCTAGTGGTTCTGGCAGAAAAACTTTGTGTTGGTGTAAAAAAATTCATTATTTCTATTGGAAGATTGTTATTGAAATATCTTTTAATTAAATATCCTACTTCTACTTTGTGTAAATCTTGTAATTTTAAGATACCTAGCTTTTTAAAATGTTTAGTTGAACTATCAAATAGGTTTGCCCCTGATAGGATTTTTATTGCCTTTTTCTGAATTTTGTAAAGTATGTCTATGTAGGTTTTGTATGATGAGCCCCAAGCTAATAACCCATATAGGAGGAAAGGGTGGATCAGTGAGTAGTATAGGCTCAGCAAGGTTTTGAAAGGAATAAGATACTTTATTTTAGATATGACACCAATTGCACGGGAAGCCTTACTTGCAATGTATTTAATGTGATTATGAAAATTTAGATCAGAATCTATGAATATTCCAAGATATTTAACTACATTTTCTGGTAAAATTGAGCAATTGTTGTAATGCACATCAATATTAATTGGCTCAAAGTTTCTTTTAGAAGGTATGACTAGTAATTGTGATTTGTTTGGATTAACGGTTAATTTGTTTGAAGCAGTCCAATCTTTAATCGCATCCAAATCTTGCGTTATAGCAATACGGATTTCGGAAAAATGTATCTGGTTTTCGGAAAAACGGATTTCGGAAAAAAAATGTATTTCGGAAAAATAATATCTTTAGTAAAAAAGTAATTTTGTACTTCAGTTCCCCTTTAAGCGCTGATGTTCATGGTGTAGGCCTGGCTTTATGGGAAAGGTTAACGTGTAAGTTAATTACTGCTCTGCTGGATTCCAGCACAGTCCTACCAGTCACATACCATTGCTTCGGCATTTTGTAGGTTGGACAAAATTTTCTGCAAGACTTGGTTTTTGTTTTAGGTAAAGGTGCGTTTACCGATATGCGACATGCAATGTGTTACAATGCGACAAAAATATAATAGAAGTGAATGTAAAAGGTTTTCGCGTGATCGCTATACAGTAAATTAAAACAAACGAGGTGCGATAGAAAGTTGTCGCGTTGTCGCCTGTCGCATATCGGTAAACTCACCATTAGGTTTGATTCGAGCTTGAAGAAAAAATGCACCAATTGACTATGATTTTCTACTTTTGGATCCCAAATCTCTCTCCTTTGCTAAAACTTCGTGCTGTGCTGTCTAGCACCTTGAATAAAGTAGTAAAAGTAACGGGTTAACTTCAGTTATGCTCCGGAGAAAGAGGAAGTAATTAAAAAAAAATTAAAAACTTGCTGTAAGATTGTGCTCTGCGATCAAAAAGGTTTGCAATTTTGCAAAGATTGCCGCAAAAATTTAAGAAATACTACTGCTGATCTTGAAAATTTTGCGAATAATTGCTTAATTTTAAAACATTGTGAAAAGAGCAATGTTGCGCAAGAGATAATCTACTTCGGTGTGTCATTAAGTGGTTTGATTACACGCTGACAAGACTTGTAGTTGCCTTTTTGAAAAAAACACCAAAATTTGCCAGTGAAACATTTCATTAAAATTTGAAAAACTGAGAAACAATCTTCCTTATTTGAACTTCAATGGAACTAAGTGTTTGGAAGTGAAAAACATAGAGTTGCTGTTGATGTTGTGCATGAATTGTAATTAACCGTGATCAGATATTAATTTTTCAAGTGTTTTGAAAGCGAAAGACTCGTTTCCGCTTTTGCGATTTCAGTTACACGTAACTCTGGTTTGTTATAATCTTGTTTCACTCGTCGACTGGCGAGTGGTTACTCAACCTGACCAATTTGACATTAGGACACCTGATCTTGGCTCTATCCCGAACCCTCCCCCCTATTTCTAAACTTAAGCCGAGCCCTTACCTTAGCCCTAGCCCTAAACCCTACCATTAAACCTGATTCTGACAGCTAACATGCACCCTACCCCATACTGAATTCTAAAACCTTATTTTGAAGTGAGTTGTCCGACGGCTTGTTTCGTTGACTGGCATTGCTGGTTCTGTGTTGTCCCGTTTGAGTTGTGTTTAAGTGGTTAATCTTAGCTGACGATGATTAGAATGAGTGATTTTTTGCGCAAGCGCTCTTTGATATGTGTTGTTTATTTTTCTGTGGTAAGAGAGAGCATCTCTTCATGTTCAATGCCTACAATTCGTTGCTTTCTTTTGTAACAACATCACTGGAATTACTAAAGTCGAGGTTTATGTTGATAATTAAGCCGTGATTATCGTAATTTTGAAATCAAACTTTTTTGATGTCGTCAAAGCGTTAAATTTTTCAATAAATATGATTCTAGAATTTTTAACAATTGGTGATTTCTCTGCATTTTATTCTGGAATATTTTGTCGTATCGTGATTCCCGTTGCATAAATCCACTTAGTTAATTCATGGTTAAAGTGCCCACTGCACAAAGGTTAGCGAGATCTAGGACAGTTCTAACAGCAACTGTAATTGAGCACGATTATTTGACACGCGACGAAATTAACGTTGTATTACCGGCAACTATTTGATGGGTTGATTAAAAGTAATAAAAAAATTTTATCATGCCTTGGTAAAATTCTTTCGCTGGTTATCCACTATTTTTTAGAAAAAGATAATATTAACCCTCGGGTGACGGAAAGACCAAATCACTTAGTAACTCTTGGTATCGAAGCTTTCTGCAATTATGTCTTTTTTAGGTTCCAATGGCCAAAGCCAGTATTCTGTGGTTGGTCGGAGAATATAGTGAATTTGTTCCGAAGATTGCTCCCGATGTGCTCCGAAAAGCTGCGAAGACTTTCACATCTCAAGAGGATATAGTAAAGCTGCAAATTGTCAATTTGGCGGCAAAATTGTTTGTCACCAATCAAAAACAGGTGAAAAACTTATTTATGTGGGTGGTCATGTGTTATTACTTAATCAGTAATTTCTTATAACGCAATAACTGTTTTAAATGACGTCATAGCGACTTGACAATTGCTATTCGTGCCTAGAATCTTTAATTAAGAGGTGTTATACCCTCACGAACTGGCATAAGCATTGTGCGAATAGCGGTGTTGGTCTGTGATGTAAAAAACTTCTAATTTGTATTATGAGTTATTAGTTAATTGAAGTTTCTTTCAGACTAAGCTCCTCACGCAATACGTTTTACAATTGGCCAAATACGACCAGAATTATGATATTCGCGATCGATCGCGCTTTATTCGTCACTTGATCATGCCTTCTGGTGACGCTGCCTCGGGCACGTTGCAAAAACACGCGAAAAAAATTCTGCTCGCTTCCAAACCAGCCCCTGTACTGGAATCACCGTTCAAAGGTAAAATGCGACTTGAGTTTCTATCGCAAGTTTGATTCCCTTACTGGTTTTGTATTTTCTTGAAAGTTATTTAATTTTTCGAATAGTCTAAGTACGACTTTTTTTCAGAAATGGACGTCGAATGGTTAACACTCATAAAATTTTTTTTTAAATTTAATTAAAGGAAAAGAAACAGATGTAATTTTTGTAGCGAGGAAATACGCGCTATTACTCCCTACATATTCTGTCTTGGGTTGCAAAAACAACACGTTTCTTTGTTTCTTCCAACGTCTTGTTCATTGAAGAGTTTCAAGTAACTAAAATCAATTTCTACCAACTTAGGCCCATTTTGCACTCTCCTGACATCCAAACTTACCTTTAAACTTTTCCCAAAGGGAACAAATGGCTTCATCCATAGAAAAGATACATATGCGGTATGCACTGTGGCTAACTTATGGTATTTGCCACAGGTAGAGACATGTACCAACTGGGCTCGCTATCTCATGCTATTAATGCCGAAGCAACTGGTTACCAGAAACTGCCAGATTTCCCTGAGGAAAAGCCAGACCCCACAGTTCGAAATGTTGAGGTAAAGGCAGTAATTTCTCCAACTTATTGAAGCAAAATCACAGAAATTTATCGCATTTTGTGTGAGATTTACGATAAAAACATTGCACGCTACTTTGTTGTGTGTAACAGAGATGCCCGGAGGTAACATGTCATTATCTTAATCTTATCCTAGTCCAAAGTTTTATCGCAATCTTCATGACACTCGCGTTATTACGCCGATACGTGTAGCAAGTAGCATGGTCCATCTCCGCGGCTTAGTGCCTGGGCAACACAGCTCCAAAGAAATGCTGCAGCGGTGACGAGCCGTTGGCGACACTGTGCCGATTTGACCGACTCGGAATCGATCCCAAGAGCTCCCGCAGCGATAGCGATGTCTTTAGCTACAGTGCCAATGAGTAAAATCAAATTCTAAATAAACCGCTATAAGTAGCATGTTTTTTTATTTCATTCGAATAATAACCTTGCATTCTAATCTTGTGGAAGTCCGCGAAATTTATCGAAATTCGTTTTCGTTAATCCCAAGTCTCTATTTGTGGGCATCTCTCATGTGTAGTGAGTTTATCTATTCTTGGGCATCTCTGATTGTAGTGTAGTTACGATACTCTTACGAGTCAATAATTCATCTAGCTTCCATTTAGTTGTAGGAGTCAATTGTCTATCGTGCAATATGCTGACGACACAGTCAGATAGTTTTCATTACTTTTTAAATATTTTTGCAAACTTTGCTATCCTTGCATTGATTTTTTAGCTTCCAAAACCAACTGCACAAGACAAAAAGAAAGGTCGAGGGAGCGGAAAGCCAGTTAAGAAATCGTTCTACTCAGATGAAGACGTTTCGAGTGAAGAAGAGTCTTCATCAGGGACGTCTGATAGCGAAGAATCTGGTGGGTAATGGTTTTGCTGACGTGGTTAAAGACAGCGCTAACGGTGCGCGAGGTTTACGGTTCAATTCTTGCCCAGTCAAATCAGACACAGTGTCGCCAACGGGTGGCCGTTCCTCCGACATTTCTTCGTAGGAGCTGTGTTGCCCTGGTGCTAAGCCGCGTAGATGGGCTCCGCCACTCGTTACAGTTACACGCTTCGGCGTAGTATCGCGAGTATAATGAAGATTGATTTTGTTATGATTCTGCTTTTCAAAAGATAAACGCTCAAGCTAAGAATGATGCTAATTGTTTTTTCGAATTGATGTCAATTGATGTACATTATTTTTGAATGAAAGCTGCTCTTCTCAAATAGTCAAGAATTCCTCTTTTGAACTCACCCTTTGTAATAGAAAAATGGTTACCCACCTAGGTGGTCGGGCTCGGTACTTTTTGGCCCCTTGTTTTTTGTAGCCGAGTTGGGCTGACATCGCAAAAAAACAGGCGTCGAAAAATAGACACGAAGTAGTCACATTCCGAAGGCGCAACCCGACTAGTAGCATTGCACACCTTGATACCTTTGACCAGGTTTAGTATAAATAATAGCCATTCCTTTTTTGGTACCATTGATGAAAATTGAAAACTTTTTCATAAAAATCCGTAATTTTCAGATTCGGATTCCGAATCCGGAAGTACGGATTCGGACAGCAGTATCGATACTGAAGGCCCGGATTCCCAGATCAGTGAAACGGATTCAAATGTTCCTACTCCTGCTAGGCCAAGCAAATCCAGCTCGGAGGAATCCGAATCAGAGAGCGGTAAATACAAGTATTTTACTCTGTACAGACTCGACACACGAGTACACTACAGTACACCAGGAACCGGCGGCCGCAGATTTCCGCTGTCATTACTCTCATGTGGTGGATTGATGTTAACAAACTGGTCGTTTGTTGTAGTGGCAACGACATCGCTATCGACGCTAGAGGTCTGGGGTTCGTTAGCGGGCAAGTCAAATCGGACGTAGTTCACCTCCGCTGCACATTTTTTCGGAGTTTGAAGCTGTTTTGTCCAGGCGCTGTGCTGTGGAGATTGCCCCGCTGCTCGCTTCGGCAAGATACGATTGCCGCGAGTATAATAAAGATTTGATTTTTGATTGATTTGAGCAAAGTTACATGCAATATAATTCTTCATAGTAATACTGTGACATGGATTGATGAGGTGCATATACCACGGCTTGCAGCAGCATTTTGCAAAGCAGGGCTGCGTACTCACCAGAATTTTGATCGAGTTCAAATTCGTAATTGAGGTAATTTTCAAATGATATTGAACTGAAATTTTAACAGTAATTGAGGAGACTGCGAAGTGCGCTTGCGCTTTGCGAGTCAGTAGCCACCCGTTACATATGTCAAATGCGATCGGGTCCAGCCGCGAATCAAACCCGTCACGTTCGATCTGTCACCTGCGCTCGGTACCGCTAAGCCACGTCACAGTTCGAGCTCGAGTTCACTAAAAATTTCCAATCTGAGTTCGAGTTCAGTAATTTTTGACGAGTTTAGGCTAATCAGACTACGTTTAAGCAATTTTTCTCAAGTTCAGGATAAGTTCAAAACTCAATACAATTTTGCGAGTTCGAGTTCAGGTGTTTTTTCTTTTTCGAGTTGACGTTCAAGTTCGGTGAAAACGACTGAGTTCAGTGAGTTCGACGCCGCAGCTCTGTTGCAACTTGCTTGGTGCTGAATCACTACTTGATGCAGCGTTGGATACAATTTTGAACAACTTTCCTTGTTTTGAGTTTACTTTCCGACTTTAACTCCTTTAAACCCATTAAAACTTTGGTGTTTATTGTGATTTTAAGTTCAATATTGATATTGTCCGTTGAATTTGAAAGTTTGTTTGGAATTTTTGAAACGGTGCTTTCCGTAAATGCCGGTTCTTGCGCTTGTTTAAGGTTAAGCACTGCAATTCTGCGATTTTTTTGTCTAGCAACAAACAAATGGAAATGGCTTAAGGAAAAATGAACAGAGCCGTAGAAAATCTTTGACTGGGCTTTTCGACAACTTGGATTCAGCTGTCTTCTTGAGCAGTGCAGGTAATGCAGTACTACCTGTCTTGCTTACACTGCTCATTTCTCCTTAAGCTATTTTCGTCTCATATTTACTGAGCTCCGAGATGGAAAGGTTAGGTATTTTGAACTAGTTTTCTTCTAGTTTGTTGCGATATTTGCTTCTTCAGCCTTTTTCCTTTTTTAACAGAATCTGGCTCCAGCACTTTAAGTGAATCGGAAAGTTCTGAAGAGGAAACTTCGGAATCAGAGCCTGAACCTCCTCCGCAACCTAAAGCAAAGACAAAGAAACCTAAAAAAGAAAATCTTATTAATCTGCTGGATTTAGATGATTGTGAGTTGATTCCACTTGAGTAAATGTAACCACGACGGTGGCGTCAAACAATAGACCTCATCTCGAAATGGTTTAATGCAACTTTGTGTGATGAAGACTAACAGTCTTTACAACTCTACCATTTAATTCCTTTTCTTCTTAACTAGATAGCTTAAGGTCTAGTTGGGCAAACATTCCACTTTAAAAAGAATTGGCCTACTAACCCATGTAAGGCAGTCGAAATTGATAACAAGTGATAAGTTTCCATTACATCTGTGATGAATACAGCAACGGAATGAGTTTTCGTAACCATGTCATAACTTTCTTTGGCATAATTCTCACCGTTGCTTGTGCTTGAGTTTTGGGTTGCATGCTGACGATGAATGCTTTTCCAACCCGCCCGTCACTTTTAAACTGAGGGTCTAGTAGGTGAAGGTTTTATTATTGGTATGGAACCTGAAACTCAGGCGGAAGCAACCGTGAGAATTATTATTCTTGAGGAAGTTATGGTGTGGTTTTGTAGTGCTTTTCAAATCATTACGCTTCTGACTACGCTGACGATGCTTGGGCTCTGTTTCTAATTGACAAAGCTCTTGGTAAAATAATGTAAACCAGATGGCGGAGTGATGAAGCTTGTTTCTCAATCTTAACGTTGTGGGATCTATTCCATAATGAGTGTTTATACCGCGAAACCAGTCGCAAAATGGTGTTACAGTTTCATTCATTTAACTTGTCTTATACTTGATTTGTTGAAATCTTGTAGTTAATCCTCCTGGTGGAAGTTCTGTTTCCGGTCAATCTGCTCCAGCCTCTCTTCTCACACCCACACTTGCATCTGATCTCCGAGGACTGTCTCTGGGAGGCGGAGATGCCCTGATTTCGGACAGCATGTCAACTACAACTTCTGGCCAAACTTATGAACTCCTACATAGAGTCACAGGGGAAGGTCTCTCAGCGAAATACAGGTAGGTGCATGCCTTCTTTAGCTTTTACGGTCCAATTTCAACTTTAAAAAATACAGCGATATTGCATGTTCGGTCCTACTAAACACCGCAAAGGATTGAAACACTTACGGTCCAATTTCAACTTTAAAAAATACAGCGATATTGCATGTTCGGTCCTACTAAACACCGCAAAGGATTGAAACACCGCAAGGGACGACAAAGGACCTCAAATTGATGTACTAAACACCGCAAAGAACGACGAAGGACCTTAAGTTGATCTGCTAAACACCGCAAAGAACAACAAAGGACTTGGAATCATACCATAACAAAGAACGATAAAGAACTTTAAATTAGAGTTATGGTTAGGTTAGGGTTTTAGGGTCCTTTGTCGTCCTTTGCGGTGTGTAGTAGGACCCTTTCATGTTGAAAGCTGTTTTCAAGTAAGCTTATTTTTTAAGCTAATGAACTCAAAAATTCAACAGCATGTTACAGAGACTGCGAAGTAAGTAGCGCTTTTCGAGTCATCAGCCACCCTGAATCTATTCCAAACGCGATCGGCTCCTGCCGTGAATCGAATCCGTCTTGAAAGGTCTACTACCTCGCAATGCCATACTGCTGACAATGTTTCCTACCCTGCAGCTTGCCTTTGATTAAGATTAAAAAACTAAAACTTTGATATTTTTTCAGATTTTCACGAAGCTCATTCCTCTATGATGATAAAATGATTAGTGTTGAAATAGAATTCAACAATAGCGGGGATTCCCCAATGGAAAATATTTCAATGGGAAATAAGGTAAATCTAATTTTGATGTTATCAATTTAAATACTGATTATTTCGGCACATTAACTACGGATTAATCATCATTAGCGCTAGTATTTTTACTATAACAAAAATAGCGTTTTTTCTCTAGCCAATAATATCGATTGTTTTTTCTTAAATTGGTCAAAATGTTTGCAATTTGTTATCTTGCGTGATTGCAATGCTCGTTCTGCAGCATTAGCGCAAGGGCTCTGTACTACTGCAAACGGACAAATTTTGTCTGAATTCGATGACTAATTTACCGAAAACTTGTTGCAACTTTTTGGACTGTATTCTTGCTGATATGTCCAAGCTGATACTCCCTGACAAGCAGCTTTAGTGGTTACAGAAGAGCTACAACTTCTGCGATTTTTTTGAAATTGAGCATTTTATTCTTCAGAAACTTCAAGGGGGATTAAAAGTTCATGACTTCAAAGAAATTGGTGAGTTTCAATCCTTTTTACCAGGTGTACATTTGTCCGATGCTATGACATTCGCCTGCAAAAAGTTCACAAGCTTTTAATAGAACTGCTAAGGGCTTAGACAGAAATCGACAGCCAAAAATTTCAAACTGTAGAAAAAATATTTTTTTCCGGTTGACGATGTTTAAATAATGTGAGTAGATAGAGACCGTCGCTGGAGCTGTAGTCTGTGGTTTGATTCCGATGCGGATCAAACCAATGATTTCAAAATTGGTATTCACAGCTCCCCAGTTAGACGTTCAGGATGAAAGGGAAAGTGTGAAGAATAAGCTGGCGAATTCGCTCGCTGTACCGTTGGCACTTAAGCAAATTCGCAACTATTGTAAAGCACAGTGAGGCTGTTTTTTGTTAACTATTTCGGTAGTACTTCACTATGCAAACCCTCAATTTATTATGTAACCTGTTGTGTGTTTTCAGAGCGTTTAGACCCGGGGAAATCTGCCACATGTACACTTGGCGTCGATTTTTGTGACACAACTCAATCTCTGTCATTTGATTTACGGTGAGTATGAAAAAAAAAGGTAATATGCTCATACCATATAGCTTAATGATATATCCATTTTGTTATTTGATGGATTTTTTTTGCTTCATATACCTACCTTTTAGACAAATTATGAAACGACTCTATGAGATTTATGCTTAGGTATATGATAGGACTTCGAAAAAAGTTAGACATTGTTTCATTAAAAAATGCTTCTGCACCAAAATGCTAATGCATACATTTTGGGCTCAATTTGTGTGTAATTAATCCTTCAGTAAATTTGAATTTTTTTTTCTGAGGGCCTTTACTTTAGTCGAAAATAGCTGGTTCCCATTAAATTACGAATTTGGGCTCTGATGCCTCAGATACGCATTTGCTAATTTGCGAAACTGCGTTCTATTTTGTAGTGTGTTATATATTTTAGCCGGCCTGTTAGTTAGCATAATACAGTAGTTAATGACATCGCTGTCGACGCAGAGGTCTGGGGTTCCATTCATAGTTCGGTTAAATTGGCACAATGTCGCCAACGACTCGATACCGCTGCAGCGCTTCTCGGGAGCTGTGTTACCCAGGCGCTAAGCCGCTGATGTTGACCTCACCACTCGCTACACGCTTCGGCGTAATAATCAAATCTTCATTATACTTGCCATATTACGCTGAAGCGTGTAACGAGTTGCGGGGCCCATCTCCGCGGCTTAGCGCCTGGGCAACACAACTCCGAAGAAACGTCGCAACGGTGGCAAGCCGTTCGCGACACTGTGCCGATTTGACCGGCCCGGGAATCGATTCCAAACCTCCCGCACCGATAGCGTGCGCTTAGCAACTGAGCTAACGGCCATCGCGAGTATAAAGAAGATTTGTTTTCAGTGTCAACGCAAAGAAGTTTAATGTGAGCGTGAAAGCTCCTGTTGGAGAATTGGTAAAACCAGTCACTATGCCCCAAACTGAATTCCTCAAACAGCAAGGTAAGCTTGTTACTTGTACTTTTTTTTTTCTTTTTTTGCGCAATACTTGCTACAAAACATCTGTAGTATCTTGGTTGTGTTGGTTTTAATTTTTTTATTGAATTTTGTGTCTTCTTTGATTTGTTACCGTTGAAACAATAGATAAATAAACTTTCGAGTTAAGTGCTTAACAATTGTAAAAAGATGTAGAAAAAAATCAGTTGATCAGTGCGCTTGAACTGCATTATAATGTCTTAGTTGTCTTACTGCATTTAGTAATATCTACTAAGCAATTTCGTATGAATTTCTTGGACTTTCCAATTTTTCTTAAAATAGGCAATCATGTTAAAAGTTTAAAGATAATAGCTGTTCATAAAATAGAATAAAGTCTAAAAATAAGCTGGCAAAAATATCTTTTTTGTTAAGTCGTTTTGTTGGATGCAAATTTGGAACGTATAGTAGACTTAGTAGCTAATTCCCTAAGGCATGGGAATGATAAGTTCAGTTTGCAATCATTGTTACGCAACTTCATATGCTAAAAGTATTTTGGATTAGAGTTGCCCAACGAAAGTAGATTAGCTATATTTTAATGATCTTGTTGCTTAGTGTTTTCTTTTTGCGTTCGGTACCAATTACTGGATAAAGGTTTAAGACCTTAGCTTACGGTCTCACCTTTCCCTGCTTCGCCCTCTGGCGGTGACAAAAAAGTTAAAAAATGTAGGTTAGAATAATTTTCAAATTAATTTTATCTGTGCAACTGTAGTGGCGTAGCCAGGAGTGGTACACCTTGGCACTGGCTCTCCTTTTTTGGATAAAACTTGATCTAAAGTGTGTTTAAACATTCTTATTAAACTCCGCTATCGTTGTGATTTTCGGTCTATCGTAATTTGCCCCCCACAAATTTCCGCTGGTTGAATGCAACGTGAAACTTTAGCCGCCCTTGTTTTTTATTTTTTCAGGGCACTTGTCAGGAATGAATGAAAACAAAGGAAAAATAACAATGTCTGATAGCAGCAGTGGTTCGAAAGAAATAACTACCAAAGTTACTGAAATAGTGAATGTTTGTGTGGTGCCTTCCACGCTAAGCAATACCTACAGGTTTGTTCAACTTTAACTCATCAACAGAAACACTTCCAGCCAATTTCATATACAGGACTATTTCTAAGATAACGTAATTATAAGCTCTCCAATATGTCTGTATATGACTAATCGTGAAAGACATCATTAGTAAGTAGCGTACTTTTTATATCTGTGTATCACCAGGTTACAATTTATAATCTCTTCGCAGAACTTAAGATAGTCCAAATTGTCTGAATTTCGAACGTTTGCTTGCAATTAAGGCGAGGTCAGTATTTCCTGTAGAAAAATGAGCCCACGGGGCCGGTTGGCTCAGTTGATAATCGCTATCGGTGCGGTAGGTCGAGGGTTCGATTCTCGGGCTGGTCAAATTGGCACAGTATCGCTAGCGGTTCGTCACCGCTGCGACGTTTTTTCGGGTCTGTGTTGCCCAGGCGCTACGCCGCTTAGATGGACCCCTCACTCGTTACACGCTTCGGCGTAATGCCGCAGGTCTAATGAAGATTTCATTTTGATTTTTTTGAGTGTGAAACTGCAGTGACTGCAAGAGTAAGGATCGGATGGATGAAATTTAGAGAATGCGGAGAGTTGTTACTTGGGAGAAGGTTTTCTTTGAAAATGAAAGGGATGGTGTATCGTAGTTGCGTAAGATCAGCAATGTTACATGGAAGTGAGACATGATGTTTGAGGGAAAATGAGATGGTAATTTTGAGAAGAACTGAAAGAGCTATGGTGAGATCAATGTGTGGAGTAAAACTAGTGGATAGAAAGAATAATGAGGAGCTGATGAAAATGCTGGGTCTGAAGGAAACTTTAGATAAAATGGCTAAAGCGAATGGAGTAAGATGGAATGGACATGTGGTTAGGAGGGATGATGAGAGCATTTTGAAGAAGGCAATGATGTTTGAAGTGAATGGACCACGAAAGCGAGGACGGCCGAAGCAAACATGGAAGAAACAAGTCGAAGAGAATATAAAGAAGATTGGGTTGAGGGTGGAGGAAGCTACAGATCGCGCGAGATGGAAAGAGGGAGTGGGAGCGATTGCTGAAGGAATGAGGTGCATCCGGCCACCTTCGGACACGAGGAAAAACCGGATTAAAACTGGACGATGATGATGATGATATTTTAGGTTGTAGCCGAGCAAAGAGCATTTCAGATAAAAAATAAATTACCGATGTGCTTCGTATACTGCATAGCACGTCACAGATTTCGTTTCCTGACTTCTGTACAAACGTGCCTTTGCTCATTGCAACTGTTGATACATTGGTTTGCTATATTTTACGTTCCTCTTGGAACGGGTTTATTAATTTCAAGGTTTTTAATTTCAGGTTTGCAGGAAAAACTGTTCACGGTGGTGTCATTTTACTCATTACAGTCACTTCAAGTGATACAGGTGCTGGAAGTCTATGTGTAAATTGTGAGAAGATGGTTATTGGATCTATGATATTCAAACAGCTCAAAGAAGCATTGACCAAAAACTAGATAGCTTTGTCTTACGTACACAATTTTTGCTTTAGATGCTCTTCTTGGTACATGGGCACAATCTCATTTAGCTCTTTCATTTTAGTTGAGTTTTTATGCCGTCTTTTTGCAGCTGCTACACTTGTTACGTTAGGCTTTGCTTTTTGGTTTTGTCGTTCGTTGGAAAATTATTTTCCGTTTTTCCGGCTCCCTGGAAAACATGTGTTTGTAGGGTCGTTTTTGCTGAAATTTGCTGCATAAATGCAGAAAGTATTTACTGAAACAGCAATTTTTTGAAAGTAATGGTAGTTGCAATGCTACTTCCAAGTATGCTGGTTGCTGGCTTTTGTGGGAAACATAGTGATTTAACTTATGGTTACTAGTTACTTTACCTGTCAGCTAATCTATTTTTACCATTGCTCTTGCTCTTTTACAGTAGGATATGATCGCTATTGTAACCTTGGTGAAGTTTTTACTTCTAAAAGTTATGCTTATTTTTTGAGCTAGGTTATAATTTTTTAGTACTGCAGTGGTTGAAAGAGAGGCAATAATAGTGAACTTTATGTAGTGTTTTTGTGTTCGTAATCTCGTTTCGTACTGGTTTGTCATTTTCTGGAAATGTTTAAAAATAACAACAAATTGGTCTAGTTTCAAGTATTGCTGGCCTATGTTACTCATTACTTTTAGGCTTACTGCAGCGTATTCGACTTTCTAAGTTCATCAGAATCTTAGCCTGCTGCTGGACATAATTTTGGTGAAGAGTGGCTTATTAAAACTTAGAATTAACATAATCGACTTTGACACGTGCAATTTGTTAGCAATGCTTGTTTTTGTTGTAAAATCGTGTTTATTTAACGTGGCTGTCTTATATGTTGCTTAAATACATATCTTATTCTAAAATGTTACTAATGCAGCATTGTTAGCTTGATTAGGGTCGGTTGTTTTAAAAAATCGTAGCTGAGTGACGTCTGCCTTTGGAGCAGCTGTAGTCTTTGGGCGAGGGTTCGCTTTCGATTTTCAGTAGCGCCAAAATGTTATAATCTGGTTGGCCTGTTTACAATTTTTCTGCTAAAGAACTCTAAAGGGTAGCCTAAGTGTGGTAGACAAGTCGTGTGTTTTTTTTTCATTGGGAAAGGGTGCTAGCTGTGCTTCTACCAGAGTTGAAGGTGTTCATTCGAGGCTAACACCGGTATCAAAAACGATTCTAGAAAAACAAAAGGTTTTGAAAGTAGATTTGAGGAAAAACACAAAAGATATTTGAAATAATATTTTGAGTAAAGAAATAAGCTATAAACATTTTTGAACGTTGAGAGTGCAGAAAACTGTCTGAACATTTTTTTGTATGTCTACAGTAATGTGTAAGCGCCTACTCTGTACAGGCGTGCAGACTTTTTTGAGATGGTACAAAGAGGTAAAGGGCAAATAATTTTGTAAGTTATTTAGTTGCATATTTATCCTCCCATCACGAGAAAGCGATCAATGCGCTATAACGAGCTCGCTTGGGAGTTACCGACCATCTGTCTGCCACATCAAGATGGAGGAATCCCGTATGTGCCTTCTCAACGGCACTAGTAAACTTACCGACTTGTTCTTCACACTGTCCAGCATGAGCGTCAAGCAGGAAGCTGTGAATACCAATCTTAAAGTCATTGGTTTGGCCCGACTCGGAATCAAATCCAAGTCTACTGCTCCCGAGGCGGACGCTCTTACCACTCGGCCATCTGAGCTGTTAAATAAGTACCATTCTACAAATAGGCCTTATGTCTCTCTAAAATTTAGTTTGGATGCGAGACTTCCTGGATCCAGTGTTGTGACCTTCGTCATTTTTAAAAGTTCGAGTGCGAGTCCTTTGGTCTCGAATCCAAGTCCGAGTTCACAAAAATTTAAATTTACGAGTCCGAGTCCGCATGGTAGGAGTCCAAGTCTTCTGCCTTGTACTGGAGGTCATGGCATGATTAGTAGGCCTATGAACAGTCGATTTCTTAACATTCACATTTCACAAATCTGTAAAACACGATTCGAAAAACATTTGGCACGCGGCTTTAAAAATGAAGAAGGCCACCGATGTCATTATTATTTAGTACGGGTATTTTCCTGAGTCAGATTGTCTACCATTCCATCCAAGTCCTTCTTATACAGTTAGATCGCAACCCGATGTGCAGTAATTTGTTGGCACAGGCCCCCCGACTGGCAATTGCATGGAACAAAAGCTTTCCAGAATATGCCAAGTCAGGAGGTTATGCATAAATGGTCTTTCCCAAAAAATAAGATGAATTACCCAGTTTAGGAACTGCGCCGAGGAACAGTTATCCTTATATCAATTAAAGCTATTAAGTTATTATTCTATTCACTGATCGGCCGCCCCGCACAGAATATGAAGTTATTATTTTTGTGTCTTATGTTTGTCTCGATGACTCGTAGTAATCACTTCGAACATAATAAAGAGTCTGTGCGCTCTAGAGAAATAAAACATTGATATTCTAACAATTTTCAAGAGTCCGAGTGCGAGCACCAAAGTCACGAGTCCAAGTCCGAGTCCTCAAAAAGTGGACTCGAGTCCGAACTCGGACCCAAGGGTTCACAACTCTGTCTGGATTCGCATAATTATCTTCTATGTTTTAAAAGGTCTAAAAAGTGTAGAATGTATGAAACGACTGATTCAAATGGGGAACAAAAATAAAACTCCGTTTGCGGATTTAGTGGGAAACAACGTTTTGACTTTTGAGTAGAAACTTGGAGCCGTTGGAGGAATAATTTTTGAAATGAGGAAAGGAGGCCCAGACCCATAGACTCGGGCGCGATGGGGTTAGGTCTAGTATCAGTCCCCAGGTTTGATTAGGGTTAGGATTAGGTTCGGTTAGGGTTAAATTTAGTGATGAAAGATGTGGACGGCTTACTGTAGATGAGACCCGGTTCGGTTAGGGCTAGATTTGGTTAGGGTCAGGTTATAGGTTAGGTTAATATCATATGTTAGGTTAAGGTTGGCAGACGGAAAAAGCGTGGGGGCTTATTCTAGATGAGACCCCCACGATGTACCAGTAGGCCCATTAGTAAATACGTTGGAATTCAAGCAAGATTTTAAGCTTTTTGCAGCTAGTGCTTGCAGTTTTCTGTATTGCTATGTACGAGCTACACTACTCGGTACCGGTACTTCATAGGTTTGAGAAGCTGCCTATGTACAGTCTGACCAGACTAGCCTCTGATCTAACAAACAGACAAAGATAGGCTAGACTAAGAGAAGTGTGCTTCTTACTGGGTTATCAGGTTATGGATAGTCTAACAGTCTAATGCCCTAATCTACCAGTTCTCGGTTATGTCTATGACTGCCAGACTGAATTAGCCTAGTCAATAGTACCGGTGCTGGTACTTGTAAGCTGCAGCCATTTTTTAAAAATGGTGGTGGTGAATATGTAGACTACACTGTACAGTGTATCAAGCATCAGTAGATCGTGGATCTGTGGATGCTGAGCTCTGAACTGCTTACGGTACGTTCTTTGCATTTTAGTACTGGATATCCCACGCTGCTCTCTGTAAGGTTCAAAATTTCAAAGAAGTGAAAAATTTTATAGCAATTTTTACTGGCAAGTGGTGATGTTCTACTGGAATAATGATTTCAGCCAAGTTTAAATCCAGTTGTTGAATGTTTTGATGCAAAATGAAGGTGCCGGTACCATACTCTGCAAACTCAAATTCAGGGGAATAATTGTTTACTGTGTATGATAAAAATTAAGGTATCATATCGGTACTCTGTGAAGTGCAAACTCTAACTGTGCAATTGTACTTGTTGTACAGTTGTACTTGTACCATTGCAGATTGGGAAAGGCAAGTAGCATGATTCCCCAATCTTGGTGTGGTGGATAGATTAGATGGTTGCCAGTAACTTTGCCACATGGTAACTTTGTGACAGTAACTTCGCCGCATGGTAACTTCGCCACACTTTCATACATGGAAAATTTAAATTGCCTACACTGAAACAAGACTTCAAATTCCCGGTTGTCGAAAAAAATTTTATCTGGCTTTTCCACAGTTCAGTTAAATTTATTAAGGAAACACCGTCATGTGGTAACTTCGCCACATAATCCAAACTGTGGGGGAAGATGTGGGGGAGAGGTGTGGGAGAGTGCATGGGGTGAGTGGGGAAGTGTGTTGAGGTGTAGGGAGCTGTGGGAAGAGGTATGGGGGGTGTGGGGGGAGGTGTAGAGAAGTGTGTTGGGGTGTGGGGATGAGTAAGGAAAGATGTGTGGGGAGTGGAGAAATGTGGGGTGGAGTGTGGGAAAGTGTATGGGGTGAGTGGGGAAGTGTGTTGGCGTGAGGGGGATAGATGTGGGGAGAGGAATGGGTGAGGTGTAGGGAAGTGTGTTAGGGTGTGTGTTGGCGTGTGGAGAAAGGATGTGGGGAGGGGAATGGGGGAGATGTAGGGAAATGTGTTGAGGTGTGGGGCCCCAACACACTTCCACACATCTCCTCCCTACCCTCACCTTTCCCTACACCTCCCCTTACCTCCCCCACACCCCATCACACTTTCCTACACCGCCTCTTATACCTCTTGCCACATCTCCCCTTCCTCCCCCCACACCCCAACACATTTTCCTACTATCCCCACATCTCCCTTCACCTTCTCAAAGTGTGGCAAAGTTACCATGTGAGGAAGTTTCTGTGGCAAAGTTACTGTGGCGAAGTTACCATGTGGCGAAGTTACTGGCAACCGATTAGATGACTGGCAACTCCTAAGCTGTTAAGCAAGCTTCTTTAGCGCTTTGATCACTTTCGTGTGATAGAAGGATAAATATGCAGCTGTACAAAAAATACAATTATTACCGGTAGAGGCACTTTATGTTCTCAGTTCTATAGACTACGGTACTGCAGACCTGTTGCTGTTTCACAATCAATCTTACTTTTTTGCAGATTGTTTGGGTCAAAACAAATTGGGTTGTGCTTCTGCAGAGCTATAGCGATAGTCTAGCTGCCCAGAGCCAGTAGCCATTTTTTATCACCTAACTTTAAAGATTTTTGATATGTTAAATACTGACTACAACTATTAGCCTGCCCACTATTTGTGAGTATACTTGACCTATTGGAAACTTTTTGGGTGGAGTGGATTGCACCATGGCTAATGTTCTAAGTGCAGTTAATGAAAGAAGATTAAGACCAATATACGGTAAGCATTTTTTTATGGGATAATCAGGTAGTTTTGCAAAACAGGTTTTTAATTAGCAAATACTACGAATTTAAAGTTTAAAGCATGTAAAAAAATTTAACAGATTTTTGAGAATGAAGTGTTTGATAATAAACATTATCTTCAGTTTTAAATAAAAACGATGCTTTTCAATGTTTGCTAGTCTTTACACAATTGGTAACAAGAGCGTATGATCTAAGTTTTTGTTCAAGGACGTTGGTTGAGTTTCGTCTAAAGGTGCATCATAACATCAAAGTGGTAATGGAATAAAAATTTAGTGTTGCTTTTTCTTATGAAAATATCTATGGAACTCAAAAAAGTTTATCACCCTAAAAAGTGAGAATGGTAGGAAGGTAGGTTAACTTTCATTGGTTAAGAAATAAACTCATAATACAAGGATGCTCACAAAACAAAACATAAGCACAATGAGGAGGAGTAAAAGACCATGACAGTCACCCAAATAAGGCGACGCAGTCATTGAGTCTGCTCCTCAAAATGAATTGTTTTGCTGTGCTTTTTTTAAAATGTAAAGATTACACTGTTATGTCTATTAACACGTATAACTGAGGTTATTTTCAAACTGTATTGAACTGAAAATTCAACTGTAATTGAGGGAGACTTTGAAGTGAGCTTGGGCTCTTCAAGTCAGCAGCCACCTGGTACAATACATATTATGTCAAATGCGATCAGCTCCAGCTGTGAATCAAACAAACATGGACAACTGACCGTGAGTCAACTGACCTCCAGGACAACTGATCGCCATGCAAACTGACTGCAAAAAACAGCTCCGTGCGCTGCATGCGCTGTAAAACACGCTTCGTGCGCTGAATAATATGACAAGGCTTGAAAACAGGCTCACAGCAGGGAGTAGGTTTGGTCAGGGTTCGGTTCGGAGTTAGGTTTGGCTAGGGTTAGGTTCGGTTGGGGTTAGGTTCGGTAGGTTAGAGTTACTTTCAGTTGGCCGAGTAAATTTCGGTTTGGATTAGACGTGGTCAGGGTTAGGTTCGGCTACGGTTTGGTTCGGTTAGGCTTAGGTCCAGTTAAGGACGGGTTATGTTTGTTCAGGATTTCTTGTAGTTCCGTGTGGCGAAAGTTCTTGTTAATAAATTAGGCCTTTTTGGCAGTCAGTTGTCGCGGCGGTCAGTTTGCATGGTGGTCAATTGTCCTGGCGGTCAGTTGACTTGCGGTCAGTTTGCGGCAGTCAGTTGTCGTGTACCGGAATCAAACCCATCACGTAGGATCTGTAACCTGCGTGCGGTACCGCTAGGCCATGTCAATGACCATGTTTTCTATTGTTTTGCTCATGTACATGTTTTGCTTCAGTTGTTTCAAATGCAAGATGTTATAAAGTCAAGAAGCTTTGTGTTGTAACATATTGATATTTTGTTCCAGTGATAATTTTGTAAGCATTTTACCATAAATTATTTTAGAGAAGCTGCATGCTGTTTTTTTGAACAAAGGTCTAGCTTTCTATTGTATTTAAAACCTGAATCAACCACACCAGTGGTGCACACAGGGAGGGGGTTTGGGGGTCGACCCCCCCCCCTTTTAAACCGAATCCTTGTTTTTAAAATGAAGTGTCCAAACTATGCAAGTATATACATTATTGCTGTTATTTCAAACAGCTGTGACAGAATTTGTCTCGCAATCCCGCATCATACTGAAGCAAAATTAGTTGGTTAGTGTAGTGATAAAAGACATTGTTATTAGTGCGAACAGGGGCGGATCCAGGGGGGATGTGGGGAATGCATCCCCCCACCAGCCATTTTCAAACATGTGTTTGATGAATGGCTACAATTTTTCCATGATTTCGAACGTTTTTAACATCAATTAGCCTTATGCCAAAAGCACACATAATCGAAAATGTACGAACAAAATGCATCACATTTGGTGAAACACTCAAATTTAGGGGCACAAAATTTGCCTAAAAATTGTTAAAAAAGTACTAAAATGACCACTACGATGTGTAAATTTTGTGGGGGATCATGCCCCCGGACCCCCCTGGAGCCTTTTTTATTCTCAATTCTTTCTTCAAAATAATTTTGCCAAAAAAGCTATTCTTGAAAATATGTCAAAATTTGGTGCCCCCTCTCGGAAAAATTTCTGAATAGGTCGCAGACCTAAAAACATTTTTTGAAGGGCTTTTTTGAATCTAATGTCTTTGCATATAGTTAACATTCAACTTAATTCAAAATTTCATCCCTCCACTAAAATTTTCTGGATTCGCTCGTGAGTGCAAGATCGAGTTTTTTTTAGAACCCTCTCCTTTGAAATATGCTGGGTGCGCCCCTGAGCCACAGTTTATTTCAAGGGTGATATTGCATTTCAGCCTCTACTTTGTCATAGCATAATGTCGTAATTGCAACTGTCCATAAGGATAGCAGAAAGTTCACTAGACCCCTATTTCAGTTCAGACTTTACCAATTTGATTCGTAGCTGAAACTGGTCCCATTTAAAAAGCCCTAACTTGATCTTTTTGGTTTTATTTTTGCGTGCTTTATAGTTGACCCGTAGGTGTTCATTTTTGCTCTTGCTGACGTAACAAAGCTTTATCATTTTGTCTATGGTGGCCCTTATTTTGTGGATGGAGTTCATGTTATAAGGCCTTTAATAAACTTCAATTTGTAGAGCAATCAAAAATCAAATCTTTATTATTCTCGTGAAATTACGCCAAAGCGTGTAACGAGTGGTGAGGGCCATCTCCACGGCTTAGCACATGGGCAACACAGCTCCGAAGAAACGTTTCAGAGGTGACAAGCCGTTGGCGACACTGTGCCGATTTGACCAGCCTGGGAATCAAACCCCTGACCTTCTGCACCAATAGCAAGCGCTTATGTAGGAAACTCAGTGGCGATTCCGGCACTCGGGCTACTCGGGCTGAGCCCGAGTTACAAAATGATGCACAGGCGACTCGGGCTACTCAAGCTGAGCCTAAGTTACGAAATGATGGAAGGCTTGTTATTATTTAAATTTTAAAAAGTAAGCTTAAAGCTTTTTTAAACTTAATTCGTATCAAGTTCGTTGAAAGAAACAGTCATCGTAAAAAACAACAAAGTGTGCAGTGGCAGTTGCGTTTTTCGCTCAACGATTTGTCTAGCCATAAGCTCTGGCTAGAGGAAAATAGCCCGAGCCGCATTTCGGAGAAAAGAAAGAGACAAACGAGACAAAAGCTTTTTTCCTTATTACATCTTACTCGGGCTCGATCGCATTTGCCTGAGTCAGACAATGCAAACGTTTGTTACGTTGTTTCACACAATTCTTTCCTTAACTTGTTCGTGGAACTCGGGCCCTCGAGAAATAGCCCGAGCTACAATTGGAGAGAGGAATAGAAAAAAGATTTCGTAAGACGCCTGCCATCATGCTGCCATGTAGTAAATGCAGGCTTTTTGTTTGGTCATAAATGTCTGTTCCTCTGTGGCTCACAATGGATAGCTGATAACAAAGAGCTACACAACAAACTCAGTATGAGTTTGCCATCAAATTAAGAAGATTATACTTTATGTATGAATGAAAGTATTTTGCAACAATTTAACTATTGCGTAAGTTGCTATTTTATTGCTTTTTTTACCGTTTTTTTAACACTGTTTATGTCGAGCCCGAGTAGCCATAAAAAGCTAGAGTCGCCACTGAGGAAACTTATCAAAAAAAACGAATTGCAATTATCAGCATAACTTGTATAGCTGCTATTTAACTTTTCTGTTCTAGTGAGGCTAGTCTATAAGCGATCGCAAGAACTCTATACGACCAAGAGTATTATTAGCGTATGGAGGTCAAGCATATCATCATATTGCCTTTTGGCTCCGGCTCGTCATCGTTGCTAATAACGTGGACCTGCCCTTTGACTCCCACATTGCCGATTAGCTCAGTTGCTAAGCGCACGCTATCGGTGCTGGAGGTCTGGGGTTCGATTCTCAGGCCAGTCAATTTGGCACTGTGTCGCCAGCGGCTTGCAACCGCCATTTCTTCGGAGATGTGTTGTCCAGACGCTAAGCTGCGGAGATGGGCCCTGCCACTCGTTACACGCTTTGGTGTAATACCGCGAGTACATGTAATGAAGATTTGATTTGATTTTTTGATTTCGTAGAGCAATTGGACAATGGCAATAACAAAAAAGCTCTGCACGAAGCAGAAAAAGTGTTAAAAAAGCAAAAAGATTTAACAGCAGCTAAGGTACGTATGCATGCAATTATGTTTAATCAGCGATTTCTCATTTATTGCTTCATAATATATTGTGCAATGTCCACGCATGACACAAGGATCGAAAATGCCTTCACTAAGTGGTAGACCCTATGTGATGGAGTTCAGCAAAGCCCTATGAGCGATTGGTTAATAGTGATGCAAAGCGTTGTTTCTATATCTCTCTAGTTCACATGCTACTCCTACCAGGTGACACAGTCAGAAGATTTGGAATTGCACCCCAAAACTGTCATTTGTGCAGAAGCGTAATGTTAAGCTGAAGAATAGATTGGATGCATTTGGCTATGATTATGTTTTAGTGCTTGAATTATTCATAGTTGTTTTGTAAAAAATTGTGACTGGATTTATCATTTTTTAAACAAAATCTTAACATGTTTTTGTGGTTGTAAAAATTGTTTTTGAAGAATTGATATATTTAGTATATTTTTGCTTGCCAACTTAAGTGCCTATTTTATGTGTGAATAAGCTGCGATGTAAGCTGCATATTTTCTGTGCATAAAACGTTTATTTCCTTGTGTTATTCAAGTGGTAAAATATTTTGTCCATCCTTTTTTTGTATGTCTACATTTTCTGCTTTTGCAGGTTTTGAAAACCATTGCTCTTCATCGAATGGGAAAGGGCAAAGATGCTTTTGCCCTGTCGGAAGAAATAGTAGCTCTTGAACCGACCGATGAAAATAGTCTGCAAGGCCTAAGTTTATATTTTAAAGAAATCCGAAAAAGTAAGAGACTGTTTCTGTAGCAGTGCCACACAGTTCTCATAATTGTTTTGTTTTATTATGTAACTTTTCGTTTAACAGAGTCTTTAATAGAAAGTGTTCATGATTAGTGAACCATTAAGTTTTTAAATTTAGAAATAATGCTGTTCGTGTATGTTTGCTTCACATAGATTTCTTAATATTGCATTTCTTGAACCTTAATTCTTATATATACAGCCTTTACTGCAGATTTTGCCGCTGAAATAGTCTTTTATTACTGTATTAGTTTTAATATTTTAGTACTGTAATTGCCCAACTTTAAAAAATGCTTTTTTTAGATGAAGCATCTTTTCTAATTCTGTTTTACCATCTCGTTTTCGCTGCTCTTGTTGGTCATAGCTTTTTATTAATTTTCTAGATTTGTTACCTAATTCATCTGAAAATGAATTGTCAATTCTTTGTATTAAAGATGTATTGATTGCTAGATATAATATGCTGTATTTTTGTATCACTTTTTCTATTTTGAGTGAAGCAGAAAAGCAAAATCGTTTTCTAATTCATTTGTATGTGTAGCCGAGCTGATATGTGGTTTGTACGAGACTGCTGTAAAGCATTGTCCTGCAAATGAGGAATATATGACACATTTATTTATGTCTTATGTGAGGCACGAGAATTTCCAACAAATGCAAAAGGTTTGCTACTCCTGCTTCTGTTTTTTTTGTCGTAAATGTTTAAATTTAGCATCAAAACTAGAAAGGTTGATGCAATTCTTTTACTTCTGCCCAGTATTTTTCGTTTTCGACTCTATGCTAAATAAGTAGATAGGTGAAGCTATTTTTAAATTTTGAACCAAAAGTTCAACAGAGTAAAATATAAAGGTGCGAAGTAAACTTGCTGTTTTGAGTCTCTGTCATTATGTTGTCCAATTGAATCGGACTCGCTACAAACAATCTAACCCGTGTGCCGTATCGTTATGCAATGTCTCCAGCATCAAACTAAGGAAGATGTGCATTTGAGGCGTTCTAAAGTGATTACTGGCACCAAAGTGTTTTTAAATGTTGACGTTTTCCTGTTTTGCCCACACTTTTCGAGCCTGAGGAATTTGCGAAGTTTACCTGAAGTGTGTGGTACTTTCGATCATTATAAATGCCTATGTACGGAAAAGTCCCACTCAACTTCAAACTTGAACTGGTGGACTTCTCTGACATTGATGTTGAGTGTTGTATTCGTCAGAGATTTCATTGCGAAATTCTGTGAACTTTGAAACAATCGTGATGCACGCTATGTTTTTATTTTTAAATTTTCTGGAATAATTTTTGTATTTGTGGTTCTTAATTTACTGGTTAGTTCGACCACTTGAAGATTAATTCAGCGATGTTTAGGTTGCGATGAATTTGTACAAGCGCCATCCCAAAAATCCCTATCTCTTTTGGGCAATCATGTCCATCGTTTTACAGGTGATTTACTGATCTTCATTATAGATTCATTGTACAATTTTTATTGTTCTTGAATTGCTAACTTTTGTGAACTGGCTACCGATGTACTACAGCTACTTTGCGTACCTTGATCGGCATCTACCTACCTTTATTAGATTACCACTAGCTACATTGCAAATCGCTTTACAACTGTAACGGATATCGGCTGATCATCAAATACGCCGAGGTCTATTCATTGGAAATTAATTGCAGATCAGGTTTTAAACTTCTCCATAGGCATTGGTTGCATAATGCATATACTTGCAATGGGTTGTGTCGCTAATTTTATCTATGTTGAATCTCCCATAACCAAAATACTAAGCCGACAGCATTTTTGATAAAATCATCTATTTTTTGTTATTCCATTTCTGAGTGAACAGAGTGGTTGGAAGATGTAACAAACACTAGCACGTGCCCATGTGTCTTTGCCAACGGCGCCAGTAAACTTACCGGCTTGTTCTCCGCTACTGATCTTTTAATGCTGAGCGTCAGGCAGGGAAACTCAGCCGGTGGAAACATACACTCTTCTCTTTTTTTAATTTCTTGTCAGAGTGTATGACGATTTGAAAAAAAACTGCTTTCTTTTTCGGATGTTTTCTAGTTTCAGTACTCAGCTTACAATGTGCGCTTGTAACTGTATTAGGCTCAATATGCTGCGGATGAGAAGCTCGCTAAAACAATGTACATGCCTCTCGCGCTAAAGATGATAGAGAAGCATGTTGATAACGGGAAGATTGATGCAGAAGCAGGTATCTCATTACCAGATCCTCTGTAATTGTTATACTGTATAACGGAAACTCTCTTACTATTTATGGTTTGTTTGTAATTAAATAAAAGCATTTGGTGATGTTTCAGCATATTTTATGATAGAATTGCAGAGATTATATAATGTGCCATTACAAACCATTTCCAAGATGCTGATTCAAACTATTTTCTGAAGATATTGTTGTATGGAAAACTAGCTGTGGTCCTGAAAGCTTGTATATTAATAAAAAGGTGTTTAAATTTTAGGTGCCGTGAAGCCATAGTCATGTATTGTTAAACGTGTTAAGGTAGCATTTTTTGTTTACAAAATCATGCACCGTTTTTGCGTAGTCTATGATCGCAAGGTTGGTGTTCGAAGTCCACCCACACTCATTACCTTGTTGATATCAAGCGCTTTACGACAAGAATTTCTGCTTGGTAACAAGCAATCGTTTTTAAAAGATGATGCAATAATATAAATCAAAAATTAACAATCGCCATCAGCAGAATTATGCGATTCGAAATTCTCTGTGTTTTATTCAATTTAGTCTTGTTTTTTAGAGGTTCGTCTATATCTCCTCATTCTGAATCTAGCTGGAAAATACGATAAGGTTATTGAAGTGTTGAACAGTTCACTTGGAGGTACGATGTAGTCCTTTGTTTTGTTCAATCCAGTGTTTACGTGTGGCTACCAGGAGAACATTCCATTACAGCATGCCAGGAGAACATTCTTATCAGTTCCTTTTCTCGCCTTAGCTCAAGCTGCATTATTTCTGCGATTTGACAGTTTTACTTCATCCAGAAAATGGCATAAAGGCTTTCCAACTACGTTAGAATGCGATGCTTTTTTGTCAAACTTGTGAGATTTCTCGAAGTGTGTGCTGTGCTTTTTTTAGGGCAACCAATATTACTGTAGTTATGACTGTTCTTTACATTGCGCATGTTCGTGTGGCATGCTCATAAGTTAAAAGTTCGTAGAATTGCAAATTTGATTGACCTAACAACATATTATCATCATGCCTGTTTGAGCAATGTTGGGCAAGCGATAGATTGCATGCCCTCATGTGCTTAACCTGTTTAATTTACGCCGGCTAATAAAACAAAAATTCTTTATTTTGTAGAAAAACTGGTGTCCGAGCTGCGGGGTCGTGAAAATGCATTGCTAGATGCCCAAGAAAAATCGGGTCAATGGAAAGAAGTTAATAAGCAGTACAAGAAATTACTTCATGATAGGTGGGTGGATTAACGCAAGACTGCATACTCGCAAGCATCTCTAGTCGAGTTCAAATTTGCTCAAATTTCGCGAGCCGAATTCAAGTTTTTCGTTTTTAGTCTTGCCATTTCATTTACTGAGTTTATTATTAGTTCAAGATTGGTATGAAGCCAAGTTCAAACAGTTGTAGTAAAGTTTAGGATAAGTTCAAAACTCAACGAACTTTTTTCGAGTTTTAGGATTTTTTCTTTTCAAGTTCGAGTTCACCACCCCTTTTTTGATTTAATGGCGAGTAAATTTCTGTCGATGGTATACAAATATTAAATTTTTATATTCATACATAGTATTATAATAAACCTCTAGGTGTGTGACTTTTTGGTTAGTTTTAAATTTTAATAGCTATTCGATTTTGGCGATTATTATGATGGAGTCGCATCGATAGGCTGTGATCAACTTTGTAGTACTCTTAGGAGTGAAAATTTCAGCACGTGGTGATAATCTTGTTTGTGACATTTGGCCTTGAGTGTACAAATGCGTACACTCAAACTACTTATCTTTTGTTTTTTGCAATAAAAAATAATTGTATGAAGTATTTTGACAAGATAGCATAACGTTGATTTGCTGACACAGTTCCGTTGAACCTCAACAGAATTGCAGACCTGTGGGATTCGCAGCACGGTCGTAGTAATCCATTATACTGGCGGTATTACACCGAAGGGTGTGACGAGTGGCGGGGGCTAATTCCTCGACTTAGCCCCTGGGCAGCGCTGTTCTGAAGAAACGTAGCAGCGGTGGCTAGACATTGGCGACTGTGGTTGTCTTGACCGGTCCGGGAATCGAACTCCAGACCTCCCGCATCGATAGCGATGCGCTTAACCAGTACAGTATTCGTCGCATCTGTTGCAAAATCTGTTTTTAGTCCTGACGTTTGGAATTACGCACTTGGATATTTGAATTCCTTTTTCAAAATTTGTGACCAATCTTCCATGAATGCGAGTGAAACTGGCGACGATCAAAAAGAAGAATATGGAGATAATACCAGGTTATTTATTAGGGTGGTTCAAAAAATAATTTTTTTTTCGAAATCTTCGTATTACCCCCTCAAATTGTTAGGTTGGTCATAAAAACCCCACGTACCAAATTCTAGCTCATGCGGTTCAGTAGTTACGGAGGGCAAACACTTTAAAATTTTGAATTTTTCAAGAAAAATTACCATTTGTAGAGGCATATTTGTTCGATTTTATTTGATCAAGCGATGGCATAAATTTGCTTTGAAGATGATAACATCTTATCAAGAGTTGATTATGAACCGTTTTACGACCAGATGTTCGGCCGAGATTACAATTATGCACTTTTATTTTTCACCTAATCAGACATGCGTTCAGCGCTTGCAGATATAACAACAGAATATTATTAAATGATATCTAGAATAGAATGTACAATGTGATGCTTTTGCTCGATTGAAGTTTAAGATCAGTATGAATTTGAGGGATTATCGAAAGTGTATTGATTTTGGTATTTTTACAGGATTGTTTTGAGTAGAGATGTGTTGAGTAAGACCACTGTCCACAATAAACTTTGCAACTGATATTTGCTAAAATGACGTCATCTCGCTCTAAAAATGTTTTATTACCAATCATTGGTAAAGCTAGAGCAGAAGAGTTTTCCCAGCTAAGACTTCCAACAAGGATGGAGGTCTTGCAACGGTACATTCACTTCTTTAAAATTGCCAAAACAACTAAGAGTAGAGCAGCAAATTCAACATCCCTTGAAGTTATAAATTTGTGGAAGAAAGTGGCAGACGGGTCTACTTCGAATTATACTAGTTACAAAACTTTAAAATCAGTCAAGAGTAAACTACAAAACATGTGGAATCAATATGATCGGATCAGATTGAGCTTACGTCCGAACCGGAAACGTAGTAATAAAGCAATTGCACAAGAACAAGATTTCAAAAATAAACTCCTTACTTTTTTTGATAAATCAAAACCTGATGCAAAAGAACACTTGAAAGATGAAGATTTCTTATTCCTGCAAGACCAACGAGGACCAAGAAAGTTCACTTTTGGCAAGAAAGACATGGAGTTGGAAAGACGTCTATCTCGTAAAAGGCATACAGAAGAAGCATTTGATCGAAGAAAACGAAAATGTGATGAAGAAGAAAGAGCATTGGAAGCAATTGATTCCGTTAATATTAGTGATAGGGATGTTACAAGTTCTCTTTTTAAATCTGAAGAAGAAATCCCAGAGGCTAGTGGATCCTCCAAAAATGCCTTCATCACTCTCAATGTGCCTTTCGCCTTCCTGATCCCCACCATAGAGCACGGTGGATGTCATCTGCAATCTGTGCGTTAAAAATGCTGTTACTACAAAATCAAGTGGAATTAAATGACGAACTTTTTCAAAAGCTGCAAGTATTTGGTGATTTCGTGGCTTGCTTTTATGTTCCCAATTGGTTGCGTGCGCCTTTAAGTGCTGAGGCTGCTGTCCAAGACCTAACGCTATATCAGGCGATGCTTTACTACAGCAAAAATGATGAGTTACCACTGCAAGAAATTGCGGCAAGAGTCACCGACTCCATGAAGCGCCATGTTTGGTATTTAACGGAGAAACTACTGCCACTCAGCCTCTGTTCAAAGCACGTTAAGCCAGAAGAAAAAGAACGGTTGGCTTTAAGACTCTTTCAAATTTATCGACGTAATATGCAAGTTGAGTTGATGCTACAAAAACCACAATTTCCCGTAGTTTTTGAAGAAACAAAGTTATACGATTTACTTGGTGAACGGTCAACAATACTCTTCAATAGATTGCAATTCACGGTTGAAGATATCCAATTTTTAAGGTATTCTTGCACGAAATGGCCACAATATGAAAGTTACCTGCGACTTGAAGGAACTGTTTCGACATTGAAAGCGGTGAATGATGCCGCGGAGAGAGGCATTCGCTTGCTGGAGGAATACAAAGACATTCTTACCGAAGACGTTGGGCAGAGAGATTTAATAATGCTATGCGTAGAGGAGAGTCGGAAAAATTTGCCCAACTTCAAGAAATCAACCCTCTCAACATCATCAGCTGCTGGCATTTGAATTGGCCATTTACCCGTTCTTCTATTGTTACCGTTTGTTGGTTAATAAAAAGAATTTTATTCAAGCCTTTGTACAACAAACCTTTTCACCGAGTTAGCAGGCAATTTGATGAGTGATATGGAGCTAATTACCGTTAACAAGTACTCCGTTTGAATGGCATATTAAGAAACAAATGCGAATAGAAAACGAATTTTCTGGCGTAAGTTGATACCTATAAGCTGATCGTTGGTTACTTTGCTCGTAGAACAGCAGTCAGCTGACGCTCTCTGAAGTTTCTGGACTAGCTTTTCATCGTTTACAAGCAATATTACTCTTTTTATAACTTTTGTATCCAACATTTGTGCAGGGAGAAAATGGTAATTTTTCGTAAAAAAATTCAAAATTTTAAAGTGTTTGCCCTCCGTAACTACTGTACCGAATGAGCTAAAATTTGGTATGTGGGGTTTTTATGACCAACCTAACAATTTGAGAGGGTAATACGAAGATTTCAAAAAAAAAAATTTTTGTTGAACAACCCTATTATTTATACATTGTATACAAATTACATTATATATAAATAAAATAATAAACAAATTAAAGTCGAAGTAGTGCACACTGTCATCAGTTAAGTACATGTCATGTATCTAAACTACCGGTAAATCATCATTACCCAGTCCTCATGTGGCGGTCAAAAATCTTCTGCTTCAACTTTGCGAGGAGTCGAAATTACTTTTTCAATTATAATGTTCTAAGGGTAGCGATGACGTCGTAAGTCTATTAGCTTTTGACTCGCACAAAAATGGACATGTGAGTATTGGACAAGATACTTGATTGTTTATTCACTTAGTAATGATCAGTTTTGATTATAACCACTTCTTGACCAACAGAAATAGAGCTTTCGCTTTGTTGCGAGAAGCCTGGGTTCTACACTCTATCGGGAGTTATAAAATAATTAGCAGATCTGTAATATCAAACGATTTGAGATTGATTGATCAGGGAATGTATTTTTTATATTTTGAAATGGCAACACTGCCGAGAAGATTCATTGTAGTACTTTCATCGAAAGATTTTACTGGATTACTTTTTATAGATCGCTTGATGAACCGGATTGTGAGCTTTCGCACGCGTTTCAATTTATTATGAGCCTTGTTAAAAGTGAAAATAATGTAATTGAAGGCAAGAGAAGAGGTCCTTATCTTCTTCGATTGGAAATGTTAAAGCGATTAAAAAATTTCGGAGATAATTCTCAAGGTAATGAAATATAACTGACCGTGCACACTTCTATGCCGGCTCGCATGCATTAATGCTTTGGTGGCTACATCTTTTGTGGCTTGTTCTCTCAATTTATTCATCCAGATGTTTTTTTTTTCATTTCTGTCGTACTTTTTTTCCATTTGGTTAAGAATACAGCAATTATATTCATGCACTTGCATACGGCTCTAAGACAACACCATTTATTGCTTTCACGATTAAGCATTTTTAGTATGTTGCGACAAGCTACTAAGGTGTTATTTCATGTAATGGTAACGTAATGTGTATTAAAAGATGAAAAGAGCAGTTAAAATGCATACTGTTGCATATAACCGTGTCTTAAAGTGGTGTTTGGCACTTTTTCTGTCATCAAAGTTTTTGTGACTGAAATCATTGATTTTCCTGCGCTGCCTTTGCCAACCTACTTCAGATATCGCTGGCAGTTGGGGCTGAATAAATACTGGTATTGGAAAAACCTCAGCGAAGTTTTAAGTTGTAAGCAGCCCTGAATATTATGCTTTTGAGCATTTCTAGCGTTTTTGGTAGCAGTGAGTGTTTTGGGGACGCCATTAGACCGTTCAACTAACGGAGAATAAACATGACTTTTACTCGTACTTCATGTTGATTTATTTGGTCAGTACAACACCAGATCCGTTTGTTTTTCTATTGCAGCTTAACAGTTGCTTCCGCTAAGGAATTTTAAGCTTCTCTCAGGCTTTCCGTATGAAAAAAAGTGTCACTTTTATGAATAGAATGAAAACTGAATATATCGTGTTACTGCTTTTGACGTTGCATGCAAAAAACAGGCCAAGCGTTGTGGCTTTATTTCCGCTCTGTGTTCAATATAATGTAAATGTGGCATTTTGTATTACATTTATGTTGTCATTTTTGTTAGTTACGGGACCAGATTAAATTTTTTGATATCGCTGAAAATATCGATTTTAATCCAATTTATTAAATTATTTTTTGCAGTGCGTTAGTCAGAACACTGTCGTTGAATTCTCTCTTTTCTGTTATAATAAATTGTTATAATGTGACCCTATATATTATTTACATTGTGATTTATTCCATCTCATTTTTGAAAAAGTTTAATCCGATATCGGCTCAATTTTCGATACCGATTATATCGGTCCCATGACTGATTGTTTATTATTTATCGCTTTTATGCATTTATTAATTTCTATCGCTTTTAGTTAACACTTCGTCATTCGCTCCTTTTGCATGCCTTCTTAACACTGTCATTGTTTTGAAATTTTGTCAATAATTAGACAAAATCTCACCAATAGGGTCTCCATGGCAACTCATCCTCGAGTACGCGCTTGATTTTTCAACCAAACCGTGCTGCTTTCACGATCTGGTCCCGTACTTCTGTCTTCTTCCCGAAAAAGATCTTGATAAGGTAAACTTGGTTTGTTGATACTTATTGTTTCATGTTAGCTCATGTAAATAATAATTTCCGTATTCACCGTTACCCTGAACTAGAACTAAGGACCGCTGGTCTAAAGCCCACTGAAATTGGACACGTGGCCTGGGTACGTCTGAAGTTCTTTAGATCTCTCTTAAACTTTAGGAGGTTTCAAGGTGTCTTAAATATAAACTCTGGGGTCCACAGAAGTAAGCTGTATTCAACATATACACAGTGTGCATTGCGCAGTCAAGAAGTACCCAAGCGATTATTTTAAGGAATAGGGTGCCAGGGGTCGGAAAGATTAAGAACCGACGATTTATTTACTTAGCTTTAGAATTTACGTGTAATTTCACGCTTTTAAAGTGCAATAAATGTAGATATTAGCTAACTGAACGCATGATTTTTAAGGAATAGAAAACTAGCCGATTAGCTCAGTTCCTAAGCACACAGCTAATGGTGCGGGAGGTCTGGGGTCTGATATCCCGGGCCGGTCAAATCAGACACATTGTCGCCACCGCCGCGACGTTTCTTCGGAACTGTTTTGTCCAAGCGCTAAGCTGCGGATATGGGCCTTGCCACTCGTTAGACGCTTCGGCGTAATACCGCAAGTATAATAAAGACTGATTTTTTAATTTGCTTTGCAGTTTTTTTTGCTAAAACAGTCTCCATCGAAGTCTTATGCGTGTGTAATAAAGGTATGTTTTTAGTTTTTGGCTGATCTTTACGAGCAGCAAGCTTCCTTTACCTACAACGATTTAAACGGAGAATGCAGCCCGGATCTGAAACGAGAGATCAACAGAAGGAAGGAAAATGAATTACAAAGACATATATTCACAATAGAAGCTACTAGGTTGGTCGCATAACTTTTTCACTGCAAAAAATGACGAGGCAATGCCCCTTTGTAACTTCTGACGATAGAATTATATTTTTGACGATAAGAATTAGATCTTTAATTAATACAGATCATCTTTGGGAAGTTCATAAAGCTATTTTCCTATTTTGCAGATACTTGGGCAAACACGAATCACTGTGGAATGAAGAAAAACTTACCCTGGCCTCTGATTATGTAAGAAGACATAAAAACGGAATCCAATATAGTAAGTATTATCCAACTCTTGAAGCTCTATCAACAAACTGTCGTCTACCTAGCTCTTTTAATTCATATGCTGCGTTTTTTGGAATCAATTCTCACATCGCAGCTTTTATGTCAAATAAAGCAGCTACAACACAACAACGCCAGGTCTGTCACTTCTCTATTTCTACTGATTTATAAGCACGATGTTTTGCAGGTAGCGATCGTCCTGACACAGAATGCAAAGTGGCGGATGCTTACTGTTTATTTGCCGTTCGGTTGATGCTCGACGTTTACTTGGACACTGGTTGGTTACGATTACATTTTTTTGTGAATCATTACTGAAAGCATTGGTTTATGCTTTGTTAGGGATCCTAAACCAAAACCAGTTGGCTATTTGTTGCCGCATTAGCTTAGATACGGATCTGCATGAAACTTTGTAGCCCATCATGCTTTTTGCAGACCTTGTTTTGAAGCTTACAACAGTCCTTTCTTTTTTTAGAGGTCGCCATTCAACTACCTTTTTAAAGTTTAGCACGCGCTTGACCGGGAACCTCGGGGCCGTAACCTTCCCTTAATCCGTCCCTTCTTGGATATACTGATATTTTGCTTTATAAATCAGTTCGCCTTATAAATTGCCTTATAATTCAGTTCGATTCATACATTCTTCATTCTGACGATTTCCCCTGAAGAGTGTCCGATGAAAAGTTTTGGGAAAGTGAATCTTTTACTTCATGCCATCTTTAAGTTCTGCACCTCCAAACGCCTGTACAATTGCTCTCTTGTTAGGGATATCAAAAGTTTCTTGTAGAATTTTTTTGTTTTATTCTGATGACACTAAGTAGTTTTTGTCCAATTGCTGTGAACATTTTTGTATACAGAGGACACAGCGTTACTATGGAGATGTGTTAGTATTCTGGAATACGGACTCACACTGAGCGAGTATAATTACGAAATGAAGTTCATGCTTATTCGAATCTATTGTCGACTTGGTCTCTTCACACCTTGCAAGAAATTATTCGATTCTTTAGAAATCAAGCACATGCAACATGAGACGTTAGGGTAAGATTGTTATATTCTTGTAGTCGGTAGCTTTGCGTACGTCTTTTATCACAGCGGGTAAATTGGATTCTTTGATTTGAGTTGTTTGCAGGGTCTTTTTTTGGTTTTGAGTAGTAGCTCAGTTGTCAAGTACTCGCTATCGGTGCGGGAGGTTTGGGATTCAATTCCCGGACTGGTTAAATCGGCACAGTGTCGCCAACGGCTCGCCATTGTTGTGACGTTTCTTCGGAGCTGTGTTGCCCAGACGCTAAGCCGCAGAGATGGGCCCCGCCACTCGCTTCGGCGTAGTACGGCGAGTATGATGAAGATTTGATTTTTTGGTTAAATTCACTGCTTTTATGGCTTAAATTGGCCTTGCATTGATGTTACTAGCATGGCCGAGCTATACCGCGTCCGTTGCAAAGCTGCGGGTTCGATTCATAGCTAGAACCGATTAAATTTGACATTTCAGTGGCTGCCGACTCATAAGGATGCAATCTCACTTACTAAGCCGTTAAATTTAAGTGTTTTGAAAGTAACTAAATCTGATAGCTTAGTTTATGAGCACTCCGGATAGAAAAATAACGTATTGATCGCATTTTTGATGTATTTTTTGAAATTCATTTCATTTTTTTCAGATACACGGTGAGCCACCATGTTGTGGCACTCGGCCATTACGACACTGCATCGATACTATTTCAACTTACTCGAGCTTTTTACTACTCAAACGAAAAGGAATGCGTGGAATGCTTGATTTCCTGTTTCAGAAACGGAACATTCTATAAGGTCAATTGGAAATCTGCGTATTGTAAAGCTTGTCTACTTTGTGCCATAGATGTTGAGTTCAAACCCTTAATCAGTTATGCTTTGCGATAGCTTCTTGATATTAAATCAGATAAGAATGATGGTCTTTTTTGCTGGCCCTGAATAAGAAACCTTTTCCTAAGTTTAGAATTTTGTGTGGATTCGAGCTCTTGTGAAGAATGGGATTATGAGTAATAATTACTGGGACCCCAAACACTCGGAAATTCCTGCATGGCAATGTATGACTTTTACAACTCAATTGACACTACACACAGTGCGTTAGTTTCAGAGCTGATGTTATTAGTTTTACCAATAATTTCAATAGTAGCACTTTGGCTCTTGAACAGTTTTCAGTAGTTGTGATATTTCTAGGTATTGAGGTAGCGTTATACCAACTGAGGAGCCGACAACGGCGACACAGGCTGTAGTGGAATTGTGATTTTATTCTAACACCATCATTTGCTCTATATAAATGCATACTTTAGATTTCAGAGCTTGTGGAATTTCGAAAAAAAATTAATAATTCCTTCCATGGAATCTTGATTAAAACAGAACACTCGTTACTGGACTTTCTGGTGCAAGCAGACATGTGCGTTTACTTGTTTATTACTATTGCCAAAATCATAACCATTTTTAAAGCGAAAATCATAACCATTTTTAACACATACAACTCCAGTTGGGGTTCTTGAGATAAAAATCGGGACCTTGGAATCAGGAAGAAGTACTTGGGTTTCTGCAAGTCGTTTTTGGATTCTACAGATTGTTTTGGGCACTTCATGTTTTCGTTAAAAATCTGTATTTGAGCTCTGCTGCAATATTATATTTCATATAGTCTGCGAATTTGGTGGAAATATAGAGGAAACCAGATTTTTTTGCTTTGGGTCTCTGAAAGTCGATTTTTGGGTTCTTACGAGTCTATTAGGGTCAGTGGGTCACCCAACAATTTCGTCAAGAAATTTGTAACATTTGAGCTCTGAGACAATATATATTTTCATTTCAGAGAACGTTCTCCTTCCTTTTCTGTCTTTTTATCCTCCGTCAATTTGTCGCGCATTGATATGGACAGTTTGACCGACAGTAGGGACTTCACCTTAATTACGGACATTAATCCAGAGAATAAGTAAGTTTATAGTTAAGTCTATTATTCCTGGGACTTTGTTGGGTGTAAAACGATGCCTTTTTCAGTTATTAACCTAGCACCGCATCTGTGGCCTCCGAAGCTTCGTTTAATTTGCTGTTGATGTTCTCGTGTTTACGGCAGAGGAAAAAGCGCTTCCAATATTTTCTGCTGATAGAAGCGTGATGAATTGTATGTTTTGTATTTGGTTGCATATTTTCCTATCATGAGAAACCGATCAGAGCGCTATACCGCGCTCGCTTAAGAGTTGCCGGCCGTCTGTCTACCACTCTAAAATGAAGAATTCCCGCTTGAAGTCTTTCCCAACGGCACAAGTTAACTTGCCGTCTTGTCCTCCACACTTTCCCTTTATTGCAATACGTCAAGCAGGGAAGCTGTGAATGCCGATTTTTAAGTCATTGAGTTGACCCGACTCGGAATCAAACCCGAGTCTACAACTCCAGAGGCGTACGCTTTTACCGCTGGGCCATGTGAGCTGTTTTGTGAATAAAACAAATAAACATAACATTGTTAAATCCCAACAATTTTTGCTCTCTCTGCTCCTCTTGCTGTTAGAACTGTTTATTTCGATTTTGAGAGCCACTGCCTTGAATTTGGAGCAAGGATGTTTTGATTTTATCCGTGATTGTCTTCTAATGAAAGATAGATCTGCGGTTAGCATAGCTACCTATGTAGGAAATATCTTGACCCGAAAATTTTTTGGTTAGTCGATGCTTCCTTGCTTTTTTCTGTATTGATGTTGCGTTATTTTGTGTGTGTGCATTTGTTTTTCAAATTGACGAAATAAAATATCTATGTATCAACCTAGTACAATACATAATATGTTTTCCCGGCGTAGTGTAGTTTGTTAGTGAAAAGTGTGGATGTCTGTTGCTTTGCTGTATTCTAAAAAATCACAACACGCCGAAGTTATTTAACGAGGCTTGGCATTTTTTTTTTTAGGCGCTTAACGCAGGGACTTGTGGAAGAAAGCTTCAAAGAAGAAAAGAACTACCTTTTATTTCGAGAGTTGCTGCTGCGTTCTTTGCATTTGCTGCTTTCCCAATCTTTAAAACTATCTCCTTTGCAAAATGGATATTCAGTTGATAAAGGTAAGTTCTGTTGAGAGCAGCTAGCTGTGCAACGAAAGATTTAAAAAATTGTAATTTATCAGCTTGATAAACGATCAAGAATGATTGAGATGGTTGAGCGGATAGAGCGTATGCCTCTGAAACGGTAGACTAAGGTTCGATTCCAAGTCTGGTAGAAAAAATCAAAGATTATTTGTGCTTTTGCTTAAAATGTTCACGGGTTAGAAATAATTTGAATGGTATCCTGTTTTAATTGTATTTTAATTTCAAGGTTTATGTTCTATGCAATGATTATAAGCGATTTTTGCAGATGTGTCTACCGATCTTGATGGATTTTTACAAGAACTTGATCATTTTTGCGAACGGGAACGTCAGGAACTCCTAACTTACCCTTTTAACGGCCCCCATATTTCAAGGTTACATTTGTGTTTTGAGGCCCGATATCCCGAATCATCGTTACTCTTATTTAAGTAAGTATTTCGATGCAGATAAATCAAGTCTCCTTTATGTTCGCTTGTTACGCCGAAGCATGTTAACGAGTGGCCCATCTCCGCGGCTTTGCGCCTGGGCAACACAGTTCCGAATAAGTGTCACAGCGATAGCGAGCCGTATGCGGCACTGTGCGATTTGATCCGGCATGTAAATCGAACCCGAAGCCTTCCGGATCGATAGCGACGTCGTTAACATTAAGCCCACCGGTTGGATTGCAGATAGTAGGACAATTTTTTAAGCGCAGGTAGTGTTTGCAGCTAATGAACGTTTATTTTTTAACGGCATATAGGCGTTGAGTCTATGATTTTTAGGGTGAAAATTAAGCTTTTTGACAGGCATTATTGCACGCTGGGTGTACAATTGGTCCCCCTCCCTCTTGTTATGAATCAAAACGAGTTAACAAGCTAATAACATTTTTTCTTCGTGTACTTTCACATGGCCATTTTTTCGTCTGGCAAAAGCTCGTAGTCGTTCTACGTTACAATTGAATCTTAAATGCCAAGAATTATTGTTAAAAATTTGATTGATGCAGACAGCTTTTGGCTTACATAAAGCAGTCATTAGCACGCTTTTGCTCAGTATATTGATGAAATATGGATTGATTTTCGGGTCTGGTGATTTTCCAGCATCTGTAATAATTTATTTATTAGATATTGCAGAAACCTTTACGGCAATGTGGGTCGAGACGTCAATGACCACGATGATTCCACACCTTTTTTGACTAGTGTCATCTCCAATATTACTGGTGCGTAGTAAAAAATCTGATCTTAGATACAACAAAAACTTCAAAACCAAGGTTTTTAATTGTCTTGTTCTTGAGAAAGTAAAAAAATATTTTAGTGTGATAGCGATTAGCAGAATAGCTAAAATGTATTAGAGCAAGTTTGTTTGATAAATCAGTAAATGCAAACAAAAAACTTGTAGGTTTTTAGGGCTTTTGCAAATTATTTCTTCGAGTGCGGTCAGAAATACAATGAAACGCAATTTTTCAGCTTGCACTTTTCAAATCATTTTATGACAAAATTTATTATGTGATCTGGTTTTCTCTTGATTTTACTTGGTTATCTGAACTGTGCTTCCACATTATATTCACGTAATTTACATTTCAAGTAGCTTCTGGCAGGAGATACTTCATGCGGGTTTGTAGATCCGAAAAAGTTCCTCTCTACCGAGGATTTAATCCACATTTATGACTCAGATTTTTTGAGAGGCTGTTCGGATGGGATTTTGCTTGAACCAAAATCGGATGATTATTCGAACGAAGGAGGATGTGACACAATTCTATCTCAACCTATTCCTGATATCTTGTTATCTATCCGTCCTTCTGTCATTGAAAGGTAACTGCACACCACTGTTTCAACCCACAGTTCTTGTCAGTATAGTTGACGTGACTGACATTACCAATACTCAAGGCAATATACCGAAAAACTTGTCTTTTACCGTCTTAAAATGTGATTTTTCTTGGCTTTATAGGTTTATTACTCGTTCATAACCAAATTTTAAACATCAAATACAGTATAATATACTTTGGTTGTAACAAAGAAAACCTGCAGTCTTTCCCGAGAAAATTGGCATGTGGGACTGGGAGCATGTGTGTCTAATTTAGGAGGGAAATTAGTAGAATATGTGATGGTTTGGCGCATAGACGTCGATTTTTTCTTGAAAAAGACAGATAGTTGGGAGGTGAGAATTTTTATACAAACTTTGTTTTCTGTGTCGGGTGTCCCAGAAAAAATAAACCACTTTTTGTTAAGCATTTTCTCGGTGATGATAAACTCAAAATTATTGAAATTCTATGCAACAGGGGTGGACATTGTTCATACGAAAGGCCGCATTTGAAAAATTTTGAAGCCGAGGGCCGCACTGACTGGAAGAGCAAAAAAAAGGTCTGCACGTCGGCAGACGTTTTGTTTTCACCACTGAAGATCGGTGAAGAGCAAAAAACAAGATCTACGCAGCCGCAGATGTCCTTTTTTTCACTGACATTCGGTGCGGAGCTAAACAAAAAAAAAGGGTTTTCGGCTTGCATCACGATAGGAGTTCATATTTCTGTAAGTGCCCACGGATCGCATAAAATGGCTGCGCGGGCCGCACTTTGCTCACCCCTGCTATACGCAGTTATCCAAGTACTGGTGTATTATTTACACTTTCACTTATCTAAAAAATTAGTTGCAAATTACGCGAGTATTGCCAGATTAAAAACGTCAATTCAAAAAATTTAGTATCTCGAGCAAGGAGTGTTTTATTTCAGTCTATGCTCAATGTGACCTTCATGCTCCCACAACTAAACATTAAACAACTTAGATGTTTCTTCCACCAAGAAATGCTCTCATTTTTCTTCTATAGGTATTTGGTGTATTTCGAATATCTGCTGACTGATTACGTAACGAAGCGCATGCAACCAAGCGCTTATTAGTAAAGTTGGATCCTTTCATTATTTTTCAATTTTTCGAATTCTAATTTATTGGTTTTGAAAAAACAAAATTCAAATTCATTGACTTTGAAAAAGTAAAATTCAAATTCATTGACTTGGAAAAAACGAAATTCAAATTCATTGACTTTGAAAAAACGAAATTCAAATTCAAATTCATGAAGAATTGGCGAGCGGATTCAAATTCATTGCGTTGCGAAAGCTTCAACTTCAATTTCACTTATTTTAAAAGGACCAAAGCAAAATTTAAGTTTATAGTGGCGAATCTCACTTCTTTCAAATTCGTAAAACTTGATAATTTCGACTTGATTAGTCGATATTTGATATACAAGACTCAAATAGGCTTTAAAGAACAGATATTTTTGAGCAGTACTAGCTAATTGTTCAAAATATATTTACTCAGGGAAGTTCGTAGATCTAATCAGAGTCCAATCAATTATAGACTAATTGTATTAGTGTAATTGAATATTATTACACTTCCTCATGTAATTTAAAAGAAACTAAATACTGTGTGGGTGCTATTGTCATTACATAAAATTGTAATCGATTCAACTCTGGATCTAATTAAATGCAAAAAAAAAGTTACCAGATACAAAAACATCATAGTTTTTATCAGAAAACAGTTGGCTACCTTTCTATTGGTGTTCTTTTATCTCTTGCCTGATGGTAAAACAAATAAATTTTAACGAACTTATTTTGAAAATTGCTGATATAGAAGACAAATTATTCTCCTTTTGCAATTTTATTGTAATTTAAATTGCCCCAAAAACAATTTCAAAGAAATGGGATCCCGTCAACCGGGTGTAAAGTTCATTTTTTTGCAGGTTCACTTGGAATTTACCTATTGCAAAAATAACTTTAAACCACCTTTGCAGCATCACGTCACAAACTTTCGGTTTGTTTGATAAATTTTATGGAACGTTTGCACTATGTGTTGATACGAACCACTTACAAATCACTACTTTTGCTTGGCAAGTTATAAGTCGAAAAAATCCAAATTCGTCGAATGTTAATCAAGATGTTCAAATTCATTATCTTTGAAAAAACGAAATTCAAATTCAAGTTTATTGATTTTGAAAAAAACGAATTCAAATTTATTGACTTTGAAAAAACGAAATTCAAATTCATGAAGAATTTGTGAGCGGATTTAAATTCAAGCCAACCCTACTTATTAGTCCTTTGCTCTCATAAATTTCCTCTGATACTAAATTTTTTGAAATATCATTTTTAATTTGGCAATCCTAGGCATAACTTGCAACCAAGCTTTTAGATATTACGTAAAGTGTAAGGAATATACTTGGATTACTGTGCATAGAATTTCAATAATTTTGAGTTTATAATCACCGAGAAAATACTTAACAAAGAGTGGTTCATTTTTTTGGGACACCCTTTAATAGAATATGGCGCAATTGGCGCATGAATAACTTAGTCGTGTCATAAGAAATACACAGGCGAAATAACTATAAAATTGTCTGTTTTCCTAAACTTTCACCGTCGTATTAAAGTGTGTTCAAAACGAGCGGACACAACGGGCTACTCCCTGTCTTCTGACGCTCTGAAAAAAGCTTAGACGGAATAGGGTTTAAAGCGATTTTTTAAGGTAACAGTAGCATCGGCTCTGAACACACGATGATAGTTTGCTTTTCGCCATTTTATAGCGTGAGCGTAACATTGCGATAAAACATTACTACGATTTTGTGTTGTTTTACTGTGGAACTGTTTTAGCTACTGCGCATGCATTTAACCTTTTACCAGAACCGGATTAAAGCGGGGGCTGACGGGGCTGCAGCCCCAGGCCCACCACAATTATAGGTTCACCGACAGCAACTTGTTAAAGCAATTGACGTGATCATTTTTGTAGAAACGAAGTAATTGTCATGTATTTTGTTGCCAAGAGCGCAGAAAGGTGAGAGCTGAGGGCTTAAATTCTACTAGGAACTTCGATCCTCTCTTCACATTATTTTCATGCCCCTCTTATCTGAGAGTTTTAAAACAATTTGTAATTTAACTGCAGTAACTGGGGTATCCAAGAGGACGCTAGGTCTGTGGGCTAGCGAATAAGCAGGAATAATCTGCAAATAACACTTTTTTCCAAAACTCGAGCCCTTTTGACGTACCGATATATCGAAATGTGCCGATACAACATAGGCTACATCTTTTTTCGTTAAGAAATTATAAGTAGGGGAAAAATTTTAAACATTGCCATAAAATTTAATCAAAAAACAATAAAAATCGCAATTGCCGTACGTAATTTTAAACAATTTTCGAGGGAGCTTGCCCTTGGTTTTTTGTTCCTTATTATGCACCAAATTGATTCTTCTAGTATTTAGTCTTAGTCTAACTTTTTCAAATCACGAATAAACTGCGTCTAAAAAATTTCTCAAAATTTTGCTACTTCCTTCGTGGAAATTCAATCAGATGCGTATCTTCCCTTCGAAGGATAAGCATCTGGTTGAAGAGCTTTCAGTGCTTATGAGCGGGTTGTTGGTTGTTGTGATAACAGGGGAACTAAAAGGCAAAGCTGTAAGCTCCGCTCACCCTTGGGCCGAAAGGAGTTAAACTCTTTAGCTTTTTATAGTAGTGAAAACAAAATTTAGAAATACAGCCTACTGTATAACAGATGTCAGTGGTGTCAACACTGATCTGTCTCTGTCCAAACCCACAAGATGGCCGTCAATGCTATTTTTTTTTAAACAAAACTTGGTACATTTTTGCTTTATTTCGCAGCATATATAGTTAATTATTGAAAGGCGCTGAAATGTACGATAGGCCTCCGATGACCCAATAGCCCCAGGCCCATTGAACTGTTAATCCGGTACTGCTTTTAACATAGGCATCAAAACACCGCAGGGGCCAGACATATGTCGCCCCCTTCGGTGTTGGACCCGAGGGTGCCGCCCCCTGCCCCCGCCGGATCGACGCCGATGGTTTGGCGTGACGGGCTCGATTCACGGTCGGAGCCGACCGCATTTGACAAATTTACGTTGCGACTCGAAGAGCGCAAGCTCACTTCCCAGTTTTCCTCAATTACTGTTGAATTTTTTGTTCTTTTATGCGAAAATAACCTTAGTAGTTATGTGAATCCAATGAAAAGCTGTTGAGTTTGTTTAATTTTAGACTTGTTCTGTGCGTGGAAATGTTTAGCATAACTGCACTCTTACTAACCAACATGCAATCAATGATTGGAGAAACGAAAGCCGAAGCTAACCGAAGGAGAAAAAAGAAGAAAAATAAACAGACTCCGGAACAACCAGTGGTTCGTTGATTAATTATCATTAGAAATAATTAAAATCGTAAACTTTTTGAGATATCCAAGTCTTTATCCGCTATCGATAATACCGACTACCTTTGGCGTGGAAAGAGCTGTCCATGACAATGTTCTTAGCTCAAGAGACAGTGAAGTCAGACACTGTTAAAACTACTGCGTACTGAAATGAAATCGCGGATTGTTTTTTATGGGCAGCATTTCAATTTCAGCTTCTTACGATTTAGTTCCAGCTTGAAATGAAACCCGAATTTTTGAAGCATTAGAACGACTGGAACTGTCTCTTAAAAAAATTTTTTTTCAGCAGAACGAATGGATCCAAGGATACCAGGATGGAATATGCAGGTTACACGAGCTTGGAGGCTCAATTATATCTGCTATCAAGCAGTTAAAAGCAGACGCTGACTCGATGTTACTTGATCTCGCGAAATCAAAACTTGTTGAAAAAGACATAACTAAACGCCGAACATTATCTGATATTCCCGAAATACCGCCAATACCAGAGCAGTCTAATCCTGGTGAAAATGTGGACGGTGAAGGAATTAAGCCTGCGCCCGAAGGCCAGTCAACAAAATGTGATGCTAAAAAAACTGAAACTACGAAGCAAGACCAAAAAGACACGAGCAGAAACACTGATCAAGTAGTGAAGAGTATGCAAACTTTGAGTTTAGCAGAGGTACGCTAAAGTAACAAAGTTGTATTTGTTTTGCTTTGATGTATATAGTTCACCTATTCAATTTATTCATCCATGCAAAAAGTTATGGCAAAAAGGTGGCGCATGCCGTGTTACCATGTAACTTTTCTTGGGAACCCTGCATATTAGGGTTCCTGTACCGCCTAGTTTGTCTGATTAGCAGCAGGGTGATTGTGAAGTTATGGTAATTGTTGGCTCGACAAACGATACAGTTTCTGTAGCCCAATGCCATATTTTGCAGGAGATTTCGGCTTCAAATTCCGCTTTCTATAATCAGCTAGAAGCAAAAACAGACGCTCAATTTGAAAAAATTGTGAGAACTACTTCGGAAAGTATCAGGACTTCTTGTGAACAAATGTTAGCCGTCGTTCAAGGAAGAGTAAAAACTTTAACCGTAAGTATTTCGTTTAAATAATATCTTGCTGCTGTTGCATTGGTTTTGGTAATTATGATTAGTCCATTATACGGTGTTTCCCCCGTTTCGCAAAGGTACAGAGGCAGATTCAGAAAGTTTTTTAGAGGGTGGGGCTAAAAATTAAAAATGCTTATGTCGCATTTTTTTTAAATGTGTTTAAGTACCAAGTTAATCTAAAAATTTGGGGGGAGTTTTAACTCCCTTAGCCTAGCCCCTGGACCTGGATCCGCTAATAAGTTAGCAGGGTCAACCTCAATCAGATACCCCTTACTCTCTTCATTATTCGGTTGTAACCATCCCTCAAATTTAAACCTTAATTTTCTATGAAATTAATTAAAAGTATCAAGTTATTAGCAAGGTGATGTTTTTTTAGCGCGTCAAGGAATTACCTTGGTTTCACGCTACAAAGGGACCTCGAAGCGGTAAGATTTTGTTCTGATTAAATTTTGCAACATTAACTGGTAAATAAATCTAAGCTTGGCTGCGCATTGCGCAATCTTCCCTTTCACTTCAGTTATTTGGTTAAGGTTAATAATTTTTCCCACCGTCATCTTAATAGAAGGTTTAGCACATATTGCATCATTGCGAAACATGAATTTGTAGTCGCTGGCCCACAAAAATTTAAAAAGTAACTCCCGTCTTTGTTCACTTAAGCGCGATCATTGGCGTTGTGAAAACTTGTGTACTCTGAGGAACAACCCATGTTTGCCTTTTTGGAATTTTCAACATTGATTTTTATCAAAAATCCTCGCTGTTATCCGGCTTTTTTGGGAAGTAATTAATTTTTTACGAAAGCACTCACACATATTTTAACAGATAAGGCTGTTTGATCGAAAGCGTTTCAATTGGACTATAGTGAAATGAGATTTGAAGATCGAACAATTCTATGCATTCAAGATTGACCCAGCTACAGACTGGTGCTGAGACTTGGCTGTACCATGAGCATTGAGCAAAAACCCCACCATATGTCACGACGAAGATGTTTGTGATTGTTTCAGTTTTAGCTATTTCGCCTCTACCGTAGCCGAATTGCGAAAATTTTACCCCTTTAACTTTGATGTTCAAGATCGTCGATTGTTCTGATAACAGAAATACAGTCATGCTTTATATTAAACATTGCAGAATTGTGTGTGAGCTCCGTAGACTTAGTAGCTAGGTACTGTCGTGGCCAAGGAGTCGGGAATCGCAAGGGTTGAAACCCGCTCATTCAACAATTTAGGGTGCGAGGGCTTGGTCTGCCGTTTTCAGGGCATGTTTTACTGTTCCAAATTCAGTGCATTGTCATACATGCAGTTATAATTGATTTTGAATTTTTGCAAAAATCTGCAAAATTTCAAATACCGTTATCTGAAATATTGAAGTTATCGCAATTTTACGAAAACCGCCAAAACTGAATTTCCTAAGTTGTCCGGAAATCGTTTAATGCAATGCTCCTAACATGGTGTACGTTTTTTTATTTTTTGGAAAAAGCCTATCTTTATCATCGACATATTTGCACGGTTGAAATAGGAGTGGAGGTAGCCTAATGGTTGAGAGCGCACTGCTCTAGTCGAAGAGAAGTTGTAGTTTTGAGTTCGGTTTTTACCGCAGTTACAAGATTTTCCAAATACAGAAGCAGTTAGGAATTAGAATAATGGATAAGCGAGAGGGAGTGGGAGCGATTGCTGAAGGAATGAGGTGCATCCGGCCACCTTCGGACAGGAGGAAAAACCGGATTAAAACTGGACGATGATGATGAGCAGAAAAAAACCTAAACTCAAAGGTGAACTAGCATAGAAAAGGTTGTTATAGCATACACTGTTAGCAACTGGAGAGAGATCGCAACATAGAGAGCTAGCCGAGGGGGAGCGTGAAATGAGGTAAGAAACCTATGGTGCAACTCCACACTCCTGAGCGAAGAAACTTCGGGAAACTATGCACTTTTTTATTAGTTTTTATTTCATGACAAAAAATAACTCGAAGAGAGCGAAGCTCACACAGATCGGAATCCAGACTCTCAGAATCCATTGTTGTTTGCGGTTAATTGGGTTGTCAGTACCCGAACCGGTAACAACCTTCATGGGTCAAAAATTTGACTGTTTTCGTGATTGCTGTGCTCTATAGCGCCCACTTACGAGTTCCAAAATTCTAAATCCGTAATTGTTTTGCGCTCAAAGTTACAACACCATGTCGTCATACCGGCTTCATATATTTGTGCTTATGATTACGATGAGAAAAAGTCACATAACACAAATAAATGTTGCAGGTTTGCATGGGGTTGCCAAAACATCGCACCAGAGCAGAATCGATCCCAAGATCTTCATGTTTCCGTGCAGTGACAGACCACAGCGTTATAATGCTGCTTCATCCTAATAAACAAAAGAGGCAAAATGCAAGAAGCTCCATAAATCTACGGTCATCGCTTTTTGCGACTATTGGCTTCAATCGTCGCTACGTTAAACCGCCATAAAACCAATTATGCACAATAGCTAAGAACGACACTGCACTGAAAAGCGAGCGAAATGAATTAACCTACTTCCAAGCAACAGCGTCAAATGAAATCACAATTGCAGACATTATAGATCGAACTCGAGATACTACAATGCACTTTTCTGCGACAATCGTAATATTCCAATCCCTGACATCACTTAACGACTGAGGTCATGAAAAAGTTGTCTCATTACATCATTTTTAGCCTTTATTAACGATCCGGAAGTTTTAGCGCTGATGTAGAGAAATTTTAACAAAGTAGTTAAGAGATTTAGACTGTAATTCTCGCACCAGGTGACCAAAATCTCAGAATTACATTTCGCTCACAATTTATTTTATCTTCCAGTCACGAGAAATTGACAGGCCCTACTTGATGTGTACAACAACTTATTCTAGTTCAGTTTTTCCTAGCTTTTTCAATTAGACAATTGTTTGGAATCCATCAAACCAAGAATAGTTTCTTGCAAAGGTATTTGAATATTTTGACACGCATCGATTCCACCTTAAATTATTGTAAGTTGAATATGATTAAAGTTGAAATGCTTCAAATATTTTCGATTCTAATGTTTCTCATTAAACAGATTAAAAAACCGATAAATTGTGCTTCTGAGGAAATAGATAAGTTCGCACAAAATACGATGCATCTTGTTAAGTAGGTTACGAAACAATCAAGACAAGACGGAGGTTTATCCGTTTTTTTTTTTGCGATTTTATCGGAAAACACGAGATATTTCGAGAAAGTCTAGTCAACAATTAGAACCAGTTTGAATTCTATGTCTCACATATCGGTCAACTTCATACGTTACAAATCGGATATGATCGCATTTCTGCGCAAATCAGTGATACGGAAGCAATTTTTAATGGAAGCAGGAAGCGGATGCACTTTTGAAACACTGCTTCCGCTTTGGCCTGGCGTAATGTTCATATCAAATGTGGCCTTTTAATTTCCTGCGTTGTCGACGTGAATTACAAATAATGTGCGAAGGAAAATTGGTGGTAAAAGCTTGTCTTAGGTCCTATTCCTGCCCACACTTACAAAAACGTGCCGTACTGCCAGGGGCGCAGCCAGAAAAAAATTTGGGGGGGACCAAAAACTAATTAGTAACATAATAACACCACAATACAGCATGCAACTTTCTGAGCTTAAAAACTTTCGAAAAGCATGCTACAAGGTGAGCTAAACAAAACGCGATTTTTACCAACTTTTGAGGTAGGCCCAAAAATTAATGAAGAAATTATTTATTTTTCCACAAGATGAAATAAAATCTTCAGAAGCTTACGTAGAGCTCTTTCAAAAAAAGGGCAAAAAAATGTAGAAGCATGAGGGTATAAAGTTCTTGAGGCACCATCATTCTGGCGACACTGCTATTCTGGGGGCATAACCCCGGAAAATTTTTGCAAAATTAGTCTGGATTCTTGATTTTACTGCCTTTTAAAAAACTTTTAAAGATAATTTAGTTTAACATTTTTGTATCAATTGTGACCGCTAACCTTTTGTTTTTTATACGTGCCAAAGTCGTGTTATCAAAGTGATTCAAAACATTTCCTAAATCTACCCCACTACACTCTTGCTGGCTCAGATTTATTGGAAGGAGGGGCAAACAAAATGTGCTGGACTATGGAAGGCGGGAAGATGAATTTAATGGCCCGCTAATTTCCAATGTTAATGGAACAAGATTTGCTTAAACATATATGTGAAAAATTTAAGGAGACAGCATGGCCCCACCCTCTCCCCTGGCTACACCACTGTGTGCTGCTGTCAATCAAACAAACGCTTTTACATCTGCTGGCGTCTTAGGAAGTGCAAATTGCCAACTCATGCGGCGCAAAGAGATAAGAAGAAAGTCGGCAGAGCTAATAAACCACATTTTTGTTTTGTTTTTTCTTTCATTATTCAGGTTTTCACTCTTGACAGAAATCAACTCAATTCAATTTTCAACAACATGCAATGCACGTAAGCTTCTTTGAGATGAGTATAGCTAAACGCAAATATTCTCTTAGACGTGAGCAAATGAATTATTTAAAATTTTTTTAAGCTCTGCAAATTTCAAAAATGTGCCAAGTATAGAAAAACTATTTAAGTATTAGGAATTTTAGGCCATTCCCAAAAGTCTTAAATCAAATAGCGAGGTTGGTGTCAGTTCAGTAAGCTACCGGTAGTATATTACAAAAAATGCCTGGTTCTGCAAGCCGATAGTTAACACTTTTTCAGCGTAAGTAAGATACACAAGTGCTTGTTTCGCAAGTGGAAACGGCGTATTCAAATAAGATATTCTTGCAAGCAACAGCTTTCTAGTAAACGATTGGGGCAGGCGTAACTGATGTATTTAACCGGGTATTTGTCAGGGATAGCATTGCAATTTGACAGTGGTTAACCTTACTATGGAAGTGAAAGCAGCAGTATGTAGAAGTGGAAGCAGGAAACATTGTCATTTGGAAGCGGAAGCACCGCAAAACTTACGCTTCCGCATCACCAGTGCAAACCAACCTTATGTGTAGCAAAGTTGAGCGGAATTTGTTTACACCAGTGATTCCTACCTTGGGTCCATGAGCCAATAAGGGACCCCGATGGGGTGTCAAGAGATACCAAACTCAAACACAATACGATCTGCAGTCCACATAAGGAAAGAAGCACTGGGTTAAACTGGTATTTTTGAAAAATGCAGTGTTTTGAAGAGGATTATGATTACGATTTCTTTTAAACACTTTAATTGCAATTTAGGCCTAAACAAACTACAAACAAATCTTCGCTATACTAGTGGTATTACGCCAAAGCGTGTAACGAGGCCCATCTCCACGACTTCGGCTTAGCGCCTGGGCAACACAGCTCCAAGGAAACGTCGCAACGGTGGCGAGCCGTTGGCGACACTGTGTCCGATCTCCGATGTGACCCGTCCGGGAATCGAACCCCACACCTTCCGCACCGATGCTCGTAACAACTGAGCTAACCGATCGGTTTTTATACATCATCTCAGAAAAAATTTACGAATTAGGTTTTAGGATAACGTCAGCAAAGTACTAAGGTTTTAACTAGGTTTTGTTTAATTTCCTGATCGGAATTCAAGCGCTACGTAAAGGCTAATCCGACATTTAGTGTATCTCAGATGAAACTCTTCGGTATGGTTATTTCGTAATCTTAGAAAAGTGGCAAATACGCAGGTTACCGATTCACGGTAACACAACAACATCTTTCGCACCTTGTTTTATTTACCTTTTCAACAATAAAAAATCAACCTGTAGGGACCAAAAGTAAAAAAAATGCCAAAAATCTTCCCGATTTTAGGGCCTCGATTTTCATCTTTGGGGACCCAAGCCGAGTTTCAACAAAGCCAAAAAAACTATCCACACAATAATCATTTTCGCGTATCGGCAACTCACTTTACGTAGTAATAAATTACTTGCCACAAAACTGAAGTGAAAGTACACCAAGGGTGTAGTATATCACGATTTTAATATTAATATTTTTTTACGAATAGGTCAGTTTACGATGCACCGAAAATCGAAATTATATGGTTTTTGAAAGCATTAAGCCGAAATTGAGCAGCGCAATGAAAAAAAATGTTCGCTTGCTTCAAATTAGCGGCCAAACTTCAACTCACGTTACACCGCAAACGGATATTTAACGCAGTTATAATCGCTGGAAAAAGCACGCGATTAAGTTATGACTAGGGCGATTTTTGTATGACCTATAAAACTGAAAAATATGACTTTATTTTCTGAAACATATCACTTTATACGACTTTATTTTTAGAACTGCAAATTTATGCTGTTTTTCGCAATTAACATCTCATATGTAAGTCTAAACATTTTTTTTTTGAACAAGAACATACTCAAAAAAACGAAAGAATTCACTTGAAAAAAATTCAAAAAATTGAAATGTGCATCTTACAACAAGTAAGATATTCAACTGTTGAATACAATTTTATAATAGAATGCGACGTGTGCTCGGCAAAATTTCGGTTTTCATGAAAAATGGATTAAAAACATCGAAAATGACAGTTCTGCAGTATGTCAACAACTTGGCATGCAGTGCTGGAGAAATATCTGATCTACTCACCTCCAGAATGATTTTTGCATAATTTTTTTCTAACCTAACAATAAAAAAGTCGCTTCAAATGCTTCGTCGAAGTAGGCATGAAAACTTGAAGTTCTCATTGCCCCTCTCAACATAAAACTATCAAGCTTGAAGTCTACAGAAACTGCATCTGCGGTGGTACCAGGGTTTAATAATTTGTATTTCGTAACAAAATCAATGGTTACATTTTATGACCTAAATAAGAAAATATGACTTTTTATGACTTTATAACTCCTTAAATAGACCTCGCATCAACGTAGTTTTTTCGCGATTATCGGTTTCATAAGTTTTTGCGCTACCAAAAAAATATAACTTTAATGACTTTTATCCTCCCTAGTTATGACGCAATGAGACAACTTAATTATGACATACGCAGTCGACAAAAGTGACACAAATTTTTACCTCACTTCGATTTTCAACGTCAACACTTGCAAGCACATGAAATGCCGTTGTATGTTTTCATTTAAATCCATTTCACTGAGCCCAATAGCTCAAGCTATGCCACAAACCACCCAGTTTTTCTCAGTGCACTGCTATACTTAAGTTGATTGTACCATGGTCATTACGACGCCATCGAAGTGACGGTGATAATTGCCAGCAAAAAGACAAAAACCGTAAATACTACGTCATAGTGCTTACCGCGAATTACCCCGTTACGTTGTAAAAATGAAGCTCCATTACAACATCTGGTGACGTCCACGCATCCAAAACTGAAACACGACAATCAGGAGATCATTGAGCACAATCATGCTGTTTCCATGGAAACGACGGAGTAGAGTTTTAAAATTCAAAGATGGCGATATACAGGAAGAGCAGCTACCAAAACAGTTAAATTTCGGCCCATGAAAACAGGTCGGTTCCGGTCCAGGTACCGACAGGCACAGCCCAATAAACCGCGAACAAAAATGGAATCTGAGGAAGTCTGGTCGATCCGTGTGAGCTTCGCTCAAACAGCAACAGTAAAAAAGTAGGAAAATGTAAAAACGCTGAAAGTAAACGTGAGATAACATAAAACCACCAATATACAATCAATGTAGAGTAGATCAGGGGTCCGCAAAAGATGGGTCATGACTGAAGTTTTGGCTTAATAACGAAACCACACCGATAAATTCATGAAGATTAGTTTCACGTATCATTCACTATCTGAACCAACGTCCTTATGGGTTGTTTGTTCAGAGGTTCTAGCCGACGATTTGCTGTTTTAAATTCAAATTTCTCAAAGTTTGTTTAAAAAAGAACCTCAGCAAACAATAATACCTTAAGATCGATTCTTAATTACAAAATATTTTCCCTATAATTATGCGTTAATAAACTGCAAGGGTCGCGAGAATTTGCAACTATGCTATAAGAGTCACGCTGATAAGTTTTCGGATCCCTTATCTAGATACGAAAAATAATGTAATACAAGAAAATCAAACTAAATATGCTATCCATCATTAAAAAATTTTGAAAAAATGAATTTAACAATGTCATCACTAAAATACATTGATCACCGGCAGCATAAGTTACACATAGTCAAAACGTCTAAATGCGATAGAAAATTACATTTCTACTTTTGTTTCTACAAACATGCATTGGTTTTCAACCAGAAGCTCACGGACCCTTTCGGGATCAGCGAAAAGGATGCTGAACTCGTTTTTGAACCAAGTAAAAAAGCCCACGATGTCACCATTTATCGTGGTTAAACGCATGTTCGAACTAGCAGATCAAACAAAAGAAAAAAATTGGCAAAAAGATAGGTTAGGCCAGTTATTTTAAACGGCGAAGAATGTGCATTTGATTTTCAAAGACAAGCGCAATTTTGCGAAAGCATCAGGTGGGGTTGATCTCAGAAGAGTCCGTAAGCATGATTTTTTTAATATGGTGTGCAACAAAGAAAAGGATGGGGACCTCTGCACAATAGCAACCAGTTCATTGCCGCTTGAAACGTCGCTTAGCAATTAATTCCGACCAGTTCTGAAGCTCTTTACCTTCAAACTTGCCCTTTATTTCACTAGTTCTCTCACATTAGGCTGCACCATTAGACAAATGTGGGGTGTGGCAGTCACCAAAGTTGAGAAAAAAAAGCAATTTCGTTGAGAAAACAAGATTTTTGAGGCGTTTTTTTGGGCCTGATTTGTGACACCAAAATGAAAATCGAGTGCGGAGGAGTCACGAAGAAAAATCACGCAACAGCTTTGTTTGAGTCCTTGCAGGTCCATCTTCAGTTTCTACTAATCTATTTTTGGTTACCCCACATTTATACAAAAAAAAAAAAAAAACAGACAAGACACCATACAGGTTTGCGAAGCAACCCCCCTAAACAAAATTCTTCGTAAATTTCGGCATGTCTGTAACGATTCTCCAAAAATTTTGCATTGCTGGGAGTGAAGATCTTTTTGGAAATATCACGGCCTTCTCTCCCAGCTACGCCAATACTAGACTCGGTGGTAGATCGGCAATGAACGAAATTGACACAAAAACAGATCGAGAAATCACTCACTACAACCGTAAGTTGTTAATGAGGAACAGCACTAAATTATAATTTTGAATCTATTACTCGTAAATACCGGTAAGTATGATATCACATTGCATAACCCAAAACCGTAGAACATCACAACTTGAAACAATAAGAAAAAGTCAGGGGTGAAGAACCGGCAAAGAAAGTGGGCCACATATCGAGAGAACCAAAAAATTTAAATTTTTTAATTCTGCTTAAAAATACCCAAATTTGGGCCGCAAATTTATCATATATACAATAATTAACATACAAATTATTTTTTAATGCAAATCCAGAGACAAATGGTTGGTTTTATCTCCCAAATATAGCAAATAGTTGACATTTGTGTACATTCCACTTCACAAGGTTCCAGCGCCAGCTTCATTAAAAAATCAAGCGGGCCGCATGTTCCGTAACCCTGTTCTAGCTAATTCGCTACCAAAAGCGATAAAAAATTGCCTCAATGTGTAGTGAGCTATGAATATAACAGCGCCAACAAAATTCTTAGTGAACACCACTTTTCAAGAGGACGAAGTAACAAGCGTGTTATGTATGTAATAGTAGATGCAGGGGGGTCCCGCTTTACAAACACTCAGATATATGCCATAATTGGCAAGTCTTATGACACGTTTTACATGAAATTTGTCTCCAAACTACACTGGTATGCACGAAATAATTTTCTTGAAATAATTTAGCAAAACATAGCTCTACCCCGCATCTATCAATAACAAAGTAAATTACATTAACTTATACATGAAAACATGCATTAAAAGCTCAAATCGAGGAAACAACAGTCCATAAAATTGCACGTAATGATATGTGACTTGCAAAACATGTAGGCGTAAACAAATCAAACCTGAGAGTTAAGTCGCTTTTTTCAAATAACCTGACCTGAAGATGCTGAGCAGTTCACAGTAAGTCACTAATTCTTTTTCCTCTCTAATTAGCAGCTTAAACCAACATGATTGGAAAAACAACAATTAATTGCATGTAAAAGCTGAAAAACAAAACCAAACTAAATTTGACTGACTAGCAAGGAGTAACTGAAATCACATGACTTACTTCAAGTCTTGATAAATCAAATTAACTAAAAAACCAGATGGCTTCAGCTTTATTGCCATCTGGTGCGCAAAATGTCTCGAACCAAGTTTAATGCTGAGCGATGATGCACATAAATGAAATCGTAGACGTCGGCAAAGGGGGGCTGAGCTTCTTAGAAATCGACATATATATACTTCAACAATAACATATAGCTTACACTGCAGTGTATTTTGAAATAAAATTTTATGTTGATCATGGTCTGTTGATCACCCCTAAAAATCATGGCTAATCAAGGCTTCAGGCTACTTTTCTTCGGAAAATATTTCTGTGAACGCCTTTTTTATTGGAATTGGCACTGGGCAGGTTGTTGGAAGTCGCGCGGATTTTATCAAACGAAGTGGCGACGTGTTTGTCGACTAAAAAAAAGAGAAATAGCATAGATTAAGAATACTGTAACAAGCATCTCATTCTGATTTAAACGTGGAAGTTCAAAAAATCAATGCAATTGCCTAAATTATTTCCTGAACAAGCGATACATCGTATTGCAGTCGCTAATCGCCCACATTCATACGAATAAGGTGAGACGAGTGTTATTACGAGTCACGAGACCTTTTCAAGTAATCCTCTTCACGTTAAATCGACCATAGTAATTTCACTCTTTTGTGACGTGCCAATTAAGTTTCTAAAAAACGAGTATATATATGTTCGATTTTGAACGAAGCAACTTTTGGACCAAAAAGCCCAGAAGTACCAGAAAAAAATTGGCTCGCTTTCGAAAATCCTGGGTGTGCGATTGAGATCACACACAACTGTATGAAGATTTTATTTACCATCACTTCAAACAAAAACCGACCTGGTTGGTGGCATGGCTTCGGTTGTCTTCTCATGGAAAGCCTCTATTCAACGTCATAATAACTAAAAATTTCTGAAACCAAAAATATTACTTAAAACCATGGCAATAGAGCAGTACCGTTTGCGTACTGTATTTGCGCATAAGACAATGAAATGGCTAAGCGCAACATAAAACTCAAAGCGAAATCATGGATCTCAAGTATCCTTTCAATTTAGTACTTAACCTTAGATTAGGGGTTCTTAAATTTTTCAATACCAAGGACCCTGCTCTCAATCCTTGTCTGTCTCATATGAACGAAGTGTATATTGAATACAGTTTGGCATCATTCCGAACCGTCCAGATTTTTCACTAGAAACCCCTAGAGAACGACCATTGCATACAGTTTGCAGGACAAAGAATACCAAAAATAGGATTTAACTCGCTTAAACGTTAGTGAGCATGTCAGCACCGACAAATTTTGGTCAGTAAATCTGTAAAATCCATAATGAGACTTTAGCTTCTGTCATTTAAGCAAATACCATGCCTGGCTTGTGACTCCACTTCGGATGTCTTTTCATGGAAAGACTTCATCCATGACGTCACAAAGACAAGCGAAGAAAAATTCTGAAAAAAAAAATTGTTCATTTAAACCATGACAGCAACAGTATGTACTGTGAGTAGAAAATTATAGACCTTACGTGATTTAATTCAATTGCGAAATCCGATTTAAGTCTTCAAAAAACAATATGATTGAATGTCTAGTGCAGGTTTTGATCCTTAACCAAGCAACTTTTGGTTAAGAATTGGAGCATTTTCTTAAAAATCTTGCGTACGCCATTGATATAGATATACACAAATCCATGCCGACTTGATTTACCATCGTTTTAAGCAAAAATCGTACCTGGCTAGTGGCTCGGCTTTGATTGTCTGCTTATGGAAAATCTCGATGCAATGTCATAAGGACCAGCAAAGAGAGATTTTACAAAAAATTAAGTCAAACCATAACAATACAACGATATGTACAGTTTGCGCATATATACAAGAGTTTGCAATAACAGATTATCATTTCTTCAATCCACCATCAATGGTTTGCACAACAAAATTTTTTGTAAGGTGGCATAGACTAATCAAATGAAAAAACGAAAAAAAAACGTGTGCTTCACCTTGCTTCAACCACTGTTTATCGTTTTATTCATCGAATGAACTTCTGTTGAATTTCCAAAACTATCCTAGCTTCTCTCCAGACTTCTCATAACGTACTTTTTCTACTTTTCTTGCTTGTTCATCGTAGATGCAGTATGTTTTGTTGATCTCTAATCAAAAGTGCGCTTCCTACTTATTGGTTGATGAGAGCGCATGCAGTGTGGAAACAGCAGAGTAATAATGAAAAACACCAAAATTGTTAAACTAGAGGACTGATACCAGCAAACAATGAAAAGCTTTAATCAATACAGAAGACTATTTGTAAATCACTAACCTTATATCGATAATCTAAAAAAGGTAAGAAGTTTTCAGAGCCGAAGATTTTGTTGAAGTCAACTCTGATTATGTCTCACCAAATAAAAACAGTGATTACAGTTACACAAAACTAATGGACGGTAAGCCATAGTTACATTAAAATCACGCCAAAAAAAATACTGTCACATACTTTTCAATTGCGTATCTTCCTTTCAGCTTCATGCAAGAGCAATATACCCTGATAGAGGCTTTTTTGTTCTAAGGAAACTAATTGTTTTTCTTCTCTATGAACATAGATGATTCGCCACAAGTTAACTCACCTCTACAAATCTGCACAACTTGCCTGGGTACGATATAAGTTTACCCTTACATGCCACAATCTCACATCTTTGTACATCATCGTTTCCCAACATCACGCATCATTGCCCACAATTACACTCACAGTCACACAGAAGCACCATCTTAACAACACACTGCAAACAAAACACACTATGCTGGTATTTGCTGGTTACACCTCACAATGACAACTGACTGCTTAAATAGAAAGCACAAATAAAAAACGCAAAGCGCTTGCAGTTGTTAAAACATTAATCAAGGTAATCATTAGGGTATGTGAATACTGAATAGTGAACGATAGCAACAAAACGATCAATATGCCTGATAGTAGCAATTTAATTGAGTAGCACTTAGGCAAAGGTGTCACGTGAGCAGCAATTATCGTGTTTGTTGAATAGCTTTACACCAGCAGAAAAAACAACTGCAACACTTTCATTCTAGCAGTGAGTAGTCACGAAAGCAAATTTGTCGAAATGAGTTGACTCGTGGCGACTTGCTGATCTCTAGCAATACAAGTTCACATCAGCAGCATAAATCATTTTTACCAACGCGCCGCAAAAAAATAAAAAAGACTCATAACTGATAATCAGCTGTACAGCAGAAAAGAAACTGACAATATGAATCGTATACACTTCATATATAGCTTCAATAAAAATACTGGTACCATTAAGTGGTTTGTAACTTTGGAGGAGCAATGTGCCTGCTTTTTACTACTACCAGCACCTACAAATTTTCAATAGTTGCATTAATGCACAGGTATCGACAGTGGGTTAAATAAAATTCAATTATGTGATATCTTTCAGCAAGTTTAGACAACCAAATATTACTTCCAGTGTATGTTTAAGAAAAAGCACGTTTTTTCAACTGGTATTACATCTATATTCTCCTTGCATCAATATTTCAGTTTTCATATTTACAATAGCTACCAGTATATAATTATTTATATTTCTCCTTGTACTTGATTTACAATAAATATTCACAATATTTTATATATATATACAAAACCTGAGCCATACTGTATGTACAATTTTATAGTGATACTACAGACAACTGCAGCATCTGCAATTGCAAAGACTACAACTGTTTTGAAAAATCTCATCGGTGCAGCATGACAGGAATCAAAAAGAGGGACTGCTGATTAAAACTGTTCACTTAATTCCACAAACTACGCTATGTTAACAAGGCAACATTGAAGGCATGAAGTGATTTACGTCACCACAAAGGATGACATCGTGGTCACAAAAAGATATCTTGAATCTCTGAGAACCCTAAAAGGAACTTATTCTGGCTTATGTTGAAGATATATGGTCATAAACTTCCAAATTTCGGAGCATCAGCTCGATCTGATGGCCAATGGTCAAACTTAAAAAATAAAATCACTCCTCAGCAAAATAGCAATTCCACGCCATGAAAATCCTTCTGACTCAACCTACATAGGCTATAGCTAATCTCCCTACCAGTTTCTGCACTTTAGCTAACCTGTTTTGCAGCTGTAGATGCGTTTCGACCTTATAAGGTCTCATCAGTGCAGCATAGCATCCCAACCCAACAATAAACTCAGAATAATTGCTAAATCTCCTGCTTTTCTCCTCAATAGGATAATATATCTCCAAGCTAAACTTGCTCTTGACATACTCAAAGCTTAAATGAAATTTTAAATACCAGTAAAAAAGACAGAATTTTGACCAATTGTAAGCACAAAGAGGGTATTGTGATTACATACGCAGTCTTCTATTTTTATGGATCCTCAATGAAAATATTCCTTCTTAATGTAAAAATTGGATGGTCCTGCATGGCAATGACGGTGTGCATACACAGAACAGAGATATTCTGCGTTCCCTTCTAACCTAATTAAGACAAGAGGTAGCAAAGGCATGTTAGGTGCTACTACACACTACACCCCCATGATGACTATAAAGTCTGAGACTGCTCTCAACAGAAGTAGTGCATGAGTGGTCCTCGGCTATTGGAACAGCAGTATCCAAATTACGTTTAGGACATCATGCTATGTGCTCTAATCTACATCGTTCACGTGCAATGGTACTAGACGGCAAGCCTTTTGGGTCTTTCCCTTGAAGAGGATGAATATGGGCTATTCATAGCGATAATAGAGACAACTGATGCCTCTGCAATTGCGAAGGCTATAACTGTTTTGAAAAATCTCATCAGTGCAGCATGACAGGAATCAAAAAGATGGATGACCGATTAAAACTGTCCACATATTTCCACAAACTACAATTTTGCATATATATTATCGACATAAATATAGAAAATTTAATTTTAAAATAATATACCCAGTCGGTATATGCCAGCACATTCACATTTTAACAATAACTAGGCTATACACCAACACCAAACATTCAATCTCAACAAGACTACGGTACACCCTGTACACTACTGGCTTGCCGTAAAGGTCAATGTGTATGCAGATATTGAAAATAAAAACCATCCCATTATGTTGTATGTAGGGACTGTTTTAAAGAAGCCGGTAATACTGTAAAAAAGTGCTGTACCACAGACCAGCAATGTCAAAAATCTGATTCTTATGCTCAGCGCTCTGTCAACTGTTGGTTAGACTCAGGACTAAAGGCAGAGCCACATCAAGGCATTGAAGTGATATTCCATATTAGTTGTCTGCATTGCTATAGCATGGTGTCACAATTACAACTGTCCATTATGACAACAGATAATACACCAGACTCACACTTTGCAGGGCTCTGTTAGACGTACCAGCAAGCAGCAGAGATATTTGGAGGATGCTACTTAACTATTGCTACCAGTATCTTTTTTGGCATACCCTCACCTGGAAGCCCAGAGACTATACCCACCTTTAACTGTTCAATCTGGCCCTGACTAAACGTAGAGTGTACCGGTACTTCGAAGGGGAAATTGTGTAGTGTACCACTACCAAAATTCATAGCCTATTGGCATAGTCTGATAGTGTTAACGTCATCCTTACAGGCTGATAAAGCAGTGGACTGGGCAGCAGAATCAGTACCGATAATGGTAGCACAATAAGCCTACCTGGTACTTCTGAACAGTGGTAACTTACTTATAGGGTACCAGTAGTGTTTCATATTCAGTATTCTATCGCCAGATCGCTGTTGTGTTATCAGGTTATGCAAGTTTCAGGTCACTGTTGCAACCACTTGTGTATACTGACAACTAACCCTTCACTTTCCCTGGCAGCTGATACAGGGCGGTCCCACTAAACACTGAAAAGGACGACGAAGGACCTCAAATTGATGTACCGGTACTAAACACAGAACACCAGGAACCATACTATAACAAAGAACTTTAAATTAGGGTTCTTTGTTCTACTTCGCAGTGTTTAGTAGGCCTACATCAACTTGGAGTCCCTTGTCGTCCTTTGCGGTGTTTAGTAGGACCCGATATAAGGTATCTTGCCTAATATTTATGAGTTACTGGTATCCCGTAGCAATATTTGCATCTACTGACTTCAAGTCCTACTCCTAGGCTGACAAGCTGTCGCAGAATCACACAGAGCCTTATACCTGTTATACTACAGCGTTAAACAGTTAAGCACAGAGCTGCAAAAACTTGCTGATGGTGTTGTGTCATCAGCACAGCATATGGTTACCGCACCTTGCTTGAAATGTCAAATGAAATGTTGTGTGGTTTTATGGCGCTTTATACCGGTAACTACCGTACTGAGGTCCTTTAGCGCCAGGACTAAGTTTTGTCAAGAATTCACTGACGTATTTTATTCTCTGCTCATTTCATCCTCCGCGCTACACTTAATTGCTGAGCGTTTAGCAAGTGTAACAGCAGATACCAGTTTTGAAGTCTGTGGTTTCACCCGACTGAGAATAGAACCCAGTTTACCAGCTTCCAAGGCGAACGCTCTAACCACTAGCTTGAATTTTCCCATAAACATTTTGCCTCAATCAACACCTCGTGCAAGAGTTGCCGGTTATAAAAAAAAATTTAACACGTAAGCGGTGTCGATCATAGGCTCTACCATTCATAATATTATTTCTTGTCAAACCATCAAGGACGAAGGCAAGAAGGGTTTAACCCCCCCTCATTGGTTTGGCAACGCCTGTGCTTTTATAGCCAATATTCGTTGATCTGTACTAAAAAACGATAATTTTGGTCCTTGCTTCATCTGCAATTGTTGTAACATCACAGCATAAGCCCACTGTTCAAACGTTGCTCAATTACGAAGTGTCAATGTTGTGTCACAATATCATTTACCGCTCTAGCACAATTGCAGTTGCGAAAAACGTTGGCCCTTGGCCAGTGTTCATGAATGGTAAGGTGAGAACAGCTACCGTAGTACATAAAATAAATACCGGTAAATAACTGAGGTTATTTTCAAATTATCGTGAACAGAAAAGCTAACAGTAACTGAGGGAGACTGCGAAGGGAGCTTGCGCTTTTTGAGTCAGCTGCCACCCGGTATATTAATGTCCATAGGCGCATGCATGGGGGGCCACGGAGTCATAGGCCTATGCCCTCTCTTTGGCTTTGCAATAAAGTGTTAAAACCTTACTTTCTCAAACTAATGATGGTTGCAGCCTCCTTTCACTTATTTTAGCCAAGTTTCTGCTTTTAGACATAAGCTGCAAAAATATTTTTGCCCAGCTCATCAGCGCTCGCTGCATGCCCTTTTTCGATAAAAAAGTGTGCTAAAATGAGTGTTTTTTATTATGTGAAAACCGCAAAAATTCGTTGGCAACTGGGAGCTACGCCCCCAGACCTCTTTAGCCTCAGGCGGCTGTGCCCCCTTTTACCAAATCCTGGGTGCACCACTTAAGCAATTTCATTTTAGTATCAAAAAATTAACTGGAAAAACAAGCCAGCTGATTTTTAAAATCAATAAAGAGCCTTCTTTCAACGACGTCGCTAGGAGCAGCTTAGCTCCAACACAAATCATGTTTTTAACATCCTATAATTCAGCCTATTTCGGGAGTAAATTTTGGATCCTGTTCGTTCACTGTCCCCTGGAAAAAGCTCATGATTTTTCCATCCAAAAATTGTCCGCCGACGCCCCTGCCTTGTATCGTACGCCTTCTGGTAATAACATGAAAATAAAAAAGTGTATCGGGACCGATCGTCAGTTTTCGTCAAATGTGATCCTAAAGTCTGAGTTTTCCCCGACTGCAATATCCACAAATCCTCGACGGTTAACTTCTCGGTGAAAGAGAGGTGTTTTCCAATTGTTCGCCGTCAAGCTTAATCGATGCTGTGTAAATCAAAAATACTCGAGAAATATTGCTCACTCAATCGCAATTGTTTTGATCTTACCCCACATGAGTTTTCTCGTTGCAATCTCAGACAACAGGCCTAAGTTACATTTAATCACCCGCTCGACGGAAAAGTGCTAATACATTGTACAAAGAATACAAATGAAAAGTTGAAAATACCATCTAAGCGAGTTAGATTTATCATACAGCCCACAAACTTACGCATGCCCTTGTCATTCAAGAGAAACTTTCTACGAAAATAATTCGATGAAATATAAAGTAATAGCCTACTGAAGTTATTAACAGACAATAAAATACACAAGGGCTATATGCGAAAAGTTACACCCATTACAAAAATTTAGCTTTTTAGATTACAAACGTGCAGGTCAACAGCATAAATTTTAAAATATTACAGCTAAATAATAGCTTTTACTATAAATTACCAGTAGAAAAACATTTTGCATGTACGTTTGCATAATATTAACGACATCAAAAATATAAGTGCACCAAGTAGCATGATGAATACTTAAAAGTAAATGTGACTATAGAATGTTACAATAACGTTACAATAAGTAATGTTACAATAAACAATGTATAGAAATCGTATATGCCTAGTATAGCGGCGAGACTACAGTAGTGTTAGACTAGGCTACTCGTACGTAAAAACAAACTGAAGTAAAAATATAACTTACAGTTGATTAAAAATACTGTTGATTGGTAAACGTAAAGCAATATATCCAAAAAATAACAATTTAACCACGATAAACGAGTTAGGCCAACTGTAAAACAGCAACAACAATAAAGAAAAAAAAGCCCCAACTATGCCACAAGTTGAAAGATAATACCTCTAAGTAATATGCAAGTCAATTTTTTTAGATACATATTTAAATGATTACAGACATTACTCATTCACGATAGCCCTTTTTCCTTGGTAATTTTCAAGCAATTTTTTCCATGTGCTGTAATGACGCAACAATTTTTGATTGCCTAAAAATTGTAACAAGTATTAGGCTACGCAAATCACTAAACCTTCGAACTTCGTTTTAACAATATCTCTAAAACGATGAAGTGGGAAGCTACAGATTTTGAAGTACTGAACTACACTGATTTACCAGAGCGCCATCACGGCTTAAGCTAGATTCACAATACTTACCAATAATAACCAGCCCAAATTTGGCTCTGGTGATAGCAACATTTATTTGATGGTCATCAGTAAGAAAGCCAAGTTTTTTGTAAAGCCATAATTGATCTACGGAAAACTCGTACTCCGGACAATCCGAAGAACGGACTGTGGAAAGAATCACATAATCCGCTTCGCTACCTGAAAATAACCAATAACTTCGTAAACCCGGCTTAAAGGTAAATATTTCTGTCTAATGTGATTCAGGATAATCGCCACATGTACCCAAATGCATACGCAATAGAATCTTGAGCCACCAACGTTTGCATTAACAACGCAACGTGTGCTTAAAAGCAAGATTTTGAATATTTAAAGCGACTTGACAAGTAAAATGCAACTATAATGTTGCAATACGAGAGAAAAACCTGCTTTAGGCTACACTTAGCAAAGGCTTAAAAATTAAAATTCTACGTCAATCGTGCGAGGCAGACTTTAGCAATCCTATCTTTGCGAATTAAATTCAAAACCAATTATAAGACACGCTCTTTACGCCAATACACTCTTTACCTTGGCTGGTGACAACAGACCCGACATGCACCAAATCGAGTTTCCTGTCTGTGTGATCTTTAATTGCTGCCTTCAGTTTCTTACATTGAGCGAGGTAGGGAGATAAAACCATGATATTTGATGGTTGAACACCTTCACGTAGTAATGCTTCCACAAGCCGTATCTAAACACAAAATACTATTTGGCAAGATTGAAATCATAAATGATCATAGTCACAATTCCAACGTGCTTTCACTTGATGATTTAAACCATGGGTACATATCGGGTGCACTCCTAGTGTACCAAACACCAAAAAAGAAGCACGAGACAGGCCGTCACAATAAAAACTGGATAAGTCTTTTTTGCAAAAAATTATCCTTCCGTTTAGTTTTCATTTTAAACAAAAATTAAATCCGCATTATACTTGTTTTACTACGCCAAAGCGCGCAACAAAGTGGCGGGGCCCCGTTTCCGCGGCTTAGCGCCTGGGCAACACAGCTCCGAAGAAACGTCGCAACGGTGGCGAGTCGTTGGCGACACTGTACCGATTCGACCGGCCCAATAATCAAACCCGAGACCTCCCGCACTAGAAAAGGCCAACAGCCACCGATTCAAACATTGCAACGCCATTGTCTATGTGGATTTTCACTTAATAGTAGCGAAAAGGCTCAGCATGCAGGGCTGAACTTATGACCCTTGCGTGATGGGTTCGATTCAGGCTACGTCAATCGCGTTTGATGCATAGATGAGAGAGGTCTTGATTTGAGAACAGCCTTTGTCTATTGAAATTTATCGTTCAGATGGCTGAGTGCATAGAAAGTCCGACTCTTAGGCGGTAGACACAGGATTTAATTCTGAGTCTGGTCAAACCAATGACACAAATATTAGCATTGTAAAGGGACAAGGTAGAGAACAAGACAGTAAGTTTATTTGTATCATTGGGAAAGGCAATTAACGAGATCATTCATCTGGAGATATAGGGCCTACTCAGGGGTTCGACTAGCAAGCTCCTTGCAGCGTCTCGGTCGCTTTTTCATGACAGGAGTGCATTAAACAAGCAATGAATATATAACTACAAAGATGGCGAGTTTGGCTGCGTTACATGCTGAGCAATGAGTATATCATCTGCAGTAAACAACTTGATAAACTTACCGCCACTTTGACTTGATGTTTATTGAACTTTGATTTACTTCCATCCTCTTCTTCTGCACCAAGTTCGTTAATGAAAATGGCAGGGCTGTCGTTGCCGTTTAGAATAAGATTTCTGCCTCTATTTTTTACCGAGTCAGCTGTATTCAGCTTACTCTTGTAGAAATTCATGGAAGGAAACTCACATATTCTTGGATGCTGTAAATTCGCCAAACAAGTTTAGTTACTGAGCAGTTTGTAATGAGTAACGTGTCGTGTTTCGTTTAAAAATTTTATCAAAATAAACGTATGCACAATTGCATATAGCATTGCTTATCTTCGGTATTTTTGACTGCAATATCTTTTGTGAAAAGTTGCCAACAACAATCACAAAGTTTGTTAGAGCAGATTTTAAACTTACCATTCTGTACTGCTCCGTTAGGCTCTCTGCAAGCCATTGCAAACGCTCAAACATCGACTTCTTCAAACCTCCATTGGCCGCCCTTCGGCAAGTAGTTACTGGTTCTAATTGCAAATGATCTCCGATCAATACAATTTGAGGATTCTTTAAAAAATACATTTTGGAAAGGGCACTGGTATGTGAAATGCTCACTTAGGTAAAAGAGTAGATTGGACTTAAAAATTACAAAGTAAGTTGCATAATTGTTAAGTTATTTGCGATATGAATTACCGAAAAAGTAGGTTTCTATATAAACTGAACATTCTATACCAAAACAGCTGATATTTGTAACAGCATTTGTTAACATACGAACAGCTTATCAAATCTGCATCTTAAGTTTAATAGCAACAATTAAAGACCAAAACGGGCCTAAATCACGATAAAATTGGACATGTGAACAGGGTAAATGTCGTTCTAGGGTTGCAAATATTACAAGAAAATGTTCCTTAAAGGGTCTTTACAGTGAAGGGTATTTAATTACTTCAAATACCAACAGAACGCAAAAACTTGTACGGGATGCTGTTTCCAACATGCTTACTTTGTTTTTTTGGGTAGTTGTAGCAATGGGAATGAGTGTTTCTGGTTCACTACACATTCCACATTCGTCAACAATACACTGTTCGAACTCAAACTCGGATACAAGTTGACCTACACACCAAACAAACAATTTCAACTCCAACCTGCTCGTATAAGAAACTTAGCGCAAAATATCAGGTTGCATTTTAGCGCTTTACACAGCTCAAGTCTTGTAGCGCCAGAGCCAATTCTATGTTTATTCAACTGATTGATATTTGTCATTTTAATTCATTTTTCACACCAACTCTGGTGTTGAGACCGAAGTTGGTAGCTAGCAATACCGTCTACTCCAGAGTCTTAAGTTGGATTCAACCAACCAATATCGAACCTCAGTCTACTAACTGCAAAGCCAACGCTCGAATCAATACTAAAATAATAACCCAAGGTGATTTTCAAATTATTGAATCAAAAATTCGACAGTAACAGAGAGAGCTTGCGCTGCTCGCGTCAGCAACTTCCTGTTGTAATTCTCGAACGCGATCGAGCTCAACGGAGAATCGAACCCGTCAAATAGGATCAGTAACCTCCGCGCTGTGTCATCTTCACCAGGCTCAGCAGCAGAGACTAAAAGATGCGCGAAATATTATCGATCAATACGATTCTGTCGCCCCAGCCTTGCTGAGTGTACCAAGATGCTTTTTGCTAGCTTCAGACGTTCAGAAACAAATAAATTAGGTAACACAGTGTTACCTACCTCCAGCTACACAGCAAGTACACAAGATGATATCCATCTTTTTTAACGCTTCAACTTTGGCCTCGTTAACTACTTTCAAATGAGCCTTGTAATTTTCAAGCGTAACAGTTGTCGGACTGAACTTGCATCTACACAAGATAAGCTTGCAAGCTTTGCAACTGTAGCAGCAAATAAATATAACTTTTCACCAGCAGGTTAGTTCAGTTACTAAGCACATTTCTATCGGTCGCGAGGTCTAGGCTTCGATTCCTTGACCGGTCAAATCGGACATAGTGCCGCCAGCGGTTCGCAACCGCTGCGACGTTTTTTCGAAGCTGTATCGCCCACGCGCTAAGCTGCGGAAACGGGCCCCGCCAATGATTACACGCTTCGGCGTAATGCCGCGAGTATAATGAAGATTTGATTTGAAGTGGGAAAAAAGTAACTCTCGCTAATTCTTTCAATTTCGTAACAAAAAACTTAAAACAAAATCAAAGAGCCAGAATAATTTTTAGTTTGTCATCGAAAAGTCGAACAAATATTGCCTTTAGCAGGTTAACGATGGGGACTCCAGCTAGCTAAATGGTAAGCATAGAGTGCGACATTGCTATACATAATGCTTTTCTTAATATGTATCTGTTCTTAATTTGAGGCAATTTTGAATAAGAACTTACCAACTGTCTTAATTAGTCATAGGCTAAACTTACTGGTTATCGAAGCTGCGAATTTTTTGTGCGAAATTGCTACTGCCAAACTGTCTTATAACATGGTGTAGCGAATATTCGCGTAGAGAGTCCGGTACTCGATATACGATTTCGGGATCGACGAAAAGAGGTTTTATAGGAATTCTGTAATCCATCTCCTCAATCATACCTCCATAAACACGCATGAATTTGAGGTCAGGTACTACAAACCTGAGATATTCTGTAAATAAAAGTATTTTAGTTAAAATTTTTGCCTTCGAAGTATTTTACCTAATTCAAGCAAATGCGTTCAAAAGAAATAAACCTCAACAGTAGATAAAAACTGCAAACTGTAACCAAGTTTAACAGTAACACAGCTTGCAGTAAGTTTTAAGCCAATGTGTTTGAAAAAAATATATCCACCAAACAAAAACTGAAAACCGGAACCGACCTTAACCTGACAGGATTCCTCGTGAGCATCAATTAAGTAACTTTGTCTTAACGCATCTCCAACGCATATGTTTTGATGCTATGATGAAGGATTAGATCGCTAATGTTTTGATGCGGTAAAAACACTCCCAGGATTTGGTTTACAGCTTAAAGAGCTTAATATACTTTTTCGTGACAGGAGCTCGTATAGCCCATTGATCGCTTCCTCGTGACAGGAGGATATATATGGAACTAAATACTAAAAACAAATACTAAAATGTAACGGACATAGGTTAATCATTTGTCATTGCTCAAAAGCAAAGCATTTTATTTTCCAGCTTTAATTTGTAGGCAACTTAATGCTTATTCGAATATACAAAGCAGTGGTTTTCAACTAGGATTGTGCGAAACCCTGGGTTTCGGTCAGTATAGTCAAGGGGTTCCGCAAGAATACAATTTTGGGCTAGGTTTATGCAAATTAGTAAGTCAATTTAATGCAAAGGTGATCCTCGAGTTTCTGGAATGTTTCATCATGGTTCTGCTCCACCAGCAAGGTGGATAATCACTGACATATTGCCATAACGTATTATTATAAGTACCAGCAACCACATCAACCGATTTGTTGGAAGGTCCGCAGTACAAGATTTTTCCTTTGTTGTTTAGTCTTCTGTTTAACTGAGTGAAATGGTAAGCTAAATGAGCACCCATGTATGATTTCCCAGTGCCTAAAAAGAATAAATTTCTCCGTTCGTCCGTCTGTTTGCCATTCCAAGAGTGGAAAATCCGGTTAATTCGCAGCTTTCTGTGAATTATTAATTTTGCCAACGTTATGCGCGTGTCTTTTTTGTTAATTCATCAGCATTTAACCGGATTCCCCAGTCTTAGAATGATAAACAGCGCAACAGCAACTGTTAAGGCGAGCTCGTAGCTCTCTTGCAAAAAAGGATGAATCTCCAGTGGGGCCATGCAATCTACCCACCGGAGAGGCCCAGTCTAACAAGATTTAAAATAGAGCGTGAAGCTCACACGAAAGATAGATAGATAACTTTCCAGTTTAACGTGCAACATTAAATGGTAGTTTGGAGAACAAGCCCTGTGAATCTTGTGATATTTGTCATTCAAGCTCCAAACCAATGCTCTACCAGCTAAAACATCGCAAAACCACAATGATGCAGATTTTACAATCCACCTCTTATTTTTGGCACATCAACTGATAAAAAGCACACTAGCAATACAAAAGCGTATAAAAACTGTGACTATGTTACTAGTCACTGCAACATGTAACTCTAAAGGCGCGTTCACCGACTCACAGGAAGGGAGAATTTTTTGTGGCAGCTAATATGTTTTATTGTTTTGTTGACCGACCACGCGAAAACCTGCTATATTTACTAACGTTACATGGGTTGGGTTGCCGAGTTATGATATATTTACTAACGTTACATGGGTTGCCGAGGGTCGGATATCAAATGCGCAACACACCATTCAGATGTTACAAAACACTGAAGTTGAAGGAATCTTACCAGGAGGTCCTTGTATGAGTGTAAATTGGTGTTGTAGAGCTTTCTTAACTTGTTCATATTGCTGGGTGTTTAAGGGATGGGGAAATCGTCCAACTTTTTGTGGTTCGTCGTTAGGGAACATCTTAGATACTGCCACTTTTGCGTCCCACTTAATGGGCAAATTTTCAAAGTCAGTTTTTTTACCAACACATAGAGTTTCCTCAAGGGAAGAGGCATTCCGCAAAGATGAGAGAGCGTTCACCATTCGTCTTAACAAAACATGTTTTTAAAGAAACTGAATCCATATCAGCTTAGGGAAATTTCATAAACTGGAAAAAGAGAATTAAAGTTAACTACCGTAGAACCAGCGAGCCCATTGTGCACGCTTGACATTTCAGACCCAAATTTAAATCAGTTGGTGATAGCATATGCTGTATGAATCAGGGTTGTAAGCAGACTCTTCTCAAAGGGTATATTACGAAAAAGGGATATCACAAAATAGCATGATTTTTCTAAGAAGTCCTTGGGCGCTAGCGGCTCATAACGAGTATATAAGGAGACATGCGGGGGGCGAGCGCATAAGAGTCCCCATGGGCCGGCCACTGCTGCGAGTGTGCTTGAAAGACGCAATGCTACTACAGAAAAACCGGAGGTAGTAGGCTCAATGTTGGTATGCCAAATTGCGGAGATGGGCACCGCTAAACGCGGTTTTAGACAAAAACCATAGTGGATCAAAACTTTGTTAGTTCTATTATGACGTCACGCATCTTGACTTTACTTGGTTCAACTTGCTAAAGTCAAGCAGCATGACATCATAAAAGTACAGAGTACAGCGCCGTTTCTGTGTTTGCGTAAACAGCCATTAGCTAGTCACACGCCTCAGTCTAACATGCGAATAGTAAACCGGTTTAAAAAGAAAAAATAGAACCACAGTAAATCTTAAAAACTGAACGCTTTGACAACATAGGTTCAACTGTCATCATCAGCAGTGTAAGCGAGACAGTACAAAACAGGCAGGTTTGATATTTAGGCGCAAATGAGATTGAATACATTAGCAGCAAAATTTTACCGGTGAGATACACCCAAAAAGATTACTTCACAAGACACAACGTCTCCATATCCTACTGAAAGTGGTTCATATCCAAACGACTGGAAAACTTTGAACCAGTAAACATTGCTTGGGTCTTGATCGTTGATTACAGCTTTGGTAACTACACCATGGACCACCGAGACCGAAAATTCGGCTAAAAACGAAATTGCAATCAATAAATTGCACCTGCTTTTGGAAAACAGAAGTTGATTTAGCTCTTAATAAAACTAGATGTTGTTGCCAAAGAAAAGCACTGTGACAAATTTCGCCACCTCTTCACAATTATTTGCTTATTTGTTAAGGAGTAAAGCAAGAATGTATTTCATGCAGAAAATAAGCATTTAATTTTTGAAATGCTTGTATACATCAGCCTTCTAACCGTAAGGCTTCATCAGCAAAATGTTTGAGCGTCCGCCTCTGGACGTGTAAACTCGGGTTTGATTCCGAGTCGGGTCAAACCAAAAGTCAAATTGGTATTCACAGCTTCCTTGTTTAACGCTCAGCATTAAGGGGAGAGTGTGTGGGGAACAAGTCGGAAAGTTGACTTGTGCCGTTGGGAAAGGCACTAAGCAAGCGGGATTCCACCATCTGGGTGTGGCAGAAAGATGGCTGGCAACTCGTAAGTGAGCTCGTTATAGCGCTTTGATCGCTGTCTCGTATTAAAAAGATAAATATGCAACTACATACAAAATAAAATACAAATACAGCCCACGTACACGCTACGAATATCAAGCTAACAGTTATTGATGGGCTAAATCTTGTGCACTAGACAGTACACAGCCAAACAGGAACTTGTCAATCAGATCGCAGAACTCATCGCATTCGCTTTGTGTAGTAACAACTCATAAACTGAATGATTATTTCTGAACAAATTTTATTCAAATATTCTATTCTATTGGAATCAGATTGACGAAGGCTTAAGTATAAATTGAAACGTCACGAAAAGTTCAAATGTTTCCAATATTATTGGCTCTAATTTTTGTAATTTAAATGAATGATTATTATTTTCGAAGTTAATTGTCACCTTTTTCATCTCCGTGATAATTTTTTTTTCGAAGGCACAAAAAATCTCCGGTTCGAATTTGGACAAAACAGTGCTCACAGAATTTTCTAGCAAGAATAATTTGTCCTGAAAAAATTGAAGTTTTAGAGGAACAAATATAAATGTGGCAGTGGATACAGAGCCTGTTTTTTACACAAGTCCTAATTTATAAGTTGATATCTGACCAATTCTACATGTCCGGTGCCGGTGCTGGAAAGATCAAGTCATGTCAGAACAAGGTCTGAAAAATCTCTGCACTCTCGGATTACAAAGACAAATTAACTATTTTCAATATAAAAACACTCACTAACTATAAAGCAATGCATTTATCAAACTAAAAACAAAGTGTTAAGGAACATTCATCGATACGCGACAGGCGACAACGCGACAATTTTTTATCGCATTTAGTTTGTTTATTTTACCGTTTAGCAATCACGCGAAAACCTAACATCATTCGCTTACATTATAATTTTTGTCGCGTTGTCGCACGTCGTCTGTCGCATTAGGGTGCCCTCTTTTTGGGCAATTTATTAATTTTAACTTGCCGGGGTGTTAGATTTTTGTTTTAGGGTCAAATATTGCGAAATACAAATTTTTTTTGAAATTGAACCGCGTTTAGACCCTGCCCCCTCAGCTTTTCTAAATCGCACCCCCTAAAATAGTTAATTATGCGTAGAATTTGACTGGGAAGTGCTAGGTATGCATTGATGGTATTTATTTTTAGTGTTTTTCAGAGAAGAAGACAGCTGTAACCTATATTTTATGATTTGAGCAACTATATTTTTTTCATGATTTACTTAGGTGTCAGAATTCGATGTGCTCTGAAATAAAGCAGTTGTGTGGACCACCAAATTGTTCGATTTTTTGCAACCAATATCCACATAGGAGTCACCATGCACAAAACAGGATACAAATAATTCACACGGTACACAAATGCACAACATAAAAAAACATCAAACAACGCAAAAGCAAACACATAAAGGATGTAGAATAGATACAGTACACACAGCACACAATGCACAAAACGTGGCACACTATCATTGTTCAAAAGATCTTCTTGCAACTCTCTTGGATTTTCCTTTCTTGCTGCCAAACTACACAAGGCTTCACAGATTTGGCGCTTTTGTCCAGCTATTCGGCTAGTTGTCTTTGTTGTCAGTTTTACTCCACGTTCCACTGCTTGAGTGTGATTTGGATAACTAAGTTGCAGTGGTTGTTTAAGAAATTGCTAGATATTAGTGCAAGACTTCGTCAATGGTGGTTCATGCAAATTCAGGACTCCTTTATTGTTTGAAAGACAGGTGATAATTGTTCGTTCTTTTTCATAAATGTCAACGATTTCAGTGTAGCATTTTGCATTGAAATTGCATGTGGAAAGATGAAACTTCCAAAGGAAATATGATTGTGGGTTTCTATTTCGCTATTGCAGCTAACTTTGGAGATCATATTCACAGGTTTTGCTCTGATTGCTTTGTTGTCATCACCTAACATAGTGAGAAGAACGTTTTCTGGGTAGGCAAAATAGCAACTGTGTTGAATACTTTGCTGTATGATTGGGAGGAGGCTAACATCTCTAAACAGCTTTCGCATGGATTCGATTTCTTGAAAAAGCTCATTCGGTCCACCTATAAAGGTGTTTTTTTGCTTTGTATAGAAATGGGTCTTTCAATGTCAAAATACTAGCAAAATATATTGTTGGAGTTTATTGGAAAACCCATTTTAAACAAAGTATAAAAAAAGCACGATCATAGATGGCCCGAAGGTGCTTTTCAAGAAATCGAATCCATGCGAAAGCGGTTTCGTGATGATAGCCTCCTCTTAGTCATGCAGCAATGTATTCAACACAACTGCTATTTTGTCCACCCAGATAGAACCACCATTGACGAAGTCTTATCAAGCAATTTTTCAAACAACCTCTGCAACTTAGTTATCCAAATCACACTCAAGCAGTGGAACGTGGAGTAAAACTGACAACAAAGACAACTAGCCGAATAGCTGGACAAAAGCGCCAAATCTGTGAAGCCTTGTGTAGTTTGGCAGCAAGAAAGGAAAATCCAAGAGAGTTGCAAGAAGATCTTTTGAACAATGATAGTGTGCCACGTTTTGTGCATTGTGTGCTGTGTGTACTGTATCTATTCTACATCCTTTATGTGTTTGCTTTTGCGTTGTTTGATGTTTTTTTATGTTGTGCATTTGTGTACCGTGTGAATTGTTTGTGTCCTGTTTTGTGCATGGTGACTCCTATGTGGATATTGGTTGCAAAAAATCGAACAATTTGGTGGTCCACACAACTGCTTTATTTCAGAGCACATCGAATTCTGACACCTAAGTAAATCATGAAAAAAATATAGTTGCTCAAATCATAAAATATAGGTTACAGCTGTCTTCTTCTCTGAAAAACACTAAAAATAAATACCATCAATGCATACCTAGCACTTCCCAGTCAAATTCTACGCATAATTAACTATTTTAGAAGGTACGATTTAGAAAAGCTGAGGGGGCAGGGTCTAAACGCGGTTCAATTTCAAAAAAAATTTGTATTTCGCAATATTTGACCCTAAAACAAAAATCTAACACCCCGGCAAGTTGAAATTAATAAATTGCCCAAAAAGGGGGCACCCTACGGTCGCATATTAGTAAACGCATTTTACATGCAATTGCGAAAGAGCTAGACACCTATGCTAAAAAACCCATATTTTTATGAAGTTTGGCAGCCAACTAAAAAATAGTCAAAAGACTAGCAATTGCAATGCAACATAAAGCCGGAAGCCAGCGGTGAAATGAAATGAATTGTTGTGTGGTTTTATGGCGCTTGATAACTACTAAGGTTCTTTAGCGCCAGGATTAAATTTTGTCAAGAATTCACTGACGTATTTTTACTTTCTGTTTATTTCATCCTCTGCGCTACACTTAATCACTGAGCGTTTAGCAAGTGTAACAGCAAATACCAGTTTTAAAGTCTTTTTTTTGACCCGACTGAGAATACAACCCAGTCTACCGGCTTCCAAGGCGAACGCTCTTAACTACTAGGCCATGACTGGTGAGGCCAGCGGTAAGTGCTTTGCAGTTCTAAAACTGTCACCTTTAGCTGCGCCCACCGACGCTTTTAGCATTCAAACATACCCATCACACGCATAATCAAATCAATCATATTTAGCTGAGATTACACCGGCCGGTTAGCTCAATTGCTTAGACATCGTCATCGGTGCGGGAGGTCTTAAGTTCGAATCCAGGGTCGGTCAAATCGGACACATCCGCTGCGACGTTTCTTCATTCCTGTGTTGCCCAGGTGCTAAACCGCAGAGATGGGCCCCGCCATTCGTTACACGCATTGGCGTAATAACGCGAGTACAATGAAGATTTGATTTTTTCAACTGATGATTACTGATGTTGCGCCGATACTAAATCCACTGCTTACCGCTAATTTTGTTAAGACCATGTTAAAATAAACGGTTTATGAAGTAACGAATATGTGCCAATGCAATTCATTGATTTCATGTGGTTTTATCTCGTGCCTCCGTAAAAGCAAAGATCAAAATCAAATCTTCATTATGCTCTCGGCATTTCGCCGAAGCACGTAACGAGTGGTGAGGCCCATCTCCGCGGCTTAGCGTCTGGACAACACAGTTCCGCAGAAACGTATAAGCGGTGGCGAACCGTTGGCGACACTGTGTCCGATTTGAACGGCCCGGGAATCGAACCTCAGACCTTCCGTACCGATGGCGATGCGCTTAACAATAGATCAAAATTAAAAACAAAATAACAGTCTTTGCATGCAATAAGCGTACCGGCCTGCGGGTAGAAAAATTAAAGCAGGGGTGGGAAACCGGTAAAGCACAGCGGGCCACATTGACTGCATAATAGTTTCAGGAGGCCACATTCTGTTTTATCAGTGAAGAGCAAAAAAAGGTTCTCGGCTTGATTTACGGTAGGTCTGAATATTTCTGCAAGTGCCGGCGGGCCGCATTACATGAGCGGTATGTAGACGCGGGCCACATTCAAAACTTAAGCGCGGGCCGCAAGTTTCCCACCGCTGAATTAAAGCAACGCACTCGACGTTTATGCGTATCTTTACACTCTAGTCCAGGGCCATTGTAGTACTTTTGCAATTGCTTCTATGAAATAAACTACTGCATACCGTCAGTCCCACGCATCTTGATCTGATGACGTTCTAGTTGGAGTGTAACGGAATCACAATTCTCCACAGATGAATACAACCCGTCCAGTCTGACTGGAGAAATCCATTTTTGATAATACAAATACATGAGATAGCTTTTTGAACACTGATCAAAATCTTCTTTCTCGTGCGTAACTAAAATAACGCAAAAACAATGCTCAAACTTAATTGCTAAAAAAATTACGCACTTGGAAAACTTGCTGGGATAGAGACAAAACTAATATTGTTAAAACTTAGATCTTTTAAATTTTATGCTACATTCGTTTTACTAAATTTTCACGAGCGAAATGAAGGAATACGGCAACGCTGAATGCACAGCAGAATCGTAGCATTGAGCTAAACACCAGTAGGGCATTGGAGTCATCGGGGAAGTTGGCAACCCATCTTAAACCCTTTCGTAGAAGTGTCGGCAAAACACGTGTAATTGATGGCTACCCAAGTGCGTTTACGACGTGCGACAAATTTATAATGTATAGAAGGTTTTCGCGTGATTGCTAAACACTACAGCAAGGTGCGATAAAAAATTGTAGCTTGTCGCGTGTCGCACGTGGGTAAACGCATCTTAAGTTGTTTCTTACGGCACGAAAAGTCTTTATGTTATCAATCACAACCTTAAACATTCTTTATGTGAAACTGAAATGAGGTAACACTTACTTTCATCACACGAGATATCAAAAACATTGATGTTTCGCCGATGTAGCATGCAAACCTCCAACCCCAAAACCCCTTTTTCTTCTGAGCGAGTTAGCAGCAACAGTTGGGGAACCACAGCTTCAACGCCTTGCTCAAGCCCGAGGCCGAATTGAAAACGCATGGAAGTACCCAGAGTTGACTTTTGATCGGCGGATTTTTCTTTAGACCATACTTTCAACTCGATGTAGCGAGCGTGACGTATTCCGTTTGAGGTTCTCATGATTCCAGCTATTTCAGAATGCTCTTCAACTATTTCAGTCAAACTGTCACTCACTCTGTAACATAACAGCATCTAAACAGTTTCGAAATATGAAAATAGAGATAAAACTACTGTTGCATCCAGGATAAAGGTGCGCTTATCGGTACGCCACAAGCGACAATTTTTTATCGCTACTTGTTAGTTTTATCTCATTGCTCAGCGATCACGCGAAAACCTGAGAAAATTTGATACATTTCATATAAATTTTAATTTTGTCGCGTTGTTGCATGTCACGTGTCGCGTATCGGTACTCGCACCTTGAAATGCCTCATTATTTAAGATAATCTTCGAGAAGCTTTGAAATTGCTTGTGGAGAGCAAGCTAACAAGTTAACTTGTTGTGCCGTTGGGAAGAGCACTTAGAGCAGGCCTGCCCAACCTTTTTGGTGTTGCGGGCCACTTTCGCATGAGGAAATTTATTGCGGGCCGCAAACGTTTATACCACACTTAAATACCAATTAAGAGGTAATTTGCGTAAGAATTTAAACAATAATTTCTTGCCCTCTAATAATAAACACGTTCTTGCCCTCTGATATTGTCATACTTAGCTTCATGTCGGCTTTTATAATGGCGTTTGAGGTTATGTTCCTTCACGACAGATATTGTTTCTTGAGAGACCAGGCAAAGGGGCTTCCGATAATTATTTTCAATAAACAAAAATAGCATAGTCCATTGCTCATTAAAAACTCCGTTTTCGTAGCAGTATTCACGTTTTCGACTTTCAAGTTTGCCCATTTTTGCCAAACCGCTTATTAAACTCTGCTGCTATTCGTACAGCACCGCAGTAAAACCTATACCTCCTCTATCCACTAATACTAGCGGGTGGCAGCAACTGCCAGCAGAATCCGACAACTTGAACATAAACAATTAAGCTGTCGTGAGGTAAGAACCCTTAAGTTTGATAAATTTATGAGTTGCGTTACACGAGGTGATGATGATTGATAAGTCGCTATAGTTGCACACGGTGGTAACACTGCATGCAACTTGCCACCTTGCACGCATGTAAACCAAATCTGAAAAATTTAGCATATTTTCCAAGCGTTTGTTACGCAAGTGTTTGGATGGTAGGCCCGTAACAGAGACAACATGGATAATCTTGGTGTGTTTTGACGGCAAATTTACTTCAGCCTATAAAAAATACTAAACAATTCATTAAAAAGTCTACTTTCAAACTTATTACATCGCGGGCCAGTTAAAACCACCTCGCGGGCCGCAGGTTGGGTAGCCTTGACTTAGAGAGATTTCCCCCCATCTTGGTGTGGTAAAGTAAACAGATGGCCCGCAACTCCCAAAACGAGCTCGTTAGAGCGCTATGATCGCTTTCTCGTGACAGGAGGATAAATATGCAGCTGATAAACTGGAGACTGCGAAGCAGCCGATAGAGGTTTTAAGTCATGCAGCCAGCCAATCGAACTTTTTGAATAAAAATACCTTTGCAAAAGCTCTTGGTTCTGCTGATTTTGAGTAACAGGTTCTTTATTTAAGTTGCCAATAAATTCTTTCCAAGGTTTCGTTTTTACAACATGTCGCGTGTGGAAACTAGTCTCAAATGCGGATCCACGACTGATCAAACTTTGATCTTGGCTGACTCTCTGCTGAACTTCAATATCGTGGTATCTGAAACAAGAAAAACCGTTGAAGCTCGACTAAAAAACTATTTCTCAATGCATGTGTAAAAATCCAAAACTTTGTCAATGCATGTGTAAAAAATCTAAAAGCCGTTTCTCAATGCATGTGTAAAAATCCAAAAATTTCATAACTACTTTAAAGCGGCTTGGTTCAACTAGCTTTGATAACAGGCCGTATGGAAAACCATGACTACTTGGAGGCCACTTTCAACAAAATAATCTCAATAAAACAAATTCGTATGACTGAATAACAGCTCTCTATTTCATCATAAGAAATAGAATGCACTTAGAAACTCTACGTGGCAGAGCCAAGCTGATATATACCTATACTTAGGGTACCACATTACAATATCGAGTCCACTAAGCGAAAGAAAAGCGTTAAGCGTTTTCCTGGTAAAATAGACATATGATGGCCGAGTGGTAAGAGCGTCAGCCTTTAGAGCTGTAGACTCGGGTTGGATTTTGAGTCGGGTCAAATCTTAGACATTAAAACTGGTGTTCACAGCTTCCCTGCTTGACGCTGAGCAATGAGCATTAAAGGGATAGTGTGGAGAACAAGCCGGCAGGTTCACTTGTTGGGCCGTTGAGAAAGGCACTCAGCGCCTCAGCGGGATTTCTCTATCTTGCTGTGGTAGACAGATGGCCGGCACCTCCTAAGCGTGCTCGTTATACGCTTTGATCGCTTTCACGTGATAGGAGGATAAATAATAAAGCAACTAAATGCAACATACAAATACCTTTGAGTGTCTACTGTCTAACCTTACTGTCCATCCCAGTTTCCCGTCACCTACTCTTTTCTCAAGTCCAAGCACTTTGAGAGGTATGTTCAATCGGCGTACTACAGTGCAATTGGGAAAGAAAATAACGATGTCAAACTCGTGTAACTGCAAGTAAGACATATTCAGAGCATCAAAAAATGTGTGAAAAAACAAAAAAAAATTACCGTATGTTACGGACCACAATGCGCACTTCAAAATTTTTTTCTCAAAAATCGATCGTGCGCCTCATAAGCCGGTGCTTCTAATGTACAGTGCTATATTTATTGCCATTAACATATCGTTTTTTTTTTAATGAGGCTTTATACGATGACCCGATACTTCTAAAGAAAAGTTGCGTCCGGTAGTACGGGTGCGCCTTATGTATGAAAAAAAAAAACAATCAAAGCAATTTATTGACATGGCGCCTCATGGCTGGTAAAATACGGCATGTCCGCGTTATATTCGCGATATTAAGCGAATGGCGGGGACCATCTTCGCGCTTTAAAGCCTGGGCAGCGTAGCTACGAAGAAGCGTTGCAGCAATGGCGAGCCGTAGGTGACACTATGTCAGATTTTGACCGGCTTAGGAATCGACTCATTGATATGGAATCGAAATCAGACTTACCGCGGAGATAAGGATGTCCTAAAAACTAAAATCAAACAAAAACGCAATGTAATCTACAGCACCGACCTACTGGAAGTGGTTCTTTTTTTCTTTATGGATAAGCACAGTGTTTTTTTTAAGGTTTGGCTTGAGGAGCCATCAAGCAATTTGAATCTCGGCCAATTTTCAAATTTATAAATAAAACTAAACAACTGTTACAACGAAAGTTTGCAGATTTTGAGATACCGCGGTACAATTTTGAGAGACTATTCCGGTTCCTTAAAACGCTTTAAAAAAAGCACAAGATAAGCAAAATATTTAAAACACATTGCATGTAACAATGGAAAAGATTATGCATGGCTTACAGCAAGAACAAATCCTTCAACAATGTCCTTTCGAAACAAATTTTGGTCATAGGTTTGACAAACAGTACGACATCGATCAAACTGTTCCATATCCAGTTCACGATCTCTATAATACGTAAATTTGATCAAAGTCATTTAGTTTCACTTCTCTACCATGAGGAAACAACTAAAACGCCATGTATACAAAAGATCAAGATACGATGATTGCTTTCTTCATTTTTATCCTCCTGCAGCAAGAAAGCAAAGGAGGTGCTATACATAGGACGAATTCAGACTCGCTTGAGAGTTGTCTCAGTTGCCAAGAGTTTCGGTTGAGTTTTCCGAAAAAAAAAAAGAACCGTCTTTTTGTTCAGGTTACCAGACCACCAAGTGGGGACGCAAGATGATGGTGGGGGCCAGATATACAGAGCACAAATCACAAACAATGCATGCAGGGGAAGATTCAAACGGGGGTCAAGGGCAATCGGACCTCATACGAACGGCTATAACAGCAAACAACCTCAAGTGCAGTTTGCGTAACCTTATGAATTTAGATGACTAATGTCCAAGCACCATTACGCGCCTAAAATCATAAAAGTGTCCGCTTCCCAAATAAAGATACCAACTCTTACATTTGCTTGCAACATATCTCAGTGTCCAGAGCAGACTGCGTTTTTCCGTTCATTAAACAATTCACGAGTCTCCTCTGTGTGTCCAAATCTATGTATCGTCTCAGGGGAGAAGAACATCGAGTGTAAACACGCAATCGAAGATCAAAATGAGACAAACTCGCCGGCTTGCGGCTGGATTTTATTTGACTCTGCTGTTGTGCAGCGTGAAAACTGAAATAAAATAGAGCTATAAGCTGTATTAAGATATTTCACTTAAGGTTTTTTCCAAACTGAAAAAAAAAAAAAAAAATCAACAGATTAAGGAAGTCTTCGAATTAGCAGCCACTCGAAGCGTGCATCATCGGCTCCAGCCGTGAAGCGAATGCGTCAAGGAGTAACATACGCGCGGTACTGTTAGGCTATATCGCTGATATAGTAAATGAGTGCTTTAAAAGCATAATTATTTTATCAACAGTTTAAAACTTCACTTTAAATTTGCATAAAGGCAAAGGTATGGGACAATGAGTACTTTAAGCACACAGCAAGTTGGCCACTCTCAAATGACGACCCATTAGTAGTGGACATGTATGACAAATTTGTATTCAGTCGTATATTTATCCTCCTATCTCGAGAAAGCGATCAAACGCTACGAGCTCGTATAGGAGTTGCCGGCCATCTGTCTACTACACCAAGATGGGAAATCCCGTTAAGTGCCTTTCCCAACGGCACAACAAGTAAACTATAGCCGGCTTGTTCATACTGTCCCTCTAATGCTGTGCGTCAAGCTGGAAAGCTGTGAATACCAATTTTAAGGTCAATGGTTTGACCCGACTGGGAATCTAACCCGAATCTATAGCTCCAGAGGCAGACCCTCTTACCACTTAACATACAAAAAAACCTTTGTGCTTCCTGATAGTGCCGGGCGCCCGGTGGGGAAAATGCGAATACGTTTTTGGAGTCCTAACCTTTAAAACCTCAATGTTTATCTGACATATATACCTTGATAAACTTGATCCAAGCTCAGGGTGCAATTGATCACAGCAAGATAGGAACACAGCCAGCTCAAGCTGATCTTTCTCCAATAAAGATTCAATATTTTGCCATACATTTTTTGTGACAACCATGCTGGCGCTCCTGGTCGGAACAAGACGCTAAAAGATACGATTATTGTAATGAGTGTGGGTTAATAGCTAGAATAGTTTTTGAGTTACACACTTAAAAAAGCTAGAATAGTTTTAGTTATTTACACTTGGTTGACAATGTGATCTAATCCGAAAAATAGCCGAACAGATTTTCCTGCTTGAGTTTGCATTCGTGTAAAATTTACGGAGTGTTTTGAATATATAAATTGTTCACAGCTAAGACAGTGTTTCGTTAGAGTAATGACCCACATTCAATAGTTTAAGCAATTCAAAGCAGTTACATATTGAAGTAGGGAGTCATTGCGTTATGTCCTCTTCCGGCACTTTACCTTTTAGTGAAAAAAATACAACTGTAGCCAAATGACTGAAATGTACCAAATCCTTTTGATGACTTTTGTAGAGTATACCGCCTTTTAAAATTTCTTGCAACGCTACTGCTTTCCAGTCATCACGTAAAATAAGCGTGGGCATTAATGCCTGCGAAGGTTATCATATCAAAATAAAGTGACATTTGAAAAGAAATATTAAACCAGTATTTTGTCAAGGTACGGCCTTGTTAGACAAGGTTAAAAGTGCAGATATTCGTGAATCGCTAAACATCGAATCGCTGCTTCTCAGACTAGAAAGATCGCAACTGCGTTGGTATGGACATGTGACACGAATGTTCCAGAAAAAAACGGCCGAAAAACTGCTCTGTTCAACGCCGATTGGTCAAAAGCCTACAGGCCTTCCAAGAACTCGATGGCAAAATTACGTAGAAGATCTCAGTTGGTTTCGCCTTGGTATCCCAGCAGAGCATCTGTCCTTTGTTGCAGAGGATCGAGATGCTTGGAGGCTCCAACTTGAGCCGCTGCCCCCGCGACCCCCCAAGGATAAGCGGGTCTAGAAAATGATGATGATGATGAGTGATAAACGGAAGAATATGAGCTACGGATTGTTTATTCAAAAAGGCTAAAATTTCTTGACATACAACAAATCACAAAGGTCAAACAGGAGTAGCCGATCTGCCACAGTACTTTTGTATTTCTATACGAGGTTTAACAACAAGAATAACTGTGACAAAACACACAGCAGACAAGTTTGTTCTTTCTGTGCTTTGGATAAAATTGAGACAGCTCAAAGTAATAACATTGAACCGCAACATTTGTCTCGTTGCTTACGCATAACTTCATTTTATTACTTTAAAACCACTTCCTCACACTTCAAATGTTCAAAATCACTACCGCTCCCACCTACCATAAAATATGACGCAACTATAACTTCTTTAGTGAAATAAGTAGACCCGATCTGACTTTCAATAAAAACATACAAAGAGATATTATGCTAGACCAGTGGTTATCAACCGGGGTTCCACGGACCTCTAGGGTACCGCGGAACAGTGTAGAGCCAGGGGTTCCGCAAGTTTAGAATTTAGAGCTGGGTTCAAGTAAATTAGTGAGTTAAATCAATGCACAGGGTTCATCGAGTCTCTGGAACGTTTCATTGGGTTCCGTTCCACTGGAAAGGTGGAACGTTTCATTGGGCTGCGTTAATTGTCAGCGACATGGCCTAGCGGTACCGCGCGCAGGTGACAGATTCTGCGTGACGGGTTCGATTCACGGCTGGAGCCGATCGCATTTGACATATATAACGGGTGGCTGCTGACTCGAAGAGCGCAAGCTCACTTCGCAGTCTCCCTCAATTATTAATGTTGAATTTTCAGTTCACTATAATTTGAAAATAACCTTAGTTGTTTATTATTTATTTATTTAAAACCACTGCCGTAGACCTTAAAAGATTAACTACCTACGACTAGTTTCGCGGTACGCTATTTACCGATCAGCGGTCAAACCGTGGACAATAATGTCGTAGAATTGTTTTTTACAGAGTCCATTCTGCAAATATTTTAAGGCCAACTATAGCATCTCTTTATATACTCGTACAGGGAGTTAAATTACACTTCAATCTTTGTCGGAAGCTAGGGTTGGACATTCTAGAATTTCGAATCTTTCGAATCCATATCCTTAAAGATTCGAATCGAAAAAGTCAATTTATTTCGAATAGTTGGAACCGAAATGATAATTCTAATCAACTAAATTTTGCAAACGAAGCAGCCTAATCTCTTTTTTGACTCGCACACGCAATGCTTTTATCTTTCTTTCTATCTTTTTTATAGTAATGCGTTATAAGCGTCTGTTTTATAGTGAAAGATTAATGTTTCCAAAATTTTCAAAAATTATTCTAGAATAGGATTTGAAACTCTAGATTCGGTATAATTATCGTAGAATATTCTAGAATACCACATTATTCTGACATGCCCATCCCTAGTGGGAGCGTGGCCGAGTGGTTCGAGGCGTCGTTTTCACATGATCGCAAGGTAAATAGATTAACTTCTACCAAAGAATAGTTGTTTGCGTTCTGGGCTAACATGCTTCATCATAACCATCTCTGCTTGGTGGAATCGAACAAGCAGCAATCTGAAGCAAAACTCAACGTAAAACTCGAAGACAAAGGCGACTCTCAAGACTCTTATTTCAATGCGTTTTTATTGTGTGTAATTGTTTTATTGTGTAGCCTACTGGCAAAAAAAAAAAGACCTCTCTCTCTCTCTTAACGGAGTCTCGATTCATCTAAGCATAGCACCGCCGTCACTTTCTCGTAAAAGCATAAAAATGATGAAATCAAATCAATCATCATCATTAGGCAACGAATGTTTACTAGCAGACTTTTTACACACCCTCATCATAAACGAACGCTATTCAGAATTCAGTGTTATTCAATATAGGCAAGTCATAAGCCACTGCATTAAGTTTGTGTTAAAGATTTTTTACACACCCTCATGATAAAAGAACGCTATTCAGAATTCAGTGTTGTTCAATATCGGCGAGTCATAAGCTACTGTGTCAAGTTTGTTTAAAAACATTTTAGCATTTAAAAGCGCTACTAGTGCAGCACAAGCCCTTCGAGGGCTACAGCAAGCATTGACCGTTGATCACCAGTAAAAGCAAACTTTGGTAAGCTTGTTCTATGACTTTTATGAAGTGATTGAAACAAGGTCGCATTTAGAAAATCAAAGGTCCTACGCTATTTAGATTTCACGTTTGTCGCTACTAATCCATGAATCTCAAACTGAACTCTAAGTACATAAAGATCTTAATATAGTCAACTTCCAAAAAAATAAGTCTTCGTTGATTGTGACGAAGCCCCTTATTTTTACGAGACCCTAGAGGCTTCAGCCTGTCTAGTGTCTAGCGCTAGCCTATTGGTAAATCCGGTTCTGGGTTGAAGGATACATTTTTAAGCTATAAAATTAAATCAGTTCGATCTCAAGCTTATGTTAGGCATGTTTTTTAATAATCTGCTAAGTCAAAAGTGGTATTTAGAATCGCATTGATTCGAAGGCGATTGACCAAACTTACCAGTCCATTATCTTCTTGGTTTTGAAGTTGATTGTCTTCATTCTGTTGCAGGAAAAACGTGAAAAAAGATTTCTGATAAGGCGACAATTCCAGCATATCAACCAACCCCATATTCTTTAACGAAGGGGCAGGCTGGCATCGTGCAAAAAAAGCAACCTACAAACCAAAAAGTTACCGAATAGATAAAAAATTAAAATTGTGGCTGCCGAAAAGCTACGAAAATGGTAAAATTATAATATTTTTGATGACAATATTACTTTTTTAAAATAATGATTTTGATGATTATAATGCGGGGCAAATACCAGTTAATATTTCCATTCTGACATCATAAAGATTTGATGTCATACAGATGTCATAACACCACAACACCAGCAAAAATGAAAGTTTGCCAACTGACTGCTGAAAGAATGGTAAAAATCATAATATTTTTTACGATGACGATTTTGATGATGATAATAATGATTACAATATTTTTACCACAAAAACGGTAAAAAAAAAGTAATATTTTGATGGTGAAAAATAGTAAAAAATAGTCATTAATAGTAACCAAATAGAGACAACAGTTGGTTCAGTTTGGTGGCTGTTTTTTTTCTAATGCTTAATCCAAAATGCTTTTGCGCCAAGCACGATTTATTGAGATGGATAGTTTTGTACTGCGTCGGTCGATATTTATTGCTTTCTACTCAAGTAATCAAGCGTGGAAGCAAATGCCGTTTTGGAACATCTACAAACCACGGTATGCAGTAACATTGAGTGAAATGGTTAAGCGGCGCTCTCAAGCTCTCTAAGTCTACACTAAAACAAAACTACACAAATTTAAAAGTCACTGAAGCATAAGCGTGGAAAGTTAACTCTGACATTTTCTTCGTCAATTGTAATCGCAAGAAACATTTCTTTCGAACTAGTTAAATCAATTATCCGATTAACAACTAAACTGGTGAACTCAATGGGGTGCGCAAAAACTGCCAGAGCTGGCTAAAAATCTAGGAACTCCTAGAAGGAATGCCAAATTTTGTTTAATACACTCCTTCTCTGCAGGCTGCACAGACAAGAAGTTTACCTTTAAGTATAAAGAGTTCACGAGTAGGAAAGGGGAAGACCACTGTCTTACGCAATTGAGGTTTTCCAAAAACTTCATAGAGTGGCTGCTGACTCGAAGAGCATGAGCTCCATTTGCTGTCTCCCTGTGTTTTTTTTTTCGTGTATTTTGTCGTTTCTTGTTTATTTTACGTAACGCACCGCTAATAAATTCACTTGATTCATTGTTTGTTAATATGAATTCATAAGTCGATACAATCATGCCAGAAAACTTTACAGTCAACTAAACACATCAACCTTGAACGTTTCCACATCATCGACATCATTAGCAACACTCACATCTCTGCTTTGTAAATAATGTGCAGTGTAAGCATTGCTAGTAACCATTGCTTCTTCTACTAGTATCCTCGCCATGCATTGATTCAACCTCATATCAATTGAGTCGAGCTTATCAATGTAATACGCAGCACTGTCAAGCCGAAGTAAACGAAATTGCCACATCACTGACCATAGATGATCTAGAAAATATTACATGAAAATAAAGTTAGTTCAGTTGTTGAAGACACCGTTATCGACGCTGAGGTCTGGGGTTCAATTTTTGGACCTGTCAAATCGGATACAATATCACTAAAGGCTCGTCGTCGCTGCGGTGTTTCTTCGAAGCAGCTGCAAAAGCGCTAAGCCCCGGAGATAGACCCACCACTCATTACAAGCTTCGGCGTGATTCCGCGAGTATGATCATGATTTGATATTATATTGGTTTCACCAGTCATCACAAAAGCACTAAAATTTCTTTTAATATCTAATGTATAACTAAAAAAGAGGTGGCTATTGCATTTTCCATTTTGATATGGCTGCAAATTGTGCTAAATTTTTTTACGGTTGGATTGCATGGTTTAGTTCCTATTTGATATATCTCGATCGTTTTAATACTTTCGTAACATAACAACAAATAGAATCAATAACCAAAACAGAATCTTTTTAAGCACAAAGGCACTATCTAAGTTTTGCTTCAGTGCTATCCTAAATATAAGGGTAAGGTTAATCTCGATCGTTTTAATACTTTCGTAACATAACAACAAATAGAATCAATAACCAAAACAGAATCTTTTTAAGCACAAAGGCACTATCTAAGTTTTGCTTCAGTGCTATCCTCTATATAAGGGTGAGGTTACCGCACGCTTCAGCGCATGCAGAGGCAAAAGCGAAAACAACGCAGCGAAACCAAAGTAACATACCGGTACCTACTACGCAAAGACTTACAGAGTTGTTGAGCCAAATTCCCGTCATTGCTTTCACAAAACAAACCATCTTTGCGCTCACAAATAAGTTGTTGAGCTTCCGTATAAGTAAGTTTGCGTTTGGGTTTAATTATTGTTAAAACCGGACTATTGTTTGCAAACCGATGAGGACTCTCCGAAATTCCTTCAACACATTTAAATAAGATAAAATCAAATCTGCATTATACTCGCATCACTCACACCGAAGCGTGTTACGAGTAGCGGGGTCCATCTTTGCGGCTTAGAGCATGGAAAACACAGCTCCGAAGGAACGTCGCAGCGGTGGGGTCACTGTGTACGATTTGAGCGACCCGGGATTCGAACCCCTGACCTTCTGCACCTTTAGCTTTTACACCACGCTAGTGCGTGTCACGAGTTGGTGGTGTAAATTTTTCCAACTCAATCTCGACAGTGACAAAATTATTTTTGAGTCTTTTTGTCTTGGCAGCCAGGAAAAACGGCCAAGGCCCTACTACAACCAGCTCACTTAGGAGTTGCTGGCCACCGTCTACCAACCTGAAATGGAAGAATTCTGTAAAGCTCCTTTCTCAAAGATACAAGTAAACTTGCCCGCTTGTTTTCCACTCTGTTATCTTACGCTAAACGTCAAGCAGGTAAACTGTGAATGCCCATAATGGAGTCACTGGTTATTGATCCCAATCGGAACCAAACCCGAGTGTAACGCTTCAAAGGTAGATGCTTTATCCACTCGACCCACCCAACAATCGAACACGAATTATATATTTTATCATCACAAAAAAGTTGAACCGCTGCAGAAAAATAATGTTGGCCCATTGATTAACCTTTTCACGCGGAGAGTGAGAGGTTGATGCTGCAATCATGCTTCTAAAGAAGCAAAATCATATAGTCCAGATGTCAGTTTTAAACCTTTTAACAGTAGACCCATCGCCAGGCGCGTAGAGTCGAAAACATGCATATCATACTGCTTTGTGGGTCTACAGTACACGTATTAACATTCTTATAGATTAATATGTGCAACCTAAAATTCAAGAAGCCCACTCGGCTTCTTACGTGGACCCGTCACTGATCACCCCGTACAAACACGTATTCCATACCTGCATATATGTGCAGTGGAGGATATTTCGAATGAAAGAAAGTTGAAACAGCAAATTTTTCCTTGTCGTCACAGTTCAGACTGCATGAAGCGATCATATTCTTGGGGAACAATTTTCCATCAGTTAGATCAATATCTGAATTTTAAACAGGGTTAAATTCTGCTCAAAAAATTTTCGAAAAAGTTACAAAACTTAACAAACTGTATCCAAAATGAAGGCCATCATCTGCGTACTGATTGATGTTTTTATGTTCATAACTACAGCTTACCATTACAATCTACATTATTTTGGGAAAGTTTTGTTTGAAAAAAAACTAAAATAAGAATACAACAAATATGGTACGAAAATAGCTTTAGGAGAAAAAATAAAGTCACTATAAATCTCAAAACTGGATGTTTCAGCAAAATAAATTCAACTGTCATCATCAGCAGTACAAAACTGTACTGCCATGCTTACACTGCTGATGATGACATACACTGCTGCTGATGATGCTGATGATGACATCCAACATAGTTTTAAAACATTTGACTGCTCAAATGTTTTCGATTTTGGTTACAAACATTGCCGATTCAAAAAAATATCGACTTAAAAAGTTTGCAGTAAGCTCGCATGAATTGCACGTATGAAGTACCTTTCTCCACTTTAGAAGTCAAATTTTGGGCTGACATCAAGCGTCGCTTTGCTTCTTCATCAATTTCGCTTTTTTCTGGCAATCTTGATCCTAAGTCAGCAATGTGAACACCAATCTAAATATTATAAGAATTAAAAGCGGTCCCAAAATTCTTAAAAATGTGTCATTACAACCTATATCTAAACACACGTAGTAATTAGTGCATACCAGGGTAATAATCCGACAAAGCTAAATGCACTGAAAATGCTTGAAAACAGAGCAAGAGTATAACATTAACGTTAACATACTGGACAATGTGTGCCTAAATGCGAACATCAATCATCAAAGGCCGGACGCTGTTAGTGGTCAATTGGACATACAAGAAAAACAACACCATTTACTAACCTTTCGCCTTTCTCGCCTGTGCGTTATAGAACCTGGTGGGAAATCTTTTAAAGTAATGACTTAAAAATTGGTATTCACAGCTTCCCTGATTGACGCTCAGCTCCATGGGGACAGTATGGAGAACAAGTCTGCAAGTGTACTTGTGTGCCGTTGGGAAAGGCACTTAGCAGGATTCGTTAGGGGCAGCTCAACGGTGAAGATTTCTGCTGAACGATGAAACAAATAACTTTGCTTTTTCGGTTCTAGCTAATAGCGAGTCGAAAAAAACAAACAAAAAGTAATCATAAAACTCAGAAAATTAGCGCAAAAGGCGAGTTTGAATTCGTCAGGCAAGTAGCACATGTCGCTTTCTCACAGCACAAGTTTTAGCAGAAAACACACAGCAAGTTAAACTGAAAACATTTTCTGTATAATTCATCTTACAACTTTCCGCTGCAAGATGAAGAATTTTATAAGGAAACGGTAAACTTAAAAATAACATATAATTTTTTGACACAACAGTTAAGAAATTATAGGTTCGTGAAAAACAAACTACACAGAGCAAACTTTGTACCAGTGTTACGTACTTTCCGCATAGAGAGTATTTGCGTACTTCCCGTATTATACAGAGCAAATTTTGCACCAGGAATAGGCCTATTACGTGCAAAATATATGATATACTTTCCAACAATTGCGGTGTTCTTTGCATCTTTCAATACTCAGAGCGTCGTCCAAGATGTGAGATTTCTCGTCATCAATGGTGAATACATACAAATCGCTCAGATCTTCTCGAATGGGTTGGTTTTTAAGTTCTGTTTGTGTTTGTTGCAAAAGCTTTTCCGCTTTCCTTTCCTTTTCTCCACTTAAAAAAGTATTGTCATTTAAATGCTTTTTACTATACGTGATTCTCATTGTTGCTAATTTAAAAAGCGCAAGATCACTTTGCGATTGAATGTAACTTACCAAAGGCAAAGTTGAAATTCCAACCGCTGGCTAGCTTAGTTGTTAAAACAAGGCTATTGGTGGTGGAGGTTTTCGGTTCCAATCCCGGGTCGGTCAAATCGGCAGTGTCGCCAATGGCTCGCAATTGCTGCCACGTTTCCTTGGAACTGTGCTGCCCAGGCGATAAGTCGCGGAGATGGGCCTCGCCACTACACTCGGCCAAATTGGACAAAGCTTTTTTTAAATTTTTTGAACTTTTCAGAAAGTTGTATTCACTAAAGAAACCAAAATGCGAAATTTTTTTTAAAATAATGATGCCTTACGGTCGGACTTTGCGTTTCTACGGCAACCAATGCCGATTTTTTTCCTTAAATGATATTAAATCAAAAGTCACTGGTGCTAGTCAAAATGATCGCATTTACATGTCTTCAGAGAGAAGTTCGCCCAATTTTTACTTGAAATAGTAGTAGGCTTACCTAAAAAGCTGTTTTTTGGTCTGTAGGAAAACCGAAAGTGCTTTTCACGTTGTTTTAATTATATGTGTGCATATATATGTATATACGTATACATAGTGAGAAAGCACTCTTGAATAATATTCTACTTTTCACATGTAAAAAATTGGTAGTAAGTTTAATTAAGCATTAGAACCATAATTTAAGCAACTCTATTAATAATATATTTTTAACCAATTATGCTCTTACCTTACTTTTGTATTAGTCTTAGAATTAGGCCCAGTTCATGTCCAAAATTTCTGTGATTATTATTATTGACTATCTATGATTAATAGCTACATAGGTTTGACAGGTTTCGAAAGATTTGACCCTTATAGAAGGATTCGCAGAAACAATTAAGACGGTACCGGTATGCAAAGTTGTTTTCTTTCAAGTGTCTTTAGGGATCTTTGATATAAAAATACTGCTTAAGTTAGTTTGTTGTGCGGATGAAGCGTAGTTTGGAGGCGGGAAGATGTTTGTTGACGAATTGCTGCATTAACTTTTCGATTAGTGTAAAATACTGCCAAGATATGGTAGTTTGAAGGTGATGTAGTTACAAAAATACGTTTGAGTTGTTGCACGCTGGGAAATTTTTTTGCTCAAGAACTGTGTAATACACCTGTTTATAAAACTAAACGAATAATCATTTCTCACAAGGGTTGTTTTAATTGATTGCAATTCAGTATAGATTTGCATGTATGAAATTCAGGGGCGGTATACTGCTCAACTTTTGTTGCACTTAACGCAATGCGTTAACTTCGTTTGTTCATTAAGTTAACGCATTGCGCTACGTGCACAAAAGTTGAGCAGTATACCGCCCCAGATGACAAAAGAAAGTTGAAGGATGTTGACTAGATTGTGCTTCTAGCAAATTGGAGAGAAACTGGAATATGAGGAATTTGGTGTGGGTAGGTTTATGGTAAGTAGCCTACTGGTTTTAACTGCGGAGTGAGATTTTTCAACAAAAACGTCGAGAAAAGCTAAAGAGTTGTTTAATTCTATTTATTCTGTGAATTGGGTTTGTTTGTGCATGCTATTCAGGTTATTGAGAAAGACATCGACAGAGGTCGGTCTTGTGAAGGTGGCAAAACAGTCATCTACATATTGGTAAAAGAAACTGGGTCGATGATAGTTCTAGGACAGGAGTCAACAACCTTTTCGTATTCATGGGCCAAAAACAACCAATGCTGGTCATGGCGGGCTGCACTTACTTTTCTAAGCCAGCACTATCAGCTGGCCATCGCAAAATTTACAATAAACTTACATGATAGATTTATTTTTTGAAAATCAAACTCCAAGTAGGTGCATTTACGGTTTACAAGCCAGCTTTTGGGTAAGATACGTCAACGTCTGGCAAGTTGAAAAGAATTCGACCAACAACCAGCTCCTCGATGTCTTAAAATCTATACACACTTCATATGTTTGTGAGGGAAGAGACCGCGGGCCGGATAAAATTTGCTGGCTGGCCGTGAGTTGCCGAACGCTGTCCTAGGGGATGATTTTGAGGGCTTTATCAATGGCGTAGTTTATGATAACGTGAGCCATCAAGTATCCAATTGGCGACCCCATTGCCACGCCATTGAGTTGTTTAATAGAAGTTGTTGTCAAATTGGAAAGCAGTATTTTGGATAGACCAAGTTAAAAACTTTTTCAGTCGGTTTCCTACCTGTTGAGACCATTCCATTTAACTCAACAATCTTTGAAGATGCCGACTAATATAAGTTGTATGGTAAATATGGATGAGATATTATTGTTGAAAATATTTTTGATATCAAATAATGTGGTCGGCTAATATAGTTAAAAAGTTGAAGAAGTCAGTGGGGTTAGTAGGGTGCTGCCTAAAGTTACAAAGAAACTGGAATAGTTAACGGGCACATTCGTGATTATAGGAGCCGCAGCAGGAGAGTATTGGTGTTATAAATACCCCAGGTTTGTGGAGGGTGGGTACACCCTATAATGAGGGGATTGTTGATGAAGTTGGTTGGATTTGAAAGTGTGTGTCATTACCAAGTATAAAATCCCTGATGATGCATACTCCAAATTTCATTCGTGTTGTTCGAGAAAAGCTAAAAGCAAATGCAACCTCAACGGAAAACGTCACCGAAAAATCATTAGCTGCAGAAAACTGCTATTGGAATTGAGCTACCAGTATAGGCTACTTCGCAATGCATGTTGAAGCTCGTAGCAAAGTGGACTTAGTACTTTCTAATGAATTGCATGGCATAAATATCAAAGCAAGGAAATGCTTATTAGATAAAACTCACGTGAAATCCGTTAAGGCTGCCGCTTTATTGCCAAGAAATTATAATGCAAAATAAAAGCCAGGAAGGACGTTGCTTTAAAACTTTTTGTCTTCACCCTGACCACACCGAAATCAAACTGGAGTGTGACGTGGCTGTTCACGCCCCCATCGCTCAAAGGTAAAATTCTCTAAAGGATATTTATGCGGAAGGATCACCACTCCTTTTCAAAGTCAGTCATTGGAAAGGATAACTGTATCTTTTCCTGAGGACGGCTGATGACTGGCTAATAGCCCGAAACAGCGCTGTCCCGCTCTATAGAACGTGCTGGAGGTGTTTTCACCCGTCATTAATGGAGGCTGTTATAGCCCCGACTCGGCAGCAAGAAATTGCCATGGCTTTCCTTTAAGTAGGTCAGAAATTATGGACGTTGCTTTATAGCTTACGCAAAATAAAAGCGCGAAGAAAAATTATCAATTTTTATCAATACAATTTTTGTCAATACAACTTTTGTTATAAGCAATACAATTATCAATACAACTTTTGTTATAAATAGAAGAAAAGTTTCTTTTAGAGTAGGTATAAACATGTCGCTTCTGAACATTTTGATGTAAAATTTGGCATCGTAGCAACAATGGTTTTCGAGTTATTTCGATATAATAAAAATTTAACTTTGGTTGCTAAGGAAACGCGCTGTCCGACCGTAAGACGTTATTAATTTTGAAAAAAATTCATATTTTGGTTCCGCTTGACCACCTACAAGCTACAACTTCCTGGAAAGTTCAAAGGTTCTACCGAAAAAAAAAAAAAAATACTACGATTATAATGAAGATTCGATTGTTTTTATTTTGACTCATCACGCGAACTAATGTCTTTGAGTTAAGTTATAAACAAAAAGAAAAATAAATTCGATCTTATGGATCAAGGTACCTATGTTTTCCAGGAATGCGGTATTGAATCATGTATCTCTTCAGAGTTAAGGCATCAAATGAACTCTCGACATAACCCTTGGGATGCCAGTGCTTTTGTGACCAACTGATATAGCGAACCGAAAAAAGTTGGGAGGGTTGATTAGGCGTTTGAGAATTTTCTATTTCTTTGGGATTTCTAATTTCAATCAGATCTGAAAACAACCTCGAAATAATATCATTGGTAAATTAAACAGTTTTGATAGAACAATATCACTTTCACGACATATCTTTATTGCAAATAAACAACATAATCTTTCACTACATATCTTTATATAATATTGCTGCTCAAAATTTACCAACAACTCAAATGTCATAAAAAGCAAGCACCCATAAGCCCGCAGTCTAAATTTAACCTTTTTTTTCAAAGTCCATTACAGTGACTTCCAACCAGAGATTCCAGAATCCAAACGGTTCCGCCAGTACAATTCCGGGTATCCACAAGTATATACGAGGATATATACCACTATTATGTGTACACTTTATTTTATAGAAAATAATGCGTAGTGGTTCACCACTACCCATACCCATAGTAGGCTGTGCTGACCGGGCGCTAAGCCGCGGAAATGAACCTCGTCCCTCGTTACCCGCTTCGGCGTAGTATCGCGAGTATAACGAAAATTTGATTAAAATACTTTTTATAAAAAAAAAATGCAAAACCGCATAACCCCACCCGAACAATTAGGCATAAGTCTACGATGATATTTGTAGACTTTTTTCGGCTGAATCCGAAAACGTGGCGACACGACAACAAATTTCATGGAGTCGTAAGCGAGAGGAATCATTTGTGAGCAGTTGTCTTCATTCATTCGACATGTGAAGGCTTCTTCGTAAATGTTTGCAAATTTTCTGCCAAAAAAATCCATTGAAATGTAGCAACCTTGATAAGTCTCGTAAAGCCCATCCTTGTTTTTTCAATAGTTTTAATGCGTAAATGTTTTTTCAAGAACTAAAACAGTTATTAATCCACATGAGCAACACAGATGCTCTGTACCTTTTCAGAATTCCTGCCACGCGACCTGTTCCAAGACAATTATTGCCAACTTCATCAAGTTCCTCTTTTTCCTGAAACTAAAATGACTTGATATTGGAACACTTGTTTAATTTTTCATTGAGGATACCACTGCTTTAACCGATTAAGTCTAACGTAGGTAATTACTTTTCCATCTTTGACGAAGTGTAACAGAGAAAAACATACAAGACAATTACTCTGCTCACGTGACCGACTTTAGTGGGTCAAAAGCCCTCGGGCATGCTGCATCCTAATTGAATTATTGATGCCATAATTGAAAGAAGTGAAGTAATTTTGTTACCAAAAATTTAATTATTATGATGAAGAAAGACTGTGGGCTTTTGGACACTAAAATTGGACATGTGGACATAACGTGCTGGCTTTGCATGCACAAAGCCACGCGTAGCAGAATCGTCCATTCCGATCCAAAGGTTATGTAAAAAAATTATCCTACAGAAAAATCAAAGAAATTATTCAAGTGATTTTAGTATTTACGACATTGCAATGCCACGATTTTGCCTGAGAAGTCGTTTATTTTTTTTTTGCGCAACTGCTCTGAGTATAAAGCAAAAATTAAGCGCATGCAACGCAACATACCTCAAGTTTTACCACAACTGTATCCCCATCAAAAGCACGCCCACAGGAGGCTGTGGTGGGCAAATGGATATATTTCGGATCTTCAGAACTACCACACACAAATGCATCTCCATAATACCATTGCTTTCGCTTCAATGTACACTCATAGTAGGTGTTTGGATCACTAATCAGCCTATATCGAAGAGTTTCGAGGGAGCACCTCTCGTGTAACTCTTCGGGAGCAAATCTATCATAAACAAATTTAAATATTTATCAATCATTTTCGTGGCATAACGCATAGAACATAACCACTAATCGACAATGTTATGCTTTAAAATTGAATGCAATTAAACTATTTTAATGCCGACAAAAATTTAGCTTTTCTACGTTATCTGGGAATTTTCTCATTTGGGCACAACCTAGCTCCTAGACTTATGGTGAGATGTGCCAATATGACTTGACAATATGCGACAAAAAATGATGAAAATTTAACAATGACACGCCGACAAATCTATGATGAAATTAACAAACATTAACAGCATTGTCAAAGGAAAATAACCAAGTTTTGCTGATAAGCTATTAAAACTGTTACAATAAAAATACACGTTAGAGTTCGTAGGTAAATTAAATTAAACAAGTGATGCTGCATCAGATAGCATAAATATATATATTTAAGTATGATGCAACAAAGTGCTTACCCTTCTATATCATCCTCTCCAACTTCATTGGGGTCATCATACATTGTAAATATGACCGAGTCATTGCTTTGCATAATTGATGAATTTTGCCTTGAACAAAACACCGAACTTTTATTCATATCATACCAGACTTAGTTCTTACACAGAACCGGGTAAAACGAAAGGGCATTATAACTTTTTCTCGCAGGATTTATTTAATGTCAGCGAAATAACCAAATCTTAAAACAGAAAAGTTCGCAACAAAACTCGTTATTTGTTCTTGCGATATCACATCAAAGCGCGTAACCAGAGGCAGGGTCCATCTTCGCGGCTTAATGCCTGCGCACACCCCCGAAAAAAAGTCGCAGTCGTTAGCGGCACTGTGTCTGATTTGACGGGTCGGGAATCAATCAAACCCCAGACCTCTCGCGCCAATATCTTCAACCATCATCTTCAACCCGAATCGACAACTTCTGAAGCAATTGCTCTCCTCGCTCGGCCATCTGAGATGCTGCTTGTCATCGTGATAAAGTAACAACGTCACGAAGTAGAGCATTTGAATAATTCCTGTTCAAGATAAAATAGCTTTCTTGGATAAAACTTAAACCGAAACTGAAACTCAGAAACCGAAGCTGTGCGTAAGCAAAACTGATACCAGACATCTGGGTTTTAACACGCCGAAACTGACACTCTAACGCCAAGTAGCCAGGTTTCCACCCTTGCCCACGATATTAAATCAACACAAGCATTGGACTTGTCAATTGACTAAGTAAAGATTAACTTATTTAAAGAGCCAACAAAAGTAAACTATAACTCTTAACTACGATTCTATTTTATAAACTGCTCACAAGATTTTGAAAAAGAGAGTAGAAAAACTGCATTAACATGCGATCTCCGTAACCAGTGGCGGCTCGTGACTATTTTAAACAGGTAGGCTGCATGATTAGAAAAGCTGGCCAGAATAAATACTCGCTCTGAAATGAAAAAAAACTCTTTATTTCACTAGCAAGGCGGTAGGCTTTGGGCCATACACAACTGCAGGAACACTGGCAGGTTTCCCATGAATTATTATTACTCTACAATTTTTTTTTATCACGCCACTGTACCAATAGCTAATTCTGTGCGTACCTGTAGCCTAGGTAACCTGCACCTGTAGTCTACATGAATAAACACAAGTTTGGCCTAAACAAATTTTTCTATTTAAGTACACTACCGGTACTCTGCTATTGTACCTGGTCGACTACATCTAGTGGGCTACAAAAAAGCTACCACTAGTCTACAAACCTAGCTAAGCTGCGGTGCCGGTCAATCAACAGCTTAAAAGTTTTTCTTTTTACGCAATCTATTAGTTCAAATAAGTTATAACTTAAGTCTACTAGCCTTTACCACTGTATTACAAGCTTAAGCTGTATGCAACCCGTAACATCCCATATCTTTCATTAAACCCAGTATCTCTATGTGATTGCAACTAAATAGAGCCAATCTCTAAGCTTTACACCTCAATAACCACCAAAAAGGCTGCTTTGACACAGCCTTAACACGTCTCATTGAACGTAATTCAAACTTCCATAAAGCATTGATGACGTAACACTACAGGGTTAGTTCTTGCTACGAAAGGCTGTGGCTGTCTTTACGTGTTGCCATTTTTTGTAGAAAAATTATTTTTTTCAAAAAAAATATTGTCGATAGTTGTATGAAAGACAAGGATAGGTAAAAAAATTTTGCTTCTTAAAAAAAAAATAAGGAGGTGATAAACTGGGTAGGCTGCAGCCTTTGCAGCCTTCACTACGAGCCGCCCCTGTCCGTAACCGATGTGTACTTGCACAGTGCACATGCAATGCAAAGTCTAAGCAGTTTTAACTGAGTTGGAGTTTCCAGACAAAGTTCTGCAAACGCAAATTCGACTTTGCGTACTATGCCAAACAAAGTTAAAAGTCTAAATATCTTACAACCGATACTGCATGTTTAGACTTCATTGGTGTCATTCACTCTCACAAAGTTAGGCTATTTAAACCCACTTAAACTAACGTATTTTCACTAGAATTACTCTGGACTTGTTTTTGTAAAACTTAAGGCTGTTTGGAAATTTGTCAAAGTGCCACTTTCAGCTAGGCTTATTACATTCACGATAAATGTTATTTGGCAATGATCATGTGGGGCTTAAAGATATTAACTACACACGCAAACTAGCTTGCCAATACAAACAAATCACTCTGCTGAATAAAAGACGGACTTGTTGACATTGTGTGTAAGCGTGGCCTTTCTCCTTAGCTACGTACTATGCCGAGCTTGTATGTTGCATGAGTTTTGCTTTTTCTTGTACTATTATAATCGAGCCACATGCTTCGCTGCTATGCTCTCAAGTCAAGGTTGTACCAAGAGCGTGTAGTTAGAGTTAGGGAATTATTATTATCATTCGAATAGCTTATATTACTTCGTCATTATTTCTTTTCTGCAGATATTTTGTTTGGATCATCTTCTAGTAACCATATTCAAGTGAAAATGAGTGATCTCTTTTTAAATGATCGAAACAAAATTTAGCTTTGTTGGTTGTATTTTCATCATGGTGATAGTGGCTTATGCTTAACCAGGATGTAAATTTCATTCCGACGACGTTACAGAAACTATTGCTTGTGCCGTATTGCAGAGCCATGCTTTTAATCACGCAGCAGCACCAGCACCTCCTCAGAACGCAAACCCAGTTCCGGACAAAGCTGCACAGATTCGAGGTCCAAAAGCTCGATGTCGGTGTTTCCTTAGAAGAATGAAATGTCTTCCTACGCCGATGGGAGGTCTTTAAGCAAGGTTCGGGCATAGATGAAGCGTCAGCTCCATTCCAGCTCTTTCAGTGAGCCAATCAGACTTTGGGAGATGACTTATTACAGTGAAATGCTAAAATTAATGCAGAACCTCTTCAGGATTTAATCACAGCTATGCGCAAATTGGCAGTTATTTCCATAGCTATTGGAGTGTTACAGACGGAATTTCTGCAGATGCGACAACTACGAGACGAACCGTTTAGATCGTTTGCAGCCAGAGTTCGAGGCAAGGGAGCCACATGCGCCTTAACCCGTTGCTCTTGCGGCTCGGAAGTCAACTACACTAATCACATGATCCGTGACTCGTTACTTAATGGCATTACTGACACCGACATCAGGCATAAAACCTCGGGCATTAAAAACATTCTGACCCGTGGGCTCAATGACGTCATTGCCTTGGTGTAAGTAAAAAGATAGCTCTCAACGCCATGCCTACCCTCGATGCTGACGTCCCTGCGATTTCAGCCCTGAAACGTCAGCGGTCTCTTCCGACCAGGGCTCTACCACTTGTGAACACTTCGACTACTCCCATCCCGTTGGATTGGTTTATCAAGTCATTGTGTCCTGCTTGCCATCAACTGTTTGCTCCTTTCAAAAAAGGCCCATGTGGCTGGAATTCTAAACCTTATAAAGTATGTTATAAATTCCATACCTTATGTTACGGAGCTTGACTCGTTGTTTCTTTGAGTTATTTTTGGCAACACTGTTCGTTGTAAACTTGACTTTGATCTTGCTAGTTAGTTCAAAAAGCTTGGCCTTGGTGAGAGACGCTGTGCTGTATTATATGGTTTAAGTTTGGATTTATCGCTTGGTTAAGCCTGTATTATTTGGTGTGGAATTACTGGCTGTAGTCTCTATTTTGGCTTTAGTTGACGACTTATGAGCAGCATTTAATGATAACCTAAATTGATGTAGGCTTGTGCAGTAGTTATCTGGTTATAGCTCTTACTGCCTGGAATTCGAGAATAATAGAACTTGCTGGTTTATGTTGTCATTAGTTTGGAACTGGTAGGGCTGATCTGAATTCTTTAATTTGCTGTAAGTTTGTGCTTGCTTGTTTATGCCTGGTTTACGTTTTAGCTTTGGGGAATTATTGGAGCATAGCCTGCCACTGTGCTGAATTGATATTGTTTGACTTGTTACAACGCCAGGTTTGTTTGTACATTTTGCTGAATGCTGTTAGTCTGTGCTCGCTTTGCTTATGTCTGATTTTACGTTTTAGCTTTGGGGAATTATTGGAGCATAGTCTGCCACTGTGCTGAATTGATATTGTTTGACTTGTTACAACGCCAGGTTTGTTTGTACATTTTGCTGAATGCTGTTAGTCTGTGCTCGCTTTGCTTATGTCTGATTTTACGTTTTAGCTTTGGGGAATTATTGGAGCATAGCCTGCCACTGTGCTGAATTGATATTGCTTGACTTGTTACAACGCCAGGTTTGTTTGTACATTTTGCTGAATGCTGTTAGTCTGTGCTCGCTTTGCTTATGTCTGATTTTACGTTTTAGCTTTGGGGAATTATTGGAGCACAGCCTGCCACTGTGCTGAATTGATATTGCTTGACTTGTTACAACGCCAGGTTTGTTTGTACATTTTGCTGAATGCTGTTAGTCTGTGCTCGCTTTGCTTATGTCTGATTTTACGTTTTAGCTTTGGGGAATTATTGGAGCATAGTTTGCCACTGTGCTGAATTGATATTGCTTGACTTGTTACAACGTCAGGTTTGTTGCCTCGGTTTGTTGTTATGTGCTTATTTGCTTACTTGTTTGATTTTCTTTAGTTACCGCAACGTGTATCTGCACCTTTGCCAAAGTACAACAATTTCTTCATACGTTGTGTGTTTTCATTCTACTGACGTTTGGGTTTGTTCTCGAGGAGGAGTTCCGCGAGACGCCACACCTTATAACATAGGCGTGGGAAGTGGGTGGCTGGCAGGGGCTGAAGCCCCCCCATCTTTTTTGTCAGCCCCCCCTAAAAACTTTGAGCCCTCCCTCGGGCCCCCCTTATAGTGAAGATTTTCAGCGTGAAAAACCTGTAACAATAGGTTATCGGTGTATTTTGTTTCTGCAACGTAGTCTATTTTACGACATAATGGTTATATTTTGATATTTCATTGTTGTGTATCATTTGTGTTTTAACTTTGACGTCACAGTTGAATTGCCTCGCACTATGTGAAAGAGGCATTTTTGCTGACCTCGTGGAACAGAAGTTCTGTTGCCATCTGCATTTTGATATCGAGCTGGTATGGTATGTGATTATGAAGAGTGAGGAAAGTATTGTAAAATGAGAATAGACAACAGTCCTAGTTCAAAATAATGGGGGCAGGTTTGAGATTATTTTGTTGAAAACCAGTGAAACCGAGATGGCCTTCATTTTTGGAGTTGGAAGAGCTACTAGACGGTGCTGGCAAGCGTGGTTACGAAGACTGCCAGCAAATTCGTAATTTCCAGACTACCAAAGCGGCTGATACTAGGAAACTAACAAAGGCAGTTGTATAATTCGGACCAGGACAATTCGGCGCGAGCTTCTGATACGCTCAGGGTTAAGGTTAGGTTAGATTTAGGCCTAGGGTAAATTTGGGCTTAGTGTTTAAAGTGTTTAATTTTCTTGGCGTTATGATCTTGGAGCCGAATTGTCGTAGACCCGTATAATTCGCACCACAATACCCTAATTTATCATCACTGCGACTGCAGATAGCCAGATATTTCATTTTTCATTAATTCGTGCACAGGTAGTTTGTTTAGATAGAATGTAGTAACTAGTTACGCTTACGAGTGATTTCTATGTTTTGAAGTGAGCATTTTAAATGGATAAGTTTGTAATTAGAAAAAGAAAAGTTGTCGAAAAAGAAGCAGAAGCAAATACAACAACCCACACCACATCTGCTTTTCCTTGCCCTTGTCCCGATAATGACAGAGAACGTTCTAACTTAAATGAAGAAGACACTGAAAGCGTTGTTCTTGTGGCATCCACAGAGAAAGAGCAACTGCAGTTACTGCAACAAAGAAGTATAGAAGGTCATTTCAGCCAGCCTGGCAGAAAAACTGGCCTTGGTTATGCTACGATTAAGACAAGTGTAGCGTTACCTGCCATGTGTGCAGTGAAGCTTCCACTGCTAATTTACTCCCTGTCAGTCTAACCAGGTTAGTTAAAGGAAGTACTTTTGTAGAAGAAGGATTTTCAAACTGGAAGAATGCCCGAGAAAAGTTTAAATTGCACGAATCTTCAGGTTTGCACAGTGAATCTTTGCGTGTTTTAAGCACTGAACAAACCCAGCCAATTAACGCAGTGCTTTCCGACGTCGCCAGCAAGCAACAAAACCTTGCTAGAACGGTTTTAGAGCTGCTGTTTTGATCGATAAAATTTTTGGGTCGACAAGGGATAGCGTTAAGGGGACACGAAAACCGAGACGGTACGCTCTGGCAACTTATGCTGGAGAGAACACATTCGCTTCCAGAAGCCCGCCAATGGTTATTGAGACGAGATAATTGGATGTCTAACGTTGTTCAAAATGAGATTCTTCGAATGTTTGGCCATGCAATTCAACAGCAAATAGTATCAGAGGCTAAAAATTGTCATTTCTTTGGGCTTACTGCTGATGGCACAACCGACATTTCTGGAAAAGAGCAATTTTCATGCAGTCTACAGTTTGTTGATTCGACCTTAGTTGTGCGGAATACGTTTTTAGGATTTTATAATGCACCTGACGTTTCTGCCAACACGCTGTTTTTGTCTATAAAGGACATATTCATACGTCTTGATTTACCTATTGAACGTTTGCAAGGATACTGCTTTGATGGGGCAGCGAATATGTCAGGGCAATTCAATGGGGTTAGAGCAAAGTTGAAAGATTTATGCGCTGATTCTTTGTACATTCATTGCAGCAATCACGCACTCGATCTTATTCTGCAGGAAGCTGCTAAAGAAGTGCGATTTATTGCAGACACTTTAAATTTTGTGCAAGGTGTGTCAGTTGTTTTTGCGCAATCTGCCAAGAGAAAATCATTATTCCTATCGCTATTTGGTAGAGAGGATGCTGTTTGTAATCTTTTAAGTGTGTGCCCGACTCGGTGGTGTGTTCGCGCTTCCGCAATATCTCGTGTGTTAAGTTGTTATTCTGAACTGCTGGCGTGTTTAAATAGTCTTGTTCATGATAATTCTGTAAAAGGAGACACACGAGCTAAAATTCATGGTTTGTTAAAGCAAGCAAAAACGCCACGAATTGTATTTGGATTGCTGTGCAGTAAGGCAATATTTGGACCAGCAGAAATCGTAGCGCGCGGCCTACAGGACAAAAACGCTTCAGCTCGTTCTACTCTTGAATCCATTGCCTTTTTAAAAGCGAAATTCCTGAAACTGAGAGAAGATCGGTCATTTGCGGAGCAAATTGAAAAAGTTGATACATATGCATCAGCCAATCACTTAAGCTACTGCGTTTCACGGCGACATCCGTCAAACTTGGAAGAGACAAATAAACTCTCTGATTCGAAGAGGCTGCTTTGGAGACAGCAGTACTTTGAAGTTTTAGATCTTATCCTGTCTGCAATAGACAGCAGGTTTCAACAAACCGATTTGCTTACTGCCGCCGCAAGAGAAACATATTTAGTCAACAGTATTGGACTTGGTGCTACTACCACGAATAGCATGGATGTGCCTGATCTAGACTCCTTGCCTCTGCCCAACACGATGGACAAAGCTCGTCTTAAAATGGAATTGGCCTTGATCCGCGATTACACGGCGGATTTAAATATGACATCTGTTCAACAGCTTGCTACTTTCTTAATCAGCTTGAACGCTCAGACCAGAAACTTGTTTAAAGAAGTAACTAAATATGCTGAGCAATGTCTGTGCCTACCGATTTTGGCAGCATCTTCTGAGCGCTCTTTTTCTGCCTTGAGGCGTCTAAAGACTTGGTTGCGAAGCTCGATGACGCAGGAACGACTCACCCACGTGTCCCTTATGCATGTGCATCAAAATGAACTGCAACTGGATAAAATAAACATCAAAAACTTGATGAAGTCTTTTATCAATAACACCTCTGAACGAAAAGGCGTCTTCGGTGTATTGTAAATTCATTTTTTTGCCTACGCTGGAATGATAATTTGAACGGGTTCTTGTCAGAAATCAGAATTTTAGTCACAATCTGCAAAAGAATTTTTGCCAATACGTCTACAAACCCGATCTTTAGTGTACATAACATTTTTCAATTTTTCGCTCAACTAGGATTCCAGTCCTGCATCAATTTTGCTGTGTACGACTGCGGCTACCAATGTTACTATGTTGTTGGGGGGTCTGGGGGGCTTTGCCCCCCAGACGTTGATATGGTTACGCAGATTTCAGCCCCCCCTACTTAAAAGAACTTCCAACGCCACTGCCTTATAAAATAACCTTATAAATGTCTTGACTGTTTTCGGTCACGTCGTCGCATCAAACGCCAGGCTTTACCCCCCGCGCCGGCACTTCAATTTGTAGAAGCGTCATCCGTTAGCACTTCTCATGTGGGCGCAATTACCCAGGGGCGAGATGATTGTTATTTTGGATTTGATGTGCTGGATAGCACACCTGTTGATCAAGTTGATTCTCATGCTGTTTTCCCAAGTGACCGGGCGCATGTTGGTATCTCAGAGCACCCTACGTTGCACGTATTTATTTCCCTGGAGTTGGAGACATCTCGCCAAGGTTGTTTGTAGCCACAATTTAACGCTATTGGTGTGAGCGCTATCGCTGACTCCGGAACTCAGACTAATGGTTGGTCCTTCAATGCGTTCATTCGTCGTGGATTTCCGCAACACAGTCTTGTTCTTGCTCCAGACCTGGCGGCTGCCGGTCTTTCCCCCATTTCCGTTGAAGAAAGTTTTATACCTCTTATCCAAGGTGCATCTCAATCCGGTAAGTTAATGAGCTGTCGTACTATGATTTATGTGAGCAAAGTCGTCAACACCCTATGTTTGTCACGTGACACGCTAGTAGCTTTGGGTATTGTCACCAGCACATTTCCATTGATCGGGGAACATTAAACCACCTGACCATTTGACTGTTGGCCCAAGTCCCACTCTTATTCGTGCAGTGAACGACGGTTGCACCATGCCTGGTACTAATCCTACTGACTCGTATGCATGTCCACAGCGTACGGAGGTACCCTCAACACCTACAGCCCTTCCATTCGCTTGTGTTCCCGAAAATATTCCTAAGATAAAATCGTGGTTATTGAACAACTATGAGGCATTTAAGTTTAGCACTTGCCGTCACCGGGCATTGCACGCTTTGCATTCCATGCATGTTGATCCGAATGGCAAGCCGATTGTTTGTCATATCCCAGCATCGATTCCCCTTTATTGGCAACAGAAAGTGTAAGAGGATTTGCTACAAGATGAGGCACTTGGCATTTCGGAGAGGTCCCGGATGGTGAGCCAACTACACGGTGTCACGGTAAGGCAGGGCCGGATTTAGACAATGAGAAGCCCTAGGCTATTTGATCAATGAGGCCCTAGTGAGCAACGATCAGACTCATCTTTACGCAGTAGCGAAGCCAGAAATTTTAAAGGAGGGGGAGGAGCAATAATTTCCACACTTTTTTCAAGTGTATTTTTTTTTCGGCAGAACTAATTTGAAGCTGATTCAGACACAGAAAAGGCTGTAGAGAGGTCCGGTGCATGTTCCCCCGGAAAATTTTTGAAAGTTTACATGCTGTAATGGTTATTTTAGTGCTTTTTAAATAATTTTCACGTCAATTTTGTTTAAATTTTTTGACCGTAATTCTTAGTGCTTCGCCAAATATGATGCATTTTGTTCGTACGTCTTCGATGTACGTGCTGAAGGTGTAAAGCTTATTGTTGTGGAAGAGGTTCGAAATTATGGAAAAATTGTATACATCAAAAACATTTTCGAAATGGCTGGTGCTGGGAGGATGCATACCCCTCATCCTACCCCATGGCCATCAGCTACACAAACCATCAAAACAGTCTGGCATATTTTTGTCTTGATGGTCGATTTCTGAAAAAAAGGTCTTGATAAAAAGGTCTTCGTTGTTCGTGACAAGGCCCCTTGTTTCTCCAAGGCCCTAGGCTTCAGCCTGCCTAGCCGATTGGTAAATCTGGCCCTGCCGTAAGGTGATAATCACGAAACATGACGGCTCGCCAACTCGCACCGTCGATTTATCTCCTCGGAATAAATTCTGTCAAAGGTAGACATTAGCTAAGGAACCTCGTTTCAAGCTCGCTCGACACATTCCCAGTGGGACTTGGAAGACGGTGACCGACACATGGAACGGATATCATTGCGTACCGCTTCGTGAATCAGATCGTCATCTTACATTTATCACACCGTTTGGCCGCTGGCGTTATATCAGCTTTTTTGTCCTCGGGAGATGGTTATAACCGTCGCTTCTGTGCTATTCTGACAGATTTCTTGCGCTAAGAAAGGTGCGTTTACGATACAGTGTTATGATCTCTTTTTACACATAGCACCGCTATCCTACTCGTTCTTTAGCAAAGCAGACTATATTGTATCACATTTTATCATGAAGTTTTAGGGCGCTTTGTACCTGAAGGACGCCAGGATTAAAAAATACACACGAAGTAAATAAATGAATGACACAATATAAAAAAACAAATAAATAAGCCAGACTACCGGTAATTTAATCATAGCACGTTCAAAAGTCGTATGACATTAGGGAAAAACCCCAAATTGAGAAACCTGTTTTTTATCAGTTATTTACTTACATTTGCAAAGTACTCTTTTCGAAAACGTTTTTGGTTACATCCTAAAGGTGATAAGTTCAGCCTCTTTAAGCAGAAGTATAGACCGGACGAGTAGAAAGACCCCAGATTGACAGAAAATAACGTGTAGTTACGCACAAAAACGGCTTCAATTTGTGTTACCAGTGACTTCCAGTTGCCTACACTCGTGTGTAGTTTAATGCAGCGCTTGCCTTTATCTTACAGCTCTAAAAATTCGCTTCCACAACTTGGATACCACCAATGCACGCAATGACCTAGTTTTAAGTGCCACTAGATTACACCTTCATTCCTGTAGTTTGTCGTCAAGAAGAAATAGTCAGAATATTGCAAGAGCCAGAATCGTAAACAGTAAATGTTCACTACCGAAAAAAATCAATCTGCGAAAAGGCTAATAGGGTCTAGTTTTCAATAATTCAAGCACATAACGAAAAATTGCTTGGTAGATAGACGTTACAGAGTAGGGTTTTCAGTTTAATTGCTAAAGTAAACAAACAATTCCTTATTTCGGACAAAAACAATCAATTGCCATTTTATAACAATCAATTAATCAGTAAACTATGACGTCATTTTTCATAAAAACTCTTTTAGTCAAGTGAGATGCTATGCAGTAGAATTCAGGGGCAGCGGAACGAAATTTTACCGGGGGGGGGACGGCATCAAAAGCGAATCCAGGAATTTTTGAAATATTGTGTTTTTCTTCGCAGCAGTGAGGCACGGTAAGAACTGAGCCTTTGTCGAAAGATCTGCGGAGATTCTCCCAAACAAAAAATTCAAAAACAGAATGAATTAGGTAAAAATCCGATGAAAAAAATGAGAGTAAGATCTTATCGAAAATTAGCATTATGTTCTTAAAACAAAGAGTTGACCAATACAATCTCATAAGCAGTTGACAAATTTGTCAAACGATCGTATCATCATAAGCAAGTTATCAGAATGAATAGTCATTACAACTTACGATTGTACAATACATTGCACAATCGTCAATATTTCACGTAGAATAACGATCTACAAGACAAACTTGCTCGATAACTGAGTTACTTTTTAATCAGCTACACATGGGTTAACACTGTACGATACTGATAAAAACTAGACGTTTTTTCACCTAAAAAACGTCCCCCCTCTGGAATTCTTATGTGGGGGGGGGACGCGTCCAAGGTAGAATTGGAAACGCGTCCAAGGTAGAATCCGCCGCCCAAGGTAGAATTAGAATCCTGGGTATGGCAAAAATTTTTTTTTGTTACGTAGCAGCAGTTTGCTGTTGGTAGAGCAACTAACATCAAACACAGCAGGCTAAAGCTGCAATATTATTGTGAAGCGTTTTGTAACGAAATTTCTAAGCACATTTTCAAAAAATGCTACTGAGTTGGGCCAAACGACCAACACTAAGTTATCATCAGTGACGATAGGTGAAGGAAATCAAGTAGGGTTGCCATGTACCGACCGGAAATTTCCGAACATGCCCGGTACTTAAAGTTAAATTTTGCATCCGAAAGGAATTTTTTAAAATACGTAAGTGTATGGTGTTTTCTAATCCTGCAAATTATATTTAACTTCAAACATCGTGCATATCTTCCCTAGACGAGATATTCATTTGGAGTAGTCTACGCCAGGGGTCCGCAAATAAAGAGTCGCGACACCTTCGACTTTGGGTCGCAAAAATTTTAAGCGTTATAGGTCTACATAATTATTTTGACGTGATGACATTCGTTTGCTTCAGTTTTTTTTTGAACTTTTTGGTTTTGAAACTTTTTGATTTTACGGTATGATATAAAATTTTTGAATCTTTTGAGTCATAAGTTTTAAAAATTGATTCCTCACGTAACCAGTGTCAATGTTACGAATGATAATTGGGCGCTGCATGTAGAATTTCAACGTTTTTCTTCATTGCTAGTAACTGTTGGAGAGTTTCAGTTCACTTTGAAGTGTTTTATTAGCATCTGCGGGAGGATATAAGAAGCGCATTGCGGCTTTTAGGTTAGTAGCCTACTAGCGTGGTGATGATGAACAGAAACAAATAAGTCAGCAAAACAGAAAAATGCTTGGCCAAATTAAGATTGGTTTAATAGCTGTAAGTTCTTAAGCAGTTCAATTTCGCAAATTCGGTTGTGAAAAAGAAGCTTGAAATATTCTAAGTTCTTTGAGCAGAAACATAAACGATGAGATAGCAATTCACTTTTTTGTTTCGTATTTGGTGCGTATTGACAGCAACATAGCAAGCACAATATCAAAAAGTATTAGGCTAGTAAGGTGGCAACTTGCGTGCATTGTATAGTGATAAGCCCTCCATAAAATTTGGAAATATGTTATTTGGTATGCGTAGCGTTTCGTCGATCTTGAACTTGACCTATATTTCTTGGACTTGAACATAAATCTTTATAATAATCAATGTTATCTACCGGCATTTGGGTCGTCACAAACAAATGTTGAGAAACTGTAATGACGAATGCTTTAAAAAAAACGAACGGCGGCCTAGAGCCAGGCTGACACCTGCACGACTTTTGGCCACCATTTGGTCGTGGCATGTCGTGCTATTTTGGGGGCGCGAACAGGGAGGCTTTCGCACTGTTCACGAGTAGTTCGCGAATGCGTGCCCATCAGTATTCACATTGACACGAACTAGCACGACGAGTTCACGCATAGTTCGCGTATACAGGGTGATCCGAAAGTAACTCCCTATTTTAAAATAACTATGGCTTATTCAAATTTACTGACAACTTTCTCAGTTTTTGCGTGTAAGTTACTCAGTCGGCGGCAATTACATCTATGCTCTTGTTTCTATATTTTAATAATTTTAACTTAAATTTGGAATAAAGTTAAATCATGTTTTGTAAATTGGCATACTAATTGTGATGAATAATAACTTTTTAAAAATTCAACCACATTTAAATATACAAATAAAAAGTTATTGAATTTTAAATGGAAGTCCATGCAATGCACTTTTTTCTCATGTTTAATAAATGAAGAACTTACACTTCAAAAACAAACCATTTTTATTTTAGAATAGGGAGTTACTTTCGGATCACCCTGTAGTTTACGCACTTCACGCATTGGCACGAGTTTGCGCGATTTGGACGGTGTCGTGCGAACTTGGACACGCCATACAAAATGGGACACCCCAATCCCTGCACCCTGGTCATTTTTGGATTGGCTGACAAAAAACAGCATGCTGAATGCCAGACACACAATCATTGCAGAGAAGCCTCTATCTGACAGCTGCTATGGCTATTGTTGATGAGGAGCAGAAAAGGCTTGAAGAGGCAGTAGAGCAAGAAAAGGCAACCCCACCTCGAAGAAAGACACGAAGGAAAGTGTGGGTCAGGGAATGGTTGATTAGAGAACACGAGTTTGGACAGAACGACAGTATACTGACTGAACTCCACAAGGAAGATGACACAGGCTATAAAAATTACCTCAGAATCACACCTGACCTGTTTCAAGAGATGGTTGAGAAGTTAACACCTCGCCTTCAGAAACTGTGTACCTTCATGAGGGAAGCGTTTCAAGTTGGTCTCAAGCTAGCTGCCACCCTGCAGTTCCTAGCCACTGGCAATTCCTATCCAAGTCTGCACTACAGCTTCAAGGTTCAAGCAAGTACCATCTGTAAGTTCATACCCGAGGTTTGTAAAGCCATCATCGCGGTCTACAAAGACAAAGTGCTGCGCTGCCCCAAAACTGAAGAAGAGTGGAAGGAAGTTACTGTCAGGTTTAGCTCCAGATGGAACTACCACAACTGTCTGGAGGCTGTGGATGGAAAGCACATCGCCATGAAGAAGCCGCCCAATGCTGGCTCTTGCTACTACAAGGGCTTCCACAGCATTGTAGCCTACTGATGGCAGTGGCAGATGCTACGCACAAGTTCCTTTATGTGGCTGTTGGGGCCGAGGGTGGTGCGTCGGATGGAGGAACATGGAGTAACTGTTCCCTTCATGATGCTGTAAATGAGAACAGAGCTGGAGTGCCTCAACCGGTACCACTCCCTAATGATGACCAGCCAGTGCCTTATCACTTCGTAGGCGATGACGCTTTCGCTCTCCAAACCTGGATGAAACCATTCTCCCATCGGTCACAGATCTTACGGGAACGTATTTACAGCTACAAGTTGTCTCGTGCACGGCGTGTCGTGGAAAATGCATTTGAAATTTTGTGTCAAAGATTCCGTTGCTTCTTGACCACGATGCATCAGCACCCCGACACCATCATCCTGATTACCATGTGCGCCTGCGTCCTGCACAACCTCGTCCTCATCACATACCAACGCGCAAATTCATACGTGGACAGCGAACATACGGACACACATGATCTAGTCCCTGGTGGATGGAGGACTGATCGACACCTGCATGGTCTGTTGCCTCTCACCGGCCATCATACCCAGAAAGATGCAAAAGCTCAGCGAGACCACCTTTCACATTACTACATCTTCCCTGCTGATGCTGTCCCTTGGAAAGAAAGATTAGTAGCACTATTAATTGGCAAGAAATTTTAGTTGGCAAGAAAGATTTTAATTGGCAAAAAAGATTAGTAGTAGTAGCTCCATGAGCTGCATCCACAGTTGCTTCATTATTGAAATAAAACAAAACGACTCCCCCCTAATTTTCCTTTTGTGATTGGGGGAATATTTTGAATTAAGATATAACAATTTATTAACATCAAAATCAAATCTTCATTATACTCGCGGTATTACGCCGAAGCGTGTAACAAGTGGCGGGGCTCATCTCCGCGACTTAGCGCCAGGGCTACACAGCTCCGAAGAAACGCCGCAACGGTGGCGAGCCGTTGGCGAAACTGTGTCGATTTGACCGGCCAGGGAATCGAACCCCTGACCTCCCGCACCGATAACGTGCGCTTAGCAACTGAGCTAACCGGCCGGTATTTATCAACATGAAAACAGCAAACACAGTCCAACTATTTACAAATATTCAAAATTTTCACATATCTTCCCACGTATCTGCTGACACGCATCGTCCCGACGAGTTTACAAACAATTTGCGCATAGTTCACGACCCGGACGCGAAATTTTGTCGTGAACAAAATTTTGAACATCTCAAAACTCTCGCACCGACATGCACTTACCACGGGTTTACGCATGCTTCCAATTTACGATTAGTTTGCGCACTGGTACGACTCGAGTCGTAACAGTGCGTGCCACAAAATCGTGAAAGTGCAGGGGCGCGCCCAGAAATTTGAAAAGGGGGGCCGCAATTTCCTGTTTACACGTTTCCACTGAAAATATCGGTGAAGACCAAAAAAAGGTCTTCACGTCTTCCGACGTCCAATTTACCCCCCAAAACCAAGTGAAGACCAAAAAAAAAAAAGGTCAACGCGTCCTCAGAAGTCCTGTTTCCACTGTTTCGCTGACTGCAGATATATATCAGCTTATATCTCAGCGGGGAGGGGGCGACCCCAGCGGCTTTCCCCCTGGATACGCCCCTGAAGCCTGAAGTGTAAATACAGCTTAACCCGTTTTATAGACGAAAAACAGCGAAGATTTTATCACTGGATATCATACGAAAATTTGGATCACATTTTGCACAGTTTATGTGTTTTGATTTGCCAATTCAGAATCATTCATTCTATTTTGGATCGTCTCCCGCATCAAACCGCGAATTAGCTTATTGTGTTCTATAAATCCAAAGCTCATACTTCTCACCAGAAGAATAAACGCAATGATTTATTCTTTACGACTGTGCTAACTTTCTCTTGTTTCTAAAAATTGCTGCGTTTGACAGTAGCCTCAAAATTGGTAATTATAATCAATAATATTCGACAAAAATGACGCTTCCAAATTTTTTGGGTCGCGTGAACTTAGGCCAATTTTTTTTCAGTCGCGCCAAAAAGTATTTGCGGACCCCTGGTCTACGCTGTTTCTTGCGTGGTCTGCAATATGTTGCTTAGATGGGTGAAAAGTAGGCATAGAAAGTGTAATAAAAATACAAAAGCGTTATTTTAATTTGCATCGCTCTAGATCAGTGGTTCTCAACCTTTTTTGTTTCGTGGCCCATTTTTTGTTGCACAAAAGTTCTGTGGCCCATTAACTTTTTATCCTTCCTAAACGAGTATTCATCCCCAAGAGCGGATCCAGAAAGTTTTGATGGGGGGATGTAATTTTGAATTAGGTTGAATGTTAGCTAAATACGAAGACCTTCAGACGCCAAGTCCCGGAAACGGGCGTAAATAAGCCTTTTTAAAATGTTTCATATCAGGGGCGTATTTAGAAAATTTTTCAAGGAGAGGTATCAAATTTCGTCACTTTTTCAAGCATAGTTTTTTCCAGCAGAGTTGAGTTCAAGCAACTTAGGTAACAAAAACGACTCTAGGGGTCCGGAGGCATGCTTCCCTGTAAATTTTTGAAAATTTGCATACTGTAATGGCCGTTTTAGTGCTTTTTGAGCAATTTTCAGGCAAATTTTGTTTATAGTTTTGGCCCCCGATTTTGAGTACTTTACCAAATATGATGCATTTTCGCCCAGTTTCGATTATGCTTGCTAAAGGCGACTCAGGCATATTTTTATGAAGAGATTCAAAATTATGGCAAATTTTTATTTATCCAAAGCATTGTGGAAAATGGCTGGTGGGAGTTAATGCATCCCCCTGCATCCGCCCCTGTTTATCCCTTTAACTTGCAAATTCCACCTTAGGGAGCCAAGTGGCTTGCTTTGAGAACCACACCGTAGTTGTAGCCGCTTAAAATGTAAGTCCATACATGACGCGATAGAAGGCATTGATTGCATCACGCCACCAACACAACGAGAAATAAGTTCTATTACGACAATCGCCTAGATTAGTTTCCTAATCTTTCCACGAAACTACACACTATTAATTGAATAATTGGAATGAAAATTATCTCTCTGTAGCAAAAAAACAGCAGCGTCATTCATTGTTGCTACCGTCAAAACTACTAAACAAACACAAAAGTGTAAACTTAGCCATAGTGACACAAATGACCCCCCCGCTGAGATATAAGCTGGCCCACCTCAAAATGTTTCCATGGCCCACTGGTTGAGAACCACTGCTCTAGATATAACCACGGCTAATTTCAAAATTTAAAGGTGCGATTACAGTAATTGCCCAAATTTAGCAATTAATTGTCACAATTAATTGCTCCAGTATGGAAACGCTATTAGGCCTACCGGTACAGAGTACTTTTTCTTACCTAATTTTGGGCATGGCTTCGGCAATATCAAATAAAAACCTCTTCCAGAAATATTTCAACCTATTTGCAAAACAGTCATTCCGTAACTTGAGTTACAATCATCACAGCGTAGGTCAGTTATCAACGTTAAAGTCACCAATGTAGAGCAGCTAGAAACGACAAGAGACAAGACTTTTTTCACTTATTTGTCAACGAATCGATTTTTTTTAGATTGCATATTTTCATTTCACGCAGATTTTAATTCAATCGTCAATTGAATTCAAATTTGACAATTTGCAGGTAATTTAAAAACATTAAATTCTAAGTTGTAGCAATGACATAAAACTAGAGGTAAAAGGCGTCACGTAATTTGCACAAGTGGAACCAGGTTGCACCAATACCACATAGTTAGGTCATAGAGTCGGTGTAACAATAACATTTTCCTGGAATACCATCCTTGTTAATCTAAGCCATGGACTTCTAAATAGCAGTCCATGTCTAAGCGCAGTTGATTGTACAAAACGTAATCACATATGAACCAACTGATTGAACGCAAGCTCATATTGAGTCGGTCAAACCGCGAAACTAGTCGCAGAATTGATTTTTACATCGTTTATTTAGTAAGTTGTCCAAGGCCTAATATAATATCTCTTTATTATAATAGATGTTCATATATTTATAGACTTACATCGGCTCTACATATTTCTATAATATAACTAACTCCTGCGGAGCTTATTACAAAAACTGCATACAAAAACCACCAAGGTTCAATTTTTTCTACTTGTAGTAGGCATGCTTTTAGCATACGACTTAACATTTTCTTCTGATCGGTTGGGAGAGTTCAATATATTCAACATTAAAAAAGGTGAAATAGGACGATGGGTTATAAGTGACGTCACGACAGGTCAACCACGCATTGAATGTAAGCGGATATGACGAAAGCAGAGGGTAGATATAAAGCGTCACAATAGTAGTGGGATCTTAATGCCTACACACAATAATGGGATGATTTAGATATCTTTGTTTGTTCTCTTGTCACAAGAAGCGATTAAGTTACGGCTTGTCTTGCGACTACAAACTTCAAAATCATTCTAATGAAACCTATGGAAACATTACAATGAGATAACCAATATCAAAGACAGTCGAATCAGGTTAATTGCATATCGGATGACTGCACAATCCGCTTTAACGCATAAAAATCATAAGTCAATCGTTTATTAAAAAAATAACTCGGTAAATCGCATAGCGGTTTATTGCATAATCCGCTTAATCGAATACAATTGAGTGGCATTCTATTCAAATAAGCGAATTATACAACAAACTGTAGCAACAAAAACACGACTTTCTGAGCGAAAACAAACTGTTTCAATGCGCAAATAAACTTGCCGTTTATCAACGCCATAAAAAAATCAAAATCTCCACCGATTGGAGTGTGGGATGTGACTGATGACTGATGTTCTTCAACAACGCAGTGTGGGATGTGACTGATGTTCTTCAAAGACAATTTACTGATTCAGAACAAAATCACGCCGCTCACTTGGCTCTTTGTCCTTCTACATAAACACATAATTCGCTTAACTGCATAAAAAGATTTGTCTTATTAACTATGCAATCAACCGGATTCAAGTGTACTTGCATATGCTGTATGTATTAAAGTATTTACCTTAAAAGCATCTCAGCGGACCGTTGAATTCAGAACCAAGTCTATATTTGTTAAGGAGGTGCCTTTCTATATTTGTGACAAGCCGTAACTTAATGGTCAAGGAGTAAACGAATGAACTTATGGTAAGGGTGAGAGGCGTGCACAGAAAATTTTGGAAAAAGATGCGCAAAAAAGCTATTCTACGTTAAGCACTATCCCGCGTATGGAGGCTCACACCGCTTACTCGGTCGGCGTAAATACGACGTCCCAACTGCGCCCCGCAGCCCTTGGCGACAATTTGGCATCCGATTCGGCCAGTCGGGGAATCGAACCCCAGACCTTCCACACGGTTAGAGAAGTGCCTTTAACCACAACGCTGGTTGGTTTCTATATATTATTGCATAACCATAATGCTTGTGTGCATGTTTTCAAATCGAACGATTTGCGGTTAGACTACTTGCATAGATTGCCTAAAAGAAAAAAACTTAAATAAATTGACCGTTGCAACAAACAAAGAGCTGATAGCATACGCTAGATAAGTGGTTTTCAACCAACCGGGGTTCTGCCAGTACAGTCCAGAAGTTGCGCACATTTACAATTTAGAGCTGGGTTCAAGTAAACTAGTAAGTAAGATTAATGCACAGAGGTTCCTCGAGTTTCTGCAATGTTTCATTGGGTTCCGCTCCACCAGAAAGCTTGAAAATCACTGAGCTGAACTGCTTGATCGTGAACACAAAAACAATAAATCAACAAGTAATTTTCGAATTAAAAAAGAACACATTCTCAAAGGCTGTTTTTTCGCAGCTTCTCCAGGAACAAAGAAGGCTAAAAACACACTAGTAAAATCAGCCTGTATACGTTTGCTTTATTTTTACGAAAGTAGATACACAGGGTGTTCCAAAAGTCTTGGGCACATTTGACATTGAACATCTCGGAAACTAATGAGGATATAAAAACTCACAAAAAACTTAATTTAGTAGTCTTACGAAAAACTTAATGTAATAAGCATTGAAATGGCTCAACTTTGATCTTGTTACCATTCATAGTTAAGGAGATAAGGGACCTTAATTGTGCCCAAGACTTTTGGAACACTTTGTACATTTAATGCTGTTTTCAATAACGAGGAAAAACACAATTATTAGCGGCAGTGCAGCTATTGCCTGCAAAACTTTTTTTCAATGGAACTGAGTTACAGCTGATGATGTCCAGAATTATCCGGTGTTCTCCCCGTCAACGGAGGTGGCCGGATTCACCCCATTTGACTGCATTTCCATACCGCCCGTCTCCATTTCTCTCGATCCAAGGCATCTTCCTTTTCTAACCCCAATTTCTTCACTTCTTCTTCAACTTTTCTCTTCCATGTGCTTTTTGGCCGACCTCTTCTTCTTTTACCCCTAACTTCCAAGTCTAGAGCCTTTCTCAAGATGTTACCATCTTCCCTTCTCAGCACATGGCCATACCACCTCACAGCATTCGCCTTCGCTATCATTTCCAACGACTCAACCAAACCCAACATCTCCATCAATTCTTTCGTGATTTTCTTGTCCATTAACTTAACACCACACATGGCTCTCAACATAGCTCTCTCTGTTCTTCTCAAAATCGCAACTTCTCCTTCCGTTAGACACCACGTTTCACTCCCATACAGAATCGCTGAACGCACACAGCTCTGATACACTCTTCCTTTTATCTTAAGCGAAAACCTTCTACCATAGAGCACCTCACCACATTCTCTGAACTTCAACCATCCAATTCTCGTTCTTGCTGTCACCGCCGCCTCAGATCCACCACTCGCATTAAGTCTATCGCCCAAATAGCAAAAACTTTTAACAGTCTCCACTCCATCACACAGCTTCTCCTGTGGCAGCCGCGTTCCCGTCATCCCACGCCTGCATACTTCACAGACAAATCCTTTTGCAAGGGCCCCTGACACCCTCTTGATTTTCGCACACCTTCCATGAATCCAACAACCACATTTAGTACATAGCAAAGAGTTCACCATCACTCTTCTCCCACACACTCCGCATGGATCAGTCTTACTCTTTTGTATCTCTCCATCTGTTCCACTCACCATCACTTTCGTTTTTATGTTGTTTACCTTCAAACCTTTACATTCCAGAGACTCTCTCCACCTTCCAAACTTATAACGCAGCTCCTCCATAGAATCTCCCATTAGCACCAAATCGTCTGCGTACAGCACTTCATTCATCAAGCCCTCTCTTGCCTTTTCTGTCACAACATCCATTACAATGGCAAACAGCAATGGTGACAGTACTGAACCTTGATGTACTCCTACTGTCACAGAAAATTCGTCAGAGTATCCCGACCCGACTCTTACTTTTGTTGTGGCCCCTTCATATAGACTCATCACTGCTTTCACCATTCCCTCCGGTACACATCTTTTTCTCAGTGCCCATTCTACCACTTTTCTTGGAACTCTGTCAAACGCCTTCTCCAAATCAACAAAGCACATGTACAAACATTTATCCATCTCGCGGTATACTTCTTGCAATCTCCTCACTACAAATAGTGCATCTATCGTCCCCCTTCCAGGCATAAATCCAAACTGCATATCATCCAGAGCTATCATCCCTCGTATCCTCTTTTCCAATACTCGTTCTACAACCTTCATTCCGTGCTCCAATAATTTCACACCTCTATAAGAAGCACAACTCCTTACGTCACCCTTTCGTTTGAAAATTGGCAACATTACACTTGTCTTCCATTCGTCTGGCATACCTGCTCCATCCAATACTTTCTGACATAGTTCTGTCATCACCTCTACTCCAACTTGGCCACTTGCATTTATCATTTCGATGTTTACTTCTGACAAACCAGCTGCTCTTCCTGTTTTCATAACCTTTATGGCCTTTAGCACCTCTGCAGGAGTAATCCTCTCTATGGGTCCTTCTACCATGTCTGCATCGGTCACCTGATCCCACACGTTTTCTTCGTTCATAATCTTCTCCATGTGTTCTTTCCAAACTCTTTTCCTGTCATCCTCCGAGAAAGCGAGAAAGCCAGAAAACTGAGTTACAGCTAATTATAAAAAGCTAGAAAACGTTGTGAGTTATATTTCTATATGCCTTCTGAGATCATATTTCACTTGTTATTATCTTTTCGAACCACGGTGTTTACATCACATTAAATAAAGGAAGGATTCATTGATTTTTGTCACTTTTACGATATCACAACATCAAACATATTAAAACATATGTAACTAAATATAGATGTATGTCAAACCCTTGTTGAACAACAGCAGAGTCATAATATGACTAACTTCAAACCAGCTGTTTAATGTAGCATGATCGTAGAGAAAATGAAAGATAAAAACCAAAATGCAGTTTTTGATGTTATGAGCTAAGCGAGACCAGAACCAAGTAGTTTAGTTAAGAGATCTAGTTTTGTCAGTCATAGGCTTAGACTTCTCCAACCCAAACGTCTATAAAAATCCATATAAAGGGCAATGCGTTGCTAGAAAAGGGGTTGATATAATTATGGTCCTTGCGGCCAAATTCTCGCGAACACAAGCATGGACTCCTAGCAATAAAATATTTTGAGAATAAGCTAGCATACATCAGAGTAGGGTTTCTCAGAGGTTACCTTCGGCACTCTAAATTAGTAGAGAGGTATTAGTCAGTGGGGCAGTAGTGGCTTTAGGAATGCGCATATTGTGCAAATACCTGGCACCTCACATATTTTGATACATTTGCATCATGCTTCTTTGCTTTGCACAGCCCCTTATGAGTGAGTCCATCACCACAAGGGGGGCATATACAATTTCTGAAAATGACCAATCCGAAAATGACCAAAAATCATGTGTTCGGAGAAGAAACCCTATGTTCAATCCCTGGACAGGTTAAGAAGAATAACGAGCAATTCAAGCAGCAATTAGCCTACATGTAGTATGAGACAGCAAATTCTTGATGGAAATCTTTCTTAAAAAATATTGAATTTTACCCTCATGGAAATGAGTCGATTCTTATGGAAAAAAATTTGACTTTTACTATTTGAGAAGAGGAAATGAATTTTTGCCATGATGAAGGTAAAAATAAATTAAATCCAATCACGCAGAAAGCGAGTACTTCATCCAATACAATTAACGTTACTGGTAGACTTATATCCTAAAAATCAATTGTGATGTCATAAAAATCATACACATTATTTTCTGAATAAAAAGGCATGGCCCAATGTGTGTAAACTTTGACTTAGTTGTTTTTTTTCTTAGTTAAAAGTTGTAGGTCTAGATTTAGTTCATTTACATGTGAATCTGTTGATATAAATAGATTTATGGAAAAGAAAAAAAGTGAGCTTGAGTAGGTTTGTTTGGAAAAATATTAAAAAACGCAACACATCGGCAATAAAAAAAGTCTATTTATGATTAATGACTCGTGGGCCTTAGATGGACGAAACAAGAGGATAAAATGAGCTAAGTGCTTTGCTATGTTACCTAGTGATCTAAATTCAAGGTCTTCTACAATAGCTTTATTTGTAAATTTGGCAAAGAAATCACTTGGTCAACCATCTTACTACAAAGAAAACCGTGTAATAAGAGCATCAAGCCCATTAAGACCTTGGGAGAATGACCCATCACCTTACAAAATACTCAAAAGTGGGCCAAAGTTATTAAAACAAAATCTTTCCGAAGCCAAACGTCATTTCAAAAGAGAAAACAAGTTTCTGGCATTTTCATTTAAAAGCAACAAACAAGGATGCTCCAAAGAAAAAAAGTTTGGTGAGTTGCAGCATTGCATCAATTGTAAAATAATTGTAATATAACAATTATATTGTTACTTATATGAATAAATAACAGATCCTGCAAAAGCGGTTTGCTCTGACAGCATCTCGGAGCATTTTCTTCAACAGAAAACTCTCAATTTTCGACTATATCGTTATTTGTAGACCGAATTTCTACCACATAATCTGATTCAAGTGTTTATTCACAATGTTTAAAGAAACCCCAAATTTTTCACGTCACTATAGAGCAGAGCATCGGTGTCGTATTTCAGGGACAAGAAGCTTGTTTTTCGGCTCGTTATTGACCCTGGCATAATTTGAAAATTCTCAGCATGTAGGCTAGCTCAAAAGTTCCCTAAAATTTTCAAAATTAATGTCTTCTCTTTTAGCCTCGCCATTGAATTTCAAAACTTAAAATTACAGTTGCATCCGCAACACCATATTTGTAATTTCATCGTCTATACCAAGGTTACTTCGGATTTAGGCCTACATGATGGAAATACATCCAAAAATACTTTGGGGGCTAACGTTTAAAACAGTTTTATCTTAAGTTCGAACAGACGTTTTCTTTTTACGTTCCATTCAATTAATTATTGCGTTTATATATTTTAATCTCACTGGTGTTTACCTTACACTGCTGTTTAGTAATGTTTACACTTAAAAAAAAAACTACTGTTTTGTTACTATGTCAAATTAACAACTCAGATGACCGAGCGGCAAGAGCGTCTGCCTCTGGAGCTGTAGACTCGGGTTTCACTCCAAGTCGGAGCAAACCAATGACTTTAAAATTGGTATTTACAGCTTCCCTGCTTGACACTCAGTATTAGGGGACAATGTGAAGAACAAACCGGCAAGCTAACTCGTTGTGCCGTTGGGAAAGGCACTTGGCGGGATTTTCCTACCTTGGTGTGGTAGACAGATGGCTGGCAACTCCTAAGAGAGCTCGTTATAGCGCTTTGGTCGCTTTCTCGTGATAGGACATAAATATGCAACTAAACGCAGAAATAAATATTCAAATACTCTTGCATTTATTTTCTCACTGTCCTTACTGAAATAAAACACGAAAACATGTCCTCATGAAAATAAGCCATAGGAAAACGTCAGATTCAGGTGACAAAACAATGGCAGCGGTGGGATTCGAACCCACGCCATCGAAATGACTGGTGCCTTAAACCAGCGCCTTAGACCGCTCGGCCACGCTACCGTTGCATGCAACGGCGTTGTTATTTTAAGTCAAATGCCACAATGTAAACCGCAGTGCTGTTTGCCCTGTTGTAGTGGCATGGGATCTTAGACATAGCGAATGTTTTATACAACGTGATTTTGCTGCGCACAGGCTGGTGTTAGATAATAAAAGACAATTTAGTGGCATTAACTACTCTGGACTGTGAACCTAAATCATCAATTTGACGAAAAATTTTGCAAATTGAATTAGAAATGTCTAGAAATGTCTTTTTAACAGCTCAGATGGTCGAGTGGTAAGAACGTTCGCTTGGGGAGCTGTAGACTTGGGTTTGATTTCGAGTTGGGTGAAATTAATGACTTTAAAATTGGTATTCACAGCTTCCCTGCTTGACGCTCAGCACTGATAGGACAGTGTGATGAACAAGCCGGCAAGTTTACTTGTTATGCCGTTATTGGAAAGGCACTTAGCGGGATTCCCCATCTTGGTGGGGTAGACAGATGACTGGCAACTCCTAAACGAGCTCGTATAGCGCATTGATCGCTTTCTCGTGACAGGAGGATAAATATGCCACAAAACGAAAATGAAATATGAAACGTAAGTCAGAATTGTTAACAATGAGTAAATTCTACAGTTACTTGACCTATATTTTACTTGCGTTTGCTTAAATTCTCCAAACACGATTTAACAAATCAAATTTGCAACAATTGATCTGTTATCAAGGACCAGTAATTTGGAATTAACTACCAGCTAAAATTAAAAATTCTGCACGTAAAAATACGAACAATTTCATAAAACGAGTGAAGAAATTTCTTCATTCAAACCAGAAATGAGTCCTTATATGCATACAGTTACCTAGAATTGTAGCGACACTATATTCCCATTTCACTGTGATATTGGCGCTATTATTACCTCTGCTCGCGATAATTACTGTTTGCGTGAGTAATAGTTTTCTTATAAACCTACTGTATGAAAACTGTGAGAAGCTGCAGACTCGACGACCGTGCCAATTTCTTCTGGAATTGGACTAAGGTCATTTTGCAGCCTCTTACAGAATGGACGACACTGCCTTTAATGAAAAATTACACTGCTGATATTTTTTCTTTGTTGTTGCGTCTTTTCCAATCAAAAATAAACGCACTCTCTCACAAAAATAAACGTTTCATTTGCACATTGACGCCGATTTTAAATCCTAGAACCTAAGTCCTATACCAGTCGATTAGCGTAGTTGTTAAAGACATCGCTATTGGGGCGGGAGATCTTGAATTCGATTCCTGGGCCTGTCAAATTGGCACAGTGTCGCCAACGACTCGCCACTGCTGCGATATTTCTTCGGAAGGATGTTACCCAGGCGCTAAGCCGGGGAGATGGACTACGCCACTCGCTACACGCTTCGGCCTACTACTGCGAGTATAATGAAGATTTGATCCCAAGCTCTAGGTTCAGTTTTTAGCCGGCAATGTTTTAAAAAAGTCATAAAAGTTCAGAACATTGCGGCTCAAATGATGAAGTAGAATAAATTTAAAACGTAAAACACGTACCGGTGAAGTTTTTCTTTTTTAGTCAGTGAATTCGTCCACCATACCAATGTTTCGAACTATATAAAAGAATATCGGGCGTCTCGTCATGTACTGTCTGAAGCTGAAAAGAAAACATTGTCAAGAGAAGTTGAAAAAGCTTACTACAAACTTGGTATTGAGGTTCGATCAGACCGAATACAGCGAGAAAAAAGCAAGTATGTAAAACGACAAAATGGGCTGAGTCAAAGGTCATAATTAGACTACATTATTATTCAACCGACAAACTGAAATTTTTTTGGGGAGAAAAAATGTGATATTAAAAATATGTGATATTAATATCTAAACGATTAAACAAGTTTTTAGAAGAGCAAAAGATTCTAGTTGACGAACAATTGGGCTTTCGCAAATTACATTCAACAACTCATGCTATAACTGATATTTTCTCTCAAATCAGTAATAATATTGACTGCAGCAGATATACTTGCGTATTGTTGCTAGATCTAAAAAAGGCATTCGATACCGTAGATCATAAGCTACTATTATATAAACTAGATAGGTATGGTATCAGGGGTAATGTCTTAGATCTATTTCAAAGTTATTTAACCCGAAGATTTCAATATGTATACGTGAATGACTCTACTTCTAACAAACTAGAAGTGAAGTGTGGTGTCCCTCAAGGTTCTATTTTAGGACCTACTCTCTTTTCGCTGTATGTCAACGATCTACCTAAAATATCTGAATTCAATGTTCGATTGTTTGCCGACGATACTGTCTTGATTATGAGTGACAGGGATTTACAAAACTTGAACAAAACTGCTAATGCAGAAGTTAAAAAAAATTGAAAATTGGCTGTCCTCAAACAAACTAACACTAAACCATGACAAAACCAACTTCATGCTGTTTACTCCTCGAAAAAAATTTTTACACAACTTTGCTCTGAACATGCACAACAAGAGTGTTAATAAAACAAGTGTAGCTAAATACTTGGGTATTCTTGTCAATGATGATTTAAAATGGAATGACCACATAAAGCATCTTTGCAAGAAGGTATCTCAAATCTGCGGACTGTTTTGCTATCTTCGTCATTATGTTCGCCAGAATACCCTACTCATGTTATACAATAGTTTTGTACGCTCTCATTTACTGCATGGTATATTAACGTGGGGTTCCACAAACAACACTGTTCCTCACCCCTTACAAGTTCTACAAAATAAAATCGTAGAAATCATTTCCAACGTTAAAACAAATGAGCACATTACTAATAATTCCCTATATAAGCAATTAAAAATACTAAAAATTAAAGATATGTATGAGCTAGAAGTTTCCAAATTTATGCACCAACATCAGCACAACAAGTTACCAAATTTGTGTAATTTTTATTTCACCCCAACGGCGTCAATTCACAATTACAACAAATTCAAGCGATTTATGAAAGATCACTTAATTTCGAAGTATACTAGCACTGAAACAAATAGGACTTATTTATTTTATCCCTGGTCACCGGTTGGTTTATTTAAATTTTTCTTGCTTGATTATCATACCTACTCAACAAAACATTGTATTACTTTAGCCGTAGGATTATTTTTATTATTATCACTATTATTATTTATTATTATCATTATTGTCAGTAAGCTTAGGTTTTCGTTGCCGTTCGTTTTGTTTTTTGTTTTGTTTTATTTTTTATTTTAATTTACGAGAGTCAGACAAATGCGATTGAATAACAATGGGTGGCCATGACTCGGTGAGCTTTTGCTCTTTTATGGTCTCCTAGCGTGCCTTTGTGTCAACTTTTATGCTATATTCATTTTTTTGGCATTGTTGAAATTTCGTACTGACTTGACACTGGTACGTCCATAAATGAATGAATGAATGAAAAAAATGAATGTGAAAAAATCAGACTTCGCAAGCCAGCAGCCACATTAGGTACTCGCAATTCATGAATAATTATATATATGTAATTATGAATAATTACTCCTTCGAGACAACAACCACTATCAATGCCATAAACGCGATCGGCTTCAGCCGAGATGCGAACCCGTCACGGGGGAACTGTAACCGCGCCATGAGGACCGCGTCGCCGACAATGGGCTCAAGTCGGCAGCAAGTAAAGTGTTTGTCTCAGTTTTTGGCATTTGCACTCAAGTAATAATTTTACACTTCACCCTCTTTTAAGCAGCGTAATAACATAATTTAGCTTTATTTGCTCGACAGGTCTGCGGAGAATGCAAGTGGAGACGCTGATTCTATCTCAAAAATAGAATTTGTTGATGTTGAAGATGTTAACATCAATACAGATGATGATGATAACAAGGACTATGATGATGAACCTATACCTCGGAGTTGTGGAGATGATAATTCACACAGTACGAAGTCGTCGTTTATCTGGAAAAATCTTTCAGAGACCAACCATCACGAAAATCATTACCACCTCATTCTTCCACCGATTGACCATCGCACCCATCAATCTATTTCGGAAATAAGTCGCACTACTGCTCTGAAAGTGCTTAACTCTTACATCAACAATTCAAAAGATGGTAACGGTTGCGGTAAGTTTGTACAAATAGGTTCAAACTCATTGTACAGATATCATTAATGATTTACTGTTTTGCAGAGGAGATAATCACGAAATACAGGCTCTCGTCCTTCCATAGTCGGTCATTTTGCAAATCAGAAGAACGAAATAACAACGAACGTCGATTTCGTGAAGCCCGATTGCCTAAAGTTGTGGTCAAGAAAGAAGCGACTTTCGTAGCAAAACGACCGGTACAAAAAAAGACTCGTCATAATCGGGTGAAACTCGCCAAAAAAACGGTTCCAACTAATGGAGTGCCGGGGAAAAGTTTACCCCAAATTACGGCGGAAATTAAAACCGTTTTTGAACAGTCAAAGTTAAATGCGAAACCAAGCAAGACGCAGAGTCCCACTTTTTCTCAATCTTGCTTCAATTCAATTAGTGTTCTCAATGCAACCGAATCTCATTCACAAGATACAGCCACCTCTTACTCCAATCGAGGCCAATCTGTGCGAGATGTAGTAATGGCATCAGTAAAAGACCTTCAACCTTTCAGCGAAAATGAGCTTTGCGAAAACATCCAGCAAATTGATGGCACTGACAATACAGATCACATCAGCAAAAACTCAAATAACCCAAAACTAATTTCAGAGATTCCCAAACAGTCAATATCTACCAAAATTTACCACAACTTAATGTTTAAGCCAACGACAAGAAAACTAGTAGAAGAACTTTATGTTCCTCTCAGAGAAACGAAACGTACCGGTACCACTCCATACGTTGTGTCAGGAAAACCATTGTATAAACTTCCCCCAGTAAAAGTTCAGAAACAACAGCTGGAAAGCAAGAGTTTACTTCAGCAAAAATTGCATCGTAGAAAAGGTATTCCTTACACAAAATCTTCAATGTCTATTGGATTTGATCAGCGACACCAAGCGAAGAGCAATATGAATCAATTAAACCACTTGATGCCAATAAAAACTCACAAAAGCGTAGTGGATAACTTGGCCATTCACACGAAACTTGATACAGTTGCGAAAAAGCAAGTTGTGATCAAGAATGCAGCATGATGATAAAACTTAATGGACAATGTTTCAAAAACACAAATTTAAAAATAGGAAACCAACAAGTGTTTTTTCACAACACAAACAGCTGCAACTCAACCTTGCTGAATTTTTTTGTTGCACATTTTTTGCAGTGAACGCAACGCAATACCAATGAGTTTGAGCTGTTATTAATTTCTACCATTGCATTTTCGATAACGACCTATGATCAAAATCATGACAATTACTTTTGTTATATTTATTGTTTACGTTTTTTCAATAAACATTCACTTGGTGAAGTTCATAAAAAAATGAGTTGTTAGCTTTAAAACTCCACCAACTCGTTAAGGCTGCTCAATTTTTAAGTTCTTGCTAACTTTATTGAGGCTGCAACCCCTGGAACGTTGCAACAAAATCTATAGACTTTTTGAACACGTAGCTGTTAATTAGTAGCACCGTACGAGTAGAAATTTATACGATAGTTCGTATCCAAACAGTTTGTTTACGAACCCTTTGAAGTGTCTACGTAAACCCTTTAAAGGTTCATGGACCTTGGGTTAAAAAATTCTGCTATAAAACTTCAAAAAACATTCCTCAATAACCACTATGGTGGCCAAAATTGGTTGGAACGAAATCTACGGCTAATTTTATACTGTTTTCGATTTAAGAAAACAATTCGTTTCAGCTAAGCTAGTCACAAATTGATGAAAACTCATTATCTTTTTCACCTAACTCACTAACGCAATGTGGCTGAGGTGGTATTGTCAAAATATGGAGTAATTGCGATCGACCTGATGATGAAAATTGAGACAAATAAGAGACGACACGAAAGACAATTGGTCAAAACCTTTGGGGCCAAACACACTCGTTTTTTAAGAAACTATTGTTTTCGTTATTTTATTTTTAATTGAGTCCTTTCATCGCCATCATGAATTGTTAATGTGAAATTTATTACCGCAATTTGACTTGCCAAGAGTCGAAAATGTTAGAGTGAAATTATGGTCATAAAACATGGATATGAATGCAAAAGCTTCATAAATGAAAATACTGGCAGCGGTGGGATTCGAACCCACGCCATCGAAATGACTGGTGCCTAAAACCAGCGCCTTAGACCACTCGGCCACGCTACCTTGCAACAGTCCGCCGCCAATTTATGAAAAAATAGCGCGAAAAGGAAAACCAGCACAACACACATTTCAATTGATAGAGATGAAGATTTGTGCTATGACTCTTCAAACGCCTTTAAGTAGGAAAAATTTCGTAAAACAATAAATCATTGCTCTTTTACGAAAGCAAAATTATGATAAAAATGACCAACTCGGGTTATCTTAGTCCCATATGCGCTGTATTAATTACTCCTACGGTTTTTAATATTTCCGAACAAGAAAAAACATTATCTCTGGCTTGAAACTTGAAAACCAATTATCCGCAACTATTTTCTTCTGTAAACAGTTACGTAACGAATGGTAGGTGACCACTCCATCATCTTTCAACTCGCAGAGCAAAATATGGGCGAAATAGTTCGTAGGAATTTACATTCTGGTTTAAAGAATAGGAAGAAGTGTGATAGCCACGCTTGTTAATCGAGATATCAAGTGATCTACTCAGTAAATTACCAAAAGTATGTACATCAAATTAAATGTGCATTCTCAATTTGTTTTGCCGGTGTGCTGGGGGCATCAATTTGAAAATCATGAGTTTAGGTTCGCAAATAATCTTGTATACGCATTCGGAACGTTATTTAATTTTCACAAATTACACCCAAACATAATTTCGTTAAAAAATATAACTGTGTGATTTCGGGAGGTCGTTCATAACGACTTCAATCCAAGCATTGATTCATATCATAAAATGTAGTGAGAAAATCAGTAAAACATGATTGTTTCAAAAATCAAAACAAGCCCGATTGCAGAGTTTCTCATTGCAGATATTCAACGCTACATTGTGTTTCGTGCAATCACAAGTAATGTGAATGAAAGACCTGGTAGTTTTATATGTAGCCGGCTAGCTGACGGAGTGATTACAGACATCAATATCGGTGCGGGACGACTGGGGCGTTTCATTCCCGGGCCTCTCAAATCGAACACAACTACTCCGTCTCGATGTTCAGTTTAAGTGGTTTTAAAGGCATGGGCTTTGTGCATCATAATCAATATTTCGACGTCATAATTAACAGGGTTCTCACGCTTTTTTAAAAAAAATTCCCGACTTTTTCCAAGCCAAAACTTGAATACAACATAAACCTTGTGCACCTAATGTCGCCTGAAATTAAAAAAAAAAAGAATCTTATCAACATCACATGATAAAAATTGCTAAATCTCAACATGTTTTTTTCATTGTGACCATAAAAACATCCGCTACATGAAAAATGCAAGACACACCAAAATCAAACTTCTTCAAGAAATCAAAATTAATCTTCCGTAAAACCTGTATTTGACCGCCACGGCGCTCTATTTTTCAACCCTTCCGCTATAGAATAAAAAGGACTACGTAAAATATATCCAATTTAATCGAACTACTTTCTACATGGTTTTGTGTAAATTGTCTGCAGAACATTTTTCCTTACTTTTTCAATACTAAAGCAAAAAATCTCTTTTTTCTTACTATTTCCCGGTCGGGAAATACCATTATAAAATTCCATACTCTTTACCGACTTTCCCGACTGCGTGGGAACCCTGTAATTAAACAAAAAATTATGCTTTCAAAAAATTAATTGTCATGCAGAGAGCCGCAGCTACTTTGCTAAGATAGAAGAAGAAACCATTTTTAATGGTCTCTGCTTTCATGTTAGGAAAAGTAATGCATAAACGTAGTCAATACAATAGCGAAAATGAAAAAGAGCAAAGAATTCAAAAACTATTCACGCATTATATTTTTGTATTGCTGATTAATTATTCTAATTTTGCCTAGTAGAAAATAGAAATTCGATGGTTCATATAGACCACAGATAGAAAGCATCGACATTTCTTTAAAAAGCATATATTTCTTACCACACATTTTAACGTTGACATAATACAGTTTATGGACTTTGCACACATAAGATATAAAAAATTTCGCGTATATTATACGTTTAGTAACTACCAATGATAAAGGTCTGTGTATATTTTTACAAAACATGGATAAAATTCTCTGCTATAGTCGGCACTTGTACGGTTGTCTCGGAGTTAGCATCTGCGGTTGCATAAACAAAACATTAACATCTCAAGAGATCTATTCAATAAAAGTGTAAACAGAAAAATGCACCATAATAAATAACGTAACCGGCAAGCGTGTAAAGGAAAAATGCAACGGTAAATTTTGCTGATTTTTTTCAGCTAATTTTTTTCTTGTTTTTATCAAGAAATAAAAAGGCGATTGGAGGATCTGCAAAGACCTATTTTAAAACTTTTAATAGCAGTTAGACATCAACATGGCTTCTTTTTCAACTTTCGCTAATTTTACAAATTCGTATAAGCAATAATTATAAGATGAAGCGCATTTCAGCTTCAAGAAAGCATCATCGAAGCTTGAGAGGTAGCCAGCCTATAACCACTCCCAACGCAACGATCTCTTACGAAAAAGGAAGCCACAATGCCTGCCAAAACTTGTTTTTCACACAATTTCGTTCATTTTCAATCATAAACGCAGCCATGATGGATCTCCAGACTCGTGAGACTGTAAGAACATTGGAGCTTATCGGAGTCCCAACTTCACAGGTATACACTGCAACGACTTTTTGCAAATTTTCTGTAGCCGTATTTGTAGTTTTTTTTTTTTTTTGCCCTTAAACTGCAATATCTTTTCTTTAATTGGCTTTTCATTTCAAATTTGCTCGTTAAATTACATTAAAATTTCTTGTATATGTAACTTTCGACAGTTAAATTGTTGAGATAATCGTTTAAATAAACATGATGGTTAATCCTGTTGATTTATGCCTTAATTGGATTCAAAATTTGGAAGACAGAAATGCAGCGATGAAAGTTATGCGCATAAAAATGATATTTTCTGTGAGAAAGTGATTTCAAATAATAAAAATATTTGACAAGACAGATCAAAGAAGATTTACAGCAAAATTAGCTGACTTTGGCATGAGACGTAGGTGACTGTGAAATGTAACCTTTCACTACATGCCGAATTAGGAAATGATGATATAACACATATTGTGGTTGCTTTAAAAAAAAATGCTATAGCCCAGGTAACCGTCTTTTTGTTTGATTATGGCGATTCGGATTATTTTAGGATGAAACACAGCTAATACGTTATGAAACAGGGCGGGTCCAGACAATTTTTAAGGAGGGCTAACAATCAAAAAATGCCCATCTTGCGGCGTTGTGCATTTAGAACGATCGAAGTACTACTGCATTAGGAGTAAAATTTAGGGAGGGCTAGAGCCCCCGTAGTTCAATCTTTCCTACGGTACCGGATCTGCCAATATTAAACATGACACGGCCTAAACTAAAACATTTAAAAAACTGCAAACCTTAATTGGTCATTCCGATAAACAGGCCTCACAAAAAAAAAAGTTTAATCCTGATGTAATCAATAAATACTTGGTTCAACTATAGGGTATACATTAAGCTTACATGACTGGTATGAGAAATCTTCCGTTTCATAATTATGTAAAGCTCAAATAAGCTGCGCTTGTCGAAAATTCTTACTATTCATGCACAAGCATTCAAATTATTAAAATACATATACAGCGTTGCATTAATTCAAAAATAAATATAAAAATTTGGTAAAAAATAAACACCACGAAAAATGGGATCACACAAAGCAGGGCCGGCGCCAAGGGGGCCAGGCTCCCCCTTGGAGACTTGCTTGGCCTTGCCAATTAGCAAGCAATCGACATGCTTAGCCCCCCAATTAACAAGCTTTCTCTTTTAAAGACAGCGGCTTTTGCGCTTAATTTCAAATTTTGGCCCCCCCTGGTAAACGCTTGGCCCCCCTAAGTTGACTGCTCTGGCGCCGGCTCTGACACAAAGTTATTAAAAATCAGGAAAATGTGTTAAACATAAAACGTGGCGAGTCCACCATGCGAATACCACGTCTGGGACAAGATACAATTTGCTTTCTTTTCACACATATTACGGCAAGTTGAATTTCTTGTAATATCCACTGCAAAGACCCTGACGAGTCTGCTGACATTTCAGTGAGGTTTATTGTTTCTTTAGGGACTTTTTGAAGCAAATGTGTTACTCCGAATTCATATCTTCGGATCCATGCGGAAGATCGAGTTCTTCCTGAGTAATTTGCCCCAAATTCTGGGTCATGACTTCGACGACTTTCACGAAGTTGGCCCCGAGCCACAATCATCAATTTCTCATTTTTTTGCCGGTGGATTAAAAATGGAAAAAACTTTATGCGATCTTGACTTCTTCTAGTTGATGAAGAGCTAGTTTTCTCTTCCGTTCGTAACAGAATTTCCAGAGATACCTGGCGCAGGTTATTCAAACCTTTAAATGCACGCAATACACTTGTTGAGAGTTGGATAGAGCGTTGATTTTGTAAAGCTGCAAACGTACATAAACGATTAAAAAATCTTCATTCAATAGTCTTATGGCCTCAAAATGTGGCAATGTCAAGTCTCATCGGTCACAAAAGCGAAAAAGATTTTACGTGACTATGTGTTATTAGAAAATCATGTGGAGTGTTCGCCACATACATGGTCCAACATCACCGTGGGTGGTCTAGGGTTCCGAGTTACGGGTTCGATTCATGACTGGAGCCGATTGCATGGAACATGTATTTAATTGTATTTGCTGACTCCAAGAGCGCAAAGCTCAGTTTCCTTACTTCATTGCACTATAATTTTACGTTAAATGCTTTGTATCTCGTTATTTAGATATTTATGTATGTACGGATGTGGCTACAATACTTCTGAAATCTAACAACATATTGCACATTGAATCCTACCGCAAGGCTACAATTTTGGTGACCCAGTGGGTTACAAACTGTATGCATAGGCTACTCGAATACATAAAAGCATACTACTGAATCATTCGCGATACTGACACAATAATAGCTGACTTCATTCAGTCATTTCAATCTTTTTTGCGTTTAAATTATCGAACAATCTAGTCAGCTACTGTGTTCAATAATTCGCAAGCGAAACGCGTAAAGGTGCGTTTACCGATACGCGACAGGCGACTAAAATTATAATGTAAGTAAGTGTAGAAGGATTTTGCAAGTTTTCGCGTGATTGGTGAACAGGAAAATATAACAAACAAGGTGCGAAAAATGTTTGTCGCGTATCGGTAAACGCGTCTTTTACCCGGCCCTCGCAAAACAGCACGCATTTGTTTTTTCAACCTCGAGTGACAAGGCCAAGGTGCAATTCATCTAGTACTTCATTGTAATTTACGTAAATTCATGTCGGCGACATGGCCTAACGGCACCGCGCGCAGGTGACAGATCCTACGAGACGGGTTCGATTCGCGGCTAGAGCCGATCGTATTTGACATACATAATGTGTGGCTGCTGACTCGAAAAGAGCAGGTCACTTCGCAAGTCTTCCTCCATTATTGTTGAATATTCAGTTCAATATAATTTGAAAGTAACCTCAGTTGATTATTTATTTATTATTCATTTAATTCAACCTTTGCTTATTGAAACTGTCAGAAATATCCCGAACGTTTCCAAAATAGACAAAAACGCATATTTATTTTTTCGAAGCTTCACCTTTGGCATTTGTGCAGTGTCCAAAATGTGAAGTAGGTCTATTAGGCTTAGATACATTGTAGTAAGAATAATAACTCGCATAGGTACAAGTCTTACCGTTTCGAAAATTGGTTTCTGTGTTTCCTCGCACGAGCGCATGTCTTGTTCCAGATTTAAGCTGTTGTTTCGATGAATTGACACTTCGATTTTTATGTCTTGCAACCCTTCTGCGTTTCAAATAATTTCTTCTTCTTATCCCACGTTTCAAACGATTTGATTTAATTTTATTTTCCTCGTTATGTTCATAACGATTGATGAGGCTTTTCATTGTATCAAGTTCATCAAAATACTGAATATCTGCAAACCGTTTAATTTGTAAAACTTCAGGTAGATTGTCAAGGTTTTTGTTTGGGTCACTCTGTATTTCCAAACCATTAGCTTCTTGCAATACTTGATTCCGAAATGAATAACTCAAAACTTCCGAAAAATGGATAAGTAAAACGAAAATGGCACCGCTACTGACAGCTGGTATTTTCGCGTATGTTTTCATAGTTTTAATGAAATACTGTACGTCAGAATTTAAAATGTTTCAACCAGACGTAAGTCGAAATTAGTCTTTCATTGATTTAAGCTTCAGCTTTTTCATTCAGCACTTGAATCAAATGATGGCGAAAGTCTGCACGACAAAGCCTAAGTACGTCTGAGTGAGCAAATTTCTACCTTTTTTTACTACATTTTTTTGGACAAGCGTAACACAAATTTCTAGATTTTATCTACGATCAATAGCATAACTATACTAACCACATAAAAATTATAATGTAGCGTATTGCACCTCCCAAAATCAAAATTTATCTCAATATTTAAATTGCACTGTGCACGATTGAAGCAAAATTTTTACAAACTTCTAAAAATAGGCCTGCCAAGTTAAGGTACATCCCTCAAAGTTGCGCCTATGTAATTTACGTAAATTCATAAGTTAGTTATCAAACGACCTCTTAAAGAATATTTTAAAAACTCCAGTGCTGCACATTATAGCTGAAGCATATTAGAATTAACTCATTTCGAATGCCTGTGATTTCTAAACCCATTACTTGATAAAATAAATCACTTGATAAATGATAAACTTGATGAAATAAATCACTATACCATAGAACCATTACTCGCTACAGCCTGTTCCGCCGCTGTCGGCTCTTCAGGTGGTATAAAATTTAGTTTATTGTACTTAAACAGGCTGTAGAGGTTCCGTGATGCAGTGATTTTATTATATTATACAGACTCTAGTTATTGACAGTATCGAGTACTCTGACAGAGGAAGTTGAGACTAGCTTTAAATTGTAGCTACACGTTGCTTGGACGAAAAAGCAATACTGTATTCTTTCTATGACATTTTCGAAAAAATGGTGATGGATGAAGCCTACTTTCCTTCTCACAAAAACACTATTTCGGTACATTTGATTACTCATAATTCTAGACACGATAAAGTAAACCAAAAGTGCCCATATGAGTAAGGAGAATTGCAAAATAAGGCTCATATAGGCGGCACTGGTCAATTTCCAGTACTGTAATAAATATGTCAGTTGAAATACACCAGTAAGTACTAATGAGGTGAGGAACTTGTGTCTCGAACTACGTCACTAAAACACCTGAGGAGGATATAACGGTACAAATAAAAGCGCGTTGACAAAATATGTAAAATATGTTACCCACGCGAAATGCTTCAGTACTGACCGGGCTAAGCTCAATTTAGTTTCTAAACAGCGCAATACCGGCCATGATGATTCAAAGGGCATTATTTTTATGCCAAAAAATGACTTTCGCATTGCTCTTTTGTCTCGTTGAGTGAGGATAGTGACATTTTTCATTCGTAAATGCACTTTTGACGAGTTTCATTGACTTAATATTTTTCCATGTTGGGCTATTTTAGTCGAGATTTCTTGAAATAGGCTAAAAGACCAAACGAAACAAATAAAACTGGATTTTACGCAGTAAAAGAATTTATGAGCTAGTATGATTGATTAAAAAAGCTTCTAAAAATATACTCAATCCATCTCTACTCTAAATCTAAGTCAATCATATCAAAAAGGCAGAGGGAATATCCTAACATGGGTAAAAACAAACAAATTTAGTCGAAGTTTTTGCGACGTTTTCAAGGTCTATTTATCATATTTAGCCAAATTTGTAGACATCTTTATCACCAACTATAATCACTAATTCGCATTAGCAACATATTTCACGACTATGATTACAATCTCTAAAATCTTAGCAGATACTTCTCAAAACATGTTGGCAATGAGCCACCATTGTAGCCTTTTAATGAAAAGGACATTAATATTAAGAAGCTAACGCAGCATTATCCAAAAAGGCTAACTACATTGACGTAGTAAGTTATTAACACAATATCATTCTCCACAGCGATATGGCTTTCATTTCTTTTTTTTTTTTTTGGTTAAAATGGAATTTATTATTTTGCCGGAATTGCTTTGGTCGCTAATTACAACAAAATCAAAAAACGTACCGAGGGTGGAGAAACCAGCCACAAGTAAGCAAAAACTTAGCGGAAAGCAAAAACGTGTTAAAGGAAATATACTGAATTACATATAAATTAAAACAAATCTTTATTGTACATTATACTCGCGGTATTACGCCGAGCCGTGCTACGAGCGACCGAGCACATTTCCACGGCTGAGCGCATGGGCAGCCCAGCTGCGAGGAAACATCGTAGCGGTGGTGAGCCGCTGCAGGCACAGTATCCGATTTAACCGGCCCGGAAATCGAGCCCAATGCCTTCCCAACCGATAGCGATGTCTTTAACCACTATGCTACATGGTCGGTCACATTTTAAATAATTTAGTTTTTGTGTGTCGAAGAACTTGCATTCTTAAGGAGCAAGTTTTAAGTAAAAGCATTTAAGATTCCGAGAGATAAGGGATGCTTAAGGCAAAACTTGAACTTCTCACGCTTAAATACAAGTGTTTTCGTAACTAGGAAACTCGAACCAGAAATAGACTTACCAAAGGTAATCACGAACTTGCAATCGTACAATGGTTGAGGGATTTGCACCCAAAACACACTGACTAGAGATGTTCGAAAAACTCGCAAGCATGTGGCTAAAACTTCTCATCCAGAACATTGCGACAAGACTTCACACTCAGTGGCGTAATCAAGGGGGGGCAATTGCCCCCTTTGTAAAATGTCTTGCCCTCCTCTTGCCCCCCTGTGAAATTGTACATAAAAGTTATATATTTTTTTTTTTATTTAGTTGCATATTTATCCTCCTATCACGAGAAAGCGATCAATGCGCTATACGAGCTCGCTTAGGAGTTGCCGGCCATCTGTCTATCACACCAAGATGGGGGAATCCCGCTAAGTGCCTTTCCCAACGGCACAACAAGTAAACTTGCCGGCTTGTTCTCCACACTGTCCCTTCAATGCTGAGCGTCAAACAGGGAAGCTGTGAATACCAATTTTAAAGTCATTGGTTTGACCCGACTCGGAATCAAACCCGAGTCTACAGCTCAAGAGACAGACGCTCTATACCACTCGGCCATCTGAGCTGTTAAAATTTTTCGCGTTTTCCTCAAAGCTTACCAGATCAATCAAGTTACGGAAGAAAAAGTTTTTCATTTCCTCTGTGTAACAGTGGTTAACTATGCGAGCGCAGGTTTCCCGCTGTAAAAGTGATAAAAATAGTGGTAGTTGCCACTGCCGCGCTGCGTGGAGTTGTCAACGTTGTTTTGTTGTGGATTTATCTAATTACCGCTGCATCTTGAAGTCTTGTTCGTCGTTTTATGTAATGTAAATGAACCGCGAAAACTTTAAGCAGGCTTTCTTTCACCAGTTAATGTGCTTTCTTTCTGCCTTCAATTTGGTCGAGACTTTAAATTTTCACGTGATCCGTCATGTTATCATGTCTTTTGATAAAACGTCATAGTCGGTCTGAAATTGCCTTACTTTTCTTTCAATACAATTCTACAATCATTACAACAACAATTATTACAACAATAGCAGATTCAGTCAGAACGGTATTAGTGACTGTAATCCAAGCCAGCGCGTTATATTATCACGTCCAGGAGCGTATTTAGGGGGGGTCATTGCGCCATGGCGCCCCTTTTGACTCCGCCTTTTAGTAAAAAAAAACAAAGTTAACGGTTCCAAGTGACTGAAACATGCCAGACTCTTTTGATGGTTTCTGTAGCTTATGGCCGGGGGGGGGGGGGTTAGGATGAGGGGTATGCATCCACCTCCCACCAGACATTTTCAAAAACGTTTTTGATGTATGCAATTTTTCCACAATTTCGAACCTCTTCGACAGCGACAAGTCTTACGCTGTAAGCACGCATAGCCGCATAATCGAAAATGTGCGAACAAATGCATCATATTTAGCAAAGCATTCAGAATTAGGGTCGGAAATTTAAACAAAATTTGCCTAAAAATTTTTCAAAACGCAACAAAATAGCCATTCCAGCATGTAAATTTTCAAAATTTGTCCGGGGGAGCATGCCCCCTGACCCCCCAAGAGCCTTTCTTGTTTCTCAATCACCTTCAAATTAGTTTTGCCGAAAAATGTGGAAATTATGGACCCCCTCCTTTTAAAATTTCTCGCTACGCCACTGATAACGTCATTACTTATGATGTCATTAAACTGTTGCCCCCCCTTGAACAAAGCTTGCCCCCTTGTTGCCTCCCCTGTAAAATGAACCTGGTTACGCCACTGTTCACACTCATAACTCTTTAAACGGGTAGATTGGTATCTTAGCCGTATCATCGAAGTGCCCCGCAACCTAATACTGATCAAAATTTTAAAAACAGTTGCAGAAGTTAATTTGTCCCTATAGAACCGAACAGTTTCTAAGTTTCTTGGGGTTATCTCCGACAAGACAAGAAGCTCAGCCTGCCACCTGCCCACACATTTAGGCTAATGCGGTGAACTCGACTAGTTGTATTTAGTTATAGTATTTAATTGCACGTTTATCCTCCTATCACCAGAAAGCGATCAATGCGCCATAACGAGCTCGCTTAGGAGCTGCCGGCCATCTGTCTACCGCACCGAGACGGGGGAATCCCACCAAGTGCCTTTCCCAACGTTACAACAAGTAAACTCGCCGGCTGGTCCTTCACACTGTCCCTTTAATGCTGAGCGTCAAGCAATGAAGCTGTGAATACCAATTATAAAGTCATTGGTTTCATCCGACTCGTAATCAAACCCGAGTCTACAGCTCCCGAGGCGGACGCTCTTACCCAGGACCGGATTAAGGGTTTCTGAGGCCTGGGGCTATTTGGTAGTCAGGGGCCTGTTTTGTCCCCGTCAGTCCTAGACCTGCTGAAATATGTAACCTACATACCAGTATTAAACACATTCAAAAAACAAATTTTCTGAACCTATTTTGCACGTACAAAGCTTTAGAAGATGTCATACCGCAGAGCCCCAATTTCCGCAAATACGCTTTCTATTTGTTGTTTTGTAAGTGATTCTACGATTAGTTTTCCCCAAGCCATGCAAAATTTGCGTCAACCTCCTTCACAGCCTCTATTTCAGGGATGGCAAACCACTGACCCGCGGATCACCTAGTGACCCACTTGTAGTTTCAAAAATATTACGAAGAAAACGGTAACGAACATTAACGTAATGAAGAAAAGCTTATCTTTCCATACTGCGGCATTGAAGACGGGAAGCTGGATATTTTTGAGGTGAAGATCCTTTTTTTTGTTCTTTGCACAGATTTCGGAAGAACTTGGGTTCAAGCCCCTCGTTAATATGATTACATCCACAACCCACGTTTTTTCTGGTTTCGGTCTACGACCTTAAATTTGATCCACCAATTAAAAAGGTTTGCCATCCCTGCTCTATTTCGTATCCTAACGTCATTTTACGAAAATTCGTACGGCATTTTGTGTGAAACCATAAGTCTATGGTGAAACCATCTTTAATTTACGCTGCTGTCTATGAATGATGCAACGAAATAATCATAAATTAATGACTCGCTAAAACGACGACATTTCTTCGGAGCTGCGTTGCCCTGCAGGCTCTATGTCACGTAGATGGACCCCCGCTACATGTATCACCCTTCCGCGTAATCTTGAGTTAATGAAGATTTAGATCAGGGTTGGGGAACCTGCGGCCCGCTTAAGTTTTGAATGTGGCCCGCGTCAGAACTTTAATTGTTAAGTGTACAACAAAATGGTGGAATATAAAACATTAAGATTTCTTAAAAACTGCGTCACATTTAACTACATGCTATATATTTATAGCATAAAAAACGCGCAAAAGTCTCTGATTTTACGAAAAAAAAACAGCTCAGCATGAATGTTGTTAAATTTGCGACGAAATATTGTGCCTTTTTAAAGCGAAATTTAATAATTAAAAGTAAATGTGGCCCGCTGAAAATATTATGCAATTAATGTGGCCCGCTGTGCTTTACCGGTTCTGCACCCCTGATTTAGATTGATTTCCTTCTAGTTACAGGATAGAACGTTACATCACACACTGTAACCGATGCTGGGCTATTGATAGTATTTGATTGTGATTTGTTTCAAAATTTACACAGCAATGAACATTCATATCAATCATCATTTTATTTATTCAGTTTGAATTCTGTTTCGAAAACCGTTAAATTCGTTGTACGATATGCTGCAGAACGATCATATTGCGTCGGAATGTTTTTATATACATTGTTTGGCATTTTTTTGCTTCCTGCAATTTTGACCCAAAACATAGAGAGATTTGATTTGTTAGGAGGGGCTGGAATAATTTCAAAGCTGGCTTCTGGACCCTGTTTCCTGCTCCGATGAATGCCTCAGCCGTTGGGCTGGTAACGCAATACTGGTCCGAATCTCGCAACGTAAAGTATGTCCAAATCTCACAAACTCGTAATCAGTCTTCTTGGATTTCGTTTACTTGCCGCAGATCTTGTGATTTAAATTCAAGAGTAAAATCGTTGAAACTTTTGGCGTTGATACAATCTTGAATCACTCACTTAGCCCTAACCTAAACTGGATAGATTAGGCCTATAAAGATTGGTAATTCGTATTCAACTTTAAAATAAAATAGTTGATTGATGAAAAAATCACTTAGTTGTTCATAATAAGTTGTAATCGAGAGGCCTATTTTGGTCGGTGGGCCTGGGGCTGCAGCCCCATCAGCCCCCGCCTTAATCCGGCCCTGCTCTTACCACTCGGCCATCTGAGCTGTTGAAGTAAGTTTCGGAGCAGTAAAAGGATAAACCCTTAACTCCGCAAATAATCCAAGAAGCGCAGATCCCCTGAAACGAAGAAGAAAACGCAAAGATGCCACGTTTTATGTATTTGGAATACATTTATGTCTAAACCAGCTGTAAGTACAGCTTGTTAGACATCATCTGTTAACAGTAAACAATATTTTCTACGCCGCGACAGCTCCAGGAAAGATAATTCTTTGAATGGTTTAGGTTTTGTTTCGTAAATAAATCTTCTAATTGCCGTTAACATAACATTTGGATATTTATCAAAGATTCATGACAAAGTTGCCTATTGAGTATCTAGTTGAGTAGAGATTTACATTTGTTTTGATTTTGTGAATAAGACTCCTTGCTTGTTGTTCAACCGGAAATTTTCAAATCAATTAGAAACGCATTTGGGCGTGATTTCAGTTTTCATACCCACCTTACCCAGAACCCACGAAGTCGTAACACAAACAACCTACAGTACATCTCCCACCGACTTCGGGGACTAGATTTGCATTTAATTCTTGCTTATTTATATCTAAACACTTTTCAAGTGTTAAGTAATAAATCAGTATAAGAGGCAAGCTTTGCAAATGCAAACGGCACAAAACTTACCATTAAGACAGCCTACAGTAATATTGCAAGCAAAAATTGTAGCTTAATTAATTATTTCATCCCAAGCGTCATGGAAGTAGCTGATGATTTCAAGAAATATACTTCCCCGTATCCGGTTATTAATTCGTATCAATGGTTTAAGGTCTACTCTGACCCTGAACTTTAGTACCAGCAGCAAAGACCCTAACTAACTGTGTTAACCTTATACACGTACTTACCCGCTTCTACAATTTCATTTAACTAATAACGCTATGGCTAAACAAACATGCATTATGAAAGCACTGATTGTACCGCTCGTCGTAGCGGGCTTTTTGCCCCTAAATTGCAGTGTTGCAGGGCAAATTAGTGGCATCTGTTATAGCCTACCCGCTGTCGAGGTCCTCCACATAACATCTTCATGGAGGTCCGTACTCGGTACCACCGGCATGCAGATGCCTAGAACAGTGGGTCCATTCAATCGCTCGCAAACCGGCATTGGATGCTTCCGCTCAAACACGCAGTAATGGGAAGAGGCTTCCTCAGCGACTTGTGATTGCAACTCAGATGGAACAAAACGAAAATTGCATTACAGTTGGATGCCCCATGTACCCTGCTCCAAATAGCATCGAGTCTGCAAAATCTTGATGACAAACTCTTGCGTGGTTGTTCGATGTATGCCCAATCATTTAGTCCGTCAAGTCCCAGAGCGGTAAAAGAATAAACTCTCCGCTCCTAAAGCGATTGACGAAACAAAGGTCTCCTCCAAACAAACAAGTGGCATCTGCAACTGCATGTTCACAGTGTGCCCCTTAATCTTTTCCTGAGTATTTCATGAGGAAGCTTTCACCGCAAGGAAGGTCTTTCCAGTTTCACAAACACGTTCGTTTCGGGCAAGCAAAAGTTGATCACAACATAATCGGAAAACAGAAATTGGAAAAATTTTGGGCTACTACCAGTAGGTTGTGACAATCTTTAAATTAAACAATTCCTGTTTGTAAACCGCTCAGAATTTAGAGAAAAAATTTATCGCCAAATAGAAAAAACATGGGCCGACAGTAGACTACTATGCAATATCAGAACGCAGACCATAAAAACTATAAGTTCATCTAAAACAAATTTCGGCAAATCTAAAAGGGACCCAAGGAACAGGTCAACGTACAAAAGTGATTGCTTGACTAGCAAAGATTGCAGTCTCTAGCTCGCCATCTTTTCGCAGTTCTTTATACGTAAAAGTAGGATTATTAGTTGTTTTGGTTCGCTTACATTATTTAAGTGTTTATTTGTACGTATAATTCTGTTTATTAATTAATTTTGCACATTTGACGGCTACTAATAAACAAATCTGATATGCTAATGCAGAAACAAATTTTCAGCGCAAAGAAAACATACCACTTTTGCAGGAGCTTATTGTCAAACACCATAAAATTTTTTGACGTTTCAATCATTTTAATAATTGATAAAATTAAATAACTTATTGGAAATCTTCCTTCGCGGTATGTCGTTGCTTATTGTCAAACTTTGCAGTCTAACTAATTGTTTAGTTATGCAGTGTGTTAAACCGGTGGGACTTTTTCACACTAATTATCCAAAATCTTGTGAATTTACTGCAAATGAGCTATTTCCTGATTGACCAAGCAGTACGAATTAGGAGGAAATATAATCAAATAATAAGCTGTGTTGTAAAATAAACTAACTCATGAAGAGCATTTGCAACATTTGATTGTGCATATTTGGCAACAAACTAAAAACTAGATGCTAGAAATTGATAAAACTGATACATTAAGTCTTTTGTGTAAAGCTAGCTAGTCCAATACAGACAAAGCTTTGTTTAAGTTCGTGAACCTTTTGTTAACTTCAAAAATTTATGAATAAAATTACGAGCAATTTACCTTCTAATCCAACCATTCGATAAAAATTTTCAAAATTAAAAAAATTGCGTTAAAATGTTTCTAAAATAAGCTTAATTTGAAAAGATTTTCAAAGTTTATTTGGAAAGCACTGCTAAACCTGTTTAAACTTTAGCACAAACCAGTAATTCGTGTATAGTAAAAAAGATTTAACATTTTCACATCCCAATTGCAATGAATTAAGCACAATTGAAAAGATGATCATACAGATCACTTATCACCAAAATTTTTTCGCTAAGGGCCACGGAATTGCTTCAATTTGCTATTTAAATCGCCCAGAAGAATAAACGACCGTGAAAAGTTTCAACCCAGGACCAAACTGCCAACACAAAACGTGACAGAACGCTTGAGATCAAAAATGTCGTTACAAAATCAACCTCTTGCTCTCCGTGCTAAGATTGACACAACATGACAAGCGAAAATGGTGCTAGTACAGTAATCCCGACGCGCATTAAAAAGCAGCTGCTATGCCACATAGAGTTGGCATAGTTGTCCTGGCATTGGCCATTAAATCCTATGGCTTAACAAAGTACCCTTCTGAGGTGCAAGCATTCTACTCCCATAAAACTTAAGCTGTAACTCGGTGTAGCTAAATAATAAATAGAAACAGCTAACCGGCGGGTTGGGCAGTGGTAACGACATTGTGCGACTTCCAGACTGGTCAAATCAAACTTAAACTCGCTAACGGCTCGCCGCCGCTGTGACGTTTCTTTGGAATTAACGGCTGTGTAGCCCAAATGCCCATGCGCTAAACCACAAAGACGAGTCACGCCACTAAGTGGTCACACGATTGGGCGTTTATTTGAGAAAGTTTTTCACCAAAAATAGATAATGACAGCTCTTTCCAAAAATCAAGAGCTGACATTTTCAACTTCAAAGAAACTTTACTCAAAAAAAAAAAAGCCATTGCACTTTGTCATAGGCTATTGCGTTCCATGAGTTGCAAAGCTCTTTCTGTGACCTAACATCAACGCAACAAAACTACAAACATAGAAAATGTCTATAGTAACTATGAGACATGTCAATATTGTAATTACGCTTTTTGGTGCGACTCGACCAAGTATTAAACCCAGATCTGCCAAAGCAAGAGCTCTTAACCAACATCCAATGATCCTATCCACACTGTAGCTTCATTGATGTAAAACCGCGAATGATAAAAAAAGTTTTAAACTGAGTGTGAAAAGAGAAAAACAGTAAAAGGTTTCAAGTTACGCTTATCGCAACGTCGTAAATTTTCGACGCACCAATGTGTTCGTGTGTAGCAGAGACGAGTCACGGTGGTGTATTAGGATCGTCATAAATATGTTCGGTATTTCATTATGAGACTTATTTATGACACTGTCCCTTTCTTCAATCAATATATGAAGAAAGATTTTCGGGGGGAAGTAAGGTAAAAAGATTCAGGGAGAGAAATGGAAAAATACTCTCCGTTAGGCCACAGATTAAACTTGAAAAAATTCTCAGATTGTGAAGAAATTAGCCGGTATAGATCTCAACTTAATTCTAGAAAAAATCTATTGCAGAGAAAAGTGTCTCGGACAAAACTTCTGCTGGAGGAATATCATCAAACCTCATATCAATCTTACGCAAATCAAAAAAGTAATTCAATTATTCAAAACTGTAGCCTATAGCAATTAAACGCTGAACAACAAACAAAAGGGAACTGTACCTAGTAGCATAGCGTGGGGTAAACTTTGTTACACAAAGTTAATTGTTGGAGGCTTGGAGCTATCTCATATTGTACAAACCATTTTACTACAAAGATAACCACACGACTAACGAGAAGCAAAAACAACAATAGTTCGTTCGCAAGTCATCACTTGCCTTTAATTTTGGAATAAAAGTCATACGATACTCAAACAGATCGTCGTTAGAAGATCAAGTAAAAGGCTCACCTAACGACTGTGTTGGTAACGAGTAAAATTACAACAGGTTCAAAATTATGGTGTTGAATAAGAATGTTTTCAACACATTTCACACAAACTTCATCAAAAAAGGATGGGGCAAGAGGCAGTGCTCCCGCAGCTAGCAAACACACCACTAGTGTTGATGTTAGTCAACAATAGACATCATTTAATCGCCGCATGCTGAAAGGTCGGTTTTACGAAGCTTATGATCACATGTGGTAGTTCAGTGCTGATTCGCGCTTTAGTTTTGTTTCTGTAACTTCCAGTGAAACGTTGCACAACTGCCGTCGCTCAGAAGATTCTTGACAGGCAAGATAATTCACAAGAAAATACAAAACTCAACCAGAAAACCAGGAAACAACCGTCAGTAACTTTGTAACAAGTTAGTTCAACAGAGCGTTCGTCACTTTCTTTTGACAGCAAAAAAAAAAATGAAATTAATTACTTTACCGCTTATAATGCTAGTCAGGCTATAGCCTATTCTATTTTCAGAATACTCGGTAGCTAGGGTTCTGAACATGCTTTTGTGTGGTGCCAAGAAAGAACATAATGTTTCGGAATGGAAAATAGATGAAAAAAGGGATATAGCTACATTTTCGCGACGCAATCAGGTTCTGGAACGATATTACTGGGGCACATGTATACGGAAAAATCCCACATGGCGACCAAGATGGAAATCAATATTAGTTTTACTCATTATCATTTTCCTGCTAGCGCTCATCTGGAAAAAAAACTCTGGACTTTTTGAGCGAAATAAAGTGAAGCAAAACTCAATACACCTACGCTCAAGGTAAGGCCAGATTCGAAATATATTATTTGTGGACAGATAGTTGCAGTACATTTTCGTGGTGCAGTTTACATTGCCAATTAAAAAAGAGCTCACCCAAATACCTAGTTTTGAGAAATTGCCGGTCAACAACTGCACTGATGATGCTTTTAAAACCAAAACAAAACATTATTTGTAGTTGTAACGTTATGCTTGGCAAAACCAACCCCTTAACCCTAGTTACACAAAGTATTACCGTATATCGTTTTGTCGTTGTTTCCTTATTTTTAGCCCAGCTATTTTGTGTGTTCATGTTATCATTTCGTGGCTAAAAGATAAAAACTCTACCTCTACTACTATTTGTAGAATCAGAAACTGCGCAAATTGTAAAGAAACCAACAGTGACTACAAAGGCAATGACAGAAAAAAAAAAGAGCCCGATCCACATCCAGTAATCGTGCTAGAGTATGAAGCAGAAATTGCTGAAGATGAGTAAGTACGACTGACCGACTAAGTTCAGATATTAAGCCCTTTACAATTAACAGCTCAAATGGCCGAGTAACAGCTCAGATGGCCGAGTGGTATAGAGCGTCTGTCTCTTGAGCTGTAGACTCGGGTTTGATTCCGAGTCGGGTTAAACCAATGACTGTAATATTGGTATTCACAGATTCCCTGTTTGACGCTCAGCATTAAAGGGACAGTGTGATGAACAAGCCGGCAAGTTTACTTGTTATGCCGTTGGTAAAGGCACTTAACGGGATTCCCCCATCCCGATGGGGTAGACAAATGGCTGGCAACTCCTAAGCGAGCTCGTATAACGCATTGATCGCTTTCTTGTGATAGGTGGCTACATATGCTACTAAAATAAAAAGCAAAAATACTTTGGCCGGATTTGCTGTGACCCAGCAGTCCACTCATATCCATTCTGGCTTCATGAGCTAGACACTTTTCAATCAACCACAATATGAGAAAAAAATGTAGCACCAGCAAGACTGGTAGAAAAATGCACAACTGATTAAGCGTTCTTTAAAACTCTTGGCGAGGTGAACACTCAACGAAAGCGTCCGATAATGCGAGAAGACGTGAACAAGGATTTTTTTAATTGCGATAGCATGCAAGGTGGTCAACGGGAGCACCATATCTTGTTTCTCTCTATAGGCTTCTCATTCCTATTGCGCAAGTTTCAATCGATTCCTATTTGCTGGTAGTGTGGCTTCTTCCGTTTGTTGTATAGTCGCAAGTTGATGTCAAACTCAGTGTAATTACAGTACAGCCGTCAAAACAGTGTAAATAATAGGCTACTGCTGATGTTGATACTAGCCTACCAACTACCATTATTTGTTGCAGTCCTGAAGTAGTGACAACGATAAAACCACCTCCAAAATTACCGGATGAGCAATACATGAAGAATCTGAGCAGTCCCAGGCCTTCATCCGACTTCAGCATTACACCTTGGAGAGTCATTGAAAGATTGAACGAACCTGTGCATGGAAAAGATTGCATGCATATGAAACCAAACAAAAGATACAGTGAGTTAAGCCTAAAACACTAGCACAATAAATTGTAGGTAAGAATAACCTTATTTGCCTCTAAAAACGATTGATATCACAGCCTTGTCAAGAAATCGTTTTCAAATATAGATTTCTAATAGAATAGTCAAGTTATGCTGTTCTGAGAATAGCTTTGAAAAAAGCTGTTTTCGCGTTAGGCTTCAAGAAACCCTCTGTCATAACTCTTTGAGAGCTTTGAGAAAAGCTGTTTGTCTCAGTAACTCTTTTTGAGTAGCTTTGAAAAAAGCTGTTTGTCCCAGAAGCTTTTCGTGACGCACTCTTCAGTGGGTAATCGCGTCAGAGTGGAAACGAGAAAGCAAGGTCTGGTGATTCATGAATATCAGTTTCGGACGGCAGCGTAGCGGTAGTCAAGGATGGCAGTACGGTACGGTACGGTACGCAAGTACGGTACGGTACGCTCCATTTTTCGGCAAATAGTACGGTACGCTTGTACGGTACGTAATTATTGCTAAGGTACGGGTACGGTACGTTGGTACGTGCTATAAATATATGCGTACTAAACGTACCTTACGTACCGTACCATGTGGTACAGTACGTAACTTGGTATTGTGAAATTTTGTGAACAAGAAGAACAAAGCTTTTATTGACGTACAACATTTCCAAAAACAAACATAAGTAAACGGTAACATTACACTCTGTAGCTTCGGAAATATGCACATAGGAGAAGGCGAAGAGAGCAAAGTTCATTTAGGTCGCTGCCACCTGAAGTACAGAAGATCAAGGACCGATGGGACAAAAACTCTGAATGATTAATTATATTCACGGCGATACAGAATTGATAATAATGTGTAGTACACAATCAATCCTGGCGGTAATCTTGAAACTACGGACTTGCAAAAAAAATAATAATAAAAGTAACCGACGAGGTTTTGGAAGCACAAAGCAGGAATTAAAACACGTAAGCATGCAATTATACAATTTTTAAATGTTACAATTAGATTGTCCCTGAAAACTAATTGGTAATTATAAAAAAAAGGTTGATGCTTTTGCAAAACTTTTAAGTTATATACAAATAGCTATGGCCAGCAGTGAGTGAACAGAGAACTCCTCTGGGGCCTAGCACAAACAGACTATTTTTCATTTAGAATATTAATATGCGGCATTACAAATTCACAATAACAGGTCGCAATTATTCATGGTATGCATCCACCGTGAATTTCAATTGAGAGAGGATTCATGAGCACAACAAAAGATGCTACCGGTAAGTCATTGGAGAAGTCTCTTTTGGTCTTCTGACGTCCCTTTAATAGTCCTGGCTTCCTTGAATCAGGGCTCGGTAGGGTGCAAAGTGCAGACTCCCAATAGGCTTATAAGAGAAATTTTACGCAATGCGCATTTCAGTGAACAAGTTTGGACTTCTTCATAACGTTCTACTGTCACCGAGCAGCATTATTTTCTGTCCTAACCTACAGTATTTGGAAAGCAATTAAAAAAAAGAAAAATTCGGCTAATGTTTACTCAGCTTTTACAAAGCGTAGGAGCTAGCTGCGGTTCCGATCGCCCACATGAATTGTATCGATCAGTGTGACTGGGATCAACGGCGGATCCAAAAATTTATTTATAGGGGGGTGTAATTTTATATTAAGTTGAATGTTAACTAAATACTAAGACGTTTAGATTCGAAAACGGCCGTACATAAGCCCTCTGAAAATGTTTTGTATCAGGGGCGTATTCAAAATCTTTTTCAGGGAAGGGCACCAAATTTCGTCACTTTTTCAAGCGTAGTTTTTTTCAGGCAGAGTTAATTTTAAGCAACTTAAGTAACAAAAACAATTCTTGGGGGACCGGAGACATGCTCCCCCGGAAAATTTTCAAAAATTTGCATAGTGCAATGGCCATTTCAGCGCTTTTTGTACAATTTTCAGGCAAAGGTTGTTCATATTTTTGGCCCCTACCTTTGAGTGCCTCACCAAATACAATGCATTTTGTATGCTACGCACAGTTTTGATTATGCATGCTTAAGGCGACTAAGGCGTATTGTAATGAAGAGGTTCGAAATTATGGAAAAATTTTATTTATCCAAAGCATTGTTAGCAGGTGTTACCAAAGCATTGTTACCACACCCCCCCCCTGGATCCGCTCCTGACTGGGACATTGCTTTTCCAGACCTTGGTAGTTTCGAGGACACCACACAAGTATTTTTATTGTAGCTGAAAAACTTGTATAGGGTTCAATTTCCGATCAGGTCGCATATAGCAAACTTTAACCTATTTATAGGCATTGCAATAGCACTTATAGCTAATTTGGCGTGCATCCAAGAATGGCGGTAGGTAGGTACGGTACGCAATTTTAGGTACGGTACGTTTTAAGGTACGGTTTGGTACGGTACGCGGTACGGTACGCTTGTTAAATTTATTCGAAGTACGTTACGTTAGTACGGTACGGTTAAAATTTTGAAGTACGGGTACGTAAATTTTGAACGCAACGTACCGTACTGCCAACCTTGGCGGTAGTTACATCAACGAATCCAATCGAGCGCGGAAAAGTCACGCACAGTTCTGATTGGACAAGTCGTGCAAACCTAAATTCTATTTGAACAGTTTAAGAGTATAGACAAACTCTTTCTGTTTGCATAGATTAGGTCGCCGTACTTTAATGTAGCTTGCTTGTAACTACCGCTTCGCTGCCGTTCGAAACTGATATTCATGAATCACCAGACCTTGCTTTCTCGTTTCCACTCTGACGCGATTACCCACTGAAGAGTGCGTCACGAAAAGCTTCTGGGACAAACAGCTTTTTTCAAAGCTACTCAAAAAGAGTTACTGAGACAAACAGCTTTTCTCAAAGCTCTCAAAGAGTTATGACAGAGGGTTTTCTTGAAGCCTAACACGAAAACAGCTTTTTTCAAAGCTGTTCTCAAGTTCTGTCCCGCCAACCGATTATTTATGCTATTCTATAAGAAACCAGCTATGCTATCAGTGGATTGCTATTTCTATCCGCAGCAACATTATTTATAATGTTGTCTTCGTTTCTCTTGGAATCAATCAACAAACTCCATTTGTCTGTTCTTTACTTTTTCTCTTTTGCAACTGCTATCCTTTTCACTGCATTAAGTGCCCAAACGCCAGATTGAGTAATTTTGTTGTGTGGTTTTCAATATGGTCCTCCTAGATTGTTATCACTGATGAGAGACGTAATCCCGAAGCAGGACAGCTCAGATCTTGTCTTGTAGAATCGTGAAGTTTTAAATTTTACAACGCACCTAAAAAGTTTGCTTGCTAGCTATGAGCAATTTTGTAATGCAGGCTAACAGTTAATTTTTTTTTAGTGGGCAAATGGTCACTTGTCATTTTGGTCAAATCGAAGTCTTCCAATCATGATCGCCGAACTGCAGTCAGACGGACATGGGGAAGAGTGTATTTCCTCAACCAGATCCGAATTGAGAAAGTATTTATAGTGGGTCAAGCGGATGATCCAACGGTACAAGAAGCAATTCAAGCTGAAAATGACATCTTTGGAGACATTCTACAGTTTGAAGGACCAGACGATTATAAGTAAGATAGCATTTTGGCAAGGTGTTTACATGCACTGACTAAATGGTGAACTAACCTACTGTCTTCGTCCTCAAGATAAAAAATATTGCATCGCAGACAATGAGCAAGCCAGAGTAAAATATTTTGGGTCAGTTTGGGTCCAAAAACGAGAGCCTGAACCAATATTTTTGAAACGCATCACATGTTATGTGACATAGAAGTGATTAGCCGTCGTAACGGACGTAAAACATTCATACGGCTACTCGGCTAGCTTAAACATAGCCTAAAGAAAAATAAGACCTAATGTCTATAAAGCAAAAAGATTTTGATAAGAGAAATGAAGACCTAGAAAAGCTAAAGCTAATTAGGGGATGAAACAACACTAATTAGGTCTGCCTATTTTGAACACTTGAACAATTAAGAATGGCTTAACGACTTGCCACACTCCTTCTCAAATTACACCTAATGATGTATATTGTAAACAATCTGATTCTAAAGGCATGCTTTCGTTTCGTTCTAGTGAAATGAGAAGTATGACAAACCAAAACTACTTGTTGTTAAACCGATCTATAGTTGGATATAGCGATAAAGTTGGGGCATTATAAGGCTTAAAGTCAACTTAAGTCATTTGCCATGGTAGCCTTTTTCAGTCGCTTTTACATCTAAAATCATGGTCAGTAAATTTGTAACTTCAAACTGTTGCAAATTTTTGCTATGAAAGCATAGATTATCACTAGCAGACAAACAAAACAACTTAACACCTTGTTTCAATGATTCAGAATCATTATTTTCTAATATACCTGCCTAACGCGGCAACATTTACTATTTAGTGTAAGCATGCGGCCTTAAGGACAAAAAATGTGTTACTTGGAAGCCGCACTCAATAAGCACTAACACGATGTATGACCACATTAAACTTTTTTTACAAGATCTTTAGCCATTTTTGAGCATAATTATGAAAAATCGGTTGTGGTTTGAAAGTGCTAATCAAAAATACATTTCAAGTGCAGAAGTATAAATTTAGCCTACGTTACTGGAACTAAAAATTAGACATTTTCTGAATGTGAAAACTACAAGAACCCACACTAATTAAACAGCTGGCCAGTTCTGGACCGAATAAGATAATTTTTCCTAAAATAGCTTCACTCTTCTATTGTCGCATACTGTAACAATGCAGCACACCAAGGAAACTATCTGTTTTTAGCGGAATTAGTTACTATGGAAGTGCAAGAAAACCATTTTGCAAAAAAATCGGTTGAAAAACAGTAACTTATAATATCGATATAGAGGCGTTTCATGTTGTAAATTACTATGGATGTTTTGTATAACTCTACTACAACGCATTTCTAATTCCAAGGAATTGTTTTGACATGAAGTAAGCCAAATATAATGTGAGTCATCAAAACAAAAGTTTTAATTCGCTTGTTTTTATTCAAACAAATGCCCGATTCTAATCAACAGTTACGAAGTGTAACAATAGCTTTAGGTCACTCTGTTTTGTTAGGGACACTTGAAAATATGGAACCTTTTACGGTATTTTGATGATTGATGCACTTTTTATAAGCTCTCTATAAACTTTTACTACCTAATTTTTGTAACCTTCTACTATTTGCAAATTTTAAATCTTCATTTATTGATCTTAAATATTAACCTCTAATACTCTAACCACCTATCAGTGGCGCATTTAGGAGAACATTGTGCCAAACCTTTCCTATTTTGACTTTGCCATTTACTGTAGTAAAAAAAGAACAAATGTTGCAAGCGGACTTTTGCAGTATATGGCCTTTTCTAAAACTTTTCGCAACGCCACTACCACTTATGACCCTTCGGTGTTTCATGATTTCTTAATTAAAACAGACGGAGCGGAAAGAGCAAAAAATATGAACAGTTCGGTGATACATCATCATGAATGGAACATTATGTTTTTTTATGCGATGTTTGACGTAATCTAGACATACGTAATTTTAAAAAATGTCAATTGAATTCAGGCGAAAAAGTAACTTCAACAAGTCTGCATAACCAGTGTGCGAGTAGAAAATTTTTACTGGGGGGAATGTTTTTGTCTACAATTTTGCCTGAATTCCGAACCCAAATAACAAGACAATATTGCAAAAATGGTATTTATTGCTCATGAGACGTCGTCATAGGTCAAAGACCAAGTTAAAACAGTGGCTGAGGGCGTAGCCTACTGAGAGTTTGCACACCACCAGCATGATGAAAAAAATTATCAACTGAATAATTTCAAAAACTTCATTAGCTTTGTTTTAGGCAGGTTTTTGTTTCATAAACGAAGCAAGGGGTTTAGAAGAGTAGTAAGCTACCCCAGCGGGGTCCGGTGCGTAGCCCTGGAAGCCATATTATTTTCTTAATTCATATTCTCAATCTCAAATATGATCTAAAGAAGTTTGAGAAGCGCTGCTTTGACATATTTTAATGCTTTCACCATGCTTTCTCAAATGCTTATAAAAAACTGCTGACGAGTTTTAGTGTTGATGAAAAATAAACTGTTCTGAATCTGTGTAGTGTAGGCCTAATAGGCGCACTGCAAAGATTGTACTTGTTTGGTTTGTAAAGGAAGTCATAATGGCGACAAAATATGCTGGAAAGTGTCGCCGCAGTCCGTACCCACAGGTTACACGCAGCCTATAGGCCTACCGGTAAAAACATTTGACTTTTTGCGATACTTATTACCGAAGGGGACGTTTTGGCATCCCCCCAGGACAAATGTTTTTTCTTTGCTGGGGAGGACGACAATTTTTACTGGGGGGGACTTGTCCCCCCCCACCCCCTACTTCGCACACCGTACATAACTAGACGTACGTAGCCAAAATCGGCTAAAATCAATAGCCAAATTTTTTCGCGTGCCAACTAACAGTTTATGTTTTCCACTGAAACAATCGGTGGAGAGCAAAAGATAAGGTCTTCACGCCCTCAGAAGTCCTGTTTTCCACTAAAAATAACGGTGGAGAGCAAAAAAAGGTCTTCACGTACTCAGATGTCCTATAAAAAATAAATAAAAGCGCCGTATGTTGGTCAGTGAGACTTCTCCTGCAACTGCTTACCGCTCGTTGACTAGTTTCCGTGGCCTCACTCGCGTGCCAGATATACGAGCTCGCGTGCCAAGTTCGGCACGCGTGCCAGGGGTTGTCCATCCCTGTTCTGGGTATTTCAGAAAACCTTGTAACTGTCACCCCATGCTGCATCTTAACCGTATTCATTGTAGCATATAAATTAAGGAAATCTCTTTGTTTTAGAAATATGCCGATAAAAGTGGCGACGGCGATGCAATGGGCAGCAACCAATCTAGCGTTTGATGACTTTTATGCTTCGTCCGACGATGATTTTGTGGTCGATTTTGTAAGCATCGCCGATTTTCTTGAATATCAAGTGAAACTGCGCAAATATAAGGAAGAAAAGATCGGACTTCTACGTACGAACAAAGAAACTAGAATCAGTATGCCAATCTACTGTGTATATTACTTGGACAAGATAAAGGGACCCAATAGAGACAAATCTAGCAAATGGTACATTAACGAGACCGAGTACTCTTTAGACCGCTATCCACCCTACTGCGGCGGAGGATTCTACATGATGCCAGTAGCAATGGCCTATGACCTTTACAAGATGTCGAAGGTCACTAGGGTTCTTGCGATGGACGACGTTTGGGTGACAGGAATATTGAGGCAAAAATTGGGGCGAGGAGATGACAACGTAGTAAAGGCAGAATGGCCCCCAACTAACCTCAGGGATTCCGATGAAACAAAGAAATTGTGGAAACATTTATGGGGTGATTACGGGATGATCAAAAAAGATGTGGCTAAGCTGTTACCCGAAGCCTGGGACGATTGGAACAAGCGTTTAAAAGGCAGACCTCATTGTATGGCCAAAGAACAAACTGAGCTGGGATTCGTACATCGGTCAGAAACTGAAACTGACAACGCCGGTGAGCCAAAACCTATTATGCAAAAGCAGAAAAGCAAAAACAGCAAAGAAACACAGAAGAAACCTGCCGTGAAAACATGAACAACGCTAATTCTGGCATTTTATCAGGGCACAAACGTACGGCCATAAAGCTAACCAAAGGCTTCGTGGTCTTTTAAGTGTTCTCGTCGCTTTTTACAGCTCCAGACCACATAAGGCAAGTGGTTTACGGAAGATTTTTCTCATTGTTTTGGATTATATCACGCCCAAACCATTGTAATTAGAGAAGATTGTTTTATTTATCACCAACAACTGATAAACTACAAGTAAGCCTATTGATGTAGGCCTATCATTTCTAAAAATAAACTACTTCATTTAAATGATAAATCAAATTCGAAAAAGTTTAATATAAACTTTGCTATTGGCCAAAAAACCTTCACCGCTACATTGGAGCCGTTTTTTGTAAGGCTTTTGTTTGAGAATCATACGTGTAGCCTAAAAGTACGCTAAACCAGTAAGTTGAAACTCGAATTGAGGTGTAGTCGTAACAACAACCTTATCTCATCTGAATTCCGCTGTGAAAAATTATAAGCAGTAGGCTACCGGCATCCAACTTTTCCGATTGCGTGCAACTTTGTCAATGGTGTGTAAATCATTGATTTGGCGATTGGGTAAGACTGTAATCGAATTGCACTTCGCGTCTCAACCTGATATTAGAAGCCTAATGCTTTCTTATGCTTTTAAGCAGGAAGATAAAGCTGTAGTAATACTGTTCACAATAACGGGACGTTTCAACTGTCATCGTCAGCAGCGTACGCAGGGCTATACAAGACTTTACAAATTTTCAGTTTCATGCTGTCTTACATGCGAAACTGATGATGACAGCTGAATCTACTGTCAAAAGGTTCAGTTACAATTACCACGCCTTTCCTTTCCCTCCTTAAGCTATCTTCGTCCCACATTTTCTGCGTACGGAAATCTGATATTGCAAAAACATTTTTTATCTCAGCCTATCTTAAAGTAAAAACCTTCGAACCGTAGAATTACTTTTTAATCTAGCTACAAAATAATGGAGGTTTTAAAAGCTCTGGATTTTCTACTAGCTGAAAGACTATCTACAATAGCCTACACACCTGATGCTGCACTTATGGCCTGTTTTTCGTTCTTTTGCTTATCACTGTGTCAGTGATTTATTACAATCGTTTTGTCGCTATTGATGGAGACATTATTGCTGATAATTGGATGACTAGCAAGTAGAGTAGCAAGGAAAATGTTATCAGATCATAAGTGAGGTTACTTATTCAAAGTGAAAAACAAATTTAACGGTAATTGAGGTAGACTGCGAAATAAGCCTGCGCTCTTCGAGTGGGCAGCCACCTGATATACAATGTCAAATGCATCGGCAATAGCCGCGAATCGAACCCGTTGAGTAGGATCTGTAAACTGTGCGCGGATTGCTAAGCCATGTCCCAGATACTTCTGACAAGACTTTCCGGAAACAGTTTCCAAATGCTTCCAGAACACGATAATAAAATAAAAATTTTGCCACTTAGCGAATCGAAGTTACTACGAGTCCCCGAGTAGTTTTTCGCAAACCCTGAAACATTTTTGCTTCCTGAACTGCACTTTGCTGACAAAATTACAAAAAGGGAGTTGTTAAGATTTTGCTTGAAGGGACTCATGCAAAAATCTGCTCAAACTAGCCCAGAAAAGCCCAAAGACAAAAATTAGTTAGCATGATATAAACTTGATACCGTATAAACATTTTGAGTATATAGTGAAAAAAAAATTCAACACAGCAAGTCATCATAATGGCATAACACACAAAATGAAAAAATACAGCAGTGATATACTCCGAAATGAATATTCACAAAACACAAACGAAACTCACGAACGAACTTCAAATATAATCTACAGAAATAAACTCTTTTAAATGTGTAATCTCTAGGAATAGTTTTTAGTTATGTGCCCATAATTTTGAGGATAATCACAAAAGTTACACCATAAGCTGGGCATTTCAAAATAAAAATGATCGATTTCAGTTTTTTAATACCATGACTACGGGACCAAAACGACCACTTGTTTTAGCGTTTTTTGCATCAATCAGCAACGAATTTTTACAATACAAAATACAAGTAATTGTAATTTTAATTTTAAAAACCATCACACTATTTGCAAAATTATGACTGATGAAGATTCATGCACATGTTTTCTCAAACTGGCTCGAACCAGTCTGGACTAGTTAATAGCAGCTACGGGCAAGATTTTTTACAAATACACGCTATGAAAAACAACAGGGCAGTTGAGTAAAGAAATCTAAGTAGCAACAACATATATAAATCGTCATAGATGCAGATTCACGTTTAACACGAAAAAAATTTAGTTCAAGAGTCTTCAAAACAAAAAATTTGGTCACTTTTTTGATAGTGCTGTGTCTGGTAAGAAAATGCATAAGTGAATTCAGAATGCATAAAAGCAAAACGACAAATACAAGAGCCTCAGATGATTTTTGCGACAGATGAGCAATTTCTATACATGATTATTAAAGCTCTATTCCGCGCATTCGTACAATTTATATACTTAAGTAAAGGCAAGCAAATGATTAATTAGTCTAGAATAAATCGTCACATTTCGTCTAATAACACGATGGCAAAAAAGTTACGAACAAATATACCCTGTCCACAAGTCCAAATTTAGTGGGCTTTAGGCCTGCAGTTTTTGGTTCTAGTTTCTGCATCATAATCAATTTATTGATGTCATAATCACTTTTCTTAGCTATGACATCAAAAATCGATTATGATGCAGAAACTAGAAATAAGAACCGAGTCCTAAAGCCCACTGAAATCGGACTAGTGGACAGGGTAATAGTGAGATGCTTTTAACAAAATAAATTCCAATTTTACGTAATCCTGTCATTCTTCCACAGAAACACACAAATTTGGAGAACACTAAACTCGGAAAAGTAGCCCGGTCTTCGAATGAGCAACCGCCCTATCAAACAGCTAAACATTCTTAGCGAGCCAAGTTTTGGAGCAATCTACCACCTAGCCGTAACTTATCTCTTAACTTTTTTGGTAAATTACACCCTCAAAGTTGACAAAATATCCTGCAATTTGTTAGTATCAATATACCAGTAAATTTTAACTTCTTTTGCAAGAATTTCCTTCTTAAGCCCACGATCCAATTTTATAATAAGAATATCACAACATAAACAAATTGTAACAACCTCTTAAGAACAAGAGGCATTGATCATGATACAAGAAATATGGTTCACAAAAATGATAACGTGAAAACAGTGCGTTGTGAGAGTTACTAAGTAATAAAAGAATTCACAAGCTTAAATACTGATTTTCACTCCAATTCCAAAACTTGAGTAGGCCATCGCTCACTTTTAACAGATTTTAAATGGTTAGTTTCCTGTTGAAATTTGCCAACTCCCTCCTAAATTATCTAGTTGCGGCTCAGTTTTCCAGTATCTCAGGTTAATATTCAACTTTAAAATAAGTTTGTCATGCTTAAAAACATTGAAAGTGAAGTGCTATAAGTTTATTTTAAAAGCTTTCCGGATTCAAGCCGACTTTTTTCTCCACTTTCTGGAGTCGATCGCAGACTTTGCTCAACGTTGCTTGCAGCTTCTTCAACTCCGCAACTATGTCCACGTCCTGGAAAAGCAGAAATGTTAGCAACTGATGTAGGAAAAAAATTATTCAGATTTCTCAGTTACCTCTGCTGCTAAGACTCCCATAACTTCAATTTCTTCGCTTTCGTCTCTTAATTTCTGTCTTGAACTCCCCAATCAGAAAAGCACGCTTTACATTTTGCTCATTTTGCTTTGCTTTTTTCGCTTAAACTTCACCTGCTCATATTTTTTGAAACAATGCCTGCATTGCTCAACTTCAACTGAAGATTAAACAACTTAAACTACCTTCACCAAGATATGAGCTATCATTTTCATTCAGCTTTTTCATCAACGTACCAATAATACAACTATATAACATTTTCAAAACCGATTGTCCACAATATGCCTCAAATAAATCTACGCTCTTAGAGTATCTTTCACTTTTACTAGCCTAATTAATCGTCAATTGTAGTGAGTTCATAAAGTTTCATTATCAACTAAATGCTGCAGCGTTATAAATTCAGGAAAAAAATTATTCAGATTTCTCAGTTACCTCTGCTGCTAAGACTCCCATAACTTCAATTTCTTCGCTTTCGTCTCTTAATTTCTGTCTTGAACTCCCCAATCAGAAAAGCACGCTTTACATTTTGCTCATTTTGCTTTGCTTTTTTCGCTTAAACTTCACCTGCTCATATTTTTTGAAACAATGCCTGCATTGCTCAACTTCAACTGAAGATTAAACAACTTAAACTACCTTCACCAAGATATGAGCTATCATTTTCATTCAGCTTTTTCATCAACGTACCAATAATACAACTATATAACATTTTCAAAACCGATTGTCCACAATATGCCTCAAATAAATCTACGCTCTTAGAGTATCTTTCACTTTTACTAGCCTAATTAATCGTCAATTGTAGTGAGTTCATAAAGTTTCATTATCAACTAAATGCTGCAGCGTTATAAATTCACCGCAGTACTCCGTTCAAATTGCAGTCTATGAGTTATTAAGCGTGCGAAGACTTGTCTATGCAAATCACATGCATATTAATATATTTTTTTAAAACTGCAACTTACAATAAAATAAAAAAAACCTAAATAATGTAACAATTTTTACAGGCTGGTTTAAAAAATTAAACTTAGCATGGCCTAAACATGGAAGCAAAAATTAATCACACACGCACAAGCTGACCCTATTTTAAATACCTCTTCTCCAGGTTTGCTTGGACGTGCCGCCAACGCTCTGGCTTGTTTCGTTATTTTCCTAACCGATCCACCTTTAGCCATTTTCGATGCTTCATACACTAAGCAAAGAAAACACATTGGTGCATTGAAGAAAAAATATCAGAGGTAGCTGCAAAATTTCTTAATTCACACGAGAGAGCAAGATTGGGTTCAGTACCTGTTTTTTTATCAGCCCGCTCTTTTGGTGACGGAGGACGTTTTTGGAGCACCCGCAAAAAGGCAAAATCTATGGCCTCCAAAAATATAAATAGGATTCCTAGAATCAGGAAAAACTATGGGAAAAAGTGGCTTTTTTGGATCTTACATGTCATTTTCGGCTTTCTCAAGATTTATTTTGGGTATCAAGTATTCTCCCTAAAGAATTGGAAAATAGTTATTCTCAGCTTTTTATCACTTACTTGCTTTCATAGACATCAATTTCGGATCGGCGTTTTTTCCTTCAAACCATTCCTTGCCAGTCATCGGTGTCTCATAGCTCTTGCAATCTGGATAGATATCGGCTTGGAATTGCTCTGACTAAAGAAATGATCTTTTAAAGCCACAAAATCAACTCAAAATGGTTACTTCTGCATCAACTCGAAGCCTAGGTTTTAAAGGATAATCCCAAGTAGCTTTTGCAGAGGCCAACTTCGGTACAAATTCACTAACAGTTTGTTATTAAGCCGAAACTTAACTGCAATAGCTTTTCACTCAAGTTAAGTTGCAAAAATATGCACCAAAAATTAAAGTTATGTGCTGCGTAGCAAAATTCCGAGATGCTTGGAAACTTTAACTCTAGCCCCATGAGCAAGCAGGTCCAAAGTGAGGAAGTAAACCAGGTATACAATTATTAATGTCCACAATTCGATACAGAAGAACCGTTTGGGTAAAGCTTGCTTTTTTTTATCTAACTTGGCAGTTGCAATAGGTAGTAAGAAGTGATGGCATAGTTTTTGGATGAGTCAAAACCAAAAAATCGATAACTTTTTAACACCATTTCTGCAGCAAAATTTGAGTTACAAATGGCGGCGGAGATAGATGATTGCTACAATCAACTATCGATAGTATACATTTACCCTGTTCAGATGCCCAACTTTTGTGGGATTTAGGCCCACTGTTCTTGGTTCCACAGCAGTGTCGGCATTATAATCAATTTTTTGGTGTCGTAATCACTTTTTTAACTATGATGTCAAAAGATTGATCATGAGGCAGAAACTAAACCAAGAACCAGGGGCCTAAAGCCCGCTAAAACTGGACATGTGAACAGGAGCATTGAATTTAAAACATACAGGTAGTAACATGACTGCAAAAGTACTTCATACATAGAATGTAAATAAAATTCTTGTTATCTTTCTCTCATGACTTATGTCTATTCGCTACATAACTAACTGCAAACGCATGAATAATTTAACAACAAAAGTGGAAAAAATCAGCCACAAATTTCACTGAAATGTGTATCAGTAAAAAACTATCCAACATTAACCCAAATCCCCTGTTAAAATAACGTAAACGGGTCTAAAATGAATTGAAGCTGTGCCAGACAAGCTATTAGATTCATTAACTGATAACTCTACGCCATTCAAAAAAGCTTGTTGGTAACTACAAGCAACAAAAACCTCTAGTGAGCAATGCACATAAACTATGCTTTAAGAAAACAGTTTATGTACCAACAGCCGGGGAGTATTAATCAAATCTTTTTGCACTCGCCTTATCTACTATCACGAGTAAAATAAGGTTTATGGAAGGCCTCTTTTTTATAATACTTACTTTGCGAGGAACCACCATTGGTACAACATCACATTTGCCCAGGTTCCCTTCACCATTCAGTCGATAGCATCTAAAAAACTAAACTGTTACACATCACGCTAAATGTTCTAATCTAAAACATGGCAAACGATTGGTGGACCTTGTGATAGTGGGTCAAATAAAAACCGCAAATTCCGATGGTCAACGGTATAAAGCTTTTGCCACAGAAGAAGTAGATTCCGGGTTGACTGCAAGTTGGGTCAAACGGAAGATCTAACATTGGTATTCAGATCTTCCTCGCTTGACGCTCAGCATTAAACGGACGTGATGGAGAACGAGACGGCAAGTTTACTTGTTGCGGCGTCGAAAAAAGCACTAGGCGAGATTACCATATCTTGGAGTGGTAGACAGGTGGCCAGCAACTCCTACGCGAACTCATTATAGCGCTTCGATCGCTTTCTCGTAATAAGAAAATAATGTATAACTTAACATAATACACAATTAAAAAAAACAGTGACTAACTGCCGAAACTGGACAACACGTCATCGTGTCTTAAACATCGTTGTCAAGAAAGTTGACAGATTTATACAATTAATCTTTTTCGGAACATAAACTCGCTACTAATGCATTTTAAATGACAGAAGTTAAGAACTAAATGTAATATCATAATCATGAAGATTAGCAGCATTAAGATGCTTCAGCGGGCAACCGACAGGCGTTGAAAGCCAAGCTTGACTTGTGAATGCTGCTACATAAATTACTTAATGGCATCAACAAGCTAATTGAATACCTTACAGCAATCTAATTCGCATTATAAAAGCGTGTCTATTCCACGTGACCGGCTCGGCTATGATACACTTAACCTAAACCGAACACCGACCCTTAACTCTAAGCCTGCTATGATTCCCAAAGCAAAACGGAACCTAACACCAGGTCTTCGCACCGAATCGGTCACGTAGCAAAGTCTTGTCTCGTGATTACTACAAGTAATAGTATTTTTCGGCCGGCACTAGCGAGTGTTTTCCAAACACAAAAGTACAGATCAGCGTAATCAAGAAAAAATATCACAGACAAGTGAGCGAGTTTGAAAAATGTTGAGAGTGTGCCAACGATGTAACCTGTGCGCTTTGGCATCAGCGTAAGATATTGCGTACAAGCATTTTTAAAGCCTTAAAAGCTGTGATCATTAAAATTGCCGCAAAAAGCGTGACGGAAATTAAACTGAAAAAGTCCAACAGCAAACCACGCATTGGGCAGAACAGATAGCGCATACGCATGACGTAATACTCTTTCCGTTGTCTTTCACTACCATATACGGCAAAACAAGAACTTCCCCACAAGCCTTGGTAAAATAAACTTAAAAATATCTGTAGTTATAAAACTGGACTAAGCTTAGAACCAACAAGGCTAAAATTTGGGAATTTCGAAACTTTATACCACAAAATCATAAGATAAAAGCTTTCAGTTTAAATCTACAGAAAATTCACACTTACATATTGATACAATTGCCGTGGGCCAACTGCCATCGCATTTTATTCAATTAAAACCGATTTCCACTCGGTACACAAGGAAGTAATGTTACAATATTGATACTTTCGCTTTATTTGTAGCAGGAAACACACCAACATGACGCAGCAGCTAATGACTGAGTTCAAATACTTGCATTTGAAACTGTGGGGTGTGGCTAGCACATTACTAGGAGCAATAAACTGCCAAAAAGTGCAACTATTCTCATGGTTAAATATATACGACAAAGTTAGTCCTTTTCTTAAATCGGTTTCACTGCGGCAAGCACATTGAAACATCCACAGCATAACCGTATTATAAAAACTCACTTTATTTGGGAAAGTAAGTACCACAAGGGTTTCAAAGGATAAAAATTGAGCTTATGACGCTGAAATCCGTTTACAAACTTGCAGTTGTGAAGTTCAAATCAGGTACAGCGTCCACTTAAAAACAGTAATCCCAAGTGACTCCGATACGTATCAGATAACATGCGATTTTCGACGCGCTAAAAGCTTGCAGTTTGAAAATAAGCGAGCAAGCTTTTGACTAAAGCTGGTCTCGGCTGCGTCGAATGAAACAGTCGTCATCGACTTCGTCCCCGAGCAACATTTCAAATCAGCGTACATATGCAATTAACTTAGAATTATTACGCTCTTAATTCCAGTATAGTGGAAAGATTGAAAAATCCTGAAGCTATTAACACCTTCATCCTATCACCAACTACTACACTTGATATACCAAATATATAAATAGACACAATGCGAAATCTTATTAATTTTGAAGGTCATTTCCCAGCAGTCTCGAAGTCCACATTGCAAGAATGATAAGCCGCACCAGCAGCATTGGATAAGCTTTGTATAACGATATTTAAGAGAGATAGAATACTTTTGCCCCTGCCTAGACAATACATATGACGCAGTAAGTCGGATGTGTTAAAAATTTACGGGAGCTTCCAGTATCAAGGAGTTGTTGATTAGCTTGCAGTTATTTTAAACTTTGTACAACCCACAAAATGTTCGTCAATTTGCTCCCGCATTACAAAAATCTCAAAAAAGAAATCGACAAAAATCAAAATTTTTCTTTCGAAAATTAACGGAGATGAAAAAACTACAAGTCCTATGGTTTTTAGGTTTTATACAGTATTGATAGGTATTTTGTCAACTCAAGTTCATAAATTTTGTACCATTAAACATCTCCCTTCTAAATGCGTGAACGTACCACCAAGGGACTGCACGAAATGGTGGGTATGATCAAGTCATCACCTGCAGTAGCTATTCTAACACAGAAATTTGAAAAAAATGTCTTCGGCCCACAATTTCAAACAAGACAGAGCTATTCAGCATTCGAGCTCAAGTTAGAGTTTGGGCCAGGGTTAGGCCATTAACGCCAAAACGGTCGAGTCAAGTAGTCGCATATGGGTACATAATTTCTAAGAAATTTCATACCTCGCTATTTCGTGAGTGGTAACATCAAGGCCCCGTTTTGGCATCCATCCAATACCTTTTTGGCTCTGAGAGGCTGAAAAGGCGCTAAGAAAAAACACGTATGGTTCTTCATTTGTAACTTCATAATAGCGGATCTGAGTGTCGCCCTGGCAAAAGAATATACTATGTCTGAGAATGCGACTGGGTGCCCCATACAGACTTACTTCTATTATAGGAACAAACTTGGCTGTTCAGAAATTTTCAAAAAATGCTATCATACTATAGTACGGTTCATTATATTCGTATAAAACAGGTAAGGCATCAGCATAGGTGCCCAGCGATCAACATTATGGCACCGTTTGAAATTCTACCAAATCAATTAGTCTTTTGTAACAACACACCGTCCAACAAGCTAATTTGACAATTTCTAAAATTCACGGACTTCAAACGCACATAAGAAAATAGCCTTGGAAAAAATTGTTTTCGCATTTGGCTTCAAGAAACGCTCTGCCATATATAACTCTTTCTTAAAGACTTAAGCAAAAACAGCTTTTTCAAAGTTATTGAGGTTTGTACCGCCAATCAATTATACACATACGAGACTATCTTTCCGTTACACTACAAGAAACAATCATATTTACTTTTCCAGCCAAAAATACGACGTTATTATCGATATCGCAGTGGATGAATATCACTCCGTTGGCTTTGTCAATTTCATCTGTAGTCAAAGCGGAGCTCAAATTTTTCTAAAAAAGTACAGTGTTTCGAATAGGGAACAGAAAACAATTTGTCTAGCATTTAAAAATCTGACGTACTGTTCTGCGTAGGCAGATAACATACCGCATGAAGCCAAGCTGCGATTGCTAACGGTTTGCAAGAAATATGGCGAATACAACAGCTTCCTGTGAATAGTTATAAATAACATTGCCAAAAACAACTATTATTGTCCAAGCTGAGAAACACTGGCAGGTTAGCGGATGTGGTTACATGCATCGCTACCGGCGCAAGAGATTTTTGGTTTGATTCCAGCCCGCTCAAATCGGCTAGCCACCGTTGCGAGGTTTTTTCAGAACTGTGCTGTCCAGACTTCAAGCTGCAGAAATGGCCCCGCCACTCGTCAAACGCTTCGGCGTGCTACCGTGAACATAACGAAGATTTGATTTTCTTTTTGAAGCTTATTAACGAAACTTAAAGAAACCGAAAGACGTTTTATCAAAAATTACACTACATAGAAACATAAAATGTCATCAAAAATTACACCATATATACAGAAAAGATAAAAAATCACCAAGAATTACACTGAGTACATAATTATAAGAGATTTTTTACCGAATTCCATAGGGAATACATCCTTGTAGACATTTTTGAAAAGCCCACAGTAAAAATTCTTCCATCTTTCAGAAAGGCGCATTTGGAAGCTTTGGTTCCATCAACAAATCCAGCTTTTTCCTTAAAATTTAGTTTACATGAAAGCGACACGAACTCGAAAATATCAAACATACTTTATTTAATTATTTGTGTAAAGAAAAAAGTCATGAGACTACCCACGTAATCAAGAAACCTACAACGATGTCTACGACTTATGTTTTGCGTTACATACTTGTTGCACACCCTCAGTCTCAGAACGTGCCACGTTTAACCAAAAAACACATTTCCAAACACTAACGCATTTATTTGAGTAAAATGCGCAAATTTTACGCAACAAAATTAAATTCTGGTTGCGCGTTTCATATGAGAGCCGAGACAGATACTTAAAGCTGACAAAAAACGTAAAAAAAACAGGTCTAGCCAAATCTAATCGCAAAATTGGAGGTGCCGGTTTACAGTCGAACGAACGAGGAAGACTTTTTAATGTCTAACAACAGGATTACAATTTCAGCTAAAGCACATGAACCTACATGTCAATTCCAAGCTCATTGCACAGACTCGGGAAATGGTTTCCTTTTCACACTGATTTCATTTCATGGAAATTATATCGCAGAACAATGATACTAACCTGAACAACCTCCTGTTTTCTGGGATCATAAACCCGCAATACTTTATCCCTGCATGTGGTAGCTAATAAAGAACCATTATAATTCCACGACATCGAAAACACAACATCCGGGTGTTCCAGGCTGTAAATAGCCTCCTGTGTTTCCACATCCCATATATGTATCAAGGAATCCTGTCCTACAATAAAGATCAATCTTGCTTTTAATGTTCAAAGTTTAAAATATTTAGATAAAAAAAAGAAAGCTTTTCTGAGCTCGCAGATCCAGAAGAACATATCATATTTTTAAGTGCATGGTTATTTGGAAAGACTGACTCAGCACTGAGACACCTAACCACCCTGGTCTCAAAATGAACACTAGCCCTGAATATCATACTAAATTTAACCGAACACCAAATGCAGCCCTAACCCAAATCTCAAACCCTTTCTTATTGCCGAGTTGGTCACGCCAAGAAGCCACATGCCAATAACGCCTGTTTCATGCATGTTTGCCACATTGAGATCGGACAAATAATAGCTTGTGATATCAAAAATACATCGGATTTCAATGAAAAACTACTCCAATCGCTTCTAAACCAGAAAAAATTTAGGACCGTGTAGAACATATTAAGAACAATGGTTGATGGTTTGGTCAAATAGCTGCAGGTTGGGCAATGAATTCTTGTAAATGCTGTCTAATGCCAACAAACAACCACCACGAAAAATCGTTACCTCCACTTGCTAGTACGTTTTCAGCAGTTGGATGCCATTCCAGCAAATTGGGTTTCTTCGTATGTAGTTCCAATCTTCGAATCGGTTCTGTTAAGGTTTCAGTTACGCCATCATCAGGGATGTCCCACAACTATAATATGCATCAGAGTTTAGAGCACATTAAAAAATAAATGGTTTTAATTTGACATCTAGTTTATAGGCGACAAAGAGCCTAGTGTACTTGCGATTGTTGACAATGAGAAAAAAATGCAAAACTTCAAAAAATGCATGCAATCATAAAAAATTACACATGGATTTGCACAGCTGATCAATATATTCAACTACTTAACCATATTTGATGTAGCCAATCTATTACTTATCTGAAAATCACACAACACAAAGATATTGAAAAAACTTTCTCAACATTAAAAATCACAATAAATAGTTTTAGCTCTTTAGAACATAAAAACTTGATCAACTGATTTTCTGCTTACACATTACACTTGAAAGCAAGATGTGCCAATGCCAAATAGTCATGTCCTAATGTCATAAAACCCTTAGAAATTTTATACAAATTCAATCAACAGCGCACATGTTAGTTCTTTGTTTCACATATCGATCTACAAAACAAGTCAATTATACACAAAAAATAGAATTTACATGAAATGCAAATTCTAAAGTTATGAATGTATTATGTACTAACTAAGGTTATTTTCAAATTATATTGAACTGAAAATTCAACAGTAACTGAGGGAGACCGCGAAGTGAGCTTGCGCTCTTCGAGTCAGCAGCCACTCGTTATATATGTCAAATGCGATCGGCTCCAGCCGTGAATCGAACCCGTCACGCAGGATCTGTCACCTGCGCGCGGTACCGCTAGGCCATGTGCAAAGCAATGCATTTGCACATTATTATATTTGTTCAAACTACTCTTCAATGACTTGGCCAAAAACGTCATGAAATCGACTTACCAAAATTGAGTTGTCTTCAGAAGAGCTGGCAATAAGATTATCATTGAAAGGAGACCACGCCAGTTCTATTACTGCCTCCTGGTGGCCATTTACAACTGCAGGAGTAGTTGGTATTCTTCCAAACTAGAAAAATATAAAAGGTGGTAATGCAAACATGAATTAAGACAGAAAATGCCAAAACTCGTAAAGGAGATGAAAGTGTTAGCAGCCTGCAGCATTTTTATTATCTTCAAGTGACAAAAAGAAAATGGTCAAAACACTTAAAATTTTTAGAATCAAAAATCACCCTCATATAAATGACAAAAAAGTGCATGCATATTGTGTTTTTACACCAATCAATTTTGATTATGCCACAGCTCATTAATTTACACAGCAGAGTACTGGTACAAGCATTCAGATATAAAAAATACACCTTTTTAAACACGTACGGTATTGCTAATATAGACTAGCTCTGAGCTTGAAGTAACATATCTTAGGCCTAGTAAATAAGAAAACATGTTGTGTATAATAAAGATAACATAGTTAAGTAGGCTTAATACAAAATACAGGGTGTCCCAAAAAAAATGACACCATTTGAGATGCAAATATCTCCAAAAATTATTCCTCGAAATCAATGAAACTTGACAGGCATATGAGTTGATATAATTTATTTTAAAAGATATTGTCATATACGCGTTGTCGGCAGGTATTTTTGTCGACAGACAAAAGATATTGTCATTTGCGCAAAAACTGGTTTTCAGTGATGAGGCCACTTTTCACACTAGAGGAAAAGTGAACAAGCAGAATGTTCGAATTCGGGGACTTAAGAACCTCCACAAGTCACTGAAGCTAGTTAGGGATTCTCCAAAAGTGAATGTTTTTGTGCAATTTCCAAGAAACATGTTCATGACCCCTACTTTTTTGATGAGAATGTGACTGGTGACAATTATCTGCATATGCTGCAGGCATTGCTTATGAATCGACTCACTGCAAATGAAGCTGAGGACTTCATTTTCCAGCAAGACGATGCTCCACCCCACTGGAAACTTTCAGTACGATCTTACTTGAATGAAAATCTGCCAGGAAGATAGATTGGATGTGCTGGGAATGATGACAGAGTCTTGCTAAAATAGCCCACGCGATCACCTGACTTGACCCCTTGCGATTTTTTTCTTTGGGGCTATGTAAAACGTTTAGTTTACGTCCCTCCTCTGCCCATAAACGTAGTGGAAGTGAAGCAGAGAATTTCTTCATAGTTAGAGACTGTTACAGAAGACATGCTGCAGCAAATTTGGGATGAACTCGATTATCACCTACACATTTGCCGTGTTGCAGGAGAAGCATACATTGAAAATCTGTGAATTTTTGAAAATCAGTAAGCATGTTTGTTGTACTGCCGACAACGCGTTTACAAATGACAATATCTTTTAAAATTAATTATATCAATTCATATGCCTGTCAAGTTTCATTGATTTCGAGTTATAATTTTTGGAGAAATTTGCATCTCAAATGGTGTCATTTTTTGGGGGACACCCTGTAGTTTTGACAAGCAAGCACACAAGCAAGTGAACTGAAGTACCTTCTCTAAAGGCAGAACAAGAAATGGACCACCTCCAGCACCATGCACCACCATGGCAACAAACTTTGGATTTACAGCACAAAACTGTGCTTCATTGGCTTTTTTTGTCAACGTGATTCCAGTATAGTTGTTTTTTAGTTCAGTTCCTTTAATGTGTCGAAATTTACTTGACCTGACAAAACTCATGTTGCCTTGCTTCGTACACCACTTTTGACAACACCAATTACTAACCTACAGTAGTCTTGATTACCACTAATCTATTGTAAGCAACAACATTAAACTGATGATATTCCATGTATACCAGGCATACCAGTAGAGTAGCATACTCAAGCTAAACAGTGAAACTCTTAGGCGTAGCACTAGAATAGACTGTAGACTAAACATCAATTTTACTCTAGCCCAGTGCCAACAAAGTCACTTTCTTAAACCATTAATTCTTAAAAACCGTACATTTTGGCAGGGGCACACCCAGCATATTTTTAAGGGGAAGGGTTCTACAAAAATTAGCAACCCTTAAATAACCGTAATTGTTAAGGTTATATAACGTTTCTTTTTTTGGTCATTTGTTGATCATTAGCAGTGTTCCCTCTAGAGTGAGAAATTTGAGAAAAGTGTGAAATTTTTGGGTAAGCATTACTGATTTTGAACCAGAAATTAATATTATAAAATGCAAAACTGAAAAACTTAAACAAAAAACTTGAATATTTTAATGCAAGACTGTAGCTTGTATCTTGGAAAAGCAAATTTAATGTAAAAAATTTGTAAAAGGGGTTCTCAAAGTAGTGAAATCTTTCAGCAAAAATTTCAATGAATTTCTATCATTTGGGCAAATTCGCACTAGTCAAAATCCTAGAGGGAACACTAGGAACACCAGTAGTCTAGAATAGGCTACGACAATCATCAAGCATAGTTCTGAGTTTATTAAAGTTGCATGACTGTACCGGTAGTTGATAAATACATTGCATTAAAACTAAACATCACTAGGCCTACCCTGTGTCCTCCTGGTTTGCTAGTAAAGCAGTATAAGCTGATAAGTGTCCCTTTGCCCTTCCCAGTAGGACTACCATTGTACCAAACTCAGCAGCTCAGTATCTAAGTATCAGTACTCAAATTGAGGAAAAATGCCATTCCTCCAGAAAACAACATACCGGTAATCCCCCATAAAACATTTTGGCGTAAACCAATATTATTTTTTATTATTATTATTATTGGCATATTTATCCTCCTATTACGAGAAAGCGATCAATGCGCTATACGAGCTCGCTTAGGAGTTGCCGACCATCTGTCTACCACACTAAGATGGGGAATTCCGTAAACTTGCAGGCTTTTTTCACACTGTCCCTTTAATGCTGAACGTGGTTGCCAGTAACTTTGCCACATGGTAACTTCGCCACAAAAACCTCGTCACGTGGTAACTTCACCACACTTTGAGAAAGTGAGGGGAGATGTGGGAATAGTAGGAAAATGTGTTGGGGTAGGAAGGGGAGATGTGGGAAGAGGTAGGTATGAGAGGAGGTGTAGGAAAGTGTCTTGGGGTGTGGGGGAGGTAAGGGGAGATGTAGGGAAAGGTGAGGGGAATGAAGTGAGGGAGGAGACGTGGGGAAGTGCGTTTATGTCCCACACCCACACTTCCCTATACCTCCCCCACTCCTTTCCCCACATGCCAACACACTTCCCCACTCACCCCATACACTCTCCCACACCCCTACCCACACATCTTTCCTTACCTCCCCCACTTCCCTACACCTCCCCCCAAACCTCTTCCCACAACTCCTTTCACCTCCCCCTACACCCCAACACACTTCCCCACTCACCCCATACCTCCATCCACATCTTCCCCCACAGTTTCAATCATGTGGCGAAGTTACCATGTGATGATGTTATGCTACCTTAATAAATTTTACTGAAAAAGCCCAATAAAAGTTTTTACGACAACCGAGAATTTAAAGTTTTGTTTCGAATGTAAATTTTTGAAGTATGAAAGTGTGGCGAAGTTACTGCTGGCGAAGTTACCATGTGGCGAAGTTACTGGCAACCCTGAACGTCAAGCAGGGAAGCTGCGAATAGACTCTACCAATTTTTAAGTCATTGGTTTGACCCGACTCAAAATCGAACCCCAAGTCTACTCGGCCATCTGAACGGTTTTGCCATCTGAACATTTCCTTACAAGTACTGGTGTGGAGTATAATGACCATACCTCCTTATGTCTGAGTGAAAAGTTGTACCATCCCCCCCACACCGTAAGTGTTCTTATGACTAAAGCACTGACTGTACTTTTCACTTTCTCAGCTTCTTGCACAGTGCAGCTTAAACTGCTAGTCTAAATGTAGTCTGTCTAAGCAAGACCAAGAAAGACTTAGTTAATATACACCCATAGGCCTAGGCTACCTCTTCAAAAACACGAAATCGTTCTTCATACCGGTAATCGATGAAAGTTAATCAAAATTAACACATCTCAAACTTTGCTGATTCCTATTTTAGCCGTACCTTCACAGTTCACTTAAAGATGTACAGATGTAGTTAACAGTTCACAAGGTATATTTCATTCACAGTTTAGCTTCATGCTTTGCGCTTCATTTAAGAGGAGAAAGACAGGGATGAGAAAACGTTTCACGGTAACTCATGCTGTTAAGCCGTGGTTAAAAATTCACTGAAAAAATTTTAGTTTACCTCAGTCTTGGGTCATAGGAAGGTTGACCAACTAAAGTAGGCTAGCTTTTGCAACGTCACAAACAGGGTGTAGCCAGGGGGGTAAAACAGTTAATTGCTTCCCTCCAAAATTTTTTTTCAAGAACCAACATTGATGTAAAGCTGTAAACTACGCATATGAACCTTGATATAAATATTTAATAAGCACTCATTTTAATGGGAGCAGTTTCTCCCATAACTATCTTAAAAAGTGAAGATAGTAAAGTAGCATGCCCTCCCTACCGAAACATTTTAAAACTAAAATGAATTGCGCGAGAGAAGAATCCCTGATCATGCGATTATGGTCAAAAGCAGCGTCGATAATGTCTAAGCATTTTTCACCCATATCACAGCGTCGACATCATCACATACTTTTAAACACATTATCGGAATGTCTGAAAAACGAAGCTCTTGAGCTCCTGCTGAGACAGTTACGGTGCGTAAAAACAATTTTGCTTGCCCCTTCCTCTCGCTCCGCCCTGGGCCTCTTCAAATCTTTTGTTGGTCTGGTCTTCCTTGGCAGTATTTTTATTTTTAGCACTTACGGCAGGGTCAATTAAGTTTTTTATATTTTAATAATTTTTCAACAAACCGGCCGGTTATTGTTACAGATGCATATTGTTACAGATGTCGCTATCGAAGCGGAAGATTTGGGGTTCAATTCCCAGGCCGGTCGAATCGGATGGAATACGGACTATGGGACGCACTATAGCCATAACGGCTCGCCACCGCTGCAACGTTTCTTCAGAGCAGCGTTGCCCAGGCGCCATAAGCCGCGGGGTCGGCCCCATCACTCGTTACCGCGCTTTGGTACTACAGCGAGTGTAATGGAACGAGTATACCTGCCCTTTTTTGGTTGCAGCATGCTAGTTAAAGAAAATAAGGTAAGATTCTAATTGGCAGAAATAGGGCTTGTCAGCTCTAAACTCTCGGCTTATATAGTATCGTATCAGGCCTACAAGAACGCTACTGAGCTGAACTATAGTCTATAGTTCCCAGATTTCCGCAGCACAATGGCATATCACATGGCATAGGCTACTTCAATATCTTACACAGAGCCGGCGGCAGAGCAATCGACTTGAGGGGGGTCAAGCGTTTATTAGGGGGGAGCAAAGTTTGAAATTATGCACAACAGCGACTGTCTTCAAAAGAGTAAGCTTGTTAAGTGAGGAAGCCGAGCATGTCGATTGGGGGGCCAGGCCCCCTTGGCGCCGGTCTTGACCTTACAGTTAAATAAGCAAACTCTTTTTCTGTATTATGCTTTTCCGCAATACTGATTCACCGAATAGGCAGTCCAAACAACCTTTTTATCATGAATATATTTTTAACTTTCATATGGATTATGATGTAGTCCTAACAAGTAACAATAGCAACCTAGTCGTCAATAAGAATTAAAGGACTTTGATCACAGATAACGCTGCTACTCAAAAGACTTTCCTAAATCTTAATTTAAAGCATTTCAGATTTTAAAACTAATTATGACATTTGCTATAACAAGTAAAAATTTTAAAAAATTTTGGAAATTTCGGGGGGAACCGGGCCCCCTCCCATAAATCCGCGCATGAGTGGCGCCACTTCATAGTATAAGTGGCGCCTTTCAAAAGTGAGGTAGCGCCACTTTAAAATTGAGGAGGCGCCACTTTAAAGTTGAGGTAGCATTTGAGGTGGCGTTTGAGAGGTGGCGTACTGGCGTTTGAGATGGCATTTGCGAGGTGGCGTTTGAGATGGCGTTTGAAAGGTGGCGTTTGAGGGTGTTACAGCACGTCACCTTTATTTTATTTTCAATTCGTTTTTAAGAAAATTGCCGCGATGGTCCCGCGTATCGAACACGTAAACTAATACTATTTCCTTCATCTGTTCGGTGTTGTGCCTCTTTAATTATTTGTTTCACAAACACTAATACTATTTCTTCATCTGTTCAGTGTTGTGCCTCTTTAATTATTTGTTTCACAAACCCACGATTTAAATTGTCAAGCTACATCCTGCACGCTTGCAGGCAGTGTTTTGCAACATAACTACGCACCTTTTTGCTTTGTACGATAGCGCGAAGGCAATTGAGATTTTATGACGTGTGGTCAGATGAATTTTGCATGTTCGCAAAGAGGAAGCTTGTCTTTTTATTATTTGAGGTTACCAAATCCTCAGTCAATTTTTGTTCAGTTGACGCCGCTTTGCTGTTTATTTATTTATTTTTTGTCAATATATTATTTTACTGGAAAGCTTACCAGACTGCTGACAGAAAGACAGCCAAAATTGTTCACTGAGCAAAGGGTCTAAAACTCCTCTAGACCGCCTGCATTAAAACGAAGTTCATTTTTTACCATAAAGAAAATTAACTGTCTCTGGTATTGGACTCAAATTTTGTTGATTTGGACTCACAGTTTGCTGCTGGATCTCTGCTGCTGGTCAATCAAAACTTGCCTTGCCTTTCTAGATCTGCTTGAACTGCTACTTGTTCCATCAACGATTGCTAAATCTTCTGTTGATCGTCATCTGCGAAGTTGCCAATTTCAGGCACTTCATCTGCATGTGGAAGCTGCTACGAGTTCCTTCCTTGCTCCGTCTCGTTTGCACCTGCAGTCATCCATAATATAGTTTTGCCGACGTGTCACACTGCATCCTCATTTTGCAAGCATTGTTCCTTACGGACTGCATTTCAATCAAGGTTGTTCCAACAAAGAACTGTTGTTTAACCGTAAAGGTACCGTAGGCCTATATATTTTAAATTTTGATTGTACCGCTGTAGCCTTCTTGATATTAACTTTGTTGTTAGTGAGTTACCATGCTCATAACTTATGCTCACAGTCATTGCGAAACCAACCAGGTTTCACGTGGATTAACAACTTCTTCGCGAATCGGCGTAACCGATTCAACTCCGGTCAACCATAATGTTTCCGCGACCTCAGGGTCTGCTGCTGAGTTGACTTCTGCTATGCATAATATGGGTTTTGGAGGGGAGAAAGAAGTCCCTGATGCACCCGCATCCCATGAGAAATTTAACCCTGGGAGGGCAACTATGTTCAACGTTTCCGTGGGACCTGGGGATATGTCACGTAATATAATTAACTATGCGACGTAAACTACTGCTGAAAATGAAAGATTTTTAACCTCCCCAATGCGTAAATCTAGAAGCAATTTTGGTATTGATGCGCTGGAGTTTGCGTATATTCAGGAAAATTACGATAAATTTCGTGAGGGCATTAATGCTTTAAAAAACTATGAATTAGAAGATCAATTAACTAAAAACTTTTCTGCCCAATATAACAAATGCTTTAAACTGTTTCAGCAGAGTGAACTGCGGTTCAACAAACAATTTAATAAACAAACGCAGTTAGATAGGCCTACGTCTGACAACGACTTAATTGACCCGTCTGATAGCGCCTCGCAAGTAACGAAAACTAACTTGCAGTAACTTCGAATAGGCTACTCCTTCAGCGCTGAGACCAATACAGTTAAATAGGACAGCACGGGAAAAGGGAAGAAGCAACAAAACGATAAACGTTGTAACATGCAAGAGGAGAATAGAAGATCAAGAAAAGTAAAATGAGAAGCATGGTTGCAGCACCCGACAATAGAGATTTATCAAATTAAGAAAAAGAGCACACATACAGCACAAAAAGAAAAAAAAAAAAAAAAAAAAAAACGACGGTCAGGTAAAAGAAACAGCTAAGAGAGTCACAGATTCTACACTGCCATGCTATGGTGCAATGGTAGCAAAACATATCAGTGTATGGTCTTTCAAGGTTAATCCAAGTCGTAACAGCGCTTATGGAACTTATAAGCTAACGGAGAACAGAAGCAAGAGTAAAACACGTAAGACCCACCTTAATTACCCCTAAAAGCCCCAACAGGCTAAGAAATCCTGCCCAGCTAGTGCACCGATTTAAAAACATCCCGTTCCAAGAAGCAAGATGTTTGAGAATCAGTAAGCTAAGCCGTTTCCAGAAGTCTGTGATGTCTCAACATGGCAAAAACTTCACAGTAGGACCGACCGACAGAGCAGAAATAATTCTAAGTATAGCAATGTTAAAGCAAGCTAAATTTGGCATCGGCCGGCAACCTCCAGGTCTTGCCATCTCTCATAATTTTAAGCCTAAAAAAAATAAATAAATAAAAACGCATGTCCGATGTCCAAAGGTGTGAGATGGTGTTTGGAAGCAGGATACACAATGTAGAAGTCCCTCTGAAATTGCATGTAGGCAGAGATGGGCATGATCTTGATCTTCATGATCAGATCTTGATCTTCAAGATCACGTTGCTTTGGTGATCTGATCTTGATCTTCAAGATCACGTATTTCAAGTGATCTTGATCTTCAAGATCACCATCTGCTGTAAACATTTCTATTAACCCTCATACGATAATCACATTTTCATTCCCATAAAGTTGTTTGGGGTCAAATTTGACCCCAATTGGTTTTTCTGTAATAATGACGGTAAATAGACAAAACCACAAAAGTAGTGGTTGGAAAAGACAAACCCACTACGGGAGCCCATTTTCGTTATTGGGCTAATGTTGAGCAATCAAGCTCAGGTTGACAAACATCAGTCACTTTCCATGGTGTCAAGTTTGACCCCAATTGACTTTTAGGTAGGTGCTGCAGAAATATATAATATAATATTATGATAAAAAAACACAAAATTAGAGAATATTTGATATAATGAACGTTGGAACAGATTGATTCAGGAATTCTTAAAGCGATTTAGCATAAATTTTACGACTAACATAAGTTAAAAGTGATTTTTATGCTCTCGGGGTTAGATTTGACCCCAATTAACTTTTAAGTATGTGCTGCAGAAATATTATACAATATCATGAAGAATCATGAAATCAGAAAACATTTTGATGTGAAAAACCTTGAAACAGCTAGATTTAGGAATTCTTAAGGCGATTAGCGTAAATTTTAAGATTTTAAAACTATTAATGGTTTTTAGTGGTTTTTAGTTTCTTGAGGTCAGATTTTACCCCAATAACCACTAAGGACTGTAGGCACTGAGCTGTTATATCTTTACCTAGGTTATGCGTTGCAGCCAGTGATGGGCACGGTAAACTTTTCTGTATAAAGCGATAACGATGATCGATAATTTGAAAAAGCCCGGGGCGATATCGATAATCGATGAATCTCAAGTTCTTAAAGCGATATCGGTAATCGATAAGTTTTCGCCGATAAATTTTTCCGATAATCGTTGCGGTAAATTTTCAATGTGTTTGACGAAGTTTTTTTTTTTGCAAGTCAATCGCAAAAATGTTTTACTAGATTTTTCAAGAAAAGAGAGCAGTACACGGACTCTGCCGTGGCATTAAACAAAACAAAGAGATTTTTTAAAAATTGCAACAAGACCGTGTATTTTTTCCATACTAGTGCCAACTTACTAACTTTGAAGTTTGAACACTGCGTGCATAAAGAATCGTTTATCGCAATAATTTATCGGCGATAACAAAATGTATTACAAAAGTGATATTGGTAATCGATAAATCTAAACTATTTTGAGCGATAACGATATAATCGATAATAAATTATCGCGATGATTGCCCATCTCTGGTTGCAGCATAGTAAAATTGTGGAAATGGATGGAAAAATATTTTTCATATTAATAGAACTTCAATTATTTTTTATGGTAACCTCAAAATGTCGTAATGTGCTACTAATCTTAGTTCTTAGTCAGGAATAAGTTGTACACAAAGAATAAAATAATCAGTAACAAATTTAATCTTTCGTTTAAAAACTACTGAAAGGTAAGACTCTCAATTCTCATAATGTGCTGTTTTGCTGCCTCAAACGTTGGATCAAGCTATGTAATTACATTAGTTATTGTTAACTTCTAAACCAATTTCTATTTAGTACGCCGCATAATAAGTGATCTTGGAAGTGATTTTGATCTTACGATCACGATCTTGATCTTGATTTTCAAGATCACTTCGTTTCAGAGATCTGATTTTGATCTTCAAGATCACGAGTTTTGGTGATCTTGATCTTGTCTTTAAGATCACCAAAACTCGTGATCTTGCCCATCTCTGCATGTAGGTCAGTTGATCACCTGAAAGTACAAAAAAGCAAAACGAAGCAATGTCTGTTTGAAACAAGAAAAAAAAAAAATAATAATAATAATAGAATATAAACACTGTAGTAATAGTAACTATGGCAATATTATATTTAGAGACAGGTTGTTGGCTTAGCACACTATTACAATATGTTACGAAATGAAATGGAGGGGTGCAGAGATACAGCCATGGACACTGGACAGTCTAATAGCCATTTATGAAGTATTGTTTCAATTTCTTTTTAAACGCAATGATTGTTCCGAATTTTCTAATGGCGATTGGAATTTCACTCCATACTTTCGGCCCGACCTATCGTATGGATTGTTGGCTTACCGTACTATGGCAGAAAGCGGGAACTAACTGACTGTTGCTACGAGTTTTAATTGAAGATATTCTGGACCGAAGCATATCGTCAAACGCAAATGCAAGAGCACCTTGATGATATTTATACATAATTACTGCTACATCGTGTTTGAATATATCTTTTATCGTTAATGAATTATGTCGTCTCATAAATGGTAAAATATCGTCTTCACTAGCTAGACTGAAGGACAAGCGAATGAGTTTATTGCAGATATTTTGCAGTTAAATAACTATAGCTAAATTGCCATGGAACCAATTAGTAATGCAATATCTGATATGGCTTAGCATTAACGAATGATAAATTACTAATAAAGCACTTTTGAGGAAAGGCTTCACTCTAATTACGGCGCCCACTGTAGCTCTTAATTTGTTTTTTAAAGATAGCATGTGATCTTTCTACGACAAGTTTTCATTGATAACACTGGTCTGCGAAATTTTTGAGGTTTCTAAACCGTTAGACGTTTCTGATGTGGTTTTTGCTGCTGATTTCAAAAATGCAAGTGGTTTTGCTCTATCAGATCTAGTTTTTTTACAAATCCACTTTTTCATGCAGCATGGTAAATGTACTGACAACGTAGCCTATTGAAAAAGTGTATGTAGTTTTGAGATAAGCAAATTTACTGGTTAAGAATCAAGATGCGGTCACTCTGACTGAGACCTTTGAGACTTTGGGCAGGTTTATCTTATTATGACATCACCTCTCAATGATTTTGTGCAGATGTGATGTCATAATATGATAAATCTGCACATTAAGGAATCGATGTATGATTCAGCGAGAGATCTCCAATTTATTTGGGATTCCCTACACTGATCAACAAAAATCATTAAATGAAAAATTCTTGTACATAATACCTAGTTTCATAAACTAGAATTTATCAAACCTGCACATTGTCTCAAAGGTCTCAGCGTCTCACTTAGTGTGATCGCACCTTTAGACTTCATCCACAATGGGGAAACGTAAAAATGACCCTAACCGATTTTGTCACACTCGCGGAAATATTACACTCCCTGACAGTCAAGCAAGTACGATTACGTATGACACCCTTTGTGGAAAAATATTACCATGCTTGTAGTGGAATAAAATTTGGTTACCAGGATAAGACGCTTGCGCCTCACAGTTGTTGCAAAACGTGACTGTGAGGAAAACTTGAGAAGGTGATACGAAGGTGAAGAAGCTTGCGTTTTGGCTCTCAAAGAATAACTGAATGAGCAATGGGAACTGAACCACTTACTGTAATTGGCAATGTGTGGTAGAACTGCTTTCATACTTCTGACAGAAGAATCCAAAAACAACCTCGATTTTTCTGCCTCATATTCCATGCCCAAAGCATTCACAAGCCAGTGCTGCTCAGTGCTCATCCTTTCCAAAGTATTTTCTGAACTCTTCTAGTCGATTCTGGTACCAATAAAATGTATTTTGTGAAACTATTGAATTGCTTTCATGAAGTCGAAATTCCAATAGATGAGCAGAGTTCAGTTAAATATGAAATATCTACCGGATGATCTGTGCTGCAGTCTTCACCTACGGAAGATTTGTAGTGATTTGAAAATGATATCCATACTCCTTCGTCTTCAAAGAGGTTAAATAAAGAATATCCTTGCTCTTAATGTCTTTGGGGTTTCAGAGCTGATGAGTGACCTTATTTCCAGAAAGAATGGCCAGCTAGAGGCTTTTTAACACATGCAATGCAAAATCAAGCTTGCTGGTTGATCCGAAAAACATCGTACTTCCTCTTTTACACATTAAACTTGATGTAACGAAACATTTGGTCATTTGAAGCCTTAAGCAAAGACAACCCATCGTTCAAATTTCTCCAGTGTAAATTTCCAGCTGAGAGTGATGCTAAACTAGGAGCAGGTGCGTTTAACGGACCTCAAATTCGTGAATTAATGCGAAATTCTAGTTTTGATGAAGTTTTATCTGAAGCAGAAAAAAAAGTATGGGTATCTTTCAAAAATGTATCAACCGAATTTCTTCGGAAAAAGCGTAATAAGACTATGAAGATATGGTTAATGCACAGCTTCCAGGTTTTGAGTGCAAAAATGTTTACTGAGGCGCATTTCCTAAATTACCCTTTGAATTACTTTCCAGAAAACTGCGGTAAGTACAGTAAAGAAGAAGATGAACGTTTTCGCCATGGCATTTGCATGATGGAAGAGCAATGTCAAGGCCATTGAGATATTGATTTTGATTTCTTCATCTTTATCCTCCTATCACGAGAAAGCTGCAGAGGCGCTATGCGTAGGACGAATCCAGACTCGCTTAGGAGTTGCCTTTGTTTCCAAGTTTTCCGATTGAATTTTTTTCTGACGTCTTTTATTTGCTGCTTGCCAGATTCCGACAAGCAGAGATAATCATCGTGAAGAATCTTATCCAAGGACGCAACAACGAGACTAAGTTGGGAGTTGAACCATTAACCTTGCGATCATGGTCATCGTAAAAACGACGCTCCGAACCACTGCCCCACGCTGCCCACTATCGCAGGTGTCTTGCAAGAGATACCCCTGTTCCGCAGCATAAAAGGAAAGCTGTCAAACGCCCTATTGTTTATGTTTGAATCTTATGTTCACATGCGTTAATATTTTGACCAATTATTAAATGTTTCCGAGAAAGTGATGTAATTTGGAATACACAAATAGTATACTAAATAGCTGTTTTACCAAAAATTGTTTAAAAAATTAAAACTCTCATAGCAAGAAAACTTGACCTGATTGAAAAAAACTGATCGCATATTTGAATTCTACGTCAAAGAACGGTATAAAAACAGCTGAAAAACTTGCAACCTCAGGGGAAAAAAATTAAACGCAGACCAGTGTAATAATTGCTGCCAGGACTCGGATTGACGATACTCTTTCTATTGGCTTGTTTCTAATCACTAAGTTTAAGGCACATGGAGGAGGTTTTGAGTTCAAGTCCTAAAGTACACACACTTGGTTTTACTAGCGTTGAGTGAGAGCTTATTGGCAATTAACGAGTTATCAGCATTATGTAATTCTTGATTGCCTTTTTCAAAGATTGATTTAGCATTATTACCACTTATCAGAATGCTCGTATCGTCAGCAAAGGATAAACTGGTTCCATTTTTTAAACAATTGCGGAAATCATTTACGTATATAATGAACAATAGGGGACCAGGAATAGAACCCTGAGGAACGTAAAAATTAATTGCATTGATACTGTTAGAAGTATGGTCATTAAAACATACTTGTTGGGTACGTCCAGTTAGGTAACTTTCAAACCAGTCCGAAGCTGTACCTCTGACGCCATAGTGCCTAAGTTTATGCAATAGAATATTTTGGTCAATCGTATCAAATGCTTTTGAAAGGTCTAGAAAGATGCCCAGAGTCGTGAGTTTTTTCTCAAATGCCGCTGTAACCTTGTCAATAAAAATGTTGAGGTGAACCCACAGTTTTCTGTTACTGAGCCGAAGCTCAGATTTAATAACGCTACTGACACTCTAAATGAGCGTCGGATTATGGATTTTGCCCTGTGTAATGATGCTATTTCTCGCAGAGCTAATGGCAATGAAAACAGAGCTATTAGTAGCGATGGTGATAAATCTAATTTTAATTGTATGCCTTGCCCTTACACTACGAACAATGAGTCTAATATGCAGCCCTCTCGAAGGCGCTCAGCGCTTACTGAGAGAGATGAGTTGGGACTGCACGTGTACCTTAAAAGACAAGGTCGCTATAATTTATTAACTTGGCTTCGCAAATCGTGTTTAAAGAACTGAGGTTATTTTCAAATTATAGTGAACTGAAAATTCAACATTAATTAAGGGAGACTGCGAAGTGAGCTTGCGCTCTTGGAGTCAGCAGCCACCCGATATATGGGTCAAATGCGATCGGCTCCAGCCGCGAATCGAACCCATCACGTAGGATGTGTCACCTGCGCGCGGTACCGCTAGGCCATGTCGCTGAAATTATTTGATGGAATTAATTTAGCGTTCGTTTTCTACGAGAACCAAATCCGTCGGTAAATGAATGAAAGCCCCTATGACGAACGTAAGGTTGGAAATGCTGAGGGCTTCGTGTGTTGGTCAAGCACGCGATATGGTTAACTTGTTTTGCGCGCCTATGAGAGGCCTGACCACTTCACAGCGCATTGAAAAGGCACTTGATAGGCTAAGACAAAACTATGGCGTTTCGGGTGGTCTATCCTCTGAACCAAAAGTAATGGCTATACGTAACGCACCTAAAGTAACCAATGATCTGCCTTCACTAAAAATGTTCCTCGAGGACCTAAATACTCTAGAGGTCATCGCCTTTGCCCACGATGAGGCCTAAAAGCTTTTCGGCCAGTTGCTATTTGATATTGCTAATCGTCTGCCCTAAAACGATGTTTATCTTGAAAACGGCGTTATCTTGATTGCTAAAAAAGCGTTATCTTGATTTTCTCGATAAAAAAGGCTTGAATTTGAGTCGACCTGGGTTCGAGTCGTTAAGAGAATTTGTTGCGCAGGAGATAAAAATAATGACGTCCGATTGTGCGCAGGCATTTTTTGGTTGTGATGGCAAAGATGGGCGAAGTACATCTCGCTTTAAAAATTATCGTGTTCGTCAAGTCACTGTGAACTCATAGGTGAACGCTCAAGACGCAAGAGCATCCTCTAATATTGCTCATACTCGTAACAGTAAGACTGGTGACAAAACACTTCATAAAAGGCCTTTAACCCAAAGAGGTACAAAGGATAAACCAGCACCGACCTGCTTTGTGTGTTTTCCTGCAGATTTAAAGTATTTTCTCGGTGACTGTGAAAAGTTCAAAACTTATACACCTCGTAGCAAACGGCAGATAATGATTGATGCTAAACGCTGCCTAAACTGTCTGTCACTGGAGCATTTCGTGCGTGAGTGCCCACATCCTTCTAAATGTCGTAAATGCAGACCGAGTTCTCAAAATAAACATACTGGGGCTTTGCATGAAAGTTGTCAAGCGGGAAGTCACGGGGCCGCAAAAGGTGAAGTGGTGAAACTCCCTTCTAACGCTAATGACGACATAAATGTTAAAGGATGGGACGTAAGTGTTCTTAAAACTAATTCTGTTAAAAATGGAGTGGTTTTGATGCGTACCAGTGCTGTGAAGATAGTTAACCCTGCCACGGGGAAATCTACCCTTGTGTATGCTCGGCACAATACAACATCTCAGGCGACTTTGATTTCGGAAACTTTGAAGGCTGAGCTTGGGCTCCAGGCCACCCCGATCCCACAGTATCCCTTCGAACCCTGGCTAATGAAAAGGTGTCCAGCGGGGGCCGAACCAACTTCAAATTGGAGTCCTTATATTCTGGGGAACAATTCCACATTAATGGTGCCGTAATCGCGCCTCAGTTTTCGGACGACGAAAACACACCGCCTCACGCTGTTGACACTAGCACGCTTGAACACTTTAAATGGGTGCATATTCCAGTCGTCCCGGATCGCAGACGCGTTGACGTTCTTATCGGGCAGGGTGACAAAACTTTGCTCACCGTCCTTGAGGAGCGTGAGAGCATAGATCCGGAAGAACTTAATTACATTCTCACACGGCTGGGACCTATTGCTAGTGGCGGAAGAATAGGTTCAATGTCGAAGTTTTCCGATCCGTTATCTACCTTTAGAATTAATGTTGATTCGCCTGTAAGTAACCCTGTTTGCGATAGCATCAAGTTAAGAGAAGAGAACTCTGCGCTTAAACAGTTAATAAGGAAGTACGAGTTGATGGATGAAACTGGTCAGCCGTCAAAAAGATGAACGCGCGTTTGAACTTGCTGAACCTAAAATCGCAATTAAAGATGGTCGTTGCTAAATTCCCGTGCCTCTTAAATCTGAAGAACTTAAAAATTTGCCGAATAACTTTGACAACGCTTTGACGCGAACTTTATCATTGCGTAAGGCTGCCATGCGCAACTCTGAGTTAAAGCAAACTAGTTGACACATTTAAAGAGTTAATTGATAAACAGTGGATTGAACCTGTTAAGGTTGATTGTGATAAACCTATGTGGTATTTGCCATATTTTGTGACTAAGACCACCAAACCTCGAGTGGTATATGATGGGTCAGCTGTTTTTGATGGTATGTCACTAAATCAAGTCGTTTTGGCGGGTGAAAACTTATTGAATAATTTGGTAGAGGTGTTGTTTCGGTTCCGTTTGGGAAAATTTGCCCGTGTCGCAGACTTGAGTAAATGTTTTTTTGAAGTTAAAATTCCCCCGGACCAACGAGATTTGTTTAGATTGATTTGGTGATGGTGAAATGCTAAGTGATGATGTTCAAGTTTATCGGTTTACTAGACATGTTTTGGGCATAAATTCCAGTCCCTTTGTTGCTCTATTGGCTATCAAACGCTTAATTGATGAAAACCCGACTAATGCATGTGAAGCAACGTTACAGGCGGTGTTAAACAACAGATACATGGATGACATGTTGTTTGCCAGTTCGTCCTTTAAGGATTTACGCGTAATTGCTTCGGAATTTTGGTAGTTGTGGCTTTTAATTGCGTAAGTGGGTAGCAAATCGTCATTCTGTACAGATTTTGAAAAATGTCCCGCATTGTGATTTGGCTACGAGTCGGACTAATGTTGATATTGGATCTGAACTCTAAAACACTTGGCTTAGCGTGGGACCCTCAAAATGATATTTTACGTGTTAATTGCGAAGAATTTTCGTGGGCGACTACGAGGCGCGAAATGACTAATCAGCTCGTTAGTCAGTTCGACCCCTTAGGTATAGTTAGGCCTTATTTGCTTGAGGGCAAACTTATCTTGCAGCGAGTTGCCATTTCGGATGCAGAGTTGGGCGAGGTTGTCTCAGCAGACCATCAGAATTGCTGGAAAAAATGGCATGACCACTCTGAGTTGTTTGAAGAGTTTTCTATACCTCGAAATTGCCTACCTGACTGTCGTGGTAAGCATGCTTATCAATTGCAAGCATTTTGTGACGTTTCGAATTCGGCATTTTGTTGTGTGGTGTATTTGCGTTGTTTGGTGGAAGGGAAACCCATAATAAATTTTGTTTTGGGCAAGTCCAAGTTAGTCCTAACGCATCAAATTAGTTGGGTGATTTCACGTAAAGAGCTTGAAGCAGCGAAATTGTGTTGCGAATTGACGTTGTTAGCCTAGCAAGCGTTACCTGGCCTGGATTGCACTTTGCATTTTTGGACAGACTCTCAGGTGGTACTTGGGTGGATAACTAATCCGGAGTTGAATCTTGCCCGCTTTGTGAAACGCAGAGTGGATAAGATACTTCGCGTGTCCCCCAGTGCGGCGTGGAAATACATTCACACGTCGCAGAATCCTGCCGATGTTGGCACTCGCGGTACCGCTTATAAGAAGCCGGAGTTTGTTAAATTATGGCTGGGTGGTCCAGAATTCCTGGCACAGAGGTATGTTGATGTTGTCGCACCTGTGTGTGCACCTGTTGTGTGTATGACCTTATTAGAAGAAAAGTCTAGAGAGATTTGTGAAAACGGTCTTGTTAAAGTTATTGAGTCTGCAAATAACCTTTATACCTTGAAAAAACGTTTTGCTAATTTGCTTGCCTTTACTGAATATCTCGTCGCTAAGTCTCGGAAGGCTTTGTTGTTGAGACCTGCTCTTAATGCTACGTAGCCTACTTAGATCGTGCCCTTGTTAAAGCTGTGAAGTATGTTCAGTCTCGGTGTTTCGGGGCCGCTATCAATTTGCTTAATCGCAAGTCGCCGGATGACTTTGAGTCTTTTTTCAAACGTTGGACTAATAACGCGAATAATTCTGATGAAAGGCATCGAGTAATTGAGTTGAAGTCACTGAGAAGTTTGCGACCTTGCATGGGAGTAGATGGTTTGTTGCGTGTAGAAGGACGATTGGAAAATGTCGATCTTCCTACTGACACAAAACACCCCATCATCCTTCCGGGTAGACACCCTTTATCGAGACTAGTAGTGCTTAATGAACATTCTACATGCGGACATGCTGGGCCCTCTCGCACTCTTATAATAACACGCCAGCGTTTTTGGATTATTCATGGTATCGGAAGTGTAAAATATTATCTTGCTAGTTGTGGGAAATGTTTGATTCTTAAAGCAAAACCAGTTCGTCAACTTATGGGTGATCTGCCAGAGTGCCGCCTTATTCTGAGCAATTAACCTTTCGAATTTTGCGGCATGGATTATCTTGGTCCTTGTCCTTACTGGGAAGGGCGAAGTAATCGTAAAGCATGGTGTTTGTTAATGACATGTCTATGCACTCGTTGCATTTACGTGGAGGTGGTCTCAAGTCTTGATCTAGACAGCCTTCTCCTTGCGTTTTCTCGCTTTGTAAACTTGCGGGGACCCGTAGACACCATTTACTCAGACAATGGTTCTACTTTTCGAGCTGCTGGTGATCGTTTACCTAATTCGCTGGGCTCTATGGAGTTTCACAACGCCTTGAGAAAATCTGACGTTAATTGGATTAGGATTCCCCCCTATGCTCCGAGCCAAGGTGGAGCTTGGGAAATAATGGTAAAGCTATTTAAAAAGACGCTAAATCAAACGATCAAAAATACACGTCGCACCCCTACTATCATTGAACTTCAAACATTTGTTATTGAGGCAGTGCGAATAGTAAATGATCGACCCCTCACCACAGTTAGCGATCAGCCCAATCACTTGTCACCTAAAACGCCTTCCTCCTTTTTGGGTCAAAACCTGTCTCCTAATACCCCCATTTGCGGTTTTCATGATAAGGAAGATCTTAGAAAAGATTTTTTGTATGATGCCACTTTGGCCCACCGTTTTTGGCTGTGGTGGATGAAATCTTATGCTACATCTCTACAAGGGCGAAATAAGTGGAGAACAGTGCGCCCTAACCTTGTTCCGGGCCAATTAGTGTTGGTGGGCGATACCGAGGACTTGGCTCACAAGGGGGCTTACCGTTTAGGACGTGTCCACAGTCTTCATTCCTCAGATACGCCGAGGAAAAGAAATAGTTCGGCGTGCTACTATTGCCGTCCTGGCTAAGAAAAGTACAGCAGCAGAGCCTGATAAAATTGAATACATTTTGCGGGATCTGTCAAAAATCGCTCCCGTGTAATACATATATATTTATTTTATATTACTTTATTGGAGTGTTTCTTTACTGAACTGCAGTCTCGTTGTGTTTTATTTTGTCATGTTGTTGCAATAAAAACCTATTAACCATATTTACGAGTAGGGCCGATTCGTTCGTCGCTATCGATACTGCTATATTTTATGTGTAGGCCTATATTATTTAATTCATTTTTTCGTGTCTTCACTTCATGGTTGTTGAAACTTCACTGAAGACTTCCGTTTCAAGGGGCCGCTGTGTTACAGCACGTCACCTTTATTTTACTTTCAATTCGTTTTTAAGAAAATTGCCGCGATGGTTCCGCGTATCGAACACGTATACTAATACTATTTCCTTCATCTGTTCAGTGTTGTGCTTCTTAAATTATTTGTTTCACAAACTCACGATTTAAATTGTCAAGCTACATCCTGGCTTTGCGCGCTTGCAGGCAGTGTTTTGCAATAACTACGCACCTTTTTTCTTTGTACGATAGCGCGAAGGCAATTGAGATTTTATGACGTGTGGTCAGATGAATTTTGCATGTTCGCAGAGAGGAAGCTTTTCTTTTTATTATTTGAGGTTACCAGATCCTTAATTACTTTTCGTTAAGTTGACGCCGCTTAGCTGTTTATTTCTACTTCTTCCGTCAATATATTATTTTTACTGGAAAGCTTACCAGACTGCTGATAGGAAGATAGCCGAAATTGTCAACTGAGCGAAGGGTCTAAAACTCCTCTAGACCGCCTGCATTAAAACGAAGTTCATTTTTTAACAGAGAGGTGGCGTTTGAGGTATGTTTGAGATGGCGTTTGAGAGGTGGCGTTTGAGATGGGGTTTCAGAGGTGGCCTTTGAGATGGCGTTTCAGACGTGGCTTTTGAGATGGCGTTTGAAATGACGTTTTGAGACCGCGTTGGGTACTTGAGGCCATTGGCCATTTGAGGGAAATTGGCACTGGGGCATACGGGGACCAAAGTAGATGGCACTTTAGGCAATTAATAGACATTTGGGGTAAATGGGCACTGTAGCAAATGGTAATCGAATTGGGAAATGATGGACAATATGGCAAAAGGGCACCGAGGTTAGTGGGAATTTGGGGGATGTGGAAAATTTGGAGTAAATAGACACTTGGGCATTTGGGGCAAATGAGCACCGGTACATAAGGGCACCTCACGCAAATGGGCACTTGGGGCTATTTGGCTCTTGGGAAAATGAATATTTGACGCAAATGGGCACTTCGGGGAAAATGGACACCGGGGCATATGAGGACCAGAGTAAATGGGCATTTTCAAGCAAATTAACATTTGGGGGAAATGGGCACTGAGGCAAATGGAGATTTGGGGAAATATGGGCACTATGGCAAATGGGCTCTGAGGCAAACAGACATTTGGGGGATATTGAGAATTTGGAGTAATGGACACTTGGGGCAAATGGGCCGTGGGGCCAATGGGCACCAAAGTAAATAGGGACTTGGGGCAATTTGGCTCTTAGGGAAAATGAATATTTGGGGCAAGTGGGCACTTGGGGCAAATGGGCATTTGGGGAAAATGTGCATTTGGGGGAAACAGACACTGGGGCATGGGACCAGAGTAAATGGTCGGGGGGGAGGAGTTGTGGTTGGGTCGGGGGAGTTGGGGTCGAAGGGATTGGGGTCAAGGGAGTTTGAGTCGGAAGGTTGGGGCCGGGGGAGTAGAAATCATATGAGGTTGGGGTAGGAGGAGTTAAGAGTCGGGGAAGTTGGGGTTGGGGGAGTTGGGTTTGGGAAGTTATGGTCAGGGGGTGGGGTCTGGGAAGTTGAAGTCGGGGTTGGGGGAGTCGAGGTCAGGGGGTTTGAAATCGTGGAAGTTGGAGTCAGGTAGGTTGGGGTTGGAGGAGTTGGGGTCAGGGGGGTGGGGTAGGAGGGGTTGGGATCAAGCAGTCGGGGAAGTTGGGGTTGGTAGAGTTATGTTGGGGAATTGGGGTTGAGGAGTTGGGGTCGGAAAAGTTGGGGTCAGGCAGTGGAGATCAGAGGAGTTGGGGTTGGGGGATTGGGGTCAGGAAGGTAGGGGCTGGGAAAGTTTGAGGTCAGAAAAGTTAGGGGTGGGAGCCCCGGATTGTGACCCTCGACCCCAACCCTCCGACCACAACTGCCCCCCACCCCTCGACCCCAACTCCCCCCGACCCATCTCTCTCGACTCCAACTCCCCTGACCCTACCTTCTCCGACCCCAATTCCCTCAACCCCACTCCCCCCAATTATACCCCCGACCCTAACCCCCCAACTTCAAATTCCTTGATCCCAACCCTCCAACCCAAACTCTCCAGACCCAAACTCCCCCAGCCCTATCATTCTATTATACCCGGAATAATCAAATCCGATTTAACTGATCACTTCCCTATATTTTGCTCTATCAAATTGCGTTCCCTACCCAATAAAAAATCTGAACTGCCGATGCTAAAGTCTATCACAACTAAACAAAAACTATATATAACGCATTTTGTAAATGGTAGTTGGAATCAAAAATTTTACTACAAAAGTTACGCAAATAAGTTAAATAATATCAAACTCGCTGCTAAAAAACGATATTACCTTGATGAACTCCAAAAGTATCGATATAATGCTTTTAAAACCTGGAATACTATTAAATCACTTCTTCCTTCTTCAAGCAAAATTTCTTCAGTTCCAACAAAAATTAAAGTAGGTGATGATGTGTAGACCGATTCTTCAGCCATTACGGAGAAATTTTGCGATTATTTTTCCAAAATCGGTCAAAACCTTGCTTCTACAATACCTGCGCATGATGATAATTCGTTCTCACAATACTTGACAAATAGTGTATCCTCATCATTGATTTTTCAACCTACTTCACCTCCTGAAATCATACGACTTATCCACTGTCTTAAAAACAATAAGTCTTCTGGCCATGACAATATTTCGGCGTATTTTCTTATTGTAGCAGCAGAAGTTATTGCTATTCTTCTTACAACATTATTTAACTCCGCTTTCAAGCTTGGTATTTTTCCTTCTTGTTTAAAAATTGCTCGAGTTATTCCTGTATTTAAAAGTGGTGAAAAAACTGATCTTAACAATTATAGACCAATCTCCATCCTTTCTACTTTTTCAAAAATTCTGAAAAAACTGATTTGTGATAGAACGCAATCGTTTCTTGACAAACACTCCATATTACTATCTACTCAATATGGCTTTCGACCTTTCCGCTCTACTTCACATGCTGTGCTTGATCTTTTAACTTCCACTTATGACAACATCACTGATAATAAACACGCTGCTTTCCTGTTATTGGATTTAAAAAAAGCGTTTGATACTGTTAATCATATTATATTATTGCGTAAACTTCAACATTATGGTATAAGAGGTGCTGCCTATAATCTCTTTGCTTCTTTTTTAACTAACAGGTTTCAGTTTGTATCTATAAGTAATGTTACATCCAATTTGATGCCCATTACTTGTGGAGTCCCACAAGGGTGTGTTCTTGGCCCTCTTCTTTTCACTTTATACATAAACGATATTGTACAACTTGTAACCCAGGCCCTTTGCCGATGACACCTGCCTTATGCTGAATAATCGAAATTTGTCACAATTAAATTCTAACATTGACGAAGAAATAACCACCGTTAATAATTGAATGATTGCAAATAAATTGACATTAAATATTGCTAAATCAAGCGTAATCTTGATAAATTCAAATAATAAAAATTACAATAATTCTAATGCGCAAGTCTATACGATCTGCCTTTAAAATTAATGTCGGTCGAAACTGCTAAATACTTAGGTATAACGTTTGACAACCGTTTCTCTTTTGAAAAACATATCAACAATTTAGTAAAAAAACTCTCTAAAACAGTTGGAATATTATGTAAAGTTAAAAATTTCTTAAATTCGCAAGCACTTCTCCAGCTTTACTATGCTATCTTTCACTCGCATTTACAATATGGACTTATTATATGGGGTTCCACTTTCAAAACCTATCTTAAAAAATTAACTACCCTACAAAGCAAAGCAGTAAAAATTGTTGGTGGTGGTAAGTATTTTGATCAAGCAACTCCTTACTACTCTAAATTACGCATTTTAAAATTGGTTGACCTTTTGAATATCGAAAAGGCATTATTTGTTTTTAAATACAGAAGCAAAGCTCTTCCCTCTGCATTTAAAAATTATTTTTCTGAAGTATACAATGACAGGCCTACTCGGTCGGTTATCAAAACTAATTATTTTGTTCCCTTTACAAAATCTACTATGTTACGAAGATCTATTAAATATCAGGGTCCGGTTGTTTGAAATTCTCTAGATTTAAACATTAAAAAGCGAAACTCCTTAAAATTGTTTAAATACCATCTAAAAAAGTTACTGTAAAGTAAATATTGTTCTACATTGATTACAACCTAACCTCATGTTCTTCCTTACTCTATTTTTCCCTTTATATCTTGTGTAGGATGCTGTGTGTTTAGCCTTTTGTTTTTTGTTGTTGTTGTTGTTTTTTTGTTTTTTGTTTTTGTTTCTCTTGTTAAGCCAAGTTATGATCCTCGGTCTTTATTTAATTCTTTAAGGTGGCTGCTGACTCGAAGACCACTCGACTGGTCGCTTCGCAGTCTCCTCCTCGCCTCAGTTGTATAGGTTACCAAATTTTACATCGTGTCATAATATTTAATTGGGCGTCAATAAACAAAGTTCAGTTCAAACTCTCCCAACCTCAACTCCTTAGACCCCAACTTCCCCGACTCCAACCCCCATTGACCCCAACTCCCCCTGACCCCAACCTTAACTCAACTCCTCGACCCTAACTCCCCCAACCACAACTCCTCCAACCCAAACTACCCCAACCCCTTAAACCCCGACCCCAACCCTCATCAACCCCAACTTCCTCTTGACTCCAACTCCTGACTCCATCCTCTCGACCCCAACTCCTTTGACCCCCCCCCGACCCCAACTTCCCCTCGACTCCAACTCCCTTGACCCCAATCCTCTGACCACTTACTCTGGTCTCATATATGCCCCACTGTTCGTTTCCCCCAAAATGCACATTTTCCCGAAATGTTCATTTGCCCCAAGTGCCCAGCATTTGCCCTAGTGCCCATTTGCCCCAAATATTCATTTTTCCCGAGAGCCAAATTGCCCCAAGTCCCTATTTACTTTGGTGCCCATTTGCCCCAGTGCCCAAATGCCCATTTGCCCAAGTGTCCATTTTTCCAAATTCCCTATATCCCCCAAATGTCTGTTTGCCTCAGAGCCCATTTGCCATAGTGTCCATCATTTCCCCAAATCCCCAATTTTCTCAGTGCCCAGCATTTACCCCAAATGCATATTTGCCTAAAAATGCCTATTTGGCCTACTCTGGTATGCCCCAGTGCCCGTTTCCCACAAATGACTAGTTACCCCAATTAAATGCTCATTTGCCCAGGCGCCCATTATTTGCCCCAAATATTCATTTTCCCCAAGAGCCAAATAGCCCCAAGTTCCCATTTATTTCAGTGCCCATTTACCTTGGGTGCCCTTTTGCCATATGCTTAGTGCCTATTTTCCCCAATTGCCCATTTATTCCAAATTTTTCACATCCCCCAAATGCCCATTTGCCTCGGTGCCCGTTTGCCATATTGTCCATCATTTCCCCAAATCCCAATTTGCTACAGTGCCCATTTCCCCCCTAAATGTCTAATTGCCTAAAGTGCCATTTACTTTGGTCCCCGTATGCCCCAATGCCCATTTCCCCAATTGCTCTAGTGTCCATTTACTCCAAATTTTCCATATCCCCTAAATGCTCATTTGCAATATAGTCCGTCATTTCCCCAAATCCCCGTTCGCTACTGTGCCCATTCCCCCAAATGCTTATTTGCTTAAAGTGCCCATTGACTCTGATTCCCATATGTCCCAGTGCCCATTTCCCCGAATGGTCATTTACCTCAAATGCCCAACACGGTCTCAAAACGCCATTTCAAACGCCACCATTCAAACGCCATCTCTCAAATGCCATCTCAAACGCCACCTCAACTTTAAAGTGGCGCCACGTCACTTTGGAAGTGGCGCCACTTCACTCTCTTAAGTGGTGCCACTTCACTCCTTCAGATGGCACCACTTCACACTCAAGTGGCGCCACCACTTACTGGCCTGACCCTGCCTCCCGCTTAGTTGCCTGAAAGCAGCAACAAAACAAGGCAAATTCGCGTTGGTCAATTCGGCTTTGTTAGCGCAGGCGGAAATGTTGGACTGTGGAACCGATTCAACTAAATTACTGCATCGGTTTACCTTTACTAGTTACAACCAGAGATGGGCATTTATGGAGATAATCTATCGGCGATAATTTATTACAGATTATTGGTATCGCTCAAAATACTTTTGATTGATCGATTACCGATATCGCTTTTGTAATATATTTGGTTACAATGGTGTAAAGTAACAAAGTAGTTTTACTTAAGTAGACTACTTAAGTACAGTAGAATTTGTCTATATCAGCACCTCAGGGGGATTGCAAAAAAGTGCCGATATACGCGAACTGCCGATGAAGACAAATCACTATAAATCATTCCGGAAGTGCCCTTAAATTCAATATAGTGTTGGGTTATTTAGTCAGCTTTATCGCATAATATCATATAACATGAAATCAGCGTGAAGTACTGCACAAACGAAAACATATGTGTTCATTGTATTGTACTGTATTACTTCGTAGCGAAAAAGTAATTTATCTTTAGTTGTTTGGTTTTTGTAATAGATTTATCTACTACGTACTGCTGAATTTTTGTTAGATGACGTGGCATTTCTTTGTCCTTTGTTACCTTGGACAAAAACAAATGCTTTGTTGTAAGTTGTGTAGCAGCGAATTAACTCGTAGAAGAGGTTACAGTCTGGAAGCAGGAAGCAAATGCCGATATAAACGAACAAAACACTTCTGCGGAATAAAAAAAGAGTGCCGGTATAGGCGAAATGCCGATAAAGACGAATTTAAACGCACGTGAAACATAGGAATTCTATCGGGACCAAAGAAATTGTGCCAATAAAGACAAACTGCCGATATAAATGAAGCCGATATAAGCGAATTCTACTGTATTATTGCTTGGTAACTAGTACTTATATATTTAAGTGATTTAAATTTCGACTACTTCTACTTTCACTTCCGTAGTTCAATCAGAAAGTAATGCTACTTAAGTGGCTTTAAAAACGATAAGTAGTTTAATATTAAATTAAACAAGACTGTATGGACACCACACATTTTTTCCATAGCGCCAACTTACTAACTTTGAACACTGTGTGCGTAAAGAATCGTCTATCGCAATAATTTATCGGCGATAATAAAATGTATTACAAAAGCGATATCGGTAGTTGTAACTGCCAATATTATGTCAGGTCCTTGCTATTATTTAATTAATCTAACCGCTAGTAGGATCCTTCCAGAAAGTTCTGTCTGTACGTTTTTGCGTTGTTCTTGACATGTGATTAGGCTAAAGTAAGGTACCGGTAAATTTAGAACAAAATGCTAGTCTAATCTGTGCGTTAATTGTAGTTTTGTTTGCAGTTCATTTACTGTTAGCTAGTTGCGATATCACTTGAACCGTTGGTAGTCTGCTGTAATAAAGGTGTTTGAGATTAGCCCAATTGTCTGCTCACAGCATCGTCAATTTCAAGCAGCAGTTCCCAGATAACCGTCAGAACAACAACCAATCCCTTTGGCGGTTATATGAGTTCAAGTGACAGTTTAAGTGTTAACAGTCGGAAACTAACAAGTAACAAATCAACTAAAAAGGCTAGTCTATCAAGAATTAAACGCAGTTTCCAAATTCAATCAATGGTGTTACTGTGATATTGTTAGCCTAGCTCAGAATGTCCACTTCGAATTCTGTCATCACAAGAGCAAAAGCTAAGGAGATGATTAACAAGGAAGAAGACCTGCCGACAACAATTAATGCTGACCAAGCAGAGGAATCTTCTCAACCAAACAATCCAACAGGCTCGGGCCAACCAACAAATGCAATGGCCCCCCCAACAAGTCTGTCAGATAACAAGAAGGCAGATCAGTCACTAAATCCAAGAGCTGATGAAAAGGCTAAGACAACTAAGTCCAGATCTCACAAAACTAGCTCCACACATACTTCAAGGAGTAGTTGCCAATCAACTGGATCATCGCGTCTTAATGCAAAAACTCGGTCTGCCATCTTACAAGCAAGGATTCAGTCTGAGATGAAATCAATGAAATTCAAAGTCGTCAGTATGCAGAACGTCATGCCTTTGAATCCAATCTAATGAAGGCACAAAGAGAACAACAGGAGAAGGAACTGGCACTAAATTGCCTACGAGAAGAACAAGCCAGAGCTCACCTGTACGAACTTTCACAAGCTAAGCTACAAGCAGAGCTGAATGAGACTTTGGCAGAAATAGCTGCAGAAGAAAACGAGAATGACAATGAAGAAGTCCTAGTTGTAAACCCTAATAATTGTTCTAGGCCCAAAAATGTCACTTGTACTGGTACATCAAAAATTGTAAGTAGTCCAAATGCTTGTGCTAATGCTGATGTGCTCATGGCTGGTAGCTCTAACCTTGATAACGTTACTAATACCAGCTTGCCAAGTTTTGTCAGTAGCCCTTATGCTCCTGCGACTATTGCTACTTCAAATGTGAATAATGTAAGGCCCATATCTGAAAATTTTAACGTCAATAATGATTCTAGTGCTATTGATAATATTACTTCCATTGTGAATGATGCTACGCCTACTGGTATGTCTACAAATTCTAATCTGATAAACCATTATGACGTCACTGATAACATTGTCGCTTCAATTGCAAATGATGCTAGGCCTATGTCTGGAAATTCTAACTTGGTAACTTTTTCTGGTGTTTCTTATGCTTCTGCCCCTTTTGTTAATGCTACGAACAGTATGTTAAATTGTATGTCACCTGCTGCAGCTAGCAGCCAATCTATCAACCAAGCTTCTGCGTTAAGTGTCAATCCTCCAATGGCATCCAAACCCACGGGGCAAGTGAGTTACAGCCATCACAACCCCAGCATTCAACCGTTTCAATGTCATGCGGGAAATGAGTTTATTGGCCCTAATAACACCGTCTCGCCTGCCGTGGGACTTCACCCAGGGTTAACGCCAATCTCAATCCCCACTTTGGAGCCCCAACCATTTGATGCAATCCAGCCAATTATTACAGTTTTATTGATGCATTTGATGCTTTAATTTCTTTTAATGTACCGGAGCCTAAACGTAAACTGTGCTTTTTGCTACAGTACACAACCGGACCTGCTCATGCACTGGTGAAGGGATGTCGGTACATCCCTAGCGACCAAGGTTATTACAAAGCTAGAGAGTTGCTCCAGTCTACTTTCGGACAGAAATTCCAAATTGCCAGAGCATGTATCGACTCTCTCATCAGTGGCCCTGGCCTGAATAACTACGATAAGAGTGCCATGTTGCAATTCTCCTCAGAATTAAGTTCGTGCATGGACACTCTAGAGAGCATGAATTATTTGCATAAAATCGATAATTTTGATGTTTTGGAGAAAATTGTTAAGCGTTTGCCTCATTCCTGGCTTGGCGGTTGGCCAGCCGAACTTGACACAATCATTCACACAAGGGGTGAAGAGGCAAGTATCAAACACTTGGCCAGTTACGTGTCACTTAAAACACGACAGGCTACAAACTTCAAATGCAACTGGTCACACACAGAAAGGTCTACCAGTAAGTTTACAAACACTGCTAAACCGCATAAGGGTCGCAAGGAATCATCATTCTCTACCTCTACTAACACCACTTTTTCTATCTCCAAGTGCAAACTTTGTCACGCCCCACACTACCTCAACCAATGCAAGGATTTTCGTAAGCTCACTGTGCCTGAGCGCCTGAAATTCGTGAAGGAAAACAAACTGTGCTATAGCTGTCTAGAAACGGGCCACTCTGCCGAAAAGTGCAATAGGGAGCATCCATGCAGGAAACAGGGATGCGACAAAAAGCACACGACTCTTCTCCATCCGGCACAAGCCGAACCCGACGTTAAAATGGTGGAAAAAGTCAAGGTTCGAAATGGCTATGCGGACGTAGCGAAGGCCGTAGCGAAGGCCACCTACCTGTCCTTGCAGTTAAGGTACGGCTTGGTAACACAGGTCAAGCAATAACCACCCGGGCTTTCCTTGATCCAGGAAGCACAGGCTCTTTCATCACCTTGGGGTTGATGAAAAAACTCCAAATTACCCAAAGTCCCACCGTCGACGTGAAGATGAGCACCCTTAGCCAAACAGATAAAAAATCAAGGTGTGCGATGGTGCGCAATCTCGAGATTTCCGATTACGAGGAGTCCAATGTCCTACACCTGCAGCCCGTGCTCTCAGTTGACGGACTGCCTGTATCCCCTGAGGATATTCCGACACAAGAAGATATCTCCTCGTTCGAAGAATTCGACAATCTTGTGATACCCGCAGTGGACTCGGACGTCGGTCTCTTAATTGGTAACGATAATCGACACATTCTCCAGCCCATTGACATAATCAATTCTTCTACGGGTCATCATGCAATTAAAACCTGCATTGGGTGGATCTTCAACTGTCCCAAACAAAGGGGTTCTAACGACGCTCATCGTAATAAGTGTTTCTTCGTCAAATCCAACTCCAAAGTCAATCAATCTACATGCTGTGCACTTTGCACTGATGTACTCGACTCCCTCAAAAATGACGAAGTACCAAAATCCCAAGATGAGATGCGTTTTGTAAATCTGGTGAGTGATTCAATTCAGTTGCGGCCTGACCAACATTATGAGATGGCACTACCACTTAAGTATTCCGACGTATCTTTGCCAAACAACAAATCGCAAATCGAACAGCGAGCTAATTACCTCAAGCGTCGATTTCTAAAAAACGTTCAGTTCTTTGAAGACTATAAATGCTTCATGGGTGACATGATAAATAATGGATTTGCTGAGAAGGTCACTACTCCTGATGAAGAAGAGGGCCGAGTGTGGTATCTACCACACCATGGCGTCTACCACCCCAATAAACCAGGTAAGTTGAGGGTCGTGTTTGATTGTTTAAGTAAGTATAAAGGCATATGTCTAAACGATTGTCTGCTGCAAGGACCCAATATCACTAATTCCCTTCTGGGTGTTCTTTTTCGTTTTCGACGCAGTTTGTATGCTATTCAAGGCGACATCCCCAGTATGTTCCACATGGTGGGGGTAGCCGAACATCACCGGGACTTCCTTCGCTTTTTATGGTGGGATGGGGGCGACCTGAATAACAAACCTCAACAATATCGCATGTGTGTGTTCCTGTTCGGTACAGTGTGTAGCCCAGCTTGTGCCAACTTCGCATTGCAACAAACAGCTAGGGACAACCAATCAGAGTATAGTGAGGCAACCATACAGACTGTGAATGAGTGCTTTTATGTTGACGACTGCCTGGCCTCTGTATCCACAATAGAGCAAGCTAAGTCACTTCTTCACGAACTCGTCGAGTTGCTGGCGCGAGGCGGCTTCAAACTCACCAAATGGACCAGCAACTGTCGTGAAATCATTTCTTCTGTTCCACCTGACAACAGATCTACAGAGCTTTCTCACCTTGATCTTTCTTGTAACCCACTACCGAACGAATCCGCTTTGGGTCTGACATGGGACGCCGAAGCAGACACATTGTGCTTTAGGACAAAACACAAACACAAAACGGCCACACGTAGGGGTATCCTTTCTGTCTTACACTCTCTATACGACCCTCTTGGCTTCAGTTCTCCAGTCATCCAGCCTGTCAAAGTCCTCTTGCAAAACTTGTGCTAGTCTAAAATTGAATGGGACGAACCGATTCCTCCGCAACTTGAAACACAATGGAATACTTGGCTCGAGCAACTTCCTCTTCTTTCATCTTTTCAAATTCCTAGATGCTACCAACCTGCTGATTTTAACAACGTAGTCAGCGCTCGCATTCATCATTTCTCTGACGCCTCGCTAAAATCGTACGGTTACGTCTCTTATCTCAGACTCATAGACGACGAGGCGCCATACCAAACTTACGCCTCTAAAGGTGCTAACTATACCCAGACTAGAGCTATGTGCAGCAACTCTTTCAAGCAACTATGATGTCATGCTGCACAGAGAACTTAGATTGCCTTACAATCTTAAGCCTTCCCTCTTTTGGACGGATAGCACCACCGTTCTGAAATACATCAACTGCGAAGATAGGGCTTTCCACTTTTTCGTTGCCAACAGAGTCCAAACTATTCGCAACCAGTCCGAGCCCAACCAGTGGAAGTACGTAAGCACCAAACAAAATCCGGCAGATTTCCCAAGTCGAGGAATGAATGTACCCGATTTCTTGACATGCGAACAATGGAAGTCCGGTCCTGAATTTTTATGGCTTTCCGAATCATCATGGCCGCAGCAACCGTTTCTCGGTAACCAACACAATGAAGATCTCGAGTTTAAGAAGGCAACAATCTCTTGCTCAACTGCTGTTACGCAACAACCCAGCCTTCTCCAAGACCTTATATCTAGATTTTCTTGCTGGACGAAATTAGTCCGAGTAGTGGCGTGGATAATTCGCGCCAAAAAGGCTTTCCTTCTTCCAATTCTAAAAGAGAAAACAAACCATAATGACGTGCATTCTGCAACTCCACGCCTTCTCTCTGTCGGTGAAACCTCGGAAGCCGAAAATACGCTCGTTAGATTCACTCAAAGCGGATCTTATCAAGAAGAGCTATCAGCTTTGAAGTCTAATAAAGATGTGAAAACCTCGAGCAGCTTGGCCAAGCTCGATCCTTTTCTTCAAGATGGTATAATTCGGGTCGGAGGACGTATCAACCATTCTTCCTTTCCTTACTCTCTCAAACACCCCATCATTCTTCCTAACAAAGCTATTATCACAAATTTGCTGATTAAGAACACTCACATACAGTTAGCGCATGCAGGACGACAACACGTTCTTTCCACACTTAGGGAGAAATTTTGGGTCATAAACGCCAATTCTGCTGTACGCAGAGAGTTGCTAAACTGCGTCGAGTGCAAAAGAAACTTCGGCGCCACATGTACACAAAAAATGGCACCATTGCCTGCCGAAAGATTAACCCCAGACAAACCTGCTTTCACCCGGGTGGGTCTTGATTATTTTGGCCCTTTTTTCACTCGTCATGGCCGTAGCAACAACAAACGCTACGGAGTGATATTAACATGTTTAGGTACACGCGCTGTCCACATAGAGATAGCCTTCAGCCTCGACACCTCATCATTTATTATGGCTCTGCGTCGTTTCCTCTCAAGAAGAGGACAGGTCACTCGCATCATAAGCGACAACGGCACCAATTTGAGAGGCGGAGAGCGAGAGCTTCGCTTGGCCATTAAGGCCTGGAATAATGATCAAGTACACGATTTTTTGCTGCACAAGGGCATTGACTGGGCCTTCAATCCCCCCGGGGCCTCCCATCATGGCGCGGTTTATGAGAGGCAAATTAGATCTTTTCGAAAGATCTTCAATGGTGTTGCCCGTGAACAGGTCCTCACCGATGAAACACTGACTACTCTGGCCTGCGAAGTGGAGGCTATCTTAAATAGCCGCCCTTTGACCACTGTTTCGGACGATGCTTGCGATTTAGAACCTCTCACTCCCAACCATCTTTTGCTACTCAAAGCACCTGATTCCCTGCCTCCTGGCGTATTTCGAAAGGAGGATCTTCACTCACGAAAGTTATGGCGGCAAGTCCAATACCTGGCCAACCTTTTTTGGTCCAGGTGGGTAAAAGAATATGCCCTGACCCTGCAAGTTAGACAGAAATGGGGTCGCTCCAAACCCAATCTGACCCCCGGGGATCTGGTTTTGATATGTGATAACAGTTTGCCCAGAGCTACTTGGCCTATGGGTAGGATTTTAGATGTTTTCCCAGACTTGTCTGGACATGTTCGCACAGCACGGGTTAAGACTAAAGACACCGTTCTCGTGCGCCCTATTACCAAGCTTGTGTTGCTGCTTGCTCAGGAGCAAGAACCTATTTGATATTTTTTTGATAATCGTTTGATAAAATGTACATACTTACGATTTCGTTACGTAATGTTTATTCGCTTGTAATTGCTTGTGAAGAAGAATTAAGCACCCTAAAGTGCGCTTAACGCGGAGGGGATGTAACTGCCAATATTATGTCAGGTCCTTGCTATTATTTAATTAATCTAACCGCTAGTAGGATCCTTCCAGAAAGTTCTGTCTGTACGTTTTTGCGTTGTTCTTGACATGTGATTAGGCTAAAGTAAGGTACCGGTAAATTTAGAACAAAATGCTAGTCTAATCTGTGCGTTAATTGTAGTTTTGTTTGCAGTTCATTTACTGTTAGCTAGTTGCAATATCACTTGAACCGTTGGTAGTCTGCTGTAATAAAGGTGTTTGAGATTAGCCCAATTGTCTGCTCACAGCATCGTCAATTTCAAACAGCAGTTCCCAGATAACCGTCAGAACAACAACCAATCCCTTTGGCGGTTATAGTAGTAGATAAATCCAAACTACTTTGAGCAATAACGATAATAAATTATCGATCTCTGGTCACCGCTTCTATAGTCCTGAAGTTGAACGACTTTTTTTCATTGGAACAGACATTTCCAAGCCGGGGCGCTGTAGGCTTAGCGATAATCACTTTGAAATGTTATCGTTTTTGAAAGGTAATCTCAATTGTTATCACTGTATACGCGTTTATCGCATTAAAATCGCACTTTTGTTTGGTTTCAACATAAAGATAAATGACTGTGGTTTGAATACACACCATGGAGCTCTTCATGTTAAGAATAAAGTGTTTTTTGCAGCATGCACAAAAGTAACTGTAACTAAGTACTTTTTTAAATTTGTAACTGAACTACTGTAAGTTTATTTTGTTTGCGAAGTAACTTGTTCCTTTTTAACAGTAACTTGCCCACCATTGCGTGCAGTTTAACCCAACATATTTGCTTTTGCATACATAATTTTGTGGCAAAATAATCGTTAATTTTCCGGCAGTTCTAAAGCTTGAAAAGCTCCAGTACCCCGCTTACCTGGGCTAAGTGGGCTTACTCCAACACGCTCTTGTATAAACAGCACTGCGGATATTGGTAATAAATTTATTTTGAGCTTGCGCGGGCAAGACGAAAAAATTCAAGGTAGGCTACATAAGATCTTTACAATTTTACAATAAAAATACGTGATGAATTATTTCCAGAAAACGGTGGCTCATGAAAAACTTTCATTTTTCGAAAGACAAGAAAAAACAGGGGATTTTGTCTAAATTTTTTCGTTTACAGAGTTAAAATTTCAGTTAGTGTACCTCTATGAAATTTGACTATTCGGTGTAAATCAAAAAGCTACTCAACCAATGCAATTTAAAACTTTAATTTATTTAATCAACGGCAACCAGTGAACACATTAACGATATTTAAGTTGAAGTAACTTGACTTCAACAAAGTAACCGGTAATTTTTCCCAGGCTCATTTCTACAATGGTTCGCCAGACAAAACAATAAAGGATTAAGTTAAATTCCACGCAATAATTAAAGAAACTCTTAAAATTTGTTGGACCAAGAGTGCCGAGTAAAAAATGGCCAAATACACCCGGCTAAAAGCACGCATATAACACCTTGCCTCGTGAAGAAAAATCAAAAGAGTTCAAATTCATAATTCATTGGAATTTTCTCAATCAAGCCCACGATGACAGCAAACACGATACATAACGACAATAATTTTTGACAAAATTAAAGTCACATCGGTCATAGATTAATGTTTATTACATCAAAAATTGCTTACATTGACAACTTTAGCGAAAAGAAGTTTTTTCAAAAAGCGTTAAAATTAGAGCAGCAGTGAGACTTAACCTACCATGAGATTCTGGAAAATCTTTTAGAAATGCTTTCAAAATTTCCAGATTTAGATCCATAAAAGGAAGAAACCGAAAAAAAAATTGTACATGATCGTGAAACTTAATAAATAAAAACATTACTGAACACGTCTGGCGTGGTGCCACTATTAATGTGACTACTCCACTATTTTTGCAACAATTTTCAGCCTTAATAAGTGCTTAAAAATACCTCAAAAGAGCGCATAAGACCCAGGTACCATTAAGCGTAATGAAAAATATAACAAAACATCGTACAGACATAGTTGTAACATGCACCTTGAAAATAGGTTCCTTTAATGGGTTATTACGAAGCACTACAAAAAACAGCGCTTACTACGAACCACAAAAGCAAGAAATTTCAACAGTAATAAAAATATCACGTTCAAACCACAATTCGTGAGAACACAATAAAAATATACATAACAAACAAGACATAATGAGGCAATCAGTCAACGTTAATTTAGTAAAATTCGCGTTAATGACATCGATTTTGAATCAGCATGTTAAATTTAAAGGCAAGATTTTTGGAAAACAGAGCAGTACCAAAGTGAAACTGGTATAGGATCGCCAACATCTCACGTCTACCGTCGCTGTTTCAATTGTAATGGCCAAAATTGAGGCAAAAATCGCTTCCTTTGCATGCTTTTGGTTCTCATTAGTAGGCTACTTTCAAAAACCAGTGCAAATTTTGAAGCCCTCCAGCCACTTTATTTTCAGGAGAAAGTTTTACATCTTTTTCGATTATCGTTTTTCCGAGGTCTTGCTTGGCTTACGTGCACTTGCACCTTGTATCAATTTTTTCAAAATACCATTAAGTCTCCTTTCTTTAAAATTGCGCTCGCTAGGCAAAGTTGTTTCATCATCAGAACCCACACTAGTAGTATCCATGGCAACGTTAGCTACGGATGACTGCTCACTAGCCATTTCATCGTCATCGTCGCTGCTATCTTCTGCAAAAAATCAAGTGTACATCATACTCGCGGCAAGGTCCATCTCCGTGGCTTAGCGCCAGGGCAACACTGCTCCAAACAACCGTCGCAACGGTGGCAAGCCGTTGGCAACACTGTGTCCGATTTGACCGGCCCGGGAACCGAACTCCAGACCAAGCGCACCGTTAGCGGTGCTTCTAAACATCACGCCAACCGAATAAAACTTTTTTTTATTCTTAGCAGGTTGGGTAACACAGTTCGTTAAAACCAGTGGTTCTCAAAGTGGGTGATATTGCCCCTTTGAAGGCGAAAGAGAATCACCAGGAGGCGAAAAGCGAAAAGGGGCGATGACTCATGAAACGTGTAAGACCTTTTTTTTGGTCTTCACTTGATTTTGGGGGGAAGATTGGACATCTGCGGACGTGAAGACCATTTTTTTGGTTTTCACTTGAGTTTGGGCGGAAAATTGGACGTCTGCGGACGTGAAGACCTTTGAACATTTGGCAACACTGCTCGCTCTTACGACTTTTATTAGAACACAAGCTCATTAGAACGAGGGGGCGATGATGATAAGCAGAGTACCGTAAAAGGGCGATGGCACAAAAGTATGAGAACCACTGCGTTAAACTATCAACTGCTTCCCCAACCGCATTGTTGCATCTTTGGCAAAAATTTTCTAACGCTTTTCTCTGTTTGACAAGCCATTTTGAAAAATCGAAACGACAAGAGCAAAACTGACACAATTCAAGGTAGAGAAATCTTAATCCAATTTTGACCATAAAAATTAGCAGATAGCGCAGCATTTGGAACCACAAAGAAAAATATGAAAAAGCGTACCATCTTCAGACCTAGTTACGTAGTCCATCGCCCTAAGCCATTGCATGCGTCTGGATTGACTCTTCCTGCACTGCTCAGGTACCTAAAAATAAAATGATAAACCACGTGTTTTAAAGTGTCACTACATAACGAGGCGGATAGTCAAGAGTTGGAAATCGGCAAATGGGCAACCGACACAAAATTCCTATGTCCTTGCTGGTTAAGCATTCTAATTTTTCTGAGTTTTCCACATCATGCCGAAATGGAAAACTCAAAACCACTCTACCAGTTAAAGTGGCGACACAGTGAAGAAGTATCTGTTGGTTCAATTCATCGAATTGGAAAATCTACTTAAATTCTGCATCCACGGCAACGTGTAAACTAACACATCCTAAATAAGCAAATTAGAAAAGACAACAGAAATATGACTCAGAGCAGGAGTAAGCATATGGGCAATTTTTCTAGTCGGCGGGCTATTGGTGGAAGTCTTTGATAAGCCGGATTGTTAGATGAATCGTATCCAATATCTTAAGCAACTGCCGATATTAAGGATAAAGGTCAACACGTCTTCAGATGTTCTATTTTCCACTGAAAATATGAGTGAAGAGCAAAAAAAAAAAGGTCCTCGACTTGATTCACGGTAGGAGTCTATATTTCTGTAAGTGCGAGCGGGTCGCATAACATGGTCTCGCGGGCCGTATGCTGCCCATACCTGACTTGAGTCTTTAGATTAACTAGTTGCACTTCAAGAACTTCATGACCAACCTGATAATTTCGAACAGTGACCAGCCGAACCGGGTACGCATCAAAGACGTGAGCTTTGGTGCAAATCGGATAACGATTTTTTATAACTGCGTTGACGATACGAAGGGAGAGGTCGGTACGATGCTGACAAATAAAGATATCGGATTCTTTGAACTCTGAAAAACAATCAATTTTTAATTGTAACTGTTGACCGTCCACTTTCATAACACAAGATGCCATTTTTATAACACAGGTTGCCTGTTAGCAAAGTCAATTGGACCAAGCCACCCTCCGTTATGCTCGAGTCAGCTAAAGAGTAACAATAGCTTAGAAAGTGCGTTCGTAAACCATGCGAATACGCAGAGTCCAATGCTGGTGGTGCCGGAAGACAGGGAGGAGCCAAACCATTTCCATGACCACATTTGGCTTTGCAAAATTGTAGTACAAGGTTTTGAAGACTGATCAATATTTCTAATATCAACATGCAAAATAACTACATACAATCAAAAATGCATCACTGTAAATCACCACTAAATGCTTTGCTCTACCAATGTCGCTCTGAAGAGCCTCACAGCGAAACAGCCTGTAGGGGCTTTCAAATATACTGTTATTGGCCATTTACTGTGTTGTGTTTATGCACTAACGTACACCATTGAGTTTTCTGTATGGTCAAATCACAACACATTACAATCAAAAATCAATATTCACAAAATTTTGATTTTTGAGTCGGTGAACTTGGCCTAATTTTGGCTTATGACAAAATAAGACATCAAATTTTGCAGTGGTCGCTCTTTGCAACTCACTCACCTTTAGGCTTTCCTCTTCTATATGTTTCTAGATCCATGACACAGCAACGGCTTACTACTGCATCCAGAGGAACGATTTCGTGATAAGGAGTGGCTAGGAGCTCGTTGGTAAAAAATGTCCTAGATTCAGTATGTTTCGTGTCGTTGGGACGCACGAAGTGGTAGCCGTACGCAAATTTGTCGCCGCTACAAACAAAAAATTTGAGATTAACCCTTTACAATAATAGACCTGATATACATGGTGTTTATAAAGTTCTTAAACAATTTCAAAAATTTTCTATAAAGCCAATTCTCAAACTATCTTAACCAGGTTGATTTTCTTTTAATCAGTGCTGCTTAAAGTTTTTACTTGAAATAAAATTTTGTGTGTGTTTCAGATATAATTTTTATGTCTTTCATGAAGGTGTTAATTAAATCAACCCCTAACCATTTTTTAAGGGTTGATTTAGCGCATTCACAAAACATATAAAAATTATATCTGAAACACAAAATTTTATTTTAAATAAAAAGCTACAGCAGCACTGATTGAAATAAAACCAACCAGTTTGAGATATTTCTGAGAATTGGCTTTATAAATACTTTTTGAAATTGTATAAGGACTTTATGAACACCATGTAAAGTGTCATTATTTTTTTTCTAAATCTTCAGAATATCATCATTAGTACTATTGTCATTTCTGATAGTCAAGTTTCAAAAATATAAGTTGGAACTAAAAAACTTGGTAACCGATAAATGCTTCAGAATTTCATTGCGACATTGCTATAGGTGTGGGAGGTCATGGGTTCAATTCACGGGCCAGTTCACCGACTTTTACCACTGCTGTGATGTTTCTTCAGAGCTGTATTGCCCAGGAGCTCTTCCGCGGAGATAGGCCTCCCCACTCGTTACATGCTTCGACGTAATACCGCGATTATAATGCACTTATTTGATCAGTGAATGCAAGTACTAACTTGTCATCAGTCCAGAGTTTGACAATCCGAAAGAAATTCATTCTTTCTGGAGCAGAGTTGGATTGGAGCCGGTAGGAAGAGCGGATAGGCGGATTATTTGACTGACGTTGACGCAAGCAGTGATCATGAATCACACGGACACAATCGCCTGAAAAAAAAAAAACAATTGCTTCGTCACAAATTACAACTCATTACTATGCCGCCATTCTGTCGCTGCGCCAAATAAAGGTGTGTTTACACCGAACACGATGCAAATTTTCGTACGTCGATCGACCATGAGATTGACTTGGGCAACGAAACAGTCAAGGTTATAAATGAGGTAAAACTACGCCACTCTGCGCGGCATTCTAGAAAACAATCGTAAGGCGCATAGCAAAACAACCGATAGAAAGCAAAATTGTTTGGGTTTGAATTGTGTGGAAAATATTTCCGTCTCTGCTTACGCAAAAATTGTGTGAAATTTCGTAAGACGAATCGGACCAAAATTATAATCAGAAAAATTGCACAAAAAAAAAAAAAAACGGTCGCACGCCGTCATTGCCGCCGGTAAACGTGCGATTAAACACAAGCTTCAAAAAATATGTCATTACTAACCTTGTCGGATAAGTAAATTATCTTTGAGCAAAGTGAGGTAATAAGTGTGTCCTGGAGGAGCACTGGGAGGTTGAGGAACAACTTCCACCTCTTGCGGAACCTCTCTGTCATCACATTCCTCGCAGAGATACACCACATCATCATTATAATCTCCTGGCTTCACTTGCATGCAGTCGCAGTGTTGCCAAACCTAGCAGTGACAATAAGTTCTTGCAATGCATTATAAAAGAGTATAAAACGTCTGTTAGAAACATTACAAAAGAGCAAAGATTTAGGCCAATAAAAATCACTATTTGCAACATGAATAAAGAATAAATCAAACAGAAATCAAAAGCGGCTACATACGATTTAACCCAACTTTGGATCAGGAATAAGCGATCAACACTAAGACTTAATTTCAGTATTTTCAATGCCTAGTATTGTTTGATGTAATGCCATGTCTTCGTTCTTTGAAGGTAAGTAGCATTTAGCGCTAATGGACACCATTTTCGCACTCATGAAATAAACTCGTACAATATGGACACCACTTTCCGCTCAGACACTGGAAAATAGTTAATTCAAAATTCCAACATCAATGAAAAAAGAAGCCTAATCCAGCAGAGGCTATCTAATATCTAACTTCAATGTTTATACTGAACACCGTCCACACTACGTGGGCGAATTTCATTTGTACACAGTAGCACTTTCCTCATATTCAAACTTACATAGCACTTTTCACATTGAATCATGACTCCTTCATCCTTGTAGATTCCGCAAATGCAACGGATGAAGTCTCCACTCCTGCGCCGATCCTCAACATCTGTGTCGCTTTTCTTAGTGTCCTGCGATAGACCAACAGATATTGCACTCACACTGGCGGTTAATCCAATTTTGAAACTAGCAGCCAAACGCGAAGCGATAAACTTCATCGTACGCTGACTTTTTCTGTTTGATGAAAATGTGAAGCCCTAACGTGGCTATTTGAATTACAATAGCAAGTCGCTTTGTCGCACGTCGTGTAATCGCTCGTAGCGTGCCTGAAAAAACATTCTCACTTCGAAAAACTTCTATCTCAAAAAGGTGGTCACAAGCTAAAACAACATGTGATATGATTTATATAAAAATGTATAATTGTTTATAGTAGGTGTGTGAAATTGCTATATTAAAAAACTTTTTAAAAACATGGTTTCAAAACAGCGCCAAATTCCAAATGAACTTAAACTAAAGAACAAACAAACGTGGTGTCAACATTTCGTTGAGTTTTCACATGAAGAGAAAAGCTTTATTTATACAAAAACAAAAAAGTGTTATGTCCATAGTGCCAGACTTCAGTGATTTTCTCTCATTTAATCTGTCAGTAAAAACCATGTACGATATTTCAACCAAGATATTTTTACAATCGTAACCAATTCTGAATCAAAGTAATTGAAGTTCTGTGCGAAACACGTACAATTACGTATTCAGCGCAGTAAAAAGTGAACACAACCGCAATGTCACTTAGAAAACAGGTCTGCTGGTATAGTCGTTCTAAAACAGCCTACCGCACTTTTATAAACTAAAACCGTTGTTCTTTATAAGTAAAACTTACCTTGTTCTTTAAAACAAATTAAAACAATTACTAACTAAAACTAACCTTGTTCTTTCCCTTTTCTTTCGTTTCACCCAGCACCGATAAAGCTGCATTTCTACTTGAAGCGTAGACACGTCGAAGTCGAGACACATCTTTTCCCAGAGATGACTTGCGACCAAATTGTTTCTGTAATAACGCACAACAAATAGTAGTTGATATCAAGGTCAAGTCAATTCTGTTCCAAAAATGGGTATAAATTTGGCCTTTCTTTTCTGCAATCAACTTTTACGATCTCACAGAGGGATGTTGGACGCCTTTCTGTCGTATTTTCATCTAATTTTTAATGAAGAAGTGAGGAACGGTAATACCAGTGTGGTTATCACGTCCTAAGTACTAGCATTGCATACCAACCTTTTTAGAATATGCAATATTATACCTCAAACATCTGCTCCATATTTTGAGTGACTGGACAAAAAGTTGGGCCAACAGTGCAGTCAACTTCCGAAAAAAAAAAAAAAAAAAAAAAAAACAATGGCAAGGTATTCATAACCCACAGTTATCACAGTTTCAACAAAACCAATTCATTTTGACCCAGTTAATTAAGATTTCAAATAGATATACTGATATACCGTCAATAGGGTGCCTAGTATGGAGAAAAAACAGATTTTATCACCGAAAAAAGTGTTACTTAGAATATCAAATTACGCAAAAAAATTGTTAAATTGTTAACAAACCTCTGCGTTTCGGAAAGCGTGAAGTAAATCAGCGGAGAACTCTTCAAATTTCTCATATTGCTTCGCTACGATTTTATCTTCGACAAAACTGAGGTCGAAAGGATCTTTTTTGTGATCCGGACCACTAAAAATAAAACAAGTAGCGGACCACTAAAAATAAAACAAATTTACAGCTCAGATAGCCGAGTGATATAGAGCGTCTGTCTCTTGAGCTGTAGACTCGGGTTTGATTCCGAGTCGGGTCAAACCAATGACTTTAAAATTGGTATTCACAGCTTCCCTGCTTGACGCTCAGCATTAAAGGGGCAGTGTGATGAACAAGCCGGCAAGTATACTTGTTGTGCCGTTGGGAAAGGCACTTAGCGGCATTTCCCCATCTTGTGTGGTAGACAGATGGTTGGCAACTCCTAAGCGAGCTCGTACAGCGCTTTGATCGCTTTCTCGTGATAGGAGAATAAATAATATGCAACAAAACAAAAAAAAAAAGTTTTAGAAAATAGTTTAGCAGAAAACTGATTAGATATTTAGTAAAACGACAATAATACTAATATAAATAGTAAACGCAGTTTCGACCTATCAGGTCTTATGAGTGCACTTGATGTGACCGACGTTAACTTAATTATATAATTTAGAATTGATTAATGTGATCGGTGACTATATCAGTGCACCAAAACCTAGAAACCTTTTGTCAAACCAGCTCGCCACAAAAAAACAGCAACTATGGCAGGTATGCGCATATGACAGAAAAACAGAGAGTCTGTTATAGTTACAACTATTACTCTCAAAAATGCATAAAAGTTTAGTTTTTTCTTAACAAACTAAGTTCACTTCACAGTCAGAATTTTTAATTCGACTAACAAATTCATAAACGCAAAATCAAGCAGGCATTGCCGATATAATGATTGTTCTTAGAGCAAGCAACCAAATACAAATCTGATTTTAATGCTGAAGACAGAGCTAGATTTAAAAAAATTGTAGATGTTTTCATAACTGTGATCACTTACGGCTGCTTCAAACGGAGGTTGATGAACGGTAAAGCAACAGAAACTCCATTTTCGTCCTTACAACCCATGATCCGGTCAAATGTATCTTTTACCACATCATACAGTAGCTTACGTTTTTCCGCCTGCAGAAGAAAACGGGTATTTAATATCACAAAAGTTATAAATGTCGTGAACCTTGACCCATTGCACTTTACTGAAATCATATTCTTTTAACAATGACTAACACGGGAAATGTTGCACCCTATCAAAATAGTTCAATTATATATTTGTCCTTTTTACGCACAAGTCGAGCCTATTATCCGTAAACTACAAAAAACTCTAGTTTAAAAGTGTCTAACAGATTATCACAACAAAACGGCTCAGTCAACCGAATTTTTTACGAAGCACCCATCATTCCAAACTTTCTTATCTCATAAATTAACTTCGCGAATCGACCGAAAGTCGGTTTGATCAGGAGTGTCGAAAAATCACAATAATCTTAGCTAATATCTTACCTCGTCTGCAGCACCTGTTGTGTCTGAAATGAAAAAAATCATTCAGAAAATAATTAACTTGCAATATTGCGAAAACTTACTACACTCAAAACAACGAGAAGCGTCGATACAGCCTGTTACAGCTGCTAATCACAACAAAACAATTTATATTTAAACACGTCCTTAACACTACAGTAAAAAAAATTATAATTATTCTCATTCAATATAAGCTCAGGTTAATTTGAAACACTTCGTGTCATATATTTGTATATTTATTCAAACTCGCAGCTATATATCAATCAGTAAACCAAAATAATCCTCAATATACAGTAAAAAGTATGTTAAATAAATTCTTGCAGTGCTACGGTATCACCTTGTAGAGATTTAATACAAAAAATATCAGTTGTTTCAAAAGTAAATATTAACAGGGTCAAAATATATGTGTAGCTAAAGAAAGGAATGTTATTTAGATACTAGACATATACAAAGTTATTAAATATTAACAAGTACCTTTTTTATGAGAGCTTCGCCGTTGTATTTGTTTGCTTAGCAGCTCATGCCGATGTTTAATCTGGAAAATCAGGTAAAATTAAAACACTGCAAACCGTTGAAAGTGTATTATAAGTTTATATCGTGAGCGACATCGCCTCGTTGGCATGGGTGACAGATCCTAGGTGATTGAAACGCAATCTCACTTCGCAGTCTCACCCAATCTCTGTTGAACTTTCAATCTTTATGCAGCCACACTATTACTAGTAGCTGGCAAAAAGATGAAACTTCTCAATACACGAAACCTTTTTCATTGCATTAGCTATTTGCATCGAACGTATCTTACACCAACTAAGCAAAAGTAGGCAACAACCACACATAATGTTTGAGAACAATTTAGTTCAGTTTAAGAATTTGCCAGGCACCCAAAACCAAAAGACTTCCAAACTAAAAGAAAGCCATTTTCTTCGATGAGTTTCCTAAAACGCTACAAAAAAAAATTAACTAGTTAATTTTAACTCGCATTTTAGCCACAAGAAATAAACTGCTTTTGTTACAACATTAACATTTCTAACTACCTTTGTCAAATTTCGAAGCAAGAAAGGTTTGTGAGCTTTAATGAATAACGTCTCTTCAGCTGAAGCTGGTTGCATGTGGTTTTCCTGTAATATTACATAAAGGGTCATATTTGTGTAACAATGACGCTCCACAATTATCATTAAAATTGCGTTTCACGTTTTCTGATAAAGGGGGCCATAAGGCTATTGGCAACGTTTATTAAAGTTAAGCTTTTCATTCGGGGGTTAAGGCGATACAATTCACGCTAGATTTTCTATTACAAGTTCACAAACAGCATGCAAATGCTAACAAATGGTGAATCCATTTCTGAAAGAGTTAGTAAGCACACTACAGTCTAACGACGTGAACTACCAATAAAACTCACATATACAGTTGTGTAAAGTAGCTGGTCTGCTTCTTCTTCATTATCTTGGGCAGATTTTTTCTTCTTGTTGGCATGTTTCGCAAGAGTTTTGCTACAAGTTTCCATAACTTGTGGCAAGTTGCCGCCGATTTTGCCTCGACATTTTGCCACTCCACATCTGCAAAAAATCAGTCTAAAAACTGCAGTAAACAAGAAACCGTAAAGCAAAACCAAATTATCAGCACACAAAACGCGGCAAATTGCAGCCAATTTTGTCACTCCATATCCGGGAAAATAATCTTCAAAATGTATCCGACAAGCAACAGGCAAATAGGAGTCGCAAGTAAAATTATTTCTACCGCATAATACTCGTTTTAAGAAAAAATTTAATCAACAACGAAAACCCTTAGCAAAAAAAAACGTCAAAAAAATTACTATCGCTAAAATCGAAAACGGCATGACTACGGTGGTAATAAATCGCCAACAAAATTGGTGGCAATAAATATGGTTTTAGTTGTCACTGGTATGAAAAAAATAATCTAGTGTCATACCTGCACACTTGGTGCTGATCCAGTAGGTTATACGCATGTGTTGCGTAATCATACGTCAGTTCTTCACCCATTTTGATTGGTTGTTTCGCAAAAAGGCATAAGTGATACTCATTGCCTGAATACCACCTCTGCATCTCGCAATTTGGCTGGCAACTAAAAAAATACGTCTTCAATGTTTCGTTGATGAAGTATGAGGCGCTTCAAAGAGTGATTCAAGAGATTGCAAAAAGAGCTCGCGCTCTTCGAGTCAGCAGCCATTTGGTTTATATGTTAAACGCGATCGGCAACTGCCGTACATTGAACCTTCACGGCACCGCCAGGCACTGCAGGGAAATTATGAAAAAGCAGAGTGAGTGTTGAAAAATTTCTTCAGCTTCTGTGTTATCACAGTATTGGACATTTTAAACTAAAAACCAACAGAGCTCCAACATTTCAGGGCGATGAAAAACTGCAAAATTACTGTTCAAAAATTTTGGAAATCATTTTACTTAAGCAAAATTTCTCAGACTTTTGATATTTTTTTCAAAGGTCGTCGTTTGATGGGAAACCACTCGACCATTCCAAAACAACCGTTCAAGTATCAATAATTACATAATTTCTTCAAATATCGTTACAAATATCAACAGAAAATGTCATAATCGTAAAAGACACTTAAAATGTTGTTATTATTAAAATCAAAAAGAACAACCATTGAAAACAGGTAGTTATTCACCACAACTTTACGTATTTATTTTCAAAATCTTTACGATTAATTTAGCTAATCGAGTTAACAGTGGGACAATTACCAAAGCAATGCAGTTTTTATTGCAGTTACTGCTAAATGACAAATGAGTACTATTGAAGGCAAAAATGAAGTTGAAAATGGCAAAGCCGATTATGAAATTATCGCAGCGTGACTAATTAAAACCACACAAAGCACAACATACTTCGCAACTGGCAAGACTTTTTGTAAAACTAATTTTACCATATTGCAAAAGTAAGCAAGGTTCCTAAGATTCACAGACTTAAAAATCAAGTACATGATTTTCGTTTTATTATTTTATTGCATTTGATTAACTGAAGTTACCGTTTATGTTCACGTATAGTAGGCCTAAATACTAGCTATAACTGTAACAAATCGAAAAAGTATCGCAAAATTTTAGATTATGCACTACTATACAGCTAATTCAAAGCATACTGAATAAAACGAGTTCTTGCCAAAATAAAAAAACACATAATTTTAGGGTGAACACGGAAACAAAAATCATTTAAGCGCAAAATTTTCAGCAGTTTACGAAAAAAAATTTAACCCCAATCTTAATCCAGCTCTTAACCATCAAACCTTAACCAAACACGTTGGCGTAAAATTATTCACGTCAGAAACGATGCTCCACAATTTTCTAAACAGCCATTGGGTGGGCAAAGTTTTACAACAGAAAAGTAAACACCAAACCGAGACAACAGTACCACTCAAGTCCTACTGTCCACCAATCTCAGTAGGATAAAAAACAGTTGCTAAAGACACCATTCATAAAGTAACATTGTTTCTGCTCACCTATGATTAATAAAACGCGATTCGTTGCCATAGCGATAAGAATCAATTATTCGGCCAGCTTCCAACTGTAATGCGTAATGATGAGATTGTGAGAAGTAGTTTTCGACCCATCGAGAATTAAACTCTGCTTCACTTACAACTTCCCCCACACATTGCACAAGGAATTGTCCTAAAAAATATTCCAGCTCAAGAAAATATTGTGTAGCTACTACTACTGCACAGTGCACACCAGGATCAATAATTTTCGCATACAGTACAGCAAAAATATAAGACAAACGATCACATTTCTCTCCACGTCAACTGGGCAAAAGCGTTTCTGGTGCTGGCAGTGGTTTCTAATTTGCAAGACGTTAGTAATAAAGTAGCTTTTTGCTCGGACTGTCACAGCAAAAGTCGCAGATTTGATTCCAACTTTGGGAAATTCTCCTTAATCTTGACAGTTGCTGGTCAGTGGTCACTGAATTAGCAATTCTCTACGAGCGTGGGCATACAAAGCGAGCATGGCATATCGTGCAAACTACTGCACTGTACTCATCACTAACTAAATTCAGCAAAACCAAACAGACAGTGAATTAAAAAAAAAAACAACTTCGGAATTAAAACTACATTGCCCATACCTTGAGGAATATCTGCAGTAGCTTTTAATCCCAAACCTTTATCCGCGGTCTCAAACTTCTCCATATCAGTACAGCGATTGTTTTTTCGTATCGCATTGTTGGTGCACCTTGAATACATATTGGAAATTTCACAAGTGTGCTTCAAATCCACAGATCACATTTCAATGCAGGTAGCATAAATTCCAATGAGTCTCTGTTGACCCAGTAATACGAACTTACAAGCCCTGCTCTTAATTGCACCGAAAAAGGATGGGTAATGGGTATGTTATTGAAAAGGACAGAAGTGGAGAAAAAGTTAATGAACATCCAGAACGAGGCTTCAGTTTGAGTGATTGTATCACTTATTTTTCCATACAGCTTCGTACCAGTTATTAGTATGATTTGCACACTACATTCTGTTCTATATAAAAAGTTGATTACAGACTTCAAATGGACAATTACAATCATTAAATGGAGTTTAATTAAATTTAATGACGCATAGTAGCATATTAAAGTATTAATTCCGCAATATTTGTTTGTAATATGTAATACAGGCAAATTATCACGGCTCTAATCACAGACAGCTATAGTTTGATTTTGAAGTAACATAGCCGAAATAAACTTATCAGAAGCCCCAAGCAATGTTCCTTGTTTCCTACTGGTTTAGTCTTAAACTTAGAAAGAGTTTTAAATGTATTAGCAACAAAACACAAATTGCATGATCCTATCAACTTCTTTGTTTCAACGTTTCGTTAAAAAATAGCTAAGAACGTCATCAGTATTTGCAAATCAGTTTCTAGTTTTTAAGAAAAATAGTTAGCGTAGCGAACTTTCGGTGTGCTAAGTCAACCACCCAGGGCCAATAAGGGTCAACTAAATGGTAGATTTTTAAACTATAATTGGGGAGGTGGTGACTGCATAAATTTATACGTTTTAACAGAAAGATACGCAGCTAACAATAATCACCTCAAATACAAAGAATCAAACAAATTTGAGTTTAGCCAATAATTTCTGAATGACTAGCTGTAACTGCAGGTAAAAAGATAATGTTTGTAACCAACCTTAAATGCCGCAATAGTGATGGAAACAACCTCAAGCTATAATTGCTAGCACTGTGCTTCAGAAAAATAACCTAGTTCTTGCATGATCTTAGGAAAACATTTACAAATTTTAGGAACATAGTGATTTTTTTACTTTTAGCTGTTCTAAAAATACTAGTTTCTTATCACTGTAATTTTGTGTGCACAAGTAAACTATGCACATCTTTTATGCACGCAATTGCAACCTTAAATTTCTAAGTTTTTAATGGGGTACGCAATACGCAATAGTTTGGATCCATCTGAGAGGGCAACTAATCTCTTTTAGGATCGTCGCCGAAGGAGTAATATACACACTTGGCATCAGTGGAGCTACTTCCACCCCTATTTTTCAGAGGTAGCCAAGACAGGTAAAATATCTCCACTGCTGAATATAGTCTCAATATTACACAAAACTTGTTCGCTTCAAAAATGAGTCTACCGATTTAACCAATGCCATGCTCCACTCAATAAATTAGTCTTTTAACAACAAAATCATGCAGGGAAGCGATCTAAACGTACTTAAAATGCAGAATAATGATTAATTAACAAAAAATAACAGCAGTACTGCAAAGATGCGACTAGAAACTGCAAGAAAATATTCTTTTTTATATGATCGCAGTATTTTCAAAGCTTACCTGCTTTCACATGGGCAAGCTTCTTCTGAGCATTCGATTTGTTTGACTTTGTTGAGGCAGTTTTTTCCGCAGTTTTCATCGTCGGAAGTTTTCGGAGAACAATCACAAATCGGATCGACTCCGTCGCTGGTCGGCAAAACGTCATAATACATATCTGAAAAGTAAAATGAGCCGTTCAAACGCTATCACTTGTAGTATGTATAACACACATATGCATTACCAATACGATTTCAACACCAGTTGTAATCGAATAACACGTTTTCTACAACGGAAAATCCCGCGTGAATTCAAAATCAATAAAAACTCGACTGCCCTAGGTCACGCTAAACGCATGATAGTCAGTATTCAGTAAAATAACAGAAATTCCCAAGCAAAATTAAGCAAATGCAAAATTTCGATTGGTTAGAAATAGTAAAGTTGTCAAAAAGCCTTACTTTTCTCAATTTTGAAATAGGTTTCAGTCACATTTTGCGTTGTGCCAATCTTTCTTTGTTTATGCAAAGAGAAAATATCGTGGGGAATTTGAAAATCTGTCTGCTGTGAACGAAGAAACAGGCCAGCATGGATTGGAGGTGGAAATAAATCACATTTATCCGCTTCTGTATCCGCAGAAGAGTCAGAACTAGACAAAGATTTTAGAAAAAACAAAATATTGAAATATTGTTAAGCAATAACACTGTAGCTCCTATCAATAAAAAAACAAATTAAAACTAAGCGTAGTAAACACAAAGCCATTGTTACTTAAATGAATAAACTAAAACATTGCAAGGGGCAACACCACCTCAAAGGGTATCTCAAAAATAACCCAAACTGCTGGATTCCCCACTATTTTAAGCTTTTATTGTTATCATACGACTATTTTCGAGCATTATAGATCACGTTTAAAGAAACCGTATACTACGATCAGAAAAAAAGACCTACTGCCAACAAAAGTAACTGTCTTCTCTGCCTGGCAGCAATGTATCAGCTTTAGAGACTAGAATATAACGACCAAGATTTTACTGATAGGCGTAAACGGTACCAGTTGACATAAATTGTCTCATGGTTTTGGAGCAAGAACTAATTGAAATTGTTTGCATCAATTAAACCTCGACTGTGGGCATAATTATTCAGTCTTACAACGAGATAATAAATGGTTTTAACACATTTCAGGTGTAATTACATCAAATTACGTTTGAAGTTATGATTAATAAAACAAAAAAATCAGTCGCATTTTCCAAGAGGCAACTGTCCAAAGACAGTAAATAACGGTAAAATTACAGCTACAAAACCGAAAAATAGCTCTCAGTTGAACAACAAGCATGGCTAATACTACACACCATCGAGTAGTGCTAACAATCAACATCGTTAATCATGGGCTGATTCAAAAACATGTAAATGTAATCAATGGTATATCTGTGATCTAGATTCCAGAGCTAGAAAACTGGTGCGAGATTTTTAAGCAACTGAATGTCAATTGCGCCTTATATCAAATAAGCTTAAGCAATAAAGTGACTGAATATTAAAAGCTAAAATAAACTAAAAATGGGATAATTTGGTCAACTATAAACACAGTTCAGCTAAAAACCTCACAATTTGACGTAAATGTCAAACAAAATCAAAACCACGTCCAGATAATTATAAGATGCAGCAATGCCAAACACATTTATTTTCTTGTCATGTAAGCGATAGAAGCAACTGAAATTAAATCATTTTGTTTAATTTATCAGATCATAGAAGCGACATACGCTTAGCAAACCTAGATGTGTTCTCCCAACTGGTAGAACGCTTTTTGAAACGTAGAAAGCCTACTAAATAATGAATTATGCGCATCTAGTCGCCTGTCAGACCATAAGCTAATACGATGCATCTTAAACACAAACAAATTTAAGCGTTCAAGCTACATGAAGATCAATTTTAGATGTCGCAGACCATTTGCGTTTAGACGACAATATCTACCTGTTTCAGAATACAGACGAAAATAGCTTCATGAAAAAAAAAAAAAAACGTTAATAAATCTCAAAACTGGACGTTTCGACAACATAAATTCCGCTGTCATCACCAGCAGTGAAAGCAATGCAGCACAATGCAAATGCTAACCTTAACCCTAACCGAAACTACCTTTCAGTTTTGTACTACCTTGCTTACACTGCTGATGATGACAGCTGAATCTATGTTGCCGAAATGTCCAGTTTTGAGATTTACTATGGCTTTATTTTTCTTCCTGTACCTGTTTCGTTTGAACGAAGGTGAAAATAAGCCGGCTTCAAGCCACTTTTTCTCCATTATCTCGGTGGATCTTGGCTCACTAAAAAGCAATGCACATTAAAGTCGACCTAAATATAATAATCAACTACAACGTATTATAGCAACCGATAAGATGGCACAGTTGTTTATGATAGTACCTTTTTAGGCGCGACTACAGTAAGCGAACACAAAACAAAACTTTAAACAAAGATTGTCTCGTGTTAACTGGTCACGAGGTACCGCAAAACCGCCTTGAGACTTTTCTATGCAAGCTTAGGAAAAAGCGTAACGTGTTTGTTTGTATGACGTCAGATATTTAAAAAAGTAAAAACGCATACTGCATTCACAAAAACAAAATTAAAAACGAAATTTTTAAGCTTTCCAGCCCAAAGATAAATCTTACAACTTAAAATTTATGCCGTCACGCAACATCGAAAGAGCTTTAGTGCTTTTTCGCTAATTAAACTCATTAGAGTAAAAATACTGTCAAGGTGTACCCGTACATTTTTTTCTTCTTTCTGGGTTCGTGATCTTCAATGTTTCCTTTTCGTTTTTTTATTTTTGAAAGCTGGGGATTCGGATTTTGTTTTTTTCGCGGCATATTAGTGTCCACTGCAGCGCCAAAATCACTGGCCATTGATTCTCTTGTAGCAGCACCAATTGTCACGATGTCCTAAGCAGAAAAGCAGTTTTCCATAAAGCAATCCTCTAAGTTTGTTTCAAAGCTACTTCACACTAACTTTAGATAGGTCATGTTTCTTATGTTTACTATGCCCATTGCCCAAGCTACATTGAATTTGTAACTCAAAAGGGCCAGCGATATTGCTGTATGGCCATTATTAGCTTGAAAGCAAAGCAATTCAGCCCAAATACGGCTCAAATTGTATTAATACTAGCTAGTTCCCAAATAATTTAATATACCAGAAGTGAGACTGCAAACTTTGAAATAAGTTTTTCACTGGAAGGGCTTCCATTATGATTATAAAGCAGCAATAAAAAACAATCTCATAAAAAATGAGAAAATATTATAACGGGCAGCCAATGTCAAAATATCAAATGACAAATCTTCAGTAACATCAAAAGAAGTACGAATACACTGCATTTTAGACCTAGTAATACACCAGCAAGGCAACGACCGTTAATGCAATGCTTACCTGCTTTGATAGGGACTGATTTTCACTGCATTCTTCGTCTACAAAGTTTGAGAACAAAGAAACCGGGGTTTGTTTGCTTTTCAATTTCGCAACAACAGATTCAAGACTTCTTTTAACAGTTCCTTTTATAGATGAATCAGATTTATTTTGCTCTTCCGCATCATCCAAAAGATTTCCCTTTCGGTTTTTTCCCGTTTTATTCAGTAAATCATCTTTTGTTGAGCTTGAATGGGCGCCAAATGATAGTTTTTCGGTATTTGTCGCAAATTGCATGTTTATCTTACGAGACTTTAATGTCTTGGTGCTTTCTTTTTGCTTTTTTATCATCGGAACAGACACGTTGCTTCCTGCCGCAAGTAACGGCCGCCTGCCTCTTGTTGTCGATTTGGGTTGCTTTTGTTCAGTAGTCAGTGTAGCTCGAGGCGGAGGAGCAAACGCAGCTGAAATTCTAGATTCTTCAGACTTCGACAGTTCACCCATTTTTAATGCTTTAGCACCTTTACGCTGAATTTTCGCAGGTGGTTCGACACTTACACTGGGATATTTTCGAGGCCGACCTGGTGTCCGTTTTTCGGGTTTCGAGGTGTTTGCAGAAGTTGGCACACTCTGATGCTTAGAGGCCCACAGTTTTTTTGGATGTTTGTCTGAAATTTTGCTGCTTTCAGTACTATCCAAGAGTTGCTCAGAAAGCTTAGCATATTTTGAAGGCCTACCGCGAGGCAAAGACTTTTCCGTCAATTTTTTCACAGTTGGCTTTGAAGAATCTCCTTTAGGTTTCGATTTAGAGGATTCCCCTTTTGTCATTGGTCTTAAGGAATCTTTCACTTGGACAAGATCCGAACTAGGGTCAAAGTTTTGAAAGTAGCTAGCAACGGCACTGTCGACTGTTTTTGCAACTGTGTCTGAACAAACTACTGCCGAAGACAAAGACGCTGTGATCGCAGCTTTGATGTGGTTTACCAGATCTTGGTTAATCGAAGTAGAAGTAGCAGTATTACCTGATGACAATGCTGTAGTAGAAGGTAAATCGTTTGATTTTGAAGAAGGGCTGTCGTCAGGTTTCCTGCTTTCACGCGAGACAACATTTGTTGAAGTTAAGTTCAAGTTACTAGAAGATTTTTGAGGTTTTTCCATTTCCTTCACATCTTGTATTGGGACACCGTCATTACCGGAAAATTCGGGTTCATCCTGAACTGCAGAAAGTTGTTTTCGTGAGCCTCTAGGTTTGCCCCTGGGCCAGCCCCTTTTGCGTTTGATGCTCTTCCCTTGAGCAGTGTTAACAGGTGCTTCATTAGCTGGACTTTGGGGTGAATTGCTCTTGACATTAGTTTCTGCTTTATCCAATGACGCGTTTCTTGCTTCAGAATTAACAAAGGATGAGCCTTTACTGAATACAGGTGCTTTTTGTGTTGAATTGCTAGTAAATTCAAATTTATTTCGAGCAATAGGCAACGAGCTTTGGCTAATTGGTGATTTTAGAAGATCAACTTTGGACGAAATTGTGTAGGGTTTAATGTAACCATAATTTTTAAAGAAAACAGACCGACAAAAAACAGACATTATTGCAGTATCTCCAACTTTAGAAGAGGTTTGACCACGGCTAACTGAGCTTTCACCTCTAGCATTGTGCTTTTGCTTACTCCGATTGAGAGCAGGGTCTCTGTAGGAAAACTCATGGGTTTTCTTGGGGCTATTAGAAATTGGCTTCACCTGAAAGGTTGTGGCAAACACATTAGACGGTTTACTTCCAAATGGTGGAGTCTGAAAGCCATTTGATGACAATCTCATATTTCTTAAACTTTCAACAAGTTTTTCAATCTTGGAAAGAAACTCCGGGTCAGCAACGTTCTTAGCTCGGCTTATAAGCTTCTTTTTCTTGTGCTTGTGCTTTTTAGCGCGGAAAAGATTTCCTTCCGTCAAGTTTTTAGTATGCTCCGAAAACTGTTGTAGACCACCGTGTTCTTTTATACCTTGAAACGTGGGCATAATTGCTGAAATTCCAGAACCAAACACAGCTGAGGCAGCTGATGTAGTAGGTGAAGCAACCGCGGGTGTGGAACCGCTACTGGTACCAACTGATTCTGTTGTAGAAGGAAGTGATGTTTCAACGTCAGATGAGCTAAGACCACCTTCACATTCATCTTCAACTGCTGAAAGGCTGGATAGGCTATCGACTTTTTTTAGAATTTGAGGTGGTTCAATGGGTTTGAGAGTCTTTTCAACTTCGGGTGTTTTCATATCTTGACTTTTTCTTTCTAAAGTCTTTTTAGTAGGTTTGGAAGTAGCACCGGTAACAGACGACTCAGTTGCCAAAGTTGATCCTGAAAACACTTCGTTGTTTGATTCCAGAGTCAAAAATCCATCAGAGAGACCTTTTGCTTCTTTGCGCTTGGATTTTTTCTTTTTGTCTTTGTTTTTCTTTTTCTTACCCAACTCGTTTTTCTCTTTTTTATGTTTTTTCTTTTTCTTCTTTCGCTTTGCAACATCATAAGTTAAATCAGCACTCTTTTCACTTGATAAAGATGTGGGTTTAATTGGAGGTGAACTTGGCTTTTCAAGTGGCACTTCAGGCTTAGCACTATCTGTGGCTGAGATAGGAGGTTGGGACTCTGTTGGTTTTTCAACAGTGACTGAGGGCTTTGAAGATTCACGTTCTTTCTCCTTCTGTTTAAGAGACGACTTGACAGTTTTCTTCGCTACACTACTTCTGTGAGATTGTTCGATGGCTCGATGTAAAATAGAGTTTGAGATTTTGAACTGCTTTGCCAATTCTGAAAATGTATAAGCACAATCTTCGTCAATAATTTTTTCGGATGGTTTTCCAGAATTCGAAGAATCACCACCAAATACTTTATTCTTTACTTTAGTCTTCTTTTTATTGTCTTCCCTTTCACCAACAACATTATTATTCGAAGCTTGTTTTCGTGTTCTCACTCCAACAGCTTTAAACGCACCAACAACATCTTTAGCACCTGCGGTTTTCTTCTGGATGATTGTCTTTTTTGAGATTTCCAGTAACTCGTTACGGAATGCCTCAGCTCTTTCTTTACTTCGCTGATTCTGCTTCGGTCGGTTTTCCAATTTCTCGATAGCGCCACTTTCATTAATGGTGTACATTGAAACAATATTTGGTGTCTCTGAAACAGTTTGAGCGGGTACAACCTTGTTTGGCTGTTTGACAGCATCCCCTTTAAACTTTAAATTTATCTGAGTCATTTTTTTAGAAGGACGACCACGCTTGGGTATGCGGTCAATTTCCGACAATACGGGTGGCAACTTCGGACCTTCAATTGCAGTGACCGTCTGCCAACGACATTTTGCATTCTTGTCAGATGAAGGCTCTCCATTTACAGAACCAAATTTGGATGGAGCTATGTGCGAATATGAATTGGACTTGGCATTGCTTGATGGAGGAGGTGGTTGAGGAGCAGTAGGTTGTGCAGTGACCGGGTTTGGCTGTGACAAAGGAGGTGATTTAGCAAGAGGAAGCTGTTTCGGCACCAATCCAGCAGCTTTCATTTTTTCTTGCATCATTTGTTGTTTTACTTTTTCTGTTATTGATCTAGGAGGTCCGGAAGGTTTGTAATTCATTTTCCTGTTGTTGGTTGGGTCGGCATTCACTTTAGGTATTAAGCCACTGTACGAATGCGCATCATTTAGCATAGGCATGGCAATAATGTTAGGCGGGATACTATGGTGTTTTGACCGATGCTTGTGTTTATGTCTATGGTGTTTACGACTCTGGCTATCAACTCTCTCCAGTTTACTACCGCCAGAAGAGGTAGATTGTTCAAGCTGCTTTGCTTGCAGCATTTTCTTCTCCAACTTTTGTTTTCGACGCTCTTCTTTCAAAACGGACCATGATGAATTTGTTTCAGCACTATATGACGGCGGATAGTCACTCCGACTTTCTACCTCTTTGTTGTTCACATGGTCTGTGCGTGAATTGACTTGGTTAGGATTTAAATAAGTTTGATTTTGATCAGAAACAATAGCTGAAGATGACGGAATTGTATTTTTACTTATAGCAGGCTCTACTCTATTAAACTCAATCGAGCTTTCATCAATTTCCACTACATTTTCAGGCACTGGGATTTGATTTTGCAAACTTTCATTCATGTAACCTTCTCCTGAGTTCATTCCGCTTGTAGTTGGAAGCTGACTATGAGTAGAGATTTGATTAACATGATTTTTACTTGAAAATTGACCGTAGCTATCAGAAGCTATAACAGGATACGTAGGTTTAGAACCTGAAGGCCTGCTGGACAACAAACTCTGATCAGAATCAGTTTCTTGCGAACTAGGAGACTCCTCAGGACTACAACTGCTAACACTGCTACTACTGGACATTTTTTCAGCATCAGAAGGAATGGGGGTAGTTGTTAATTTTTTCTCATTATTTCGGTTTCCTGAAGTACCCTCTTCAGGGGTTATATCCGAATAAATATCATGTGGAGTTTCAATATGAGTAGGTTTGGGGAAATACGTTTCGCCCGCTACTGTACATGAGGGGTCATTGTAAGGCAAAGATAGAGTCTGATGAAGATCAGTTGAGTATGGAGTTGATACAGGGGTAGGTAAGTTATTATTGATGAACATAGGAGGAGTGTTGTAAGAATCGACCTGAAATCAGAAAGTAAAAATTTTACAAAATGCAACCAAAATTTTGTCCAATGATACACATAGTTTTTGAAGCTACCAACATTACACATTTACAGTACAATGCTTAAGCCCGCAAACTACAATTTAAGCTGCCTACTCCATTGGATCAGACTAGGCCGACCCAAAATGTGAGCTTGAATCTCCGATTAATAAAAGCTAAAAATTGATAAATAAGCACTGCAGATGTTTTCCTTTGCAACTTTGTTAGTAACCAAGCCAAATAACAAGTCAATTACTTGTCAGGGCGTTGGTAACATTATAAAGAGATTTAGAATGGTCAACTGTACACAAAACATGAAGTTATAAAAAGCAAAATATTGCACCGCCAAGCTGTAATTAATTACCTTGTCATAGGAGGAATTCGAGGTTAACCCTTGCGCAGTTGACACAACATAGGTATCTTGCGAAATTGGTTGTTGCTGATATCCTTGCATGGGCATTTGTGTACTTTGGAGAAACTGATCCAATTGCGTGGTATCAGGAGAGCAGGTCGCTTGCATGAACTGCTGCGTCTGATAATCTCCTCTTTGTAATTCGTTTGACGGAAAGCAACCAGGCATGTTTGTACTTGGGTATGCCATTGTTGTAGAACTATCGTTAGTTGATAAGCAAGGTTGCCTGGCATTCACATATCCAGGTGCTTCACATAAATCGTTAGCGTTATTTCCACTAGTCACACTTCCAGTATTCCAGTTTTGTGGTTGATATACGTGCCCAGATGTCATTAATTCCATATTTTGTCCAGGTATAAATTCATTTCCAGATGAAGTAGCAATATTTGATACTGACAATGCTGTTTCTAATAATGCATTCTGAGGCATGGTAGAAGCAGGTATGCTAGATCGCTGTTTGATCTCGTCAATAGTTTTGCGGATGTTCGTGTGTGATACGCTTTTTCTTACGTCGTGTTTTAATCGTATAGTGTCTGTAAAACATCAAAAACCATGCTAATTATTGTTAATGACAAGGCTACGACACCAACTTACCGGTTATAGAAGTATCCTTAACCGACTCGGAACGATGCAAGCCAATGCCTTCTGATTCAGTGTTGTGAAGAGAAGAGTGTAAAGTTTCTGCCTAAAGATACAATGTAAAAACCCATTTACCTGACAAACACACAATAGAGCCTTATACGCACACGTTTTACTATCAAAATTCGGCAATTGCAGACACTTCTCAAAGGGACAAGCTGATCACACCAAATCATGACTTTTTGAATAGTTTTAGGATTCGGTATGGCTTAGGGCTTGGGTTAGGTTAAGTGTTTAGGTCAGAACCAGGGCTACATGTTTAAGTGCCGAGTCGGTGGTGTCAAGTTATACCCCGCTAAATATCGCACATTTCATAAAATTAACCACAAAACTCTATTACAAATTTAAACCCAACAAAAGCTTACATACCTCAATAATATCTTGGTCTTGGATTGGGTTATCGTTCGCGTCAGCAGTGACGTGTATGTTTTCTGAATTCGTCACACTGTCAAACTTTATGCTGGTTGAATAATCAGTTTGAGGAACAAGATTGTTAATGAGTACCGAGATTAAAGTGTTCTGATTTGAATCATGCAACGTACTACCTTGTTCCATATCATAACAAGAATAGAGAGATTTGTACCAAATCTGCAAGGTACTGAAAACAAGGAACAAATAAATATTTACGAAAGCAAACGTACACGAAAATATAATTATGAAACGGTCATACAAAATTGACTAATATTCCAGAAAGAAATATGTAGCCTCTCCTATTCATTAGCCGATCAACAATGCTCAGCATTTTTCCCATTACATACAGGGCTAATAAAAGAGTAAAAGGTTAAGTCAACAATGCAAATTTGATTTTACAACAAAACAATTTGACATTATACAAATCCGGTAGATAATATTGTAGAGTGCAGAATGATCTAGATGCTTACAAAAAATGGGTGGGAAAATACAAACTTATCCAACCAACAGGCTAAACAAAACTTTTTCAAGATTATTGGAGGCACCAAAATGCTTCAAAAATGCGTCATGCATATTTAACCTAATGTACATCAAGATAGCAAATGCCTAATGTATATTAACCACCATCCTGCTTCAAAAAGGAACGAAGGTTACAGAACTCCAAACTAACTTTCAACGTACATTTAGTTGGAGTGAAGAGCTCTGTTTTACGAAAGTTATCAAAAACTTATAATATACACCAATACATAGAAATAATGTATATTCATATACCGGTACTTACCAACATGACGTATCGATAAATATCAACTTTTTACCATCAATGACTTTTTGGGAAGAAATTTCATTTAAAACCAATTAACACACACAGCGATATAAGCATAAACACAATCACTGAAACGAGAAAGGAATTATTTTAACGAAAATATAAACAGAATAAGTCTAAAACAACAACTATAATTTTTGGAAAAGCAATTTTCAAAACGACATTGCTTTCTCTGGTTTTGCTTTGCATAGTTTGGCAAAGCTTTTTCCTCTCTTGTTCAGAGCTATTGAATTTTTAAGCTAACGCAGTCTTTGGTCAAACATGCGGAGATCTTACTCCTATTCTATAAACGTGTCTGACAAAATTAAAAGCTGGAAATCAAAGATAAAGACTCCTAGATTAAGTTTTGGCTAATCATACAGCCCCGAGATTAAAAAATTAGCATCCAAATTAAACTGTTACAACGTTCTCATTGCTGAATCATATGCAGCACACATGTACGTAGTGCAAAACTTGGTACATGACAAGGCACCATTCATTCAACATGTAGATATGTATTACTCAAGAAGACGTAATTTTTAAATAAATAGTAGAAAGGTATTGACAGGTAAAAAAAATACGAAACAAAAGTTGTGCAAAATCAACATCGTGGAACAACTCACTGACACAATTTTCTCTAATTGAAAAAAAAAACAGTTTGGATGTAAAAATCATATCAGGCTCAAACATTTTGTATGACTAAGGAAAAGCTGGACTCAAACTTTAAAAGTGGGGCAAAGCGCAAAAGTTGCATTCAACCATAAAAGTAAAAAACGCTCCGTCATCACAAACAGTTTTAGCAATTCTTGAAATAATGCACTGTTTTTCACGAGCTGATCCACACCAAAAAAACACTATCTCTTTCCATATTGTCAGCTAAGGAAAAAGTACACTGGAGTATTGAAAGTAATTAAAACAAGATCTTTAAAAAGTAAACTATAGCTTAAAAGGCCCTAGTATTCTGTTCTCAACATCAATGCTCTGAGTTGCGCTTGAGCTGTATCCCTTATGTAAACTAACACCAAGCAAAACGGCTAAAAATTACTAAATATACCGCTTTTGCGTGGGGAGCAAAAGCATTTAAATCATACGAAGAAATCAATCATTTTATAATTTGTGATGTTTAATGGTTATTGGCATGCTTAGATGTAGTAACAAACCCAGAAACTTGTGAGAGCCTAGCCTAGTAACTAAATTGTGCTCATTGGCAACTTAGTAACTTATTATGGGCATTCCACAGCCTAAAGCGATAATCGTGTCTGCAATCAAATTGAAGTGGATACTTTCGATCTCCGTTTTGATTTATAGCAACTTAAAAAAGAATATCTACAGAACACGACCACAAAAACTTTCCACAGAAAAACATTCAAGAAAACGTACAACAATAGAAATAAAGTTTTAGGAGATTATGCAAAGCAACCATTGCGTTTTAAATAAGCTTGACTACATGGTAACATTATTCCTATCGGCACATGCAAGCAGGCGCGACTCATTCATTTACATGCGCCGCGAAAATTAATTAAAAAACTTAGGCAATAATTCAATCTCTAGTCTTAATTCCAACCCCAACGATTTTTAAACCACGACGATAACATTTGGGTCGAATTGGCTTTTTACAAAAGCGTTAGCTTCAAAAAAATACGCTAAAATTTTCACCAAGTCTATTAGCTTTAATTTGCATCTCTGACCGAGGTTGATTGATTTCATTTTCTTATTCTCCGTCAAAGAGAAAGCGACGAAGGCTATGCACTACCATACTCAAAAAGGAGTTGCCCTTTATTCAAAATTTTCAGTTGGTATTTCAGTTCCTTTTCATCTTTGCTGCTGGCAAAAACCCACTAAAAGACAGAACTATCAATTATTACGAAAACATTTTATCCAATCACACAACAACAAAGTTCCATTGAAAGCTAAACCGGTGACCTTTCGATGATGCTCGTCACAACAGATCGAAAGCACTACTCTGCCAAGGTGCCGATTATTTTTTTTATTTTAAAATGTGATAAGATCAGGTCAAGTTATTTAAGGATGTGTTGAATTTTATTTATGATGCACACAATTGTACAAACTATTCATCTACAGTCTACCACGACGAAATTAATTCGAGATCTGGCGATTGATCAGCTAAACACTACAGATAACACCTACACGCATATGACCCGATGTTTCAATGCTACTAAATAGTTACACACAGTAAGGAAATATAATGCAAATCATAGGAAATATAAAACAACATACAAGGGTATCAAAACAAATTCGTTTACCTAAAACTGAGAAAAAATGAGACAAATTTAGGTTTATTTGTATGATTATATACCACGGATAAGGGATAACATATATACCGCATTCATATACAACAATATTGATTCATTAAAATTCTATCGCATATTCAGAAATCTTTGCATAATCTACAATATATTACAAATGTCCACAATAGCTGGATGTCTTCTCAGTTTTTACTTTCTTTTATACCACTCAAAAGCGTATGAATGAGAAAAGTTTAGTCTTTGACCGACGAAAAGGCCACTGAACGCCAACTAACACCATACGCTGAGATATAACCAATGCGTGCATTTTTACCACCATCGATCAATAATTCAATAATTTAGATTAGCGGAAAAACGACTGCATTATCTCGCAAGACAAGAGATCTTTTTCATTAAAAAAATCGATAAAAGGACTTTTAAAACACTTGAAGCAAAACGTAAGGATATCAAGAAAAGAATTTGGCGCTTACAGCTCAGTTGGATGATTTGGTACTACATTATGGCTAAATATAACTTTCAATTTTCTATTGAATCTTCATACAAATTCAATTTTGTTTAGTGCCTGGTTGAGCAATTCATTTTTGATGTACTTCGTGACCAGCAAATTACTTCATTATTGCAGACTCTGTTGATACCCACGATTGACTCTCTGTGCTATTAAACATCCAGCATATAAATACAAAAATTAAGTGGCCACGATAATTTAGCCTTTTATTAAGAGCTTAAATTTGCAATTGTCCATTAGGCTACAAACATCGAAAAAGTCGTGCAAAAAACAGTAACTACTGCTTAAACTGATGCAATGCATACATCCAAAAAAGGGCAACTAACCATGCGAATAGCACATGGACAGACAGCTACACAGAAATTTTTAACCTACTTTAACAAATTACCAAAAAATGAAGAAAAACAATTCAGGTACAGTGTAATACTATACCATCAATTCAGCCTTCGATAAAATTGAACAAGTTGCGTCTTACACAAAAAACAATTTAATCTCTGATCTGATAAAATCTGTCACAGTCGTATCCATTGTTAGATCGTTTACCAACCGGCGAAATAACGTGACGCAAGCTGGTCTACGTATTCGTCAAGCAGCTGCAATGTTCGTCCAACAATACTGAATAAGACGCAACCAACAATCACTAAGATAATTAACACGCCAATAAACACACACATACATAAATCTTTCATGAGTTATCTTAAGCGACCATCGTCAAACCACATATTCCACGGGACACATAGTACTGCATAAGCTATTTTCAAGGTTCAAATTTAGCTGCTGTTACATACGACAGCCAATATGACTTCTCAGTTATCAATAAGCTAAATTTAAGCTAGTAGCGACTATAATAAACGAAGCAAAGTGTGTCATGAAATGTTAATGAGATTCTACGTGGTTCTAAAACGAAGCATATTTTGTAAACGAACAATTTTACATGTTTATAACACTGATTTGCCATTTACAACACAAAAAAAAAAACTCTTGGGTACTTGAAAATAAATCAATCACGCTTGAACCGGTCATGCGTCTTCTGCGCAAAATAATTTGATCTGTCTCTACTGGATAGTCTAATTTCTGTCAATAGTCTAAGCTGCTGTCATCCTTGAAAGCAAGGCCTTTAGCCGGTGGTAATAAAATACTTCATTAAAATTGTGCTGACAAACTGTATTGAACAGAATATTACACTGCCCTGCTTATAAGAGTTTAAACAACTTTCTCAAATTGCTTTAGTTAAAATGAAACAAGCTGTGTTTTTACGAGATAGAAAACACGCTTAGAAGGGCTTGGACTTCGTTTTGTATAAACAGCATACTTTGTGGTCGTGAGAGCGAAATGCGAATAACCTGAGGGCTGTAAAAAAACAGCGAAAGAAAAATTATCACCAATATCGTTCATTTATAGCGGTCAACATCGTGTTTAGTCTTGCTATGTTAAGCTTGTTGTGTACAAATCGAAATTGACTGAAAGCAATGACTAATAACGAGATGCCGAGAGCTTGATATTGCAGCAAGTGTAATGGGCAATTAATAAAAATGGCATATTATTGCTGCAAAAAATTAGCAAAATAGACTTCAATGTAAAAACGCATGTAGGCCTATCAAAGACAAATCCAAATGACGCATATTTACCGACTTTTTTGCACTACCGTTGTAACCAAGAACCTACAAATGGTGACCATCGCTATGACATTTCAAAATCTCGCCATAAATGTGCCAATCCACAGTATAATGTTGAACGCCAAGAAGTACAAACTACGTACAGAATTTACAAAAACTATAATTTTTACCTCATTTCAAATATTAAAGTGCGTCAGCGCAATAGTCAAAAAAGTGACGAATTCTTTTCTATAGCAGATCATTTCAGCAAAAACAGTTTCGACAATAAAAAACACTCTTACTCAATGCACAAAGCTCACAAAACAGATTCTCTTCTGCAAAAGATACAAAATGCTAACAAAAGTCACAACTAAAGCTTTCACTGTACAGTAAAGCTACTTTCAGGAATCTAACCAGTCTATAATATGTGGCAGGGTAACCAGCATATTCCATACGCTTAGAGCAACCATATCAATAGTATTTTAGCAACTGCGTACAAACGGACATGACAGATAAAACGATTTAAGAATTAACTGACCGGAAACATGAAACATAACTTCCTTAACGCTTCAGTATTGCAAATTCTAACACAATGTTATTAAACAGTCGTTTAAATAAAGCTTAAACATGATGTATTAATGTCCTCAATTCTAAAAATTGACTGGTTTTAATTACGTAAAAATGAAGCTCACGTTTTCTTAGCTTAAGCCATTGCTTCCAAATTACAAAAAGTATGCTTTGCGTTTGCAAAATCAGCACATTCCAACGCAGATGCCCTTATGTTTAAGTACGACACTTGCTTAATGAACTTGAAAGTGTTTTATTGATCACGAACTTGAATGGCTGAATTGCCAACTAGCAAGCATGTTTAGAATGACGTATGACGAGGTAAGTGAATAACATATCTACTATTGATAACACCCAATAACTTTTTACACGTGTCTTACTTTCAAACGAAACTACTTGATAGGCAGAAGATAGGGTCGGGCGACTAAAATTTCCAAAAATCAACGCTTATAAAATAGCACTTTCACTCAAGCGTCACATATCACTTGGCTTGTGTTTCTCGTAAATAAGTTTCTACTCTACAACTTGCGGGGCCACGTGTAAAAACTATAAATACATTCCCTGTTTGGCCAAGTTCGCAATTTTAACGCGGTTTACAACATCGCTTTCTATAACAAACACTGTTCAGCAAACCTAAAAAGCTATACACAACCTCAAGAATCTTGGAACCAAACCGTTTCTTTTAATAAAATATAATTGGTGAGTTACTAAGTAATGCCAAATTAATTCCAGATCAAGGTGCTTGAAGCTTCGTGCGTAAAAGCTGGAAAACAGTCTCTAATCACGACTGTATGATGCAATAAGACAGATTGAAACAAACATAAGAAGCATATCGAGAAAAACCCTTATAACAAAATTCAAAGATTTTCTCGTTTCAATGACCCATCACGACACAAGATATCACTCAGAGGACACGGTTACCTCCGCTACAACACACAACGTATACACCTTCAACTACACAGAAGTAACGAATGAAAAAGATCAAGAGGTAATGCCCCAGCACCTGAGTTTAAACTTCAGATATGTAACCAAATGTCAAAAGCTTAATCTACCCTTCGTCTATATCATGAAAACATTTTCTACTTCTGTTCCAGTGTTGCTGAGATTCGATATTTCCATTTCGTATGTTATAGAAAAATTGCAACCGATAACAAATTGACATACCGATACAGACTCAAATAAATCGGAACACTTCATAAACTAACTTAATTCAAACTGGGTTAATACCCGACTTTACGACGAGTAGCAATCACGTTCAGAGCTTAACAGGTCATTGACTATTGAGCGATTGGCCCGTACATGAAGTAGCCAGAGCTTAATGCAGAGCGGATGAAAAGTTTTAATTAAAACAAAAATTGCACAACAGTTGACAAATTAAAAATTTTTAGCGGATGTGTCCAGAAAACATAATTTCAACCAAAGCAAAATGAAGCATAGAATGCATGAAAACGAAGAAACTAACACTACAATGAAAATTTGGCAAAGAGAAAACGAAACAGAAAATCTATATTGATTGGAATGAAATACCACAAAAATCAATTTCGAGAAAATAAATGCTGTGTTTCGAAACATTTTATATTTCTAATCGATAAATAGAAACTAGTTTCTTCTTAAGTAACGCAGTTTGCGCAAGAAAATTACACGTTGTTTCAATTCCAGTGGTCTTAAGATTTACCGAGTTACCAGATATAGGTTTACAAATTAACCACGGAAAACAAAAAAAGTACACAAATTAACACCAAAAATTGAAAAGTCAAAACTAAATGGCTTTTTAACAGATATCTAAGAAATAAGCGAAGCTTTATATTACTTTAGTATTAGCGTATTTATTCACAACTACGCCAGGCTACTTCTGCTCTCTGCCTTCGTTAATACTTTCTTATTAAACTAATGCTAGAATGCAAATTTGAACTCAACAAAAGCCAACTATTAAAATATATAGCAACTGTTTCCTGAAGCATAGCTTACAGCATAACACAGCCTCTATAATTAGATTGAATACAATTAAAGTCGAGTTTCCTTTACTGCATTAAGGAAACAATCCTAATTTCTTTTGTAGTTTTACTACTGTATTAGGAAGCTGGGCAATTTCATAGTTTACGCCTTCATATAAACTAATCAAAACATAATAGCGCATTTTCGGACTCATTTTCCAACATGTAGTTAACATAACTACACACTTTTCTGTAACCTAAAACAAACTAAAATAACGAGACCAGCAATTTGGCGGTAAAAATATTCAGTTCCTAATCAAGAGTATTGTAACAAAAACCAAACACAATGTTAAACGAAACGGATCGCGTCACAACCTACTTATAGCTATATATACATCTGCTAAAGCTAGTTCTATACTTAACGCAACACCAATTACAAGCGCACCACCATAATCACATCAACCTTAACCACTTCCCTACCCATACGTACGTTTAAGCTCGAATCCAGACTAAATCAAAGAACAACAATGTCTAATTAGCAAAATATCTTAAGAATCTGCAATAAAGCTTGTTACAATAAAACTGGAAGAAAAATATTTACCCAAAAATTAAAGTTGCAAACTAGGTTGTAAAGTTGCAAAGTTTTGAACAGTTTTAACTTACCAGTCTCTTCTGAAGGTTTAGCGCAGAAATTACAACAAAAAATATGAATAAAATTCACGGCCTTTTATTTAATGAGTGAGCATGATTAGTATAATTAAACTAGATAAAAACGCCAACCGTCTCTTAAAAGGCTCGTAAAATGTCGCTAAGTCAGTCATAAACTTTCACTATGAAAGACTCCATTTATGAAAATGAACCTCAGCACAAGACTAAAAAGAATGAGCACGAAACGAGAAGGGTATTTGCCGTCTTCAGTCATAAATGCAAGATTTCCATTAAAGTTTCAATTACAACTATATGCATATAAATATCATTTCTCAGCACGTAAAGACTATCGTAGTTCAATCCTGGACTCCAGAACTGTTTGTACTTGATCCGAAGCAGATACTAATGCTGACGGGTCTTAAGCTGTTCGTGACTGTCCTTATGGGAGTAAATATAACATCTTACATACAAATTACAAGCATATGCATGAATCTGCTGTGATACGCACTTGTCTCAAAATTTGAGGAAGTCACTATCCAATGAAAGCGACAGAAAACCCAGCGAACCTAGGTTTTGTAGGCTGACAAAACTAACTACGTCTGAAGTTCTATGATAAGTTCGCAGATAGCGAGCCATTCTGCAATGAAGTCAACTGAGATTTTAACAGCTCAGATGGTCGAGTGGAAGGAGCGTTCACTTCTGGAGCAGTAAACTCGGGTAAAACCAATGACTTTTTAAATTACAGCTTCCAAGCTTGACGCTCAGTATTATGGGGTGAAGAACAAGCCGGCAAGATTACTTGTTGTGCCGTTGGGAAAGGCACTCATCAAGCGAAAGGCACCCACCCTGGTGTGGTAAACAGATGGCCTGAAACTCCAAAGCAAGCTTGTTAAAGCGCTTTGATCTATTTCTCGCGATAGGAAGATAAACATGCAAAAAAAAAAAAAAAAAGAAGTTACATTAATTGTATCTGATTTGAACTGCTTGCATTCACAATGTACGCTTCCGGAACGAAACCGTTCAACGTATTTGGTTCAACAAGGTCTCTACGACGAAGGTATACAGAATAAAAGTGACCAAATAAAAGAATGACAGTAACAGCTGGACTAAGAGAAGTATCATTTTTGATTTCTTCTAGGCCTATATCTGTCTACCTTTAAACAAAGTAAGCGAGTGTCAAGACCTGTGTTCACGTAAAACACATACACATATTGATACTAGACAACCACAATCGACGATAACTGTCATTTTGTAACACCACATTGCATATTTGATATCAGTAATTTTAAATATTTTAGTCTTTGAAACGTCAGTGACATGGTCTAGCGGAACCGCGCGTACGTTACAGATCCTACGTGACGGGTTCGATTCGGCGGGAGCCGATCGCATTTGACATATACAACGAGTGGCTGCGGACTCGAAGAGCGCAAGCTCACTTCGCAGTCTCCCTCAATTACTGTTGAAGTTTCCGTTCAATATAATTTGAAAATAATCTCATTTATTTATTATTTAGTTATAAGATCGCAAAACTCGATACGCCACGTCAAAAATTTATTTAGCACTTCAGCCGTGTATAGAACATAACAATAGGTCAATTAGTGCTGTAACTGTTTGCTTCTATTAATTATTAATGCGAAAAAAGTCGAATAAAAAACTTAATTTTGACAAGCACTAAGGCATTTTGGTGCGAGATTCCAGTAAAAGTAAGAGCTCAACGGAAAAGTTTGAAATATCAATTTGATCAAATACAAAGTACTCTTCGCCATTGTCAAGGGTTCACAGCGGCTTTCGCCTGCTGACAAGTACCTTTATGAACAAATCTACAGTTGACAGAGCAAACAAATCGAATGAACACGTCTGTTATGACAGTGTCTGCCTACATCGCTATTCACAAGGGTATATAACATACCTAATACATACCACACAATAAACCTGAAATTAATATGGAAACTAGACGTAGTTGCTGTCGTATTTATTCAAATACCCACTATTTTGAGGTGGAAATTAAGTTTCGCACTAAATTTCACAATAAATTTATTATCCACATTGGAAATGGATCGATGGTTAGCAAGGTTTTTACGATACTTTTAAGAACAAAGCAATTAACAACTTATAATACTATAGCACTCTTACAGCTCTGCACGCCAGTACCACTTAGTGATTGGTCTAAATTACATCAACACCACTATATTGATTTATTTTGAGGAATATATAACACAAAATTTACAACGAAGCAAAAAACAAGCTAATTACGACTGCAGTTTTAGTTAGAGGCTTCAGAATTAGCTATGCTCTGTAGCTTAACATCTTATAAAATGTACCATTGCCCAATCACAAACAGCCGATACTATGCTTGACTTGCACTGTATTGATCTTAATGCTAGTAGCATTAACTTTCGCAATAACAACACATTGTACTAGTACAAACTGCTGCCACACTCCATTAGGCATTTTTCTTCTGCATTTACCTCTTGCACACGAAACTATCGTATGTACGATGCTGTTAACCTTTTGTCGACGAGTTAGCTTTGAATAAAATAAACCAGCCGCGTAATGTGCTTACGTGGGGAGCGAAAGGCATGTTCGACGTCAAATGACGAGCAAAGCGCTTTTTTTCTTGACTGGAACGCAATAATATTCAGTGATAAACCACGACAACTGCGAAGTTACTGCTTTTGAATCGTCAAAAAATGTGGTGTAAAAGATTGCGATATTGGCAAGCAAGCATTTGCTGTTCGCGCTTAATTTTTATTGATTTCAATGTGACATGGTTTTGAACAGATAAAGCGAAACAATAATCCGATTTGACAGAAATCTGCACAAACAAAAAGCTTAATATTCTACTTCCGTCTTCTAAAACCAACGTCAAGATTAATAGTTCGATCACAGATCACATGTGCATTACATAATATCTTAGGCTACGTGAGATTTAGTCAGTAAATTGAACTTCCAAAGAATTAGTGTTTAAACAGTGCTTGTTCGGGCAAAAGGCACTTCATGCGGATTTTCTTCAAGCAAACACTACCCACTTAAATAGAGCATAAAAATGCACCTAAAAAAGATACTAGGACCTAAAAAGTGCCGGGAAATGTGATGGATTAAAAGTAATTGCCTCTGCCTATGCATACTATTAGGAAATAACAGTTGGAGCATACCACTGGACCTTGATTTATATTCTAATGTCAATCAGCAATTATCTGTTTATGCAAAATTAAATGAATAACCAATTTTTACTCATAGTGAATGCGTAGCGAGTACAAGGTCACAAGCTGCCTACCTACTACAGTTCGTCGTTGGTACAATTAGCTGCTGTTGCTCGAGAACCATCTCCCTAGTTACAACGGTTAGCTCAATTGCTAATAACATCGCTATCGGTGCGGAAGGTCTGGGTTCCATTATAGGGCCGGTCAAATCGGACACAGTGTCGCCAACGCTGCGACGTTTCGAAGCTGTGTTGCCCAGGCGCTTAAGCTGCGGAGATGGACCTGTCACTCGTTACATGCTTCGGCGTGATACCGCGAGAATAACGAAGATTTGATTTAAAAGATTTAAGGAAAATAGAAATGGAATCTACTTCTTTAGTTTTTAACGAAGATAGAATATTGCGTGAGAAATTCTAAATTCCACAACAAACGTGCCAAAAACGAATAAACTAAATATATTCTTCCTAAGCACTGGCTTCACGATGGGACTTGAAGTGGATAAATTGCAAATTTTTGTAAAGCGCTATTGTAAGTTGAGCTCTTTGAAAGCCCAAATGACCATGGTTCATCCAAAGCAAGCACGGTGACACAGAATACAAGTGGCTAAAAAGTATTGAAATATACAATTTTCCAAATTAAAAACCATGAAAAAATAAAGCATGAAAATCAACAGCAAACGCTACATATCAAAGAAAAATACGAAACTCTACTTAAATGGCAATACTGTAGCAGGTGGTGGACCAAGTTCATTTGCACACGTGAAACGCTATTTTCGCGCCAATATACACATGCCTGTGGCAGAATGAAGTCGCTTAATGACAATGGGCGTGTTAAATAAATACAGCCGTGAGAAGCTAATATGCTTGCTTTGAAACAAAAACTAAGAATGTATCACTTCTTTCAAAAAGGTTAAAAATTCCAAGACGAGTCTCTCGCTTTGATTAGTCAAAAAAAGCTGTTCTGAAGCCTCCTACACTACTTCGCTAGGAGTAATTTGGGGTTGACGCAGAGTGATACCAGTGCGACTTAATGGAAGTTGGAAGTTATATTTCTTTAGTTATTTTCACAATATAATGTCTCTCTCAAATGCTCAGTGAACAAAAAATATTCACAACTCAAAAGTTCTGAAAAAACGAAGCGAAACTTAAAAAAGGTTAGTTTCGAGTGATATTCTCCCTTTCTTTAGTTTTGAAGAAACCAAAATAAACTTTACTAAAACAACAAATCTAAATGCCAACCAGCTTAAATACGATATTATCGTAAACGCGTATGCATAAAGAGCATAACAAAAAGACTTTTTATATTTTAAAACTTGGAAGTTAAGCATAACTCACAACAAAGAAATTTTTAAAAATACTTTACAAAAGGATTAGAATCAATGCGTATGGTAACTTTCACTGAGCAACGAATTGTCTGCTTTTCATTAAAAATACTGACTTTGCATTCAGCTTTTCCTGTAAGCCATATTTCTGAATTGCCCAGAGTTACGTAAAAAACTAATTCAGCCAAGCGAGACGTGTGATGAAAATAAGATTGCCAAGTTCTGTGACTATCAGCGGTAAGCTTATTTTATACCGCGATGTAACCCGGAAAAAAGCTCCACAAGTGACGATAGCTAAACTGTAAATCCACTCGCTGAATTTGCTGATTCTTAACTCATGAAAATGCAGCACAAGCAAGACAAAACCAACAAGTCAATGACAACTGTATACTTGAATATGAAGCGCTAAGTAATGCCTCAAAATGAAAAACTTGGCTTCGATTCCCAGTTCCATCCAATCTATAGCAGTGTTGTCAATGACTTACTCCTGCAGTAGGCCTATCTTAAGTTAGTTACAATAAACTAAACTGAACAATCATTCAAAAGATAGACTACTGCAACCCTGTTGGCTTTAAATGCACTTGCAACTTCAAGAAAACTTACCGTACAAAGAAAAGATGCATTCACGTAACGTTTTTGGCAAAGCAAAACATTTACGTTACGTAATTTATCCACATATGCCTACTATCAGCAAGTAATGCAACAAGAAAACTACCTTCAATACGTTCAAGCAAATTGGCATATATGATAACTCACTATGAAGCTACGCTTACTAAAGTCAAGTGAGCAAGAAGTTAGGCAAGCTTAACATGTCCTACACCTTTACCTGAACCAATTTTACGCAATGATTTCACGCTTGATGGCATATTAAAGTCGTTGCAACGACATACTTGACTTGCAGAGCGTAACCACTAGCCACATCAAATATTCTTAGCAAATATTAGCATTAAATTCGTTTGGCTCAAGAATGACAGTGAAGTTTTCAGCAACTATTTCTTGAAAATTATTTAATGCCGCAGCAAATTGCAGAATTTAATTTTAAAATCGAAATGCACTTATTTGCAAAATATACATGCAATGATTTGCACGATCATCTTAATTCCAGACCTAAAATTAAATTATTCGTGATCTTCCGTCGAAAAAAAAGCTAATTCATACAAGCTATTATCAAGAGTTCGCGACTGTTCGCCGTGGCACCCCCAGGCCTAAAAAGTTGAGACACATCACCCTGGCCCTAAAACTCAAAGCTAACCCCTAACCATAAACTTAACTCAAGTCATGATTTACACTCCAATTTCCAACCCTAAAAACCCTGCCTCAATGCAGGGTCGGTCGAGCCGAAAAGTGCTGTTTCGCATCAAAACATTCTTCAGAGAGGTAGAATTATTATTTGCTAACTTAAATTGGCATTGTGCAAGTTTCTTGTAACTCTAAGTAATACATATCATATATCAGTATTTACAAAAATAACAACTTTCATAAAAAAAAAAGACATATACACAAAAGATTAATCATTAACTACCAATTTGCTGCCAAGCGTACTAACAGGATTCGAACCACAATCATCAAATCAGCAAAAGTTGAAGAAGAAATATCTAACGCAACTGCTAAATCTGTAGTATACCGTACAATAAAGCTACAAAAAATCATAAACTGTAAAAATATTTCAAATTACAATTTCCAAAATGTGTTTACTGTAAAAGCATCAGTTGGGACACAAAAACATTGAAAACTGCCCAAAGATTTACTAAACGAAAAATGTTTATTTTGAGAAAAACTTCTACATAAATAAACAGAGCGGTGTTTCGCCGACCAAGGTGTGTCTTTGTGAATAGCTTTAAAGAAATTCTTATCTTTCCTTTAATCTCGTTCTGCAAGAACAAGTTCTAGCGAGGTCTAGAGTGGAAACCACTGAAACAGCAGTGTTTGTACTTAACCATAGACGCTAAGCTACGTCAAGTAATGGCATACTTGGCATTTAAACAAAGCGTAGTAGGAAAAAAGGAAGCACTCAAACAAAATCTGTTTAAAAACTACCCATGCATTTCAGGCCAAGCTGTCAAGAAATCATTGAACTACTGATGACACCGAAGTCCTAGCTTCAAAACGATGTGAGTCACGGAGCTCGAATCAAGCGTAGAGTGTTCTATGACACCAAAAACCGTTTTAGTTAAGTAATAACAGCTAAAACTGAGCAGACTCAACAGATGAATCATTGATAAACACGAGAATAAATAGCAAGAAAAACTCAATCACGTGCCCTAGAAACTTCTGCGTCAAAACAAACTTTTGAGTAGCGCGAAGTCGCTAAAAATGTGGGTCAACAACAACCAACTACGCCTACGTGCCTACACGCATCATGCCATCACCAGTTTTTACTATACCTGCATTGCAGAAATTGCTGCAAAATTCTACTATCTCAATGCATGCCTAAGTGGAATGTCAATAATTTCAAAAAAAACGAAATAACGTACCGGTAGTCATTACCATAACATTAAATCCAACTACACACATACTTAACAAATCCAGACGGTAGCAAAGACACTCAAATCATAAGTCAAGCATCTACAACCTAAAAAAGCTTTGTTTGGGTCAGTGTGTTTACAAATTCTTTTTTGATACATGTGATTAAATCGACCAGAGAGTTAGTCTAATCATGACTGCCATCAAACCATATGGTCACCTGTTGACCACCGAAGAAGCGGTGTGATTGCAATCAGGCAATTATTCCCCATGGTATACAACAAACATGAACCAATATGCCAAGTTTGAAAGCAGAGCAAGTACTGCAGCTTAACTGTATGCAAATTGCTGAAACCACATTGTATTTAGAAGCCATTAGTTGATAGAATACCGCAGCGAAAATAATCTTTAGGCAATACCAGCAACCTTTTGAAAGGATAATGAAAGATCATGGATTTGAAAACATATACACAAATTATCTGTCTTTCTTAGTCAGATTTTTCTCGACTAAGATCAAAAACAGCAAAGCTTTTGGCGATTGCAATTAAGGTAGTATAGTTATTAATTATACAAGAACTGAAACTAGTAAACAAGACATCACAAATCCAGCCATCCAATGGCCCAACTCCATTAATTTAATGCATACAGTCCAACTCCAACTACTCAAATATAAATTAACGAGGCCAGTATGGTATCCCTAATTGAAGAACTTAAAGGTGACTAAGAATTTCTGTATTATAACTCATAAAATTTACTTCAAATACGCAAGTATCAGCATCAAAAAACTAGATTTAAATTCAGAAAAGGATTTTCTTTCTGACAGTATTGGGTTGATGCTTGATTTTGTCCGAGAAAACTACATCAAGGATACTCCCACGCAGAGGAGTAAGTAAGTGTCTTATTGCCTTTGCCTTTCGGATTTTTATAAAATTTACGCAGAGCAATCAAAGATTCACTTAGGAAAAGCCATCAAGAAAAGGGTGCTGCATATAGCATTTAAACTAACTGCTAGGATGCAAAGACAAAAACGTTAGCAACTCATGCAGAATTTCTGAGCATATTGGAAACAAATTTTAAGTTTTGGCTTATTCATTTTTATACCCATGTGAAGAGAGAGTAACAAGAACACATTTAAGGAAGGGAACAATATATGCTAGCTTAGTGGTAGGGGCTGATTTTCTAATTGTGCAGCTTATTAAGAATCTTCTAATCAACAATAATTATCTGAAAGCATCCCATCCAAGCAAAGCATCTGACTATTGGGTTCAACCAACTTGGCATATCGATACTACTCCATGGCCGCACATTACACTCTGCTCTCTTTTGACAACTAGAACATTTAGAAAGTGATCTTCACTTGATCATACAGGCTCACAATATGCAACTATCACCAAAAAAAGCAAATACATCATTCCATGATGGCAGCTGCAAAACTCTTTTTTCACAGTGAAATGATCACACCCTTTCCAATAACAGGGTCTTTTTTTTAACTTTTCAAGCGATAACTACAGACATTTAAATTAAACTTAAATACATTTCAATAAACATAAATGGTCACCAAATACACTCATATGCTGTTTTAACAGAACACAGAAGGCAACCATGCAAATTTCCAAAAGTTTTTTTTTTTTAACTCTCAACATAAAATTCATCAATTCAAGTTTCTCCCATAGCAATTACCAACAGAACCTTGAGGAAAATATATTTTTAAATTGCAATTCAGGAACAACGTAATATAGTACAAAAATACAAAAACAAAGAGAGGGGTAATGTTCTCTATTGACTGATGACATTGATATCTTATGATGTCACAATCACAACTGACCATACACAGCAAACCTTAATTATTCCCTCAAAAAAGGGTACTTCAGTTATTAACCTTTCTTTCAGTTACTTCTCGTGAGTTAAATTATGCAATGTGCTGAAAGAAAAAGGTAAGTGAGATGAAAAAATCAATACACATATTGTACAATTTATTACCATACTTTATCATCACATAGATGCTTAAAGAATGCTGTTGCTGACAGATGGCTAAAACATCCAAGCAAAAGACGAACATGATGTAAACTCAATATCAAAAGGTTAAGTCTTTCTTATGCTTTTCGTAAAAATGTTGGAAAAAATTTAAAATAATTTTGAAAACCTCAAGCAATATTCAACAATTTATTGGAACGTTGGTGCATTTGGTATCATTAATTCCACAGCATAACAAAGGAAAAAGCATACAGGGAATGATATAACTGTTGTTGATTAGTCTGCCATTAAGTGATTAAGGCTTCAACCAGCACATGACTATAATTGCACCCTAGAAAAAATAAAAAAAAGTACCGGCATATGGTTAGATTTTACAATTCTTGAAATGCATTACCTGTAAACAATATTGGCATAAAGCATTACAACATGTTTACGTCATGAACAGTTTGCAGTTGGTACCAGTACCACTAACTTCAGAACACTGAATTGTTCGCAGTTGGTACCACCAAATTGCACAGGAAAACAATGAAATAAAGAACAACACTGCAAATTGAAACAAAAAATCTAGCTTGTTAAAACCTTCTGCCCAGTGCCTTAAAAAAACATGTCAACAATCACCCAAGTTGCTAGCCAGCAGTACTGGTAATTCATTAGACTAATGCCTGACATGCTAGTTTCAGAACATGTTCTAAACTTTGCCAGCTAACCAGAAGACCAAGTACACATTTAACAGGTTAATGGAAATCACATCAGAGAATTACACAGTCATTGCCACTGAGTAGCAGAGCTACTGTGTAGCATACTACCAGGAAGTTTCTTACCAGTACTGTGCCAGTACCTACCACTGTGTCGTACCAGTCCACCAGTAGCCTAGGTACCGGTACCTGCAATCATCAACCCACAATCACAGGCATGTGAACCACACATTGGTACCGTACATATTTGCAGCAAAATTACAGCAGATCTTGACCCTAATGTTTCTAAATATTTTTGTATCGGTACCCAGTACTGGTAATTATCGGTAGGTATTCTGTGCAAAGACTGGTGTAGATAAAAGTTTTTGAAACAAGAAATAGCCTACCAACTCACCATAATAGCAACTACCAACTAAGGCTTACAATACTACTGCTGACTGCATACAGTACAAAAAAATTATACCCACTAACGTCGGCCGTCGCACTGTTGGAGATCAGAGCTGGTACAGTAGTGGGACTAACCTAGACCAACTATGGTTTGTAACTTTGAATCCTCCCAAAGTATTTTTGAAAGAAGCACAAAAGCTATCAGCTACTCCGCGAACGGATATCCAGATAATGTTTTTGCGTATAATTTCTCTCACTTGAGGGTCGTTCGCAGTTGGTACAGTACCACAACGTTTAATAATTCCCCAGCAGTTGTTTTATATATGAATCGGAAACATGTACCGACTAGAAGCGCAAGTGTGAAGGTTCGGGCTTTTGGGGTTGGGTTCGGGGTCAGGTTCATGTAGGGAGATTTCATTTTGCTAACGCAGGTAACTTCATTAATTAGGCCTTTGGGGTTGGGTTCGTGGAGGGAGATTTCATTTTGCTAACGCAGGTAACTTCATTAATTAGGAAGGACCCCGAAGTTGGAGAAATTATACGTAAAAACATTATTCTGGATAGGCTACTCAGGATTCCAGGTTAGCATAGATGTCCGGATTTAACATTTAAAATTCCGATCCAAATCCATTACTTTAAATTCAAAACCTAATCCTAAATTTCTTAAGCACAAACTCCAAATCCTAAATATCCGAAATCGAGAAAATAACAGTAGTAATATATTTGTGATGAATTCAGAATTCAGATTTGTCCTTATAAATTTTAGCTAGTAGGCTATATACTTCATTGCTTTTAACTGAATTCAAATGCAAATTCAAAATATTTTATTTGTTGTCGATTCATGGCGCTCGAAAAAATACAACACCAAATAGCAAACAACAATCAACAACAGGCTACTGCGAAGTGACCACAGCGGTCTTCGAGTCGAGCAGCAACCTACTGGAAATTAAATCTGTAGCTAAAAGTCAGGAGTCGCATTGGGAAAGGAGTCCAGATTCTATGCAATAAGAACAGTATTGACTATTGAGTGTCCATTCATACACTTACGTTCCTAATTTGAAACAATGAAATTTAGTAAATGGGAAGATATTTATTTAAAAGAAACTTTTTATATTCTGTCTTAAATTTATTAAAAGGTAATTGTTTAAACGGTTGGGGTATTTCGTTCCATATTTTAGATCCAGTATATTTAAAAGATTTTTGTGATCTCGTGGTGGAATATCTAGGTATAGAAATTGCTTTTGACGAATAATTACGGGTGTAGTGAGCATGAACGTTAGACGCATCAGTAAAGTAATTACTAAAGTGTGTTTGCAACATTTTGTGAACATACTGATACACGAGTTGTGCTGTTTCATAATAATATAGATCATCTAGCTTGAGTATTTTCAGATTATAATATTGTGGAGAAATTGGTTCAAATTTACTTGTTTTTGTCATAATTCTTACAACTCTGTTTTGTAACATCTTCACTTTATGAATATAAAAGACACAAGTTGACGCCCATGCAGGTAAAGCGTAGTAAAGATGGGTAGACACAAGGGAATGGTAGCCTAAAGGATAGTCAGAGTTTTAGTTGGAAGGCATCTTGACAATCTAGCTATTATACCTACAGAACGAGAAATTTTGGATTCTAGGTAGGTGATATGCTCATTGAATTTCAAGGTATTGTCAATTAATACTCCTTGATATTTAGCCGATTTCAAGGGTTCTACTTTCTCTTCATTAAATGTGAAGGACATAAGAGGCGCGGTTTTGCGAATGTAGAGAGAAATTGATAATAATTTTGTTTTAGATGGGTTTACAGTCAGCAAGTGAGTTAGACGCCATCCATTCAGAAACTCTAGAGAGCTCAGAGTTCGTAGCTTCTTGAAGTATTCGTGAACTATTGGAGGTTATAATTAATGCAGTATCGTCCGCAAAGAATCTTGGAGTAGTTCCTAAACTCTTAGGCAGACCATTTATGTAGATTAGTAATAAAAGTGGCCTAATATCGACCCTTGTGGGACTCCGTACTCAATCGTTAAAGTAGTAGAAGCTATATCATCTAAAGAAACGGATTGTTTCCTTTCAGTTAAATAGCTTTTTAGTAAATGATTTGCAATACCTCCAATACCGTAATGATGCAATTTTAGAAGCAATTTTTTGGGACACACGGTATCGAATGCCTTTTTAATATCTGAAGTTCAAATCCGGTCCAAATCCAAAAGGCTGAAAGCTTTCAAATTCTAATTCGGTTCAAATCCGGTAAAATCATGAAAATCCGGTCCAATACAATCCTAAGCCACATGTGTGGACACCTTTGCAGGTTAGCAGCACCATGGCAGCACTTAATAGGACATGATGAAAGCAGAAACGGATTTGCGCACCAAAACAGTTAAGTTTAAAGCAGGACTGGGGTTCGCATGGTGTTAGAGCATAGAGCACTTAGTGTGCAAAGTCGTGCAAAATCTCACGAAACATTAAATGATTTTTGATTCAGTAAAACATACCTAACATACCTTTGGTTTTGTTACACTATTTAGTTCAAATATTTCTTAAAAATCTAGGCTACTTAAAATGCACCTTTAGGTCAAATACAGGATTATGGTTCTTCATAGTCAGATATTTGCTCTTTGGTTTGTGCATTATCGGCTTGTTCATAGGGCTGATAGGGCCAGATTGTCCAGAGGGCTAATCGGGCCTACTTTTTTTTAAATTTTCCATCAAAAATTTGATTTTAAAAATTAGTTGCTTGGAGCTGTAGCAAGAATTCTATTTGAAATAAGGTGACCATTGCCAAAGGATTGAAAAGGAGGACACTTAAAATGAACCTGTCAGTCCATCTGAACTAAAATCCATAAACTAAGGTACGTCGAGTTCGCGTCATTGGCTAATTAGCGCTAATACACGGAATGCAAACTACATAAACCATTTAAAGCAATGAATTTTTATCTTCACTTTTATTTTAAAACAATTTATTATGCACGTAGTATAGCGGCCAGTGATGTAAGCGCATAGGCTACAAAAATTTTCGACGCCGTCAGCGTAAAAGTAAACGTTCCAAAAACTTTGCGCCGTAAGCGTCAACGAATCTTTTCAAAAAGTTGGCGGCGTAAGCGTAAACTCTAGCGTAGACTCATGTTAGCTTAGCGTCCAAACTTCCTGAACAGTAGAAACAGTAACAAACAATTTTATTTCAAACTTCCCCGCAGGAAAACCAGCATTTCAAAATGCTGGTCAGACATTTTACTACGCTTTGGCTTTAAAACATCTTTTCCCATGGAAAACATTCTTTTCACCATTTTAATTCTGGAGTTTGTTACAGGGTACTACCTTGTAGTTTTACAGTAGGCAATGTAACCTAAGCAAATAGAAGTCCATAGATTAATGTTAAAATTGTTATGTCAGTAGAAGTCGCTTCAACGGCACTTCTAGAGGATTACGAAAAACTAACATCGTAGGCAAATTTACTTTATCAACGTTATTCTATCGGTTTTTCTTTCTCTGCGTTTCCTCCAGCTTCAAAAACAGGTATCATTTTGTCTTTTATCTAAGATCGTTTGCAATTACGACCTGTGAACTCCTAATTCCCCGGAAACTAGCTTTCCTTAAACTCTCTTCTTTATCTTCTGTAGCCTATTGAACAATGCTGCCACAGAAATTTTTAAGAATCACAAGATTTTTGAAAAAAAATCACAAGATTTGGACTCAAAATCACAAGTTTATAAAACCAAACTTTTACTGACTTTTACTGCCAAATTGAGGTCTGTTATCACATCTGAATCAACAGTTATGACTTTGGAACTACATGCACTTTGTAAAAGAAAGCTATAATGTGTTTGTTTCTTATGCTGAACCTGAACTCAAATTTTTGAAAAGTCTTGAACCGGAACTGAACCGTTAAAAATAAAATTTCTTGAAGCTGAACCGGAACCGGAGCGATGTTTTAAACGGTTTGACTCCCAGGCAGTAACAGTTTAGATGAGCTACAAAACAATGTGAACTTAGTGGTAACAAACGTGATAAATTGGATGAGAAATAATAAGTTATCTGTCAATTTTGCTAAGACTGAGTACATGATTGTTACCAAAAAGAAATTAGATAAACACCTCAAATTTGAAATCAAGAAGGATAATCATGTTATATCTAAAAAAGAATGCATTAAATATCTAGGTGCATTAATAGATAATAACCTAGACTGGAAGCACCACAATAAACAAGTTTGCAAAAAAATTAGTTCTGGAGCATGGGCGATTGCTAGGTTGAGGAACTATGTCTTTCGAAAATTGCATTGTTTATTTTTTTGGTTTTTTTTTCGTTCGAAAATTGCATTGTTTATTTTTTTGGTTGCGTCTTTCCAAACAAAAATAAATTCACACTCTCTCTCTCTCTCTCTGTCAATAGGCCTACTTGTACGCTTAAGTCAGTTTATTATTCGCTGATACATTCGCATCTTTCGTATTGCATAAATACGTGAGGAAGTGCATCAAGTTGTAACTTAAAACCTCGTAAAATTTTACAAAAACATATTATTCGATAAATTGCCGGGATTGAATATCGTACACCTTCGAGTCCCTTGTTTAGCCAACTACAAATTTTACAGTTGGAAGACATATATACTTTTGAAGTTGCGAAACATATGTACAAATTCAGCACGAATCAACGCTCAGACCTTGAATTGATTAATTATTGTGCGATCTCCAAAATTCATTCTTATGCAACCAGAAAAAGTGTGCAAGATAATTATTATATAACAAGAACTAATACTAAATTTGCTCGAAGGTCACTGCAAGTTCGTGGTCCTCTCATATGGTCTGATGTTCCAAATGAACTAAAAAATACCGGTATTAGTTTTCCCAAATTTAAGAAAAATTTTAAAAAGCATTTAATTCTTAAATATGGCACATGATGAGTGGTTTGCAAAACACACACAAAAAAATGAAACGGCATTTCTGAATTACCGTTTGAATTTTAATCGCAATTGACAATTTGGCTATTTTGAGAGTGCATTTTTGTACTGATTGTTATTTGTTTTTTTTTTGTAATTCATTTCTCATACTATAGTCAAAACAAATTGCATGCTTGCATCTTTGGGTGGCAATTGACTAGAAGACCGTGTCGTCATTTCGTTGTCTCCCAGTCATGGTGTATTATTTAATGTACGTGTTGCATTTTGTATACCTGGCAGATAAAAACTTGATTGATTGATAGAATTAATAACAACCTCTGTCTAAAAATTCGAAAACCGGGTTTGAAACTCACGTGAACCATGACAGAAGAAAAAACAATCGTAACACGTAGCGTATAAAGTATAGACAATGCTGACTGGAGGCAATGGTGTCCAGGCATTTTATAGAGATCGTCTTGCCTAAAACATATATCAGGTCTATCACCTCACCTAATTCAGCTATTAATTATAGATAGATAGGTAGATACCGTTATGTTTATTCGAGCTTGAATTCAAAGAATCACATTTTAAAGAGTTACACAGAAAATACAACTCACCAGGAGATGGCGAAAATGACCGTTCGGTTTTCGAAGTCAGCCACCACCTGTCACAAGTCGTAAAAGGAGTGTCGTTTGTTTTGAATATTGTTATTATTAATGTTTATTTCAAACTCGAAATCCTTACAAAAAGAAGAGAAAAACTTAACACACACACAGCATAAGCGTAAACAAAAATTAATAAATAGGCCGAAGCCGCGCAACTAACACATCACACTGGCAAAAATGCAATCACAGAAATGAATAGTTTGCTCAGCATCATAAAAAAGTAATGTGTGAAATATAATTGAATTTTTAAACTAAATGTCATCAAATCAAGCCAGAATCTAGTAATCTAACCACAGTTTATGGTCTATGACAGTGGTTCCCAACCTTTTATTGTTTGTGGCCTCCTTTTTAAAACTCTCAACAGTCGTGGCCACCTGCTCAGCAAAAGTTCAAGGTAGGTTAGAGCTGGTACACTATTTCCAGGCTGCTTCCAGCTGAATAACGTCCCCCCGATAACGTCCCGACTACTTCCAGCCTACTTGTGGTCCCCCGGATAACGTCCCGTGCCCCCCAAGGGGGTCATTGGCCCCCGGTTGGGAACCACTAGTCTATGCTCTCTTACATTTGAAGATTTTAAATTTAATCTAACCTTTAAAAAATAAATGGAAACTCATATAATAAAGTTTGCATGGCAACCAAAAGCTGCGAGAAGAGATTGGTTTGGGAGTTGACTACAAGTCAAGGCCATTGGGCATTACCCTACCGCCCCAGTAAAAGAAACGTGATTTTCGGCATTGGATTCATAATGTATATGTACCGTACTAATTTAGTTTTAAATAACTTCCTAACTTCACCATGAGAATTGTTAGAATCTGAGAAGGCATTTAGCCAATAAAGCCATTAAAACACCTGTATTCTCTTTACTGTCACTGTGTTGTGATTCATTAATAAGATATCGGTGAAGCGATTCATTAATAAGATATCGGTGAAGAGATTTCGCTTAGAGCTAATAAAAGGGACTGGTGGGCAAATGTCTGCAACTCTTGGGAGACTTCAGGCATGTCAGCGTCATCATTTTCTGACGATTTAAGCATGCTTATTGCTTGTTTGATTTGATCGCGATCAACGGCCGTTTGCGATATAGCAGATAAAAGCGAATGCAGATCTGTTAAGCCATTTTGGGTTTCTGCAAACTTTTGGTGTAGAAAAGAGAAATCTTTGGCCGTAAAATTGTCATCGATTGTTGTAAGAGGCACGTGCAAAAGGGAAACTGGCAAATTGAAATGAGTTGTAGTGTAATTTTCGTAAAGTATGTAGCGATTCTTAAAGTCAGACGACAGCTATATTGGTGACCCAGTTGCTACAGCTGCTATATACTCGTACCTTTAGTTGTTTTTTTTTTACAAAGTACCAGTAATAAAATAAGCCAAAGCAAAAACAAAAGCGATATAATTACGAGGATGAACAGTATATTAAATCAAATCCTACTTTTAACAAATATTGAAGAATCAAACCTTTATATCACAGTATCATATCAAACCCTACTGCCCTAGCCTACATTTAATAAATAGCCTACTGTATATATTGAAGAATTTGGCTTCACATTGGTATATCAGTATAGCCTGCAGGTATACTGATAAATAGACAAGTATCAGTACCCTTGGTTTTCAGTGAACAGTGACAACTGCTCGTGTTTAACTGGTAAATACTACTATGTGACTATGACAGTATGACACACCTGTAGCTTACACGGCAAGATAACAGTAGACTGTAATAAACACAGGCTTAATTTTTTATGTCTCGTACTAGTAAGTTGGCTACAGGGCTAGCAAGTTCATGTAAATGATACCATACCAGCACTCTACTTTCTATGGTGCAAAATTTGAGAAAAATAGCAAATGTTGGGCAAAATTTTCCAATTTTTTTTTGAGCTTGCCAACTGACATGGTGATTTTTGGTAGAATTTGAATCAAAGTATCCATTACAAGAATTTGAATCGAAGTATACCCCGGTATATAACCAAAAATTTCATACTCTGGAAACTCAACTTTGAGGCAAAAATTTGATCAAACTTTGCTAACCCTCTTAAATTTTTTATTAAAAAATTTTTTGGGCTAATTCGCACTTGTAAAATACTTAGAGGCAACAGTGTATACAAGTAATGGCTGTAGGTCTGTTAATTAAGCAGTAGTTAATGGTATAGTGCTGTGAAAATAAGCACTTTTTTAATATCTCTTCTTTTCCAGGTTACACAAGGGCATTGCGAAGTATTAAAATAAACAAAAGTGACAAATGGTACAGGTCACAAAAGTAACCACTTCGTTTTTCAACAGATACGAGAGATCTCGAGATAGTGATATATTGCAAAATTTGTTGATTTGACTTAAAGCAGGCATGGCTTTTTGTGCAAATCCTGAAAGAAATGATATTCCTATTAGCAATTCCAAAGGAAGATGCTTGCTAGAAAATTGGGTTGAAGAGGTATGCTTAACTTAATTATCTATTTAGAAATACAATACAATGGTGCGAGGTTATAATCCAAGGCACTCTAACACATAAAGAAAGATAAGGATATAACATCAAAAAAAGTGAAATAGTGAAACTAGTAAAATATTATGGTAATAAAAGAGAACAATACCGTGCTAAAGAAAAATGTCTCAACTTTCTTGTACTAATTTTAGTAGTATTTTAATGCTGTCACTACAGTAGTTGCCATACTTAATGGAAACAAGCTTTTATGAAAAATCTTTTTAATTTGCTCATTAAGCATTTATAGAATTTTTAGATGTATTACTAGTTGGTCCTTAAGATTGTAGTATTCCATTACCATGCAATGTTTGCAGTAACATCAACAGCTCAGATGGCCCGGTGGTAAGAGTGTCCACCTTGGGAGCTGTAGACTTGGGTTTGATTCTACGTCGAGTCAAACCAATGAATTTAATATTGGTATTTAAAGCTTCCCTGCCTGATGCTCAGCGTTTAAGGAGAGTGTGCAGAACAAGCAGGCAAGTTTACTTGTTGTGCCCTTGGGAAAGGCACTTAGTGGGCTTCCCCCACTTTGGTGTGGTAGACAGATGGCTGGCAACTCCTAAGCGAGCTCATATAGCGCATTAATCGCTTTTTGTGACAGGAGGATAAGTATGCAACTAAACACAAACACAATGCAATTATGCAGTTCTGCAAACTAAGCTATATTTTTGTTTGTAGAGCAAAAGGTTTCTTTCTTCTCAATGTACTTATATGTTCTTATCCAGAAGTTCTCAGTATCTTTGCCAAATTTAATGGGTTTTGGAAGCACTCGGTTTTGTACTTTTTTAAATAATAATTTGTTTCAGTGTGATTTTTTGTGTTGGTGAGTTAAGCTCGTTTGTGCATTCACATTTTAGAGGGCTACTTCTCACCTGGAACCTAGAGATGACGAAAAAAAATACACAAGTACAGCTCATCTCTTAAAGCATGGAAACAAAGGCCTTTTAACCACAAATCTTAATGCCAAAGGTGAAAACGTGACTACTGTTAGAGAAACTTACAAAACTCCTGTATTTCCAAATGTGAGAACAAGAGGCAAGAAGGAAGAAGTCTTTGAAAAAATGCTTTTCAACAAAATTGTGTAAGAATTTGTGTCAACGTGGTAACAGTAAATACTATTTGTGAGTTGATGTAAAATGTAAATAGTGCTGCTTCAAGTAGTTCCTGAAACAGCGCACTAAAAACAAAAAAGAACATCTGATAACATTAAGTGGCTTTGCATGGACAAGTAAGTCGACTTTTGGAATTTGGGACTCTGAGTCAGAAAAATACAAAAGGTTTTTTTTACTTTTATGTGTCTGTTCTGGTACATAAATGTTGCGAACTTTCATTTTACAAATATAATGTAAGTCTTAATTTTTTGAGTTCGTAAAAAGAATATACATTTGAGAGTGCAAATTGTCTGAATTGATAAGCTTCTTGTGAAAAGAATGGACGTTTCTAAATTTTAACATTAAGTTTGTTAAATGTTTTTGAATAAGACATTGTTTTTTGTTTTTATTTCAAATTTCAACTATGATTTAACGAATTTTTTATTTTGCATTGGTGACATGTGTGTCATAAATTTTTCGCATCACAAAATTTTTAAAAAATAAATATATTACCTTGGAAACAATATAACATAAGCTATGGTTGTTTGCAGGGATGAGACGATATTAGATATGAATGAAAAAATGCCTAAACCCGAATACATCACAATTAAGCAGCAAGATTTTGATAAACCTGATTTTAAATCAACGTACCCACCCCCTACCAAAGTAAGAATTGCGATTTGCACCTCATTATAATAGATGTAAAATACAAGGCTATTTTTATGGCACTGATCAGTTTAGAGATGGGTTATTACTTTCCTTTCTTGGTTGTCGTGTTACATGTGAGTTCTGCAGTTTTATGCTGCTGCTCAGCTTTGAAGTTTGTGAGCTTCTTTAAGCGTTTTGGTGTGCATACGATTCTCAATGTGATTTCACAATTTAAATACACTCAATACAGCTTTAAAGAAGTGTTGAAAACTGGTTTAGCCTTGTATCTCATGTTGACAAGTGTAACAAATTTTGAAGAGCTCAAGTGTTGAACTTGACTGTAGCTTAGCTGATATTCTATGAAGCGTGGTAAAAGACCTTACATATTAACGCAACGCAATGTGATCTCGACTCGTATTTTGTTAGTTGTAAATGACAATGTTTTTTTTAGGATCATAACGTAAACACAGATCAAGGTGTCACATTCTGGTCTACCCATGTTAGCAAACTGCAAGTAAGTACGGGACATTTAAAAAATGTTATAGTCCAGAGGCGTGCCCAGGAATTTGAAAGAGGGGGCCGCAATTTAAAGCCGTTCGTTTTTCGTCCAAAGTCAAGTGAAGAGCAAAAAAATAAAAAAGGTCATTACGCACTGAGATTGTCCTTCATACTTATACCACCTTTACGCCATCAAAGTTTTGTGTATTTGTCTGCGGGGGTGGGGGGGGGTACCCCTCTGTAGTCATTATCCGTTAAAAAAAAAAACTTGCGTACTTCTATCACACCGAAGTAGTCTACCCTTATTGTGCTCTATTTCGTTAACTTTTGGTCGCATTGAGCCATTGTCATGGGCGCACTGGTTTATTTTGGTCCCAGTCGGAAAACAGATTTTTTGTCTTTCCGAAAATTGTAAAGCGATTGTCCAATGCAAGCTTCCAATCCGCAGATTTTTGACTTTTTAAATGTCGTCTCTAAAAGTAGACTTTATACCTTGGTAATCGTATTTAAGCCGGGACCAGTGGCGTCGTGCCATTGGGGCCGGGGCCTCCCCAAATTTTTTGAGATGTGATACTGTTTATAATTTAAAAAATTGAAAATTAAAAAAGTAAAAAATTTAGCTAGTGCCATTTCGTTTTCATCCATCAAAGTAATTCCATAGGCCTACCCCTCTTTCTTATACTATAAATTCCGTTGTTTTGTTTTTTAATTTTTGCTTCAATCAATCGCTTCGACAAAGTCAGTTTCTTGATCTGTAGTTAGAATTTAGAAAACATTTTGCATGCGTTGTTAAAGATTATAGCCTGGAACACACCTATACATGTCATCCCATCGAATGCGTCAAAACTAATGATGATTGCGAAATCACGACATACTTTGGTTCTTTTCCTAGCTTCTTTTTTTCGTAATGTTACTTTTTGTATCCAGTTTTAATCCGTTTTTTTCCTCGTTACCGAAAGTGGCCAGATACATCTCATCCCATAGGTGGCGGAAGCGGGGGAGGAGGGGGAGCTGGCCCCCACTTTTTCAGGGAGGGCCTAATTTACGCGTTTATTTCTATTATAATACCTCTGCATGAACGTATTTTGAAATTTAATAGGCCTACTATCGAAATTGAAACCCAGGAAAGAGCTTACATCTAGAGATGTATTTTTTAAAATTTTGTCTGTGAGGTGGGGGGAACAGAAAAACTGTATCTTCGTATAGCAAAAAAAAAATTAACTTGCAAATGTTAAATTGAACATCTTAACATATAAAAGGCAAACCAGCGATTAGTAGCATCTAAGCCAGGGGTTTTCAATTTCTTAACCGTGACCCTTGGCCCCCCAAAGGGACCACAGAGCACAAAGTGTTCTCTTGGCAGCTACGGTGGTAGGAATCATTAATGAATTATAACAGACCTGGACTTTTAAGTTGACACACTATAGGGGCCACGGTCTTTTAGAGACACAGTCAAGGAGCCACGGCTCAGAAAAAAATTGAGAATCACTGATCTAAGCTTTCAGTGTGGAAAAAGCATTTTACAGTACGTCTTGAGACGAGGCGAGGTACAGTGGTTGTCGTAGGTGTAGTTTATAGGAAACAATAGCAACTAAACTCAAAACTAGGCCCCTCCACCAATATTGTATACCCTACTATCTGCACTGACTTTGCAGTCGCTCAAAAGAAATATAGCTTACTGTATTTGCAGTGTAATTTTTCATAATGCGAGGGACGGGGCTAATTCTCGGGGAGGTGGGAGCTTAGCTTTTTTCAGACTTAATTTTGACGTTAACAACTAACCTTCGAAATTGATAAAAAAGCAGCTGTCATAAAATAAAAGCGGCAGACTGTGCAAAATATCTGTAGCCTTGTTTAAGTGTTTAAATTTTTTTGAATGTATTTAAATTTTTTTTATTCACTTTGTTTTGCTGTGCAGTGCTAACCCTAGCAATTCTTTTGCCAACAAAATTGTTTTTTTGTTAGTCTGAGAAAGCAGTTAAAACGTTACCGTTCTAGTTTTACGTGTGGCAATGCGATTAATGAAGTTCTACTATTTCTCTACGCATCACCTTATCGGTGTAGGAAATAACGTTAATTAGAGTTGAGTTATTGATCATTCCAACTTTATCTTTTCGGATGCTCCAAAAAAGCTTAGGCCTACTGCTCTCTTTGTTTCCGTGACCGTATACGTGACATACCGGTACCGTAAAATCTCTAATTGAGCGCGACACGGCCACTGCGCTTTATTTTTCAACCCTTCTCTTCTTTTATTGTGGCGTTCTATTGGAGGTGGTGTTCAGTTAGAGGATAGTGCTATATTTTTTGACTAGCTGGTCAGAATTTTGGGAAGATAAATGTAATTAATGAAAAGACAAAACTTATAACAGAGTTAACATTTTACCTTTAAAGAAAGAAAAAGCATCTACCGTAAAAAAGTAACACCGTTAAGTTTAATGCAGAAAATCAGGTGACTCGTCCCTTTGTAGCCGTCCTCGTCATTTTCAACACCTTCCCCTGTAGTGGCATTACAAGTGGTGTTTAGTTAGAGGGTGGCGTTCTATTTTTCAATTTTTTCCCCATACTGTTGTGCCGTTTAAATAGAGGCTTCGCGGACTGTTATAGTATTTACAGTAGTTGTTGGGGTTGCTAAAACAATTTACTTTAGCTACACAATTACCCTGTCCACATGTGCAATTGATGTGGGTTTTAGACCCACAATTAAATTATGACATCAAAAATCTAATTGTGATGCAGAAACTAGAAGCAAGAACCGTGGGTCTGAAGTCCACATGAATTGGGCATGTCACATGTGGAAAGGCTAAATATGGGTTGTAGGCGAAGGAAATCTAGTCATTGCTTTTGCCCCCCCCCCCCCCACTTTAGAAATGCTTCCGCCATCGCTGTCTCATCCCCTCCGCGATGCTAATACGGCTCTTGCAAAGGTCGTGATCAGTATCTGTTTAAGTTGTTACTCCGGCCCCTCCAAATTTTTTGGCTGCACGACGACTCTGGCCGGGACAATCAGCTTTCGTTTTTTGCCGTGCTTTTGCATGTAAAAAACTTTGCTTATGGTATTTTTGATAGGCAGATTTTATATTAATTTGATCCTTAATGTAGCAATTCTGTACTTTTTTGTGCACAACACTACTGAGTTGTTGGGCGAGGATGATAAATGACGAAATCAGAAGGCTAGTTAAGCAACATCACTGCCAGCTTCTCTTCCGGATTGTGCAACAACCTTGGCTGGTAAGACGATAGACCCTCAGATTCAGATTCAGATTTTATTTATTCGCTGCCGTCACTCGCAATGACTACATCAAGCAATAACAAAGCAATGAACAGAAACAAACATACAAGTTGACATAATCACAAAAGCGAAACAAAAAATAATATTATAGCCTACTGTAGACCGCAGAATGACAGCAACAAGGTGGCCGCGAAGGGACCAAGGGGTCATCGAGTCAGCAGCCACCTTGCAGTTGCCAATAGAAATTCTTACATCACGTACACAATCAAGATATCAGCAACATTGGCAGACGAAGCAATTCAATTAAAGATTTTCTAAAGCATGCATCACAGAGAACAAACGCAAAGCAACAAAGTAAATAAAACAAAGTAAAAAAAAAGATAATAATATAGAGGAAAAATGGGAATGCAAGACAACGGCTAGTAACCCGCTAACTGAAGGACGACTCTGAGCCTCTAGCCAATAATAAATTAAGTAAAACGCAATTTAAAATTTTAATAAATAATTTTTATACTCCTTTTGAAACTTGCTAGACGAGTATTTACGCATATCAGGTGGGATTACGTTCCAAATCTTGGCACCGATAAATTTGATCGAGCGTTGTGTTCTTTTTGTTTTAAAAAAAGGAATTTTTAATTGTTCATTACTGGAGAACCTCGTAGAAAAAGAGTGGGTAACATTTGCTGGAGTAAATAATTATCAAATACTGGCGGTAAGCTTTTCTTCCTGTGATTGTAAACAAATTTAGAAATGACATATTTAGCCAATTGTTCTAATGGCAGTATTCCAAGCTTTGAATAAAGAGGAGAAACACTTTCGCACCATGCTTTTCCAGTGATACCAGCTACAGTTCTAATTGCCTTGTTTTGAATACGATTTAATTTTAAAAGATAGGTAGGGTATGTTGTACCCCATACAGTTAAACCGTAAGTCAAATGAGTATGGACAAGGGAATAATACAACTTTAATAACGCAGTCTGAGGTAAAAAAAAATTTCAGTTTGCTTAAAATACCAACTGATCTAGCTAGTTTTGCTTCAACATACTTTGCATGCTCATGGAAATTTAATTTATTGTCTAAGATCACTACCAAGTATTTAGCCTTGTTTACTATTGTAATTTGGCCAGCAGGACAGCGTAGGTTGAGATTGACCGATGGGGATCTAAGTTTTGGAGATATTATTAACGCTTGCGATTTATTTGCATTGAGGGTAAGTTTGTTTGCTATCATCCAATTGCTAACCCCATTAAGTTCATGGTTGATTCGTTGTTCTAATAGTTCAGTCGATGGGGCGTTAACTACCAAACACGTGTCATCTGCGAATAAGCGAGGTGTACTGTCAATAGAATTGGATAAATCATTAATATATAATAAAAAAAGTAGTGGTCCAAGCGTTGAGCCTTGAGGTACTCCTACTTCTATATTACTTAATGAAGAGTTAGCGTTATTAATACAAACAAATTGACTTCTGTTGCTCAAATAAGATTGAAAAAAGTTCTTCGCAATTCCTCGAATTCCATAATGATCCAATTTATTAAGCAGAATAGTATGATTTACTGTATCGAAAGCTTTAGCTAAATCAAGTAAAACTAACCCAGTATATAATTTATTTTCGATACTATCAAAAGTAGAGGTAGTAATGTCTAAAATGGCGTGCAAGGTAGAAAATTTAGATCTGAAACCATACTGACTTGGGGACAATACTGTATTCAAATTTAAAAAATTGATTGTTCTGGTATACACGACTTTTTCCAAAATTTTAGAAAACGTAGATAGTAAAGAAATAGGTCGATAATTTGTTAACTCAGATTTGTCACCAGATTTGTAAATAGGTACAACTTTAGCTATTTTAAGACAGCTAGGAAATAATCCATAGTCAAAACAAGCGTTGAAAAGTAACGCTAGTACAGGCGCCAAGACTTCGGCTGCAAAGATTATAAATTTCGCATTAACACCATCCGAGCCACAACTCTTATTAAGATTCATTTGGTTGATAATACGCAAAATTTCGGTTGCACAAGTAGGACGTAAAAACATAGAGGAAGAAACACGATTTTTCATATAGTTTTTGAAAGAAATGGAGTTGTTGCAGTTAATATTATTGGCTAAAGTCCTACCAACACCACAGAAATATTTATTAAAGTTTTCAGCAATATCAACTGGGTTATTTATCATAGAACCATTGACCTTAATCATGTCAGGCGAGTTTGCTAGCGGTTTGTTGGGTAAAAGAGTTTTCATTATTCCCCAAAACTTGCGCATATCCTGACTGGAGTTAACAATCTCGGTTTGCAAATAGAGTTTCTTTGCAAATGTTTTAATTTTAGTTAATTTATTGGAGTAGATTTTGTACAATATTTTTTGAGCATCGGAGCCATTTTTATAACAATTGATGTAGAGTTTCTGTTTGCGTCGTATAGATATAAGTATTCCTTTAGTGATCCATGGTTTATTTATTAGTTTGCTTTTTCTACGAGACGCTTTTTTTAGAGGCGCATGTTGATTAATGCACGAGCTTACAATATTAACAAAGTTGGAGAATTTCAGATCAACATCATGCGCGCTTTCAAAAACATCAATGTAAAAGTATAATTCCAGATTGTTACATAGATCAGTAGCAAAGAGATCTTTATCAAAGCGTTTTATATCTCTGTAATAGAAGGCCAGTTTTTTGCGTGGGCTACTTTTTGAATTGCTTGAATTACTTGCGACAAAACAAGCCACAGGAAAATGATCACTAAGGTCACTTAGAAATACGCATGGATATATTAAATTAGAGCAATCATTAGTAATAATATGATCAATAATTGAGCTACAGTCACCTGAGATACGGGTTGGCTTATCAATAAGCATATGAGCTCCATTACTTGAAATCATATTAAGGTAAGAAGCCGATTTTTCAGTGCTATTAGAAGGATTGACATTAATATTAATATCCCCAAGAATATAGTATTTAGACTTATATTTTTCATTAATTTGCAATAATTTATCATTGAACTTCGAAACAAAGTCATGAACATCACCCTTGGGGTGTCGATAAATAACTCCCAAAATAAAGGTTTTTGCAGAATTAGCCGTCATATCAGATATTTGCAACCAAATATCTTCACAATCGGACTTAAGTTCGTTTTTATCTAAGATCTTTACAGTGAAATCGTTTGAGACAAGGACTCCTACACCACCAGCATTACTTCTTGAATCCGAATGTAAGATAGGTTGGTACCCAGCGAGAGAAATGTTAGTCAGTGGTGAATTTTGTATTTTGGTTTCTGTTAGACAAATAATATCAGGTAAATATTCGAAACTTTGCAAAAGATCGTGATTCAAGGCATCTATGTTTTTATAGACTGATCTGATGTTTACATGTAAAAGGAAAAGACGCTTTTTCTGTGCTGAAACTGGGAGGGCGTTGTTAGCCTCAAGCACTCGGCAAGATTTCAAGTTACTCGTTATCGAATTGTGCAAAGAAAGATTTAAATCAAACTGATTAGTTGCAATTTGCGTCGAGTCACTAATAGCATTTTGAGATGTTGGACTCGAGGCCCAGTCGTCATCCTCGTGATGCGACAAACCGCTGACATACATTAAATGTTTTCCTCTAAAAAAAGAAAAAAGAAATTGGGGTTCGAATCTCCGTAGGCAAAAACTATGATCGAAGAAACAAAAAGTCTAGCTGTGTAGCTGGTTAAAAGGCAGCGAAGCAGCGAACAGCAAAGAAGTACGTGACCAAGTACGTATTAAACGTGATAACACATATAGGCAAACAAATACTCTAATAACAAAACTCCTAATAACAAAAAGGTTTACAATAACTCTAGTAGAACAGAACATACTGTAGTAGTAAAACGAAAATAGATTCATGGAATAAATATACGATTGTTTATATACAAATGATACTGACCGTTTTCAGCTTTCCAATAAGTTTTTTTGTTTTGACTTCTCGCTTCTTTAAAATGCGGTATCAATGCTTTTTTTTGATTTTGAAATAATTTGGGAAGATGGTCAGTTACAAACACCGGACTTGAATCGTTGGCATTAGAACTCCTGGCGGTATTATAATTTTTCAAATTTTTTAAGGAAGAATATATCTTTTGTTTGTCCATATTGGTCGCCATCTTAATAATGATTGGTCTTATTTTACCTGTTCGATGAGGTCCCTGGGGTAAACGGTGGATGTCATCAAGATTAACTGTAGAAGGGTCAAGTTTTAAACCTTCACGCAAGAAATTATCAAAAACTATCCTTGTTTTTTCTCTGGTTTCCCATGCGTTATCTTTTTCTGGAAGTCCATGAATAAGAATGTTAAGTCTTTTTTCATAAGCTTCACGCATTAGTTGATCCGCGTTGATTGACTCAACAAAGTTATTGAATTTAGCCTCTAAAGCCTCTAAATGTGGCTTAGAAACAGCCGTTGACAGAGCACTTTCGAATTCCTGACACTTCTTTTCGAGCTTTTGTTCGACTAAGTTTAGCCTTTCATTGAATTTTTCAAGTTTAGTTTCAATGTTATCGAGCCTGACAGTCAGTTTGTCCAATGTCAAAAGGATTTTATCTAGTTTAGCTTGAACTGACATTTTTTTTAAATTGACTTCGAAGAATTTTTTTTTAGCACCAGCTTTGCAGTCGCAACTTCGCTTGCCTCTCACTAAAAAGCACGTCCGTTCATCAGCGCGTTCTGACAACAACCTCGGTCTCAAAATAGTTTGCACTTGATCCTTAGTGGACGCTAGGCTAAGTAACGTATCACGACGATTCATGAGCTTTCATGTGATATTTTTATTTTAGGGGGTGTCGCAAATCAAGTCCAGAGACACTCCTTTCAAGAAAAGTTCTGCATTCAGTAAACCAATTGCCGAGTATCTAGACCAACCAAAACCGTATGAAGATGAAGCATATCCGAATATGTAACTGCTTAATTGTTCCCAAACTTCACTTGCTAATATTTTTCTTTTTTTGTCAAATGTTATTTCTAGTGTTTTAGCTATGTTTAGATCGAAGTAAAAAAAAATTGTACCACTAAATCGACTTTTTCACTTTATTTTTACCGAAAATACAGACTAAGGTTGAACCTCACCACATAGCTATTTTTAAGGACCAAAATTCTGAGGCCTCTTTCGTACGTAGGCTACATAACGCGCTTTGGATTGTCTGTTGGAAATTGCACCACACGACGTTGGTTCACAAACAAAAACAGAAAACTTATTTTAACAACTTGCGGGCATAGGCGTAGCCAGGGGAGTGCAAAGGGGCCATGGCCCATGGGGCAAAAGGCCCTGAAATATAAATCAAATTGCAAATTATTATCATTGACAAAATAAAAGCTTGAAACTTTTTGCGCCTCTGGTGTACCGGTATTTAATCGTTGTTGACTTCGAGCAGTTCTGTGTTTATGTTTATGAGGGAAGGGAGGTCGGACGTGGCTTTACAAATTCTTATACTTCTAAATTTTTTAAACATCGCCTAACGCCGAAGTTTTTCTGCTACATCGCCGAACGCTTAAGTTTAGGAGTTAATATTCCTTTAGTGTTTATTCTCTCCAACCGGGACTGGTGGTCAGAAAAATACAGGAGCATCCGGATATTTAAAGCAAACTTTAAGCTCATACTTGTCGCACTTGCTTCATTGATTGGGGACGCGAGCGAAAGCTCATTCATTGAAAGCTTCTCTCGAAAAGCCTGGTGTAACATCCACTGCATGCTTGATTGGGCGGTACTCGAATATTAGCCAAGCTCGAATATTAGGTAAAGGCCAATCGAATATTAGCAACCATGGCTGGCGAAAAGCGACGACGAATGGATAGAGATGCAAAAAAAGGCGTTTTTTTTTTCGCTTGTTTTTTTCGTTGTTTTTTTACGTTTTTTTTTTTGGCTTTGCAGTTGACAAAAACAAAACAAGTTTGTTTTTAAAATAAAACAAGGCAATCAGCGTTAAATCGTACAACTAACATGACAGAGTATCGCACATGTCATTGTAAACGTACAGGGTGTCCATAAATTATTGCTACAATTTCAAAAATTCGCCACAACCTTACTTTTCAGATATTTTCAATCGGTTTGTTTTATGGTAAAGGAAATGCTTCAAGTTTACGTAGATGCTTTAGTATACTTCTTCATGTGCACTTACAGTCACACGTAAGATATCCAGAGGTGGGCATTTTTTAAAAATTGGTTGAAGCGCAGCGCAACAACGCGCAAAAGTTCTGTTAAGTCATGAAACGCAACGCAACTAGCGCAACCTAATTTGTAAATTGACTGAAGCGCAACGCAACTTTCGCAATCAATTATTTTTTTGCATTAAAACGCAACGCAACTTCCGCAATCAATTATTTTTTTTGCATTAAAGCGCAACGCAACTTCCGCAATGAGGTTTATACAAAAGAAAAAGCGCAACGCAACTTTCGCAATGAAAAATTTAATAAAGCGCAGCGAGTAGATGCATGAGCAATGCAACAGGTGCTTTTAACAGCACGCAGTTAGCTACAACGCGGCAACGATTTTAATGCAAGTGACTGTAACAGGATTTTGCGTGGTCAATGAACAAGAAAATTAAATAAGAAGCAAAAAAAGATGCGTTGCTGATGATTGATTTCTTCATCTTCATCCTCTTATCACGAGAAAGCGAAGGAGGCGCTGCTTAGGACGAATCAAGACTCGCTTAAGAGTTGTCTTTGTTTCCGAGTTTTCCGGTTGAATTTTGCTTCTGACTTATTTAATTTGCCGCTTGCCAGATTTCACCAAGCAGAGATAATCAACGTGAAGCATCTTATCCAAGGACGCAACAACGAGACTAGGTTGGGAGTTGAACCATCAACCTTGCGATCATGGTCGTCGTAAAAACGACGCTCCAAACCACTGCGCCACGTTGCATTGTCGCGTGCCGTTAAAAGCACCTCATCGCGGTAAATCATAATTTGCATATGCGGCGAAGTTCTCCACAACAACAAGTAAATACGATTTATTCAACACTCAATGATCTCTTTAAGCACTTGCAATTATTTTAAAAAGCAAAAGACTTTAGTGTACCACATTTCTGATGAGCTGAAAATTTCTGCTACAAAAAATTGACCTATAGGCCTATTGTACGCATCAAGAAACAAACTGCTATTCTATTAAAAACAGTTACAAAAAACTGCTTACTCCAGCACATTGCGTTTTAATTAATCCGACAAAGCGCAACGCAGTATTTCAACTTCCGACAGTGCGCAACGCAACAAAGCGCAAGCAACCAGATTCTTTTCAGTTCGCAGCGCAATAATGCGCACACTATTATATATTTTTTCAGTTCGCAACGCAATAAAGCGCAAGAAGGATTTATTTTCCTTGAAGCGCAGCGCAACTTGCGCAATGGCTAAAAATAATTTGTTAGAGCGCTTCGCAACTTCTGCACGTGCGAAAGTTGCGCAACCAGCGCTTTGAGCTTTAAATTGCGGAATGCCCACCTCTGAAGATATCCAATCAATGTTCAATTTCTAGCCATGTTCTTGCTAACATATCCACAGTAACTGTATCAAGTGTATTCGTTGTTGCAAATCACTAACGTCTCTGACTTGGTTCGGTAAACGATATCCTTTACATAGCCCACAGGGAAAAATTCAATGGTGTGATATCAAGGGAACGTGGCGGCCATGGAATGGGACCATCACATCGAAAATAACTCGTGGTTGATATTGTTCAAGTTGTGGTGACACATATTCTGTCAAAAGGTTGAGGTAAATTTGAGCTGTAATTGATTTTTCAGCGAAGAAAAACGGACCAATAATTTTATCATGCATGATTCCACACCACACATTTAGCTTAGGGGAGTCTCGTTCAAGCTCGTAGGTTTCATGCGGATTCTGCAAGCCCCATATCCTGAAGTTGTGTCTGTTTATTAATCCAGAAACGTGAAACGTTGACTCGTCACTGAAACAAACACGTTTCAAAATTCCTGGATCTGAATCTAATCTGTGTAGCATCGTCACTGCAAATTCTTTTCGTCGTGGCTTATCTTCTGGCTTAAGGGCTTGCAGTAACTGCACTTTACTGTATATGCATAAAGTCGCAAATTTCTATGCAAAGCTTTGTAAACAGTGGAGCGTGGGATCTACTATTGGGTAGAAGCCTGCAAATAGACTTTCTAGGGCTTTTGGTATATGCCACTCTCACAGATTCAATTTCTTCTGATATTTGAGGTCGACCAGCTCCTTTTCTCTGCAACACACTGCCAGTCTCCATAAACTTTTCATGCCATGCTCGAATGGTAGATCGTGCAAATGGCTTGCACCGGTACGATAAAGCCGATATGGCAGTGGCGGCAACCTGTGGGCCGCGGCCCAACTGTGGACCTTTTAGCAATTTTTCGTAGGCCGCGGGCTATTGGGTTTTACAAAATCTTTGTGGGCCGCATGCTAGCTGCAAATAAAAAGTTAGCCCATGCAACTAATAATAAAAACCTTCCCTTTGATGCTTTGCGCGTAAAACTATCCAATTCTTTTTCTCCCGGCGATACATGGCTTCACCGGCCGCTTAGCTCAGTCGTTTAGCGCGCCCCATTGGTACGGGAGGTCTGGGATTCAATTCCCGGGCCGGTCAAATCGGCACAGTGTCGCCAACGGCTCGTTACCGTTGTGAAATTTTTTCGGAGCTGAGTTGCCCAGGCGCTAAGCAGCGGAGATGGGCTCCGCCACTCGTTACACGCTTCGGCGTAATACCACGAGTATAATGAAGATTTGATTTTGGTACATGGCTACAAAAGCAAAACCCGTAGTACCATGCACGAAAACGGGTGCCGTGTGTCTGTATATCTTTCATACAATGCTCGCTTTGTTTCTTCAGTTCTATCATAGACTTTCTATTACACCTTTTTTCTCCCACGCTTCAGTTGTTCTGGGTCGACAGCGATGTCTGGACGATCTCGCACAATAAAAGCTATGTAGCTATGGCCTTTTGTGAGCGATTGCAAATGGGCAGCAGGAATTGTACATGAAATAATAGCGGTATCGTAAAATCAAAAATATGAAACTCTATTCAAGAATTTTGCGCTTAATAAACACAACACGCTTTATAAAATAGCGAAAGTAATTAGCCTAAATAGCACGCAATATGACGGTTTTTGAAAGATATGAAGCGCATATGCATGTGGGTTGTGAGTTGCTCGTCGCTTCTTCGTAATTTTCTTGAAATGGCAGCGTTTTTTTTTGTGGTATTGATCTCAACAGAATTTTTTATTACTGCGATTTGATATAATAATTTAAACTGCAAAATTCGGAAATTCAAGAATATAAGGCCTATCGCCAGTTTCAGCTCCGTATCTTTATCATAAGTTCGTTGGGCAATAAAGCAAACGCTTTAATTATAAGCCACATTTTGCACGAAAATGAAAACACAAAACGTCTATTCGGTTGCATATGGTGTGCAAAACTTTCAGCGCCAAGTGAAAAGTTGCCACTGTTTTTATGCCTTAGTTGGGGTTGTCTTTTTGTCGATATTATTGAAGCTTCAATGATGCGGCCATACCTTCATTTGGTAGCCAACAACAAATGGCTTGTTACATAAGAACTATAACTGAGCTTTATTAGTTTTGGTTCAGCATATTTTAATTTGTAGTTGTAGTGAACCTACGATATTGCTATTTCTGAAATAGACATAATCACTGTAATACGATTAATTATCTCCGCTTATAATAATTATATATAGGCCCTCGTCGATGGCGCAGCAGGTGAGGTTTTGCGGACTGGAGCATATGGTTTACGCTACAGCAATGTTTAGAAAACAATTATTCTTCCCTAGCTTTGTTGTAGTAGTTTTGGATATGATTTTCCCAATGGCTTGACAGAGTTACTAAAGCAAGATATGAACTTTATCAAAAGCTTGAATATGACAGAAACTTCTCGCGAGTCTGAATTCGTTCTACATACACAACGACGATGTTACCACTGATGTTTTGTCTCTACAATAAAAAATAAAAATGATCACCGTCCTCTTAGCAACAAAATTTATCTATACTGTAAATTTGTGATAGCAGGGCCGGCGAAAAAGAGGGCCGGGAGGGGCTTGCCCCCCCCAATCGACATGCTTGCCTTCCAAACAAGCGTACTCTTTTGAAGACAGCGGCTTTCGTGCTTAATTTCAAACTTTGGCCTTCCTAAGTCGACTGCTCTGGCGCCGGATCTGCATGATAGCATTCGCAATCGCAGTGCTAGGTATATCGCTGAATTCTTTTTTTTTTCTTTAGTTACATTATTCTCCTATCACGAGAAAGCGATCAATGCGCTATACGAGCTCGCTTAGGAGTTGCCGGCCATCTGTCTACCACACCAAGATGGGGGAATCCCGCCAAGTGCCTTTCCCAAGGGCACAACAAGTCAAGTTGCCGGCTTGTTCTCCACACTGTCCCTTTATTGCTGAGCGTCAAGCAGGGAAGCTGTGAATACCAATTTTAAAGTCATTGGTTTGACCCGACTCGGAATCAAACCCGAGTCTACAGCTCAAGAGACAGACGCTCTACAGTATACCACTCGGCCATCTGAGCTGTTGCTAAGCATATCGCATGAATAAGCATTGCTAAGCATATTGTATGAGTAAATTAGTCTACGCAAAATGTTGAAAATCTATAGGTTTTATCTATTGATTTGTTTGCATATTTATCCTTCTATCACGAGAAAGCGTAAGGCGCTATACCGTCCAAAATACGTCATGCGATCATGACCGTCCTAAATGCGTCAATTCACTAGTAGGCTACGCGTAGTCCTAATCAATTTTCTTTTAGGCCTATATAAGAAGGAACAAAGTCGTCCCCATTTGTAGCAGTTTTTCAACGCTACGATAGAGTTTTATGAAATGCTTGATTTTAATATATTGTGCAATCGCTTAGCCAGTAACCTAATCCCCAGTCCTCACATTATTTCTAAAAGCCAGACTCTTTTGATGGTTTCTGTAGCTTATGGCCAGGGGCGGATCCAGGAGAGTAGGATGAGAGGTGTGCATCCTCCCACCAACCATTTTAAAAAATGTTTTTAATAAATACAATTTTTCCATAATTTCAAACCTCTTCGATCGCAATAGGCTAAGTCTTGCGCCTTAAGCACACATAATCGAAAATGTGCGAACAAAATGCATGATATTTGGCGAAGCACTCAGAATTAGGGTCAAAAAATTTAAACAACATTGGCCGGAAAATTATTCAAAAAGCACTGAAATAGCCATTGCAGCATGTAGCTTTTCAAAAAATTTCCGGATGAACATGCCCCCGTACCCCCTAAAGCTTTTCTTGTTTCTCAATCAGCTTCAAATTTGTTCTGCCGAAAAATATACGCTTAAAAAATGTGGAAATTATGCTCCCCCCCCTTAAAATTTCTCGCTACGCCACTGCTCCGCCATGTTTCTGCACAAATGTTAATACAAACAAATAATTCTCGTTCTCAAACGCGTAACAGCAGTATTTGCTTCATATGTTTCGCATACCAGGAAAAGCTACTCAATAACGTCATTTGGCGATAAATTTTTAAACGAAGACCAAAGACTTTTTTCTAAATTTTCCTCAAGTGAACGTGAACTGAATCAGGACTCACGATCGATCGGTAAAGTTGAGAGGTTGCAAGTGGAAGCGCTAATCATACAAGCTCAAATAAAGAGTTTGAATCACAAAAGTCATTTTTATTACGACCGTACAAGCGTAAAACGCCGAATAGCTGCAGTTTATTACAAAATGCTTAAACCCTGATTCTTTGACTGACTCTCTGACTAAAAAATTCTGGTTCCGCTTCCGGAAGTCTTATCTACACGGCCGTTATAATTGGGTAAAAGTGACATGTAACTGAAAAATACTTTCCTCTATATTTAGATTACTCCTCTTATCAACATTCAACTATGGCTAATCGGATATTTTGCAGTAAGGGCCGGTGATAGAAACTGCGGGGCCCGATTAGAAGTCAATGAAGTCGGCTTGAAACCGGCCCGGTTCATAATAAACGACTTCCGTTAACGCGGAGTTCTTTTAAGGCGCGAGGCCCGATTTAATAAAATTGGTCAAATCCGACCCTATAAGCAGTTCACTGAACCAGAAGGTATAGCTTAATAAACACTGATATTCGCAAATATACGTCCTATGGCTTAGTGTTGTTGGAACTTTTGAAACAAAACTGAATAAGTATACAATAAAAAGAATACTAAATAAGTATACTAATTACAATAAAAATGAAACCCAATTACCGTAAGTAGCAAAAATATAGCAACAGTAATTCTTAAAACTTGACGTTTCAACAACCTAGATTTAGCTGTCATCATCAACAATGCAAGCAAAACAGTACGAAACTGAAAAGGAAAATTTTTTAGTTTTGTACACCCTTGCTTACACCGTTGATGGTGATAGCTGAATCTATGTTGTCGAAACATCCAGTTTTATGAATAACTATTTTTTGTCTATTCAAACTATTTCTGTTTGTCTTTTATACTCATTAATAAAGTAATTTAGTTTTTCTTTCGAATTTTCAAAGAAATCGTCTTCAGAGAGTAATAATACCCTCTAAAAGATTCCCAGTTTACTCCATCCGCATACGAGACGTGCTCTCCTCGTAAGTAAAGACCATTCGGATTGGCACTATGACAATGAGCATACCACCAACCACCCTTATACAGTTCAGCACAAGATCCGAGGTATGAATCTTGATCCAGATCTTTAGCTGAGAATCGCGATGAATTGATTATACGTAAGTCATCTCCTGTTGCACAAAAAAATAAAGAATAATTTTGGGCAAATAGCTTTTAAAAGCATTGTTTCTGAAACTATCACGGTCACGAGCCAAAGTAACGTGAAACGTCACTAAAACTCAGCCTAATTACCATACTAGGTTAGTTTTGAGTACTTTTAACCACCTAAACTTGAATCGCAAGGTCTTTACAGTTTTTAAACTTAAATTAGGTTAACAGTTGTCAGTTTCCATTTATTTTTCTCACCAACCGTGATGCTGAGGTTCTACTGGTTTGCTAAGAGTACATATGGTGTGTTTAGGAAAATCTAATCTAAGTAAAGACCGTAAAAGAATACCTGCATCTCATACGTATCCACCAATCGCAACCCTGTAATCAGTTCCAGACTGCACAGAAAAATTTCTGAAAAAAAAAAAGATTCCGTCCGCAATCCGCATCTTCTTGTAGATGACTAAAAAACTAAAATGCCGCCCAGCGGGCAGATCTTTTGTGACGGGTTTGATTCACGCCTGGGGCCGATCGCACTTGACATCGACGACTACGGTCGGCTGCTGACTTGAAAAGCGCAAATTCACTTCGCAGTCCTGATAAATAGTCAAGCGTTCTCAGGTGCTGAGCTTTGTGCACTAGCAGCAACTCATATAGTTTATTTAATAGTTTTACCACAACTTAAAATGCGCAGCAAAAGTTAAACCCAGGAATATTAATAGATAAGTACGCAGCCTCCTTTACCAGTTTCATAAATTAGCTACACACAAAAGTTACACATGCCAAGTTGCAGCGAGGATACAGTGATACGACCATACGGTCTACAAGTCTACTGTCCTCCTCACTTCTTTTAAAACAACTTGTTGAAATTTCAGCATTTTTTCATTAATTGCCAGTACTATAAAAACAAAAACTGCAAAGAAAAACAAAAAAAAAAATTAATAACAATAATAATAATACTAAAAAATAAATAAATGAACAGAAACAAAATAAAAAGTACAAGAAGCACACAAGTATGCAATCAGAGTACAAGTTAGGTTATTTATCAGACAATAATACACAATATTGTGGAAATTTGTTGGTTATTCCTCGTATTTGTGAGCTAAATATTCCTTAAACTTTTTGACAAACATGGGGAAAGGTAGACTTTTCATATTCCAAGGCACCTCAGACAATACTCTTGCCCCGATAACTTGCTTACACTTTTTGCCTAATTCAGTATTACTTCTTTTGATAAAAAAATTTGTTTGCGAGTTTCTTGTGGAATAATTATGAAGTGATGCCAATGGGGAGAACGATGAGGGAATGGTTCCTGGATGATGCTGTATCGTTTTAAACATATATTTGGCTATCTCAAGTTTATGGATATCAAATATTGTTAAAGTTTTAAGTTTTTTAATAGAGGGTTTGCATGAGCCTTGTAATTCTGGTTTGTGATTAGTCTGGCTGCTTTTTTCTGAAGAATATGCAGAGGTGTTAATACAGTTTTTGCTGCAACTTCCCCATGCCAAATTGCAGTAAATCAGGTCCGAGAACATTATAGTGTAATAAATATTTCGAAATATTTTAGTGTTCAGTAAGCTGTTCCTGTCCTCAACAATTACATTAAACTGTCCTCCACAATCGCTGTTGAATTTTAAGTTGAGTAATTTGAAAAATGAAAAAACCTGTTGAATTTTAAAAACACTGCGAAATGGCAGTATAGGTTGTCCAATGCCCGTGTTTCTTGCGACTATCTTTTGCGACTCGACAATCTGCAGTGTGACGCAGAGCCATGTGACAATTTTTTTCTTTTTTATTGACTTGCCGCTAAAGCGCTATGCTGGAAATGTTCTAAATTTTTTGATCTTGTTGTCGCTACTAAATAACATGCCTTACCTGTAACTGGCGTATCATGTCTGATTTTCAAAATCTTCCATGTCTGCCCTCAATTCGTAGTCACCATTTTTCGTTAATTCATGAATGGTGGTGAGACCTACGACAATAATGCTGGTAGTGCTTAAAATTACATGTCTTCTATCAATCTTTGTCCTAGGACTGCGACTCGCAACTATTTTTAATCGAGTTCAAGTTCGAGTTCAGTAGTTTTTATCGAGTCCATGCCAAGTTCGAGTAGTTTTTATCGGGTTCAGGCTGTGTTCAAGCAATTTTTGTCAAGTTTAGAATAAGCTCAAAACTCAATCAACTTTTTCGAGTTCAAGTTCGAGTTCGAATTCTGCGAGTTCAAGTTCGAGTTCAGTAGCTTTTACCGAGTCCATGTTAAGCTCAAGTAGTTTTTATCGGGTTCAAGCTGTGTTCAAGCAATTTTCGCCAAGTTTAGAATAAGCTCAAAACTTAATCAACTTTTTCGAGTTTAAGTTCGCGAGCAGAGACTTTTGTTTTTTGAGTTCAAGTTCGAGATCGAATTTGGCAAAGAAGACCGAGTTTGCAGTCTTGCTTTCTTCAATAAACACTGGGCCGGCGCTAAGGGGGGCCATGAGGGCCTGGCCCCCCAATCGACATGCTTGGCCCCCCAATTAACAATCTTTCTCTTTTGAAGACAGCGGCTTTTGCGCTTAATTTAAAATTTTGGCCTTGGCCCCCCTAAGTCGACTGCTCTGGCACCGCCTCTGACTAAACATTGAATGATGCTAAAGTTAGTACAGCCTACTCTGGCGCATTTTTGACTTTGAATTTTTTTGCGGAAAACATAGAGATTCTAACATCGGATCCAGGGCGCCAAGAGGGTGTAAAGCTTCCCATTTAAATTTTCGGTTATGCATATTGATACATTAATACTTATTCTAAAACTACAAAACTGCAAAATAAATATTTTTTAATTTTTAGCTTTTTACAACCCTGGATCCATTTCTGACCAACGTGTAGGAAAAACAAAATGTTACCAGTGGCGTAGCCAAAAAGAGTACCTCTTTTGACGAAAGCTATTCTGTAGTGAGTTTAAAAAATACCACAGTGCTTGAAATCTTTGTTGAAAAAAATTGCGATCCTCCTCAACTTTCAGCTGGTTACATTCCTGTTCATTGCTAACAGGCGTTTGTTACAATAGGAAAATGATGTGATTACAACCATAATCTTTTACAAACCGAGCCAAAACTCTCCACTGAGCTTCCCAAAACCTGATTCGTAATCAGCAAAGTTTCGATAGAAATCTTCGGAGCCATCCATGCGACGCTGAAATACCTGAACAATAAACATGAACCTAAAATTTGAAACAAATCCAAGGCTTTGTCCCAAGGCCTTAAGCGCCTATCACTTGCCGAGCAGATTTTAATCGAAACAGTTCTTTATTTGGGGGCCGTAGTCTGAGTCGAAACTCCAGAAACGAATTGACGGAGTTGGAGAAAAAATATCCCGCGATCGGAATCTAAAGCAGTTTAAATCTACAGCGATCTGACGCCTTTTACTGCAAATCAGAATTTGCACGAAGTCACCTAGCGCCAATTTTTTCTCTGTGGAAGCACAAAATCAGTCTCTGACCAGCCAGCCACCTCCTGCAGTTTTCAAATCACAATAAACCAGCAAACCAGTAGAATTGCCAAATGGATAAATTTTATAAACACCGCTGGCGTCAACTCCGTGAAATGGCATCAAATCAGAGCAAGTTTGAGGAAATGACTCTGAGAGAAACAATGAACATGCAGTCATTTAAATGATATTGATAAAAACCAAAAATGCATCACATTCACAAACTCAAAACAAAGATGAAATTTAGAGAATGGTTGCAAGTGCTCATATTTTTCTCATGCCGGATTTTGATGTATTGAAGATAATTTTCAGGTACTCGTATCTGATCCACGTTTTATCTGGAGAAGATAACTAGATTTGTAAGTAGCCTATGTCAAGTTTAGGAATTTGGATAAATCCAAGCCGCGACTTTTGTGTTGCCATTTCTTAACCTTCAATATCATTTTAGCAGGTTATGTACACAACACAGAAAGTTAGGCTACCTTTAAAGTAAATCAAATCGTGTAAGCAAAGCATCGTATAAGATGATTTACGACTCACATGATCTACTGTAGTACAGGGACGCCTAACTTTCTGGAATGACGGACCATATTTAGTGTTGTTAAAAAATCGTTTTTTTTTTGCTTCGTGTTTTTTTGTTTTTTAAGTTGTTTACCATTTCACAGCTAATTGAGTAGTCTACCCCGTTTTGGCTTGTTATCACCTCGAGATTGAGGCAAAACAAGGCTGTTTTTAATGGTATCGATATGTTATTTGCAATGTCAAGTTACCATTAACAACAGAAATATAGCTTGCATTCATTGCTCGGTGCTAAATATTGCATGACCATGAGCCATTTTAGGTGCCTTAAGAGCTAGTTTGACTAGCCTAGCTAGTGTTTCCTCCCGGGAAGTCGGGACAAGAAATTTGGAGTTTGGAAATTTCCCGTTTCCCGGTAACTTTATGTCGGGATCCTGGGAAATGTCTTTACATTAGTAAGAATTTCGGTGGTACTGATATCTATCATTCCGACATAAAAAATGGGTTAGCTTTGCGTTACTGCAAATTAAAACTTTTTTTTGCTTACTAAAAATTATTTCTCAAAATTCCCAAAATTTTTTTAGATGAAATGCTTGTGAGATCAAAACTTTGTCTTCAATTTGTCAAAAAAATGGAAAAACTCAAGCTACGTTTGTCAAAACAACATAACAAATTGCTAAAAATTAAATCTGAAATGCTGAAAATCAGAAAAAATGTCAAAATAGTCAAGCTCAAAAAAATTTTCGGGATTCCTGGAATTTCCCGGAATTCCCGAAACATTTTTTGAAAATTTCCTGTTTCCCGGGTAGTTGAAAATCCGAGAAAAAGGTAAACCCTAAGCCTAGCCGTTAGCAGGACATTTGTCGGTCCACTAACGGTCCAGTTTTGTTGCTTTTTTCTATTATTGGGCCGTTAACGAGCCGCAAGACCATCATTGAAAACTCTTTGAATTTATTCATTTTTAATGATGCGCTCAATTTTTGCAAACTAATTTTACAAACTAAATTTTTCTTTGTTGTGTAGCTTGTGTTTAATTTTTGCTCTGCAACGCGAGGTTAGGTAGGGAATGCAAGCCGTTCGACTGGCTCAATGTAAATTTGGGTTTGATCCTTGAACGTATCAATTTGTGCAAGGGTTCTGTGGCTCTCTCTCATGTTGACATTTCGTAGCAAAAAAATATAAATCTTTTGCGTGTACCGCTGCTGGCTGCTGACACAATGAATTAATCATCTTCGTTGTTCATGTCTTATTGCGATGACTGGTAAAATCGCAGCTCTAGGTTAAAATATTTGTTAAAAAGCAAACTATTTTTCACGATTTGGTATTAAAAACAGCAAAGAATGGGTTCTTTCATTGGAAGGGAACCTATTTTCCGATAGAACCAAGCGTTGTTGTTGGCACAGTAAATAAAAAGAGTATTAAAATGAAACCCTGATTCGCATTAACTTACAATTACAAAAAGTGTGTGACCGAAATCATTCATTGGCAACCGTCTATCTCAAAAGATCATGGTTCCGCGAGTCCGTGAGATCATTGAGGTTACAACCTGCAAACAGCGTATATAGACTATGGCTAAAAAGTCCAATCCGAGAGTGGCAGTCTCTCTGGCAGATTGTGCAGGTGAATGTTGATGGAGATTTGGTTTGCTTCTTCACTTGACGTTTAGCTTCTGCTTGTTTGGCGCGTGATTCCTCAAAACTGAAGAGACAGCTGCTTACAACTTGTTTCCAGGATGCTCGATCTTGTGCTAGTGTCTCCCACTTGTTTGTCTTGATGGTTAAGGCCTTCATGTCCCTCTAGCAAATATCCGTGTATCGAAGTAGTGGTCTGCCTGTGGGTCGTTTACCGTGTGCTAGCTCATCATATAGAAGGTCCCTGGGAATCCCACCGTCATCCAAGCGCACAATGTAACCAGGCCAACGTAAGCGACGTTGCTTCAACAAGCTGTACATGCTGAGGATTCCTGCCCTCCGCAGAACTATTGAGATTCTGTCTTGCCATTTGATGTTCACAATGCGGCGGAGGCATCTCATGTGAAATACATTGAGCTTGTGCTCTTGTGAAGCGTGTATGGTCCAACATTCGCTGCCATACAAAAAGGTGCTCAGGACGCAGGCGCTGTACACGTGGATCTTAGTGTGTTCTGACAGTTTGTTGATGGTCCATACTCATTTTACCTGTCTGGCCATGGTTATAGACGCTTTTCCTATCCTCCTCTGGAGCTTGGTGTTTAAAAAAACAGAGTCAGATATGGCAGAACCCAAGTATACAAAGTCATGCACAACATCCAGTTCATGGTAAAGAACTGTAACATGAGGTCGTAGGTTTATTCCTTGTGCCATAACTTGTGTCTTTTTTAAATTGATGGTGAGGCCAAAATCTTTACATGCTCGGCTAAATCGGTCAATGAGTTGCAGAAGGTCTTCAGCTGAGTTGGCAATAACAGCAACGTCATCTGCAAAGAGAATGTCGCGTAGACACCTGTAGTGGACCTTCGATTTTACTTTTAATCTGGAGATGTTGAACAGTTTTCCGTCTGATCTGGTTCCTAGATAGATGCCTTCTGCGGTATTTCCAAATGCATGCTTGAGCGTGATGGCGAAAAATATACCGAATAGTCTCGGTGCAAGGACGCACCCCTGTTTTACGCCACTGCGAATGCTGAATGGGTCAAACAGGGGTGCGTCCTTGCACCGACACCATTTGTTGTTTCAACAAAGCTGTACAAACTCGACCGAAATACTCTCCCTATAAACGTGTTTTTCATCATTTTACTCAACCCCAAATGTTCACAATAGCAATTTACGCCGCAAAATTACGTAGCACTTCATTGATATATATCTGTTAAACATACGAGTATAACAAAAAATCAAAGAATAAAAAAACATACTTTTTGTTTTATTTTTTAGATGCAAAAAAAGAATAAAAATCATGATTTTTTGCGAAAAAAATAAACGACTCGTTATTTTTGAATTACAACACTAGGCATATTCACTTGTAAAGCATTTTCGCACGCCAAAATATAGTACAATGGCCGCATTAAGAGATTATATAAAAAACTTAAAAAATGATGGTTTACTTTTCTGTCATTTTTCGCTTCTTGGATACCATACTACAAGACAAATTGAAAATGAAAGCAGAACATCACTCCTAACACGTGCAAAGCGCGCAAGCCCGTAATCAACTAAATCACATCAGTGTGACAACATGTTTCATTATGACGACCAGTGGCGTAGCGAGAAATTTTAAAAGGGGGGAGGAGGGGGCTTAATTTTACATTTTTTCAAGCGTTTTTTTTTTCGGAAAAATTAACTTGAAGCTGATTGAGAAACAAGAAAATCTTTGGAGGGGTTCGGAAGCATGCTCCTTTGGAAAGCTTTTGAAAATTTACATGCTGTAATGGTCATTTTAGTGCTTTTGAAATAATTTTCAGGCAAATTTTGTGTAAAGTTTTTAACCGTAATTCTGTATGCTTCGCCAAATATGATGCATTTTGTTCGCAAATTTTCGATTATGCGTGCTCAAGGCGTAAAGCTTATCGCTGTCGAAGAAGTTCGAAACTATGGAAAAATTGTATCAAAAAATTTTTGAAAATGGTTGGTGGGAGGATACATACCCCTCATCCTACCCCTCTGGATCCGCCCTTGATCATATGCTACAGAAACCATCAAAAAAGTTTGGCATATTTCAACCATTTGGCACCATTAGTGTTTTTTTTTACTAAAAGACAGAGTCAAAAGAGGAGGGCCATGGCTCAATGCCCCCCCCCTGAATACGCTCTTGAAGACGACATAATAAAAACAAGTTTAATTAATCTATAACAAAAGTCTCGTCAGCCTTGCTACGCACAGCCAATCTAGGCTAAACTCATTCCAGACTGTAAAGACTATTTTTTTTTTGCATTGCTTTACCTGGACATCTCGACTTCATCTCTTTTCTAGGTTGTGCCCTATTTTTGGCAGGCGACTGGCCCCAAACCACGATACCCAATGAAAGAGCCTATAACTACTAACCCCAAACTAAGTTACCGGTAGCCTTACTAGCCCACTTGACTAGAAGCCCCCATGGCAACCCACTCATTTGCAGCTGCAGACGCGTTTCGACCTTATTATGGTCTCATCAGTGCAGCATAGCAACCTCCCACCTTCCTGAAAAAAAAATTCTAACCTACAAAAGAACTACACACTCCAAATCTAAGCCTCTACTCGTTCTGCTCACGGTAGAACATTTGAAATAAAATCTTCAAGGAATCGGTACATGCTGGATTATGATGTCACAGATTCCCTGTAAACAATCGACAAGAATAGAGATGACCGGTTGGTTTAAACATTATTTTCCCGGTAATCTGAGAAGGAATTTTTTGTTTACGGTTTGTAACTATACCAGTTACCAAAACCTGCAAAAAACCTCTCTGCCCAACCCGTTCGCCCGTGAAAAAGCGGGGGACAAGGCAGGCACTGTGTCTGCGCATGCAGCCCAGAAAACACAGTGAACGTCAGCGCTTATCGGTGGTTTAAACATCAATATCCCGGTACATTTATCGAACTGCATGTACAGTTACAGAATCCAGCAAAATGATACAAAAAAGGATATGTAAGTCAAATAGAATTCTTCTATCCTACACTTCTCCGATAGGCACCTGCAAAGTCAGCCAACAACAAAGCCCAATGTGTCAGGGTAAGAATAGCTCCAACAATAAGAGTACAGTCTTTTAATGGAATGGAAAATGGCACTCCCCCATACAGGTGGGAATTGAACCATCCACTTTTGTCATCAATTATGAGTTAGATGAGAAATTTGCAAGAAACAAATTAATGTTTCGACTATAACAAAAGTCTCGTCAGCCTTGCTACACACAGCCAATCTAGGCTAAACTCATTCCAGACTGTAAAGACTATTTTTTTTTGCATTGCTTTACCTGGACATCTCGACTTCATCTCTTTTCTAGTACCATTTTCCATTCCATTAAAAGACTGTACTCTTATTGTTGGAGCTATTCTTACCCTGACACATTGGGCTTTGTTGTTGGCTGACTTTGCAGGTGCCTATCGGAGAAGTGTAGGATAGAAGAATTCTATTTGACAAATGTACAAGTGTTCGATAAATGTACCGGGATATTGATGTTTAAACCACCGATAAGCGCTGACGTTCACTGTGCTTTCTGGGCTGCATGCGCAGACACAGTGCCTGCCTTGTCCCCCGCTTTTTCACGGGCGAACGGGTTGGGCAGAGAGGTTTTTTGCAGGTTTTGGTAACTGGTATAGTTACAAACCGTAAACAAAAAATTCCTTCGCAGATTACCGGGAAAATAATGTTTAAACCAACCGGTCATCTCTATTCTTGTCGATTGTTTACAGGGAATCTGTGACATCATAATCCAGCATGTACCAATTCCTTGAAGATTTTATTTCAAATGTTCTACCGTGAGCAGAACGAGTAGAGGCTTAGATTTGGAGGGGTGTAGTTCTTTTGTAGGTTAGAATTTTTTTTTCAGGAAGGTGGGAGGTTGCTATGCTGCACTGATGAGACCATAATAAGGTCGAAACGCGTCTGCAGCTGCAAATGAGTGGGTTGCCATGGGGGCTTCTAGTCAAGTGGGCTAGTAAGGCTACCGGTAACTTAGTTTGGGGTTAGTAGTTATAGGCTCTTTCATTGGGTATCGTGGTTTGGGGCCAGTCGCCTGCTAAAAGTAGGGCACAACCTAGAAAAGAGATGAAGTCGAGATGTCCAGGTAAAGCAATGCAAAAAAGAGTCTTTACAGTCTGGAATGAGTTTAGCCTAGATTGGCTGTGCGCAGCAAGGCTGACGAGACTTTTGTTGTAGTCGAAACATTAATTTGCCCCTAACAAGTTTAATTAAACTAAACAATCGAAACAATACATTGAGCGTGTGTGCTGCACGTGTGTACAACTTACTGCACAATCATGCACAAGTGTATTTTCTATTGGTGGAGCACCTTACCACCAGAGATGGGCAGTACCGGGTACTATTGTACCGCGGTACTTTTTTTAGTACCGGTATCGTGGTGAGCCTCTGCGTGGCGTGGTTTGTGCTTCTTGCCAAATGCGTGATGAGTAGTGACTGGTTAGTGATCAAAGGTGCAGAACATTATGGTGCTACCTTATCGCTCCTGATATGTGAACACGTTATTGTGTTATCTTAAGTCCAACCGGTCCAATGGTCCAGCTGACAAAAGTACAGTACCGAGTACCGCGGTACTTTTTCTAAAAAGCACCGTTACCGGTATCGACGGTACTGTTTTATGCAAGTACCGGTACCGACAGTACTTTTAATGTACCGAGTGCCCAGCATTGCTTACCACATGCTATTTCAGAACTTATATCTGCAACTCACAATATCGTGTCAGTGCGTAAACCTAGGACGAATTAACAACCAATGTAGAAAGTTTAGCGGCCATTTTGAAAGCGTTGGCTGGCAACAAGTGGCCTGCGAAATAGATGCTCCAGCTCTAGTGCATGGAATGTTTGCCTACAGAACGGTAGGCTTGGTTTAAATTTCGAGTCAGGCCAAAACAATAACTTTAACATTGATATTCGCAGCCTCCCTACTTGATGTTTTGTATTGTAGGGTCCGTGTGGAGAACAAGCCGGCAAGATTACTTGTGGCGCCGTTAGGGAAGCACTTAGCCGTTAGGGAAGCACTCAGCTAAATATGTTGCAGTAGACCTACATGTTTTAGCGGCTTTTAAATTAGATAGTTGCATTGCTTTTCTTTTTTTTTTTTGGCTTTTTTTGTGTTCATTTGCATTTTGTGTTCAGTTTCTCTGATGATTGCATTATATGTCTGATATGGTGCTATTTTGTTTGGCAGGTGGCAGCAGACTCGATGACCGTATGGTCTTTTCGCTGTTTTCTGACCAAGTGAATTTCAGCGCTATACCATTGATTGTTTCTTCATTTTGCTGCAGTTGCTTTCACTTGGTAAATATACTAAACTAAACAAAACTAAAAACGCTTGATTGGGCCAACGTTTTGGCTCACTTCTGAAGCCATTGTTTGCGCTATGAGCTTACGCTGAGATGCAAAAGTACTTTTGCATCCGGAACTTTTACGCTTTTGCGCCATGGCATAAGAACCAGCTCAGCTTGTAGCGTTGACAATGACACCAGAAGTAAGCTGAAACGTCAAACACGTGTTTTTAGCTGCTTTTTATCGACAATATTTATGATTACGTTGCTAATTAACTCCTAATTGTACCGTTTGCCCAAGTTTTATTTTAATTTCACCAAGATCTCACCTTTGTTCAAGCAATTACACGGGGCCCCAGCATCGCCTTTAGGTCCAGGAAGTCCAATGGGGCCTACAGGCCCTCGTTTTCCACTAGGCCCCTGAAGTTGACTCCGTAGATACGACCCATCATCCACTGTTTGACCATCACATTGAAGACTACAAGTTCCAAGATCAAAACTGGCACAAGTAAAGTGCATGCAGGTTGACACCAACATTATTAGCATGAAAAATTTCATTTTGATTTAATAATTTATATCTATCCAAAACCACTCGCTAAACTGCGAAAACAAAAATTTAATAGCTTACCCCAGAAAGATGTCAAAAGTTCAACTTGTCTTGATATAAAAGAAGAAATAAGTCAAGTTTTCATTTGTTTTTGTGACGGAAAAGAAATTATTATCCAATTTTTTTGCCGATGAAAAAGTTGGCGTTAAAATAAGTGCCCACAACAGATTGAAAAGCCCTTGTTGAAACTACTATACGCCTACCATAAACAAATAACTCTAGACGGTGTAGAACAGCGAAAATCAAATCAAACTGAAACCTTCACAAAGCGTGTAAAAAGTGACGAATCCCGTGTTTGTGCTTTATCGCCTAAGCGACACAGATTTGAACTTCGTAGAAATGTCGCAGTGGTGGCGAGACGTTGGCGACATTGTTTAGGCTACAATTTAACCGGTCCGGGAACCAAAGCCTTGTTCCATCGCACCGATACCGATGTCGGTAATTCAAGCTGTTACGATTGGTAAACCTGAGTGACGCGCTGTCACGATTAGTGAATCGGAGTCAGATCAGGCGGTTATTACATGCGGTTCGATATTTATCGAATGTTCGTTGTGCGTTATTTATCGCAAATTGGTATTCCATGGTCGAAAAATAACGATTGACCTTGAGTAAACTTTCGAAAAGGTTGACGCAAAATCACCCGCATATCAAACCTTCGTTATTCAATAATTTGCTATTCCATGCTCCTTAGAATCATAATTTGGTATTCCATGCTCAATTTTGGTGAATAACAAATCTTCGGTAAACACGTCAGTTTTTGGGAAAATATAACGAATTCTGAAAGCCATTCGATATACTTCTCAAACCACAATAGGCCTACAAACCGTAAATGTTTAATATTTAGATAGGTTTGCTCAAAAGAAAAGTGTAACAACCCCCTTCATTTGATGCAACGACTGGTCGATTTAAACTTTTAACTGTACACAACACAGGTTTGAAGTTATTGACGAAATTTCCAACCCTACTACGGTGACTTACACCGACGAGCGATTTTCAAAGACAATTAGATTGAATAAAAATATGAAATTGGTATTAGGTTATATGCGACACCATAAAAAGTAGTATATTTTTGAAAGACGTCGATAAAATATTTGAGCGTAGAAGGAAACTTCATGATTTGTTCAAAAACTTTGGAAGTTTTCAAAATTGCTTAAAATACTTTCTTTAATTGGAGCTGTACAGCTTAATATGTACGTAAAACTTCGCAAATTTTCGATATTGCATGGTTGAGAAAGCTAAAAAATTGTTGCTTATTGTAAAAACTCATGCCGAAGAAGAAAAATTAATTCTGAATTTATTCTAGTTGGTCGATTTATGGGAGGGGATAGCATACATTGATAACACTCACATCCCAATTATTTGCCAAACAGAGGCAAAGTTCTACCGCGGCCCGGCCGAACTAAGGAATGGAAAATGAAAATTCAAAACCTGTATCTTTTGTTATAGCGGATAGATTCTATCGATGAATATTCTGTGTTTACCAAAAAAAATTTACAACATATATCTGGCGATGCAATATTTTTTTATGGCGTAACAATTAAAATCCAGTTGAAACCATTGACTCAACGAATATCGAACGATGCCTTTCGTAACTAACGGAGCATGTAATAGGTACCAATTTGATATTCGTTATGAAGGTGCTCATGTGGTATTCGATAACAAACCCTCAAATAACGCATATGAATAACGAATACAGAATACCGCATACGAATAACGAATTATGCGAAGCACAAGATTCAAATAAAATACAAAATTTCAAGAACTTTTCAACATTAAAGAAAATAAGGTGGGACATGCATAAATCGCATTCACAACTAAGATATTCCTATGTTGCTGTGATAGCTTATTAGGGTTGTGCATGTTGAAAAGTTCTTGAAATTTTGTATATGAATAACGAATTGTTGAAGAGGAATATCGAATACCGCATATGAATAACGAATGCCGCATATGAATAAAGAATATGTATACCGCATAACACATATTCGATAATTATCGAAAAGCATGTAATCGGGGCCCAGGTCGGAATCTGGCTCGTACAACATTACGAAGTGATGAGCTAGATGTAGTGGATCACAGTGACTACAGTTTGTTTTTACCAGCAGACTCAAGCGATAAGATTGCCGAGCCTGATGTTTATCCGCTTGCCAGAATGAACGTAGCTCTAGTGAAAAGTATCTAGAGTATATTCGTAGTACGATGGCTAAGACATCCGAAATAGGCCTATGATAGAAAACTGTAGCAAAAAATTAGCTGATTTATTTAGACCTACAGATCAGTCTAAAAGTTTAGCTATCAAAACTTCAGCCGAGTCGAACTTCCATGGTTTTGGGGCTGTGGCAGATATTTAAATTAGGCTCCTGTAAACCGTTAATTTGAGAGACAGGCACTTAAATATAAAATTGCCCAATAAGCAAAAATAAAGCAAACGCCACCGTAAGATGATTCTTTGTGACTGGACGTTTCAATTTCAACAATGGTCTAGCTGTGATCATCCGCAGAACTGCAAGGCAGTATCAAAAGTACTGTGGGCCTATCAGTATTCTTTAATGTAGTTTTATACTGCCTTACATATATTGAGCACTGAGCAGTTCTTTTTGCTGTTAACGACTCGATCCTGATTGGCATGCGTCTATACGCATGACTGTTGATTGGCTTGTGTCAATACGCATGAGTGGTTTTGAGTGAATTAGCCAATCAGGATCTACTGCGTGCGAAATAAACGCTACTCATATTATGGCCCATAGCCTACTGCTGTACTGATGATGACAGCTTTATCTGTGTTATCGAAACGCCCACTTACAAGAATTATTGTGACTATATTTTTCTCTTCAGGCTATTTTCGACACATATTTACTGTACAACGAAGTAGTTCTCGACTTATGAGCATAAATTTCTAAATTTATTTTAGACCGAAGCGGTGGCCTATAATGAAGGCCTCATTATAGTATAGGAGTTCTCCCATTGGTTTATCTACCACAAAGTCTGCGCTGCTGTGAGTAAAAAGAGCATGAGAGTGTTATTCTTTCAAGTAAGTTTAGTTAATAGGCCTATAGGCTACGTGGAAGTGCAACTGAAATTTTGTAAACGCTATTGCTATACAGTCTTGAGTTTCGGCATGCAAGGCAACTTGGGCATTAAACGATAAACTTTGTGAAAGTTTTCTCACCCATGATATAGTTACCGTCTTACCGAGGCAGAAATTTGTATGACTTCAACATTACCCCTTCGTTTGTAGCTCCTAGTTGCTTTACTCAGTATTTCTTTCAAGCTTTAAAGATTGATCGACAAATCTTTCAACAAATAAGCCATTGGTAACTTCGAACATATTTTTGACATAGTACTCAAGGGTGGAATCCTGGCTTCTTGGCGTTAGAGTGTCAGTTTCGGTGTGTTGAAACCCAGATGTCAGGTTTCAGTTTTGGTTTGGTTTCGCGGCTGTTGAAAAATAGGTTCCAGTTTCGGTTTCAGTTTTGCTTACGCACAGCTTTGGTTTCTGGGTTTCAGTTTTGGTTTATGTTTTATCCAAAAAAGCTATTTAATTTTCAATACGGATTATTTAAGTGCTCTACTTTTTAGCGTTTTTGTTGTATTGCGATAATAAGTAGCCGCTCAGATGACCGAGTGAGAAGAGCAATAGCTTCAGAAGTTGGCGGCTTGGATATAATTACTGTACGAGCCGGTGAAACCAAAGACTCAAAAATTAGTATTCACAGCTTCTCTATTTGACGCTCAGCATTAAAGGAACTGTTCTGGTAATGATGGTGATGACAATTTAAAAACCCAAAACCTCAAAAAATTCTGAACAGGTTTTCGTTTCAGTTTCGGTTTTGACATTCAAGAAAATACGGTTTCGGTTTAAGTTTAGGTTTTCAAAATTTTGGCTGAGTGGGTGTCAGTTTCAGTTTGGGTTTTAAAAATTTTCTTCAAAACCGGGTTTCAGGTTTAGGTTTCCACCCTTGATTGTACCATAACATAGCGGTGTTGGTAGTAGCGACTTTTCAGTTGCGTTTTTAGTCTGCTTTTATCGCTGTTTTGAAAAACGAATGTGTGCTCTCACTTAGTATATTGCAACCACGATTGCTCTTACCTTTATCATTTTTTTCCTATCTGCATGTTATAAACTTCATCGTTTTGAGGCTTCTTCTCTTCTCTTGAATCGTTGAATGTTCTTCATCTTATCACATTCTTCGTATCACAGCCATGCTATAGTGACGGTTACATTGGTTTGTTTTTCACACTGTCTCTTTAATAATGTTGAGCGTCAAGCAGGGAAGCTGTGAATGCCAATTATGAAGTCATTGGTTTGACCCGACTCGAAATCAAACCCAAGTTTACAGCTCCAGAGGCAGACGCTCATTACCACTCGACCATCATCTGAGATACTTCTTTGATACACCTCTCACAAGGAATACTTGTGCTTGATTAACTCCGATTCCGTTGTCAAACTCCAACTCGATTTCAAGACTAATTGTTCTAGTAATTACTAAAGCCGCCTACTTAAAAAATACGATGAAACGTTTGCTTGTTAGAACTACACGGATATTGTCAAACTCCAACTCGATTTCTGGACTAATTGTTTTAGTCTGTAGTTGTCCTAATAATGTGCCTTAGCAAAGGATGACGCAATGCTTTGCATTGTTGCATTAACTTATTCGCATTCAAGTAAACCTATTACATAATGCAAAGGCCTATTGTGTGAGAACGAAATTAGATATTGCCTAAATTATGATTCGTTAAATTTTACATACTCCTGCTTAAATATTGGTTTATTGAAAGTCACACACTCCAGTTCCCATGAGCTAGCAGGAAACATCAAAATATGGACTGCTTATTTTATTAGGGGACTTGGATTCCGGAATTCTGTTCGCGGTGCCGTTGCTGTACTGTGCGATACAACTATTATAAACGAAGGGATCAACGATGCCGACCATAGTGACGGTTACATTGGTGACATCCCGATGTGATGAACAGCGCCGTGGACTTTCCCGGTTTTGCTCAGAGGAAGCCTAAAACGTAGTCGCAAGAAGGCAAAAACCCGATTAAGGAGCTGGCTAATATCAGAAGAGCTCAAGTACGCCGCCATTCTGAGAGTGTTTGGAACAGAGAATCTGTGTCGGCTTCTGCGCGTGAACCCCCCTGAGATTGGGCCTTCCATCCACGTCATTGGATTAATATACGTAATTGGAGAAGTATTTGTAAAATGGTGATGCCAAGTTTTTAATGCTTGATTTTTGTATGTGTCAAGTTCAAAATTTTTTGTTGATATGTTGTTAATATAATTTCTTCTTGAAATATTTTTTGTTAATAACGTATAGCCTAATTAATAGTCAAACCATTGATAATAATAATTGACTTACGAATATACTTAATACGTTTTTTTGCAACACAATATAAAACTTAAGGGCCGGTCGTTAGCTCAGTTGCTAAGCACACGCTAACGGTGCGGTAGGTCTCGGGTTCGATTCCCGGGCCGGTCACATCGACACAGTGTCGCCAATGACTCGCCACCGTTTCGACGTTTCTTCGGAGCTGTGTTGCCCACGCGCTAAGCCGCGGAGATGGGCCCCGCAACTTGTTACACGCTTCGGCGTAATATCGCGAGTATAATGAAGATTTGATTTTATATAAAGCTTAATATGAAATTTTAGCTTTGTGGGATTGCGGTTTAATTATCGTTTGTTTTCAGAAACCTGTTTACCTTAGCTTTAACTTCGCTTTCTTTTTTCAACCTTTCCGTGATTTCAAAAGCTGCAATATCGGATTTATCAAGGCAAAATTGGTCGCAGTTTTTGCTCGATTTTTCTCACGCATTGTCTTGGATTTTTTCCTTCGCATCCTTTCACCAAGGAATTGCAAGCCAGGTAGTTTTCACTATATTTTTTATAAAATATGAATTGTAGACTAAATCATACCTGCATCACCGTAAATTCTCTTTTCCTACTATTTCCTAAAATAGTATTTTTTATCAATCTTATTCGTGTAGCGTTACGATTTACTTCGGTTTGTGCATGAAATTGAGCGGAGTACAGACTGCATTCGTGGTTACTCAAACTCAATGCGTGTGGATTTTTTTCTGCCCTTAAATGACGGAGCACAGCCAACGCAAGTATTCATTTACCGACCGACAAAGCGGCACACCAAGTAAATAAAATTTTATGCCCAGGCTAGAGTGAATTGTGTCCTTTTAAACGAATAGATTGATGGAACCATATCAATCCTCTTCTACTGAAAATTAGCACAGTTTTAACTTTTGTTTTGCGCGTGTTTTAGTGTGCATTCAAATAACAAACACAGAAACCGACTGGGTTCAGTAAATACAAACAAGTTTAGTGTAGGAATGGACATGGAAAGTGGCGAGCAAGCAGCACGCATCAACACAAAAACAAATTTATCTTATCCCAATTATTTTTCTGGCTACTGGATCAAACATTGATATAGAATTTGAAACAAGAAAACTAGGCCTACAGTTTTTTCACCACAACAAATATCCTAAGCTCTTTGTGCATACTTAAATGTAAAACAACATAAAACTTGATATTATTGACCAGCATTAACAGTGCAGAGAGAGGTCGCTTGTATTGTACAAATGAGAATTCACCTGAAACTTGCCAACCCTATTTGCTCCGCTAAGAATCCAACCCATCATGATCGCTTAAATACCAGTCGATAGCACTATGTTGGAATTTAGTTACGTGTGTTGCAACCGAACCCGTGGCCAAGTGTAGAGAGCGTCTGGTTCTGGAGTGGTAGACTTGGCTTTGATTTCTAATCTTACCATAACGACTTTGAATTTGGTATTCACTGCTTACCCCATGACGTTCAGCATTACGGACAGTGTTGAGAACGAGCTAGCCAGTTCGCTTGTAGTGCTATTGGAAAAAGCACTCGGCGAGATTCTTCCATTTTACAGTGGCAAACAGATGGCAGGCAGCTTCTAGGAGAGTTCATTACACATATTAGCTATTTTGCAAAAGAGGATAGATTTCCAGGGGCACCATTGCCATGCTATCTGTCTATTGTGGTGGCCCAGTCTAATTAAAGACTTGCAAATAGAGCGGGTAGCACATACGAAAAAAACGTGTGTTGCGAAGTAGGCTAGTGTGTATTATTCGTCGAATGCTTTTGTATGAGCATAAATAGCAACTTTGATGGTTGCTCAAAACGTTTATTGTACTATTGTGATCCGGTTGGTTAACACTAGGCGCCAATTTTTGACATGATGTAAAGTTTTAAAACCAAAGCAATGATTGGTGTAGCAAAAAACGCCAGTCGGTCACTCCGACTAACTTAGTGGCTCACTTCCAAGCACATCGTAGATTCTTTAAAACTGAATGCATATTGCATATTTACAATTGTTCAGGGGCGTAACAAGGATTAGATGAGACCCTGGGCATTGCCCAATAAAAGCGTGCCCAGAAACTTGGAAGGGGGGCGGCACAATTCAAAACCGTGGCAGCAGTGCCGGATATATTTTCACTGCGCAAAAGGACAGGTTTTTTTGAAGGTCATTTACGTCCGTTTTCCGCCCAAAATCAAGTGAAGAGCAAAAAAAAGGTCATCACGTGCGCAGATCTCCACTTTTCCGCTCAAAGTCAAGTGCAGAGCAAACAAAAGCCGCGGCCCCAGCGCCCCCCCCCCCCTTGAATACGCCCCTGAATATCTGGAAAAAACTTGGGCATTTTGAAGAAGACCCTGGGCATTTGCCCCCCCAAAAGGGCCTAGTTACGCCACTGCAATTGTTACCAAACTTAATTTGCTGATGTTTTTCTTTTCTTTTGACAAATGTTATTTTTAGCGTTTTAGCTATGTTTAGATAGAAGTAAAAAAAAAATTGTACCGCTTAATCAATTGTTTCTTATTTTTACTGAAAATACAGATTAAGATTGAACCTCACCGCATTGCCATTTTTAAAGATCAAAATCCTGAGGTCTTTTTTGTAGGCCTAGTGCCTACGCACATAACGCGCTTTGAATTGTTTGTATTGCAAATTGCACTGAATGACCTTGGTTCACATAGAGCAGAGGAAACTTTCATTCTGATAACTTGCGGGTAATATCCGCGTAGTTTTAGCTAGCAAACTTTTCATCGTGTTTTTTGATTGGGCGGCTTTAGTGATAGACTAAAACAATAGACCTTTTGCACAGCTGCTTAGTGCGCAAAACGTGTCACAGCGATGTCTGCGTGAGTTGTGCGCATGCGCGTCACAGCGATGTCTGCGTGAGTTGCTATAAAGCGATCAAGTCACTATAGAAATAAATAGCGAAGAACAGAAAATGCTTCGTTTTTTCGTATAACAAAGGCAATATCTCATACTGCTTTATAATGAGGTCTTCACCAGGCCAACGCTTTGGTCTATAGGTTTAGAAATTTATGCTCATATAATTCGAGAACTATTTCGTTGTACAGTAAATATGTGTCAAATAAAGTTTAAAGAGAAAAATAAGGCCACGGTAATTCTTGTAAGTGGACGTTACGAGAACATACAGTAGATAAAGCTGTCATCTTCAGCACTACAGTTATAGGCCGTAACGTGGGTAGTGTTTATTTTGCCCCAGTAAATCCTGATTGGTTAATTTACTCAAAACCACTGATGCGTATAGACACAAGGCAATCAACGGTCATGAGTATAAATGCAAACCAATCAGGATCAAGCCGTTAACGGTAAAAAGAACCGCTCAGTGCTCAATATATGCAAGGCACTAGGCAGTATAAAACTACATTAAAGAATACTGATAGGCCTACAGTACTTTTTATGCTGCCTTGCAGTAGCCTATTGCGGATGATCACAGCAGTGCCATTGTTGAAGTTGATACGTCCAGTCACAATGAATCATCTTACCGTGGTGTGTGCTTCATTTTTCCCTATTGGGGAACTTTATATTTAAATGCCTAACTCGCAAAATGGTGTCTTGCCAACGGTTTACAGGTACCTAATTTAAATTTCTGCCAAAGCCCAAAAGCCATGGAAGTTCGACTCGGCTGAAGTTTTGATAGCTTAGTAACTTTTTAGAATAATCTTTAGGTCTAAATAAAAACAAAACAAAAGTTTATTTCGTTGCTCATAACGAACGACACGAGAAATATTTTTAGTTAATATTCAATTTAGCAACAGGCAGCTGTGAATGTACCAGTGATCTTCGAGTCAAACAGCAGCCTTATGTATAGGTTTGCAAGTAAAACTAAAACCAAGAGTATTTACTGTAGATGTTTAATGTAATAAGGAGAAGAAGCGGGCTATAGAAGCAATAAATAAGCAGTATAGGGTTGAACGTTTTTCTCCAGGAGTAAGTTTTTGTAAATACTTTTGAATCCTCCGTATGATAAATGCCCAGGAGTTTTAGGAAGTGAATTTCATAGTTTTGCGCCTAGGGTTACGTATTTCACGGACTTTTGAGTTCCGGTCGTGGTAAAACGCGGGAGAAACTAGTGGTCCTTGGAGGAGTTTCGCGCGAAGTAAGAATAGGAATTGCATAAGGATATTAAGTGAAGTAATTTCAGAAACGGATGGGTAGTTTTGGGTATATTGTTGCATAAATTTAGCCAGTTCAAATTGATATAAATCATCAAGTTTTAGTATTTGTAATGCTTATCGCTTTGTTTTGTAGCACTCTAATTTTAGAAAAGTAAGTTTTGCATGTTAAAACCCAAACAGGCAAGCCATACCAGTAGGTGAGAGTGAATTAAGCAAAATACACATCAATTAATGCGCTCGATGGTAAACTTATGCTCGTTTGGTAAATATATTTAGGCTCAATTGCTCATCAATAAATTCATGCTCTTTGCAAATTTTCAGTAGCAATATTCTACGTAGCACATAGGCCTATTAGCTAAATTAACTTAAAAGGAAAAAATCTCCTGTTCCTTTCAATCACAGCAGCCCAGACTTTGTGGCATAAATCAATTGGGATAACTCGCAACTTACACTATAATGAGCCCTTCACTAGGCCACCGCTTCGATCTAAAATAGGCTTGGCGCTGATAATTCAATTATAGCACATGTAACAGTTGCTGTAATATAACTGCTCAGATGGCTCAGTGGTAAGAGCGTCCGCCTCGGGAACTGTAGACTTGGGTTTGATTCCAAGTCGAGTCAAACCAATGACTTTAAAATTGGTATTCACAGCTTCCCTGCTCGACGCTCAGCATTAAAGGGGCAGTGTGAAGAATAAGCCGGCAACTTCACTTGTTGTGGCGTTGGGAAAGGCACTTAGCGGGATTCCTCCATTTTGGTATGGTAGACAGATGGCTGGCAACTCCTAAGCGAGCTCGTATAGCGCATTGATCGCTTTCTCATGATAGGAGGATAAATATGCTACTAAATACACGAATATAAAAATTAGTATTTTAGTCTTGCAATGATGCCAACAGACCTAGATAATTTCGATTGAAGATGATGGATGTGCGACTTGAGAGTTTATCGATATCAGCTGATAAATATATGAGCTAATTTACAACTACAGTTTTCTATCGCAGGCCTATTTCGGATGTCTCGGCCATCGTACTATGAATAATACTCTATAGAATTTTAGCTAGAGCTACGTTCATTCTGCCAAACAGATAAACATCAGATTGGGCAATCTTATCGCTTGGGTCTTTGGGTCTGCAGGTGAAAACGAACTGTAGTGATCCACCACATCTGGAACGCTGCTTCGTGATATTGTACGAGCCAGATCCAGGGGCGTAGCCAGCCTCTTTCTAAAGAGGGGGCAAGCTCTTTGAATCACGGGGGGAGGGGGGCAGCAGAAGTTACAAAGTAACCCAAAGTCTGGGGGGCTTCGCCCCCCAGACCCCCTACGGAACATCTTTTGTTTACAATCTCTTTGCTAATTTTGAGTGAATTTCTGTAAGTTACGTATAAAATGATTATTCGAATGCGTTTCAGTGAAGGTGTGGCCAGCGCAAACCTGTCAGTGATGTCTACGACGACGGAAACACGAGGGTAGATCTTGGATTAAACTCCCACATGTATGCCAGGTGTCATCGGATAGACGTAATTGTTCTAAAAAACAGAAAACTATCTTACGGAGCATGGTTTCATATCGATTATTATAAGACACGAAACGGAGGAGTGCTGAGTCCTAGAACGAGCGTGTCATTTGCGTTTTTGGCGGCAAAAATTTCACCTATCGAAAGACAATAATAAAGTCAAGATAGAATCGGGATCCAATCGTGCAAGAAGTTTTCTAACATAAAACTGTTTTAATGAAAATTATATGAATGCGGTAATAAAAACACAATCAAAGAAAAACGTATACACACAGCGCAACAGAGCAAGAATAGGAAAAGATAAAAAGGCGAAAAACTACATTGCAAAGCACACATAATTAAATTAACCTCAAACCTGCAAAATCAAGATCATTGTTTAGAAAAGCATAATTCTTCTGTTGTTGTGTGATGTAAAAAAAATGTCAACAAACTCTTCCATATCCAGATGGCCAGATCTTCTCCGTTCAATGCTTAACACACCGAGGTTGCTTATCCTGTCATGCGTCATTGTGCTCCGTAAATAAGTTTTTATTTCTTTCAACGCAGAGAAGCGTCTTTCAGCCGAAGCGCTTGTCGCAAGAATGATCACAGCAGTTTTGCAAAGGCGGAAGAGTTCGTGGAACGCTTCTTTATATTGATTAATGAAGCAAAGGAACTTAGTTAAGGTAGTCGGTTTAGCCACGCCTTTCTTAACCTTCCGCTGGAAAAGACGCTTCGCCTGAGGGACTTATGGACAAGGTCATCCATGTTGGCATCGTATGCTTCGGCCAGCGATTTCATGTGACTGAGTTGCAAAAAGCTGTCTCCCGCAGGGCACAAGGATTGGATTCCTCGAAAAATATTGCAACTGAATTCAGAAAATCTTCGTTCTAACTCAGCATTCATCTTATCCAATATGGGAAAAACGATTTCAAATTTCACCATGTCTTCATCGCCTCCACTTCGTTCCAACATTGGCGACTCAACCACGTAGTCCTGCTGATCCTTGATCGAGTTACCACTACATGTTTCTGCAACCATCAACCAACTTTAGCCTGATCTTATCACAAGAGTATCAACTGTCTGGCAGTAGTCTTAACTGTCTAGGCTACACATACTGGTACCAGTAGCCTACCATTACTGATTAGCCTACATCTGTCTGCCTAGTCTAAAATAGAAAGCCTGCCTAGTCTGAATCTGCACCAAGCACCAACTATCATCGAGCTCTTACACAAACTAACTCGATCAGATGTAGCAGCCTAGCAGGGCTAAAAACCAGTCCCGTTATGCCAAGAGCAAGAGCTAGTCGGAATTCCCTTCGATCTGTCAACAAAGCAGCTCATACAAAAATTGAACGGAGAGTCTGCAGCTCTGCAACTCTTATGTACGAGCCGCCACTGGTACCTGTTTTCTTCCACTGCCCTATGATGAGCTTCGTTGAGAATTTGGCCAACACTTGTAAGACTGCATGCGCTTATATTCTGCCCAAGCTACTATGGCATTTATGTGACAATCCAAACTAGCATGTACAATTGTCCATTCAGCCCTTTGGATTTCGATGACTTGGCGTTTTTCCAGTTGGAAAAGCCAACTTCCTCAAAAAATAGATCTTTGGACGAGCCAAAATGTCTGCAAGCGAAACAGAAAGCAGCGTCTTCATTTTGCGAATATTCCAACCATGGGTAAGACTTAAATCATTGAAGGTTGAAAGAACGGTTAAAACCCCCTCGCATTTTTTTCGGATAACGAGATAAAGTTGGTTGTGCGGGATCGTCACTTGGTAACTGGAATATATCTGTAATGGTTGTGAGCACATGCAAGTTTGTAAACTAGAAAAAGAGTAGCCGTGTTAAACCTCCTTACAATCCCCCAGGCCGGGGGCAGAGACGCATAGAGGATCAGTGGCCTTCCCTGGGCCACCTTTTTTGAGGGAAGGCAAATTAAACTCAAACGGAACTGACTGAAATTAGGCATAATCTATTTATAATATAATTAAATTTTCGTGACTGAATAAACAGGCCTACCCGTATATGATTGATTGCACTAAACATGCTCAAGTTTCTGCGTTAAGGATTTGACTTTCGATGTGACGTGATCATGTGCTTTGAGACAAAAATGCGTCGCTGTGGTGAAATGGCGAGGGTCATGGCAATGGCTCGGAAGAAACACATAGGCACAGCCATTGATAACCGCTTAGTGAAAATAACTTAGATTGCCTTAAGACGGAAAAATAAATCCTAAGTAAACTTCTGTAGAGTAACTGGACGTTTCGACAACGTAGGTTCAGCTGTCATCATTAGCAGTAACGCTGAGCAGTAAAAGACTGCAAATAAAGAACTAAGGTGTTTTACTGCTTAGCGTTTCTGATGATGATGACAGCTGAACCTACGTTGTTGAAACGTCCAGTTACTCTACAGAAGTTTACTTTGGATTTACTTTTCCTCCTTAAGCTATTCTCTAATTTACTGTAGGCCTATAATTTAGATTAACTTTTCATCTAACTGGTTGAGTGCTTGCTAGCGAGTTGCGACGTACCTTTAGGTCCAGAAGATCTACGATCAGATGATGGAAGAGTGCAGGATGTAACACTTGCTTGCGTTAAGTTTTCGTCGAAATCGATTGCGTTTTGTGGAACGAAGTCGGCAACATGGTTTATAACTTCAGATTCACTGAGTATATCAACTTCTGAAGCTGCTTATCAGATCGCATTAACACTCTCTGGGGTAATATCCGGTTCATCTGATTCTCTTCTAGGTTCAGTGCTGCAAGACTGATCCGCACTTGTGCTGCAAGCATCGCTTTTGCTTCTTTTGCTCTCTGGTTCTCCAGTATCAGTGGTGATACTAGGAGTAATTATCCGTAGAGATCGATCCAGAGGCTACTTCTTGTACTATAGGATTATCTTTGACCTACTACGCAGCGCATATATGACAGTGCGAATACAGACAACTTAAACAGGTGTCTTTGCGACCATGCTCTGAGGTCGTTGTTATGGCAATAGAAATAAAAGTGAATTCCACACATTTGGCATTTCGCAATCTCTTGCATTTGTTTCGTCATAACCCATTACGTTAGGGATCGGTCTGTCCCAACTGCAGAACTGCTTATACTGCAAGATTTGCGTTCATGAAGTCGTAAAATTGTAATCGAAAAGCGCTTTTGGTCAAAATCAAAATAATGTGCCGCAGCCTATTTTTCACATCATTAAATAATAAAATAAATTTATTTTAGAGGCAAGATATTTCCATGAGGTGGGGTCAAGCAATGGAGAAAGGCAAGATTTTCGTAGGGGGAACAACAGGAGGGGCAAGATTTTTCGTAGGGGGGGCAATTGCCCCCCCTGGCTACGCCCCTGGCCAGATCCCGACGTGATCTGATTCCAGTTCACTAATCGTAACAGCACGTGACTCAGGTTCACTAATCGTATCAGCTAGGATTAACTACATCGCTGTCGGTGTATCAAGACAGGGCTTCGATTCCCGGACCGGTCAAATTGTAGCCAAGGCAATGTCGCCAACGTCTCTCCACCAGTGTTGGGCACTCGGTACTTTAAAAGTAAGGTACCGTTTGTGCCGGTAATGGTACTTTTTAGAAAAAGTACCGCGGTGCTCGGTACGGTACTATAGTCAGTTTGACCATTGGACCGATTGGAATTAGGATATAACACAATGACGTATTCACATATCAGTAGCGACAAGGTAGCATCATAATGTTCTGCACCTTTGATCACTAACCAGTCACTGCTCTCGCGCATTTGGCAAGAAGTACAAACCACGCCACGCAGAGGCTCACCATGGACTCACACTCGGCAGATGACTCACAGTCACAGAGTCATGAGTTCAGCGTTTTAGATACGGTGTAGAGTATCATTGTCTCCATTCCATAAACGATGAAAGTACCAAGAAAAGTACCGGTTTAAACTAAAAAAAGGACCGCGTTACCAGTGCTTTGGTACAATTTTTAAGAAGTAACGACTGTACCGGTACTAAAAAAATACACGGTACAATAGTACCCGGTACTGCCCATCTCTGCTCGCCACCATTGCGATGTTTTTCCGGAGTCCGGAGTTCGAATCTGAATCGCCCTGGCGCTAAACCGCAAAGATGGGATTCGTCACTTTTTACACGCTTTGTGAAGATTTTATTTTATTTTTGCTGTTTTATACCGTCCAGTAATACTCGTTTATGGTAGACGTTTAGCTATGACAAGGATTGTTAAATCTGTTGAGGGCACTTTTTCAGCGCCAACTCTTTTATCGACTTAGAAATTGGACAATAATTTCTTTTCCGTCACAAAAACAAATAAACAGGCCTACTTGATTTACAGTATTTCTTCTTTTGTGTCGACACAAGTTCAACCTTTGTGTCAACACAAGTCAACATAAGTTCAACTTCAACCTTTAACATCTTTCTTGAGTAAGCTGTTAAATTTTGTGCTAATTTCTTTCTATGGGCGTCGTCAGGAAAGCGCCAGGGAGCAACAGTAAATTGTTTTTAGCTAGTTTTCGTTCTTCAACACTAAGATCATAATTTTCCCTTCCCTGGATATTTTTCTGCATCCACCCTTGCTAGTTGTGCCACCTTTGCTTTTTAAGCGAGGTCAAAGTTAAGTTTTAAATAATATTTCGATAAAATAAGACGACATATCATTACGATGGTGTATTAGTTATCCTTATTAACGCGTCATGATGTTGAATGACACTAATGTATAAATTAAACTAATTTATTTACGAGTACACACGAGCAAAACGAAAAAACACACAGAAGAAAATAGGCTTGAGAGTTTTACTACTCGCAGGGAGACTGCGAATGACTGGCTAAGGTCTTCGAGTCCAGCACCCCAACTACAAAAGAAGCTGAGATGTTGCGTCTGCTGCTCATCAAGCTAGATGTTATTGCAGTTCACACAAAATGTACTGCTCTAAGCAAAGCGGTAGGCCTACTATAAAAACTAACTATAAAATCTTAAAGAATACATTACCATACTAATGGTTTATGAAGCCGAAGGAAGCAAATTATGATATATCTTTTTACTCGTTTCGGTTTAACTGCTGTAAAACTGTTCATATTTCAGAGATTTTTCCTCAAACCTGCTCTGATTTGACGCCATTTCACGGAGTTGACGCCAGCGGTATTTATGAAATTTATCCATTTGGCAATTCTACTGGTTTGCTGGTTTATTGCGATTTGAAAACCGCAGGAGGTGGTTGGTTGGTAAGCATACTTAATTTTTTATCATGATAATATTCTCTACTTGCTTTTTGCTTTCATATCAGTTACCGTTTCCGGGTATAGTGAAAGAGCTAAAGTTCTAAAGATTTGATAGCTTAATCAGCACACTTCGGGGCTTCCACATTCACAAAGCTGCAAAATAGCAGTTTTTTGACTCCAAGCCCACTAAAAACTTTTTTGAGTCTACTTCCGAGTAGTATACAGCCTAATTAAAACTGATAAATAAATTCTGTTTATGCGCTGTTTGCAAACAAAGTAAGGTAATATAGCGTCACAACTACTTCCATCTCCAGGGACAAATTAATGTTTCGACTATAACAAAAGTATCGTCAGCCTTGCTACGCACAGCCAATCCAGGCTAAACTCATTCCAGACTATCCCTTTGATAGCGTAATTAGCACATTAATTAAGTGCTAATTAAGCTCGGCAAATGAGTGGGTTGCCATGGGGGCTTTTAGTGATGTGGGTTAGTTAGGCTACCGGTAACTTAGTTGTGGGTTAGTAGTTATAGGCTCTTTTACTGGGTATCGTAGTTTGGGGCCAGTCGCCTGCTAAAAGTAGGGCACAACCTAGAAAAGAGATGAAGTAGAGATGTCCAGGTAAAGCAATGCAAAAAAAGAGTCTTTACAGTCTGGAATGAGTTTGGCCTGGATTGGCTGTGCGTAGCAAGGCTGACGAGACTTTTATTATACTTCCATCTCATTCTGCACATTATCTTAAGTTGAACTTTAACCTCGTAACGCATACGTTTGAACCATCTTAGGCTTAGTGGGGTGATAGGTAAATCCGATTGCAGTCATGTTTAAACTTTATGTCAATAAAGGGAACTGAAGTGTTTAGACATTGTTTTTACCCTAAAGGTGTTAGAAAAACTCAACGGCTACAAAACTGACGGCAAAAGTTTTTAATTATAGTTAACAAAAAGTATGCGTTTGCAGTTAAAGGTGATGAAGTACTAAAGTTTTATTTACCTACTGAGACATGCAAGAGTTACAGGTGCAATGCTTGTCAACCAAATTTGCTTTGGCTCATCAAATGTCAAACGTACTTACTCAAGCTTTACTGCGTTATCATTAAGGAGAAAAGCGTTGACGCGTTTGACCTTTTATTAGTCCAGGGGCGGGGAACCGGCAAAGCGTAGCGGGCCGCATTGATTGCATGATACTTTCAGCGGGCCGCATTCACTCTCAATTTGAAAATTTTGTCTTAAAATTACACAATATTACGTCGCAAATTTATTAAGCATTCATGCTGAGTTGTTTTTTGCCGCAAAAATCAGAGACTTAGCGCGTTTTTTATACCACGAAAACAGCATGTAGTTGAATGTAAAACAGTTTTTGAGAAATCTTAACGTTTTCTATTCTACCAGTTTGTTGTACACTTAACAAAATTCTGACGCCGGCCACATTCAAAACTTAAGCGGGCCGCATGTGGCCCGCGGGCCGCAGGTTCCCTACCCTTAGATTGGTCCAAACTAATTTGGAGGACAAGCATTATTCACAGCTGCAACGCTTGCACGCCTCATGCGTAAGCAAAACCTTAGTGCGTCATCAGTCACTTTAGTCAATGAACGCCTAAGTTGACTAAATACATTTGAAAATGTTTACTGTGAGTTGTGAATTCATTGCATTTTTTCACACTTTTAGTAAAATGATACTGTAATTTTGCTCTTCATTTCCCCTTTAAATTAAGTTTACGTAGAGACGCATCTAAAAATAAAAAAATGAAACCTTTATTATACTCGCGGTATTACGCCGAAGCGTATAACGAGCAGGGTGTCGAACCGAACCGGAACGTAAACCGAAAACCCGTAATAACGCTTCCTTTCGTTAAACCCGAACCGAATCGTTACCTTTATAAGTTAATAAAGGTGAACCTTACCCGAACTGAACCGGAGGTCATCAAAACTCTTAAACCTTAACCGGATGTGAACCGTTAAAACGTTTTTATCTAACCCAAACCCGATCGAACGCTTTTTTGAACTGCCCTATCAATTTTGGACTAAAAAAGCATTTGCTACGTTAAATCGTGTGTGTTCTTAAGAAGATTTTTCTTAAGGAATGATTGTTATGGTAGCTATAAGAGCAATTAAGGACATCTGAAGTTAATCTGAGGTTGTTTCGGCCGCTGAGGAAATTGCTTATGAGCTATTGTAGCTTCTTACAAAGTACAGTCAGCCTCAATACAATGAGTATTTTTGAAGAAAATGCGCACGACTGTGTACCAGCACATAAGTCTATTCAAGTTCTTGAACCCGTGCCAAGCGGCCGAACCCTAACGTTGTTTCAAGTTCTTGAACGCAAACCGAATTTAAACCCTTAACCTTTTACTTCTGCGAACCTGAACCGAACCTAAACCCAGTAATTCAAAGTATTTTTAATTTTAACCTGAACTGAACCTTCAAAATCAAACGACGAAAATCCTGAACCGGAGCTAAACCGCTAAAAATGAATTTTGCGGAACCTGAACCTAAACTGGAGCGATATTTCAAGCGGTTCGATGCCGTGGTAAGGAGTGGCGCGCTCAATTGTGCGGCTCAGCGCCTGGGCGACACAGCTCGGAAAAATACCAAAAAAACTAATTTTACCTGCGCCAAAATGTTTAAAACTATGCAACTAGAGAATGAATATATTTTGATTTCAAACATATAAGAACCAATAATGTTTAAAACGATTGAATATTTTCGACACATTTCAATTTTTACTTAAACCATTGTCAATCTTATTCAAGTATTAAATTTGTGTTCGTAGGCTTTTCTTTATTTTGAAATATCTTTTAGGTGTTTCAGCGTCGCATGGATGGCTCTGAAGATTTCTATCGAAGTTTTTCTGATTACGAATCAGGCTTTGGGAAGCTCAGTGGAGAATTTTGGCTAGGTTTGGTTTGAATTTGTTTCATCTTTTTGTTGTAACTATCTATTTTAAGAAAGCTGAAAATGAATCACATCGAAAAGCTGATGAGTTACAGCAGTATTTCAAAATGTTGCATGATGAAAGCTTTATATCTAAATTTTGTGAAATTACTATTTGAAGTGATAACGCACCGATTTGTAGACCTAGGCTACTGTGTGTTCAACGAATTCATGTGTTGCAAAATACACTAGTAGCCACATGTCCAATCTAAAGGTGCGTTTATTGATACGCGACGGGCGAAGACGCGACAAGCGATAATTTTTTATCGCATCTAATTTATTTTATTTCACTGTTTAGCCCAGTGTTTCTTAACCCGTGCCAAGCGGCCGAACCCTAACAACTTCGTGGCTGTCTCAACCGAACCCTAGAAACAGACAGCGAGACGTACAATTTTTCTCCCAAAATCAGGTGAAGACCAAAAAAAAAAGCTCATCACGTCTTCCGACGTCCAATTTTCCTCCCAAAATCAGAATCATCTTCCCAAAAACGAAATCATCTTCCCAAAAACGAAACAAAATATAGATCATCACGTCTTATACGACGTCCAATTTTTTTCCCCAAATCAGGTGAAAACCAAAAAATAAAGGTCATCACGTCTTACGACGTCCAATTTTCCTCTAAAAATCAAGTGGCCAACGGCCCCTGGGTACGTCCCTGAAAGTGTTAGAATTTTGAAGGACTTTCACCGAACCCCAGAGACAGCTAGTCGAACTATAGGGGTAGACAGCTCCGTCGAACACTAGGGGTACACTGGTTTAGCCTAACGATCACTCGAAAACCTGCGATAATCTGCTGTATTCACTGACGTTATCATTTTTATCGCGTGGTTGCATGTCCCGTATCGGTAAACGTGGGCACGGGCTTGTTGCGTCATAATTAAACTTTTGACATCATAATGACGTTTTTTATATTATGACATCACAATCTGTTTACGACATCACAACAGAAAGCCCGTGAGCTTATGGCCAGCATAAATTGATCATGTGGACAGGATGATTAAATTTCTTAATTGATATGATATGAATTGATATTTAATTGATATGATATTAATCGATATTTCATTGAATTGATATGATATTTAATTGATATGATGATTAAATTTCTTAATTGATATAGATGTGATATGCTTATTGTCTCAAAGACAAACTTTAGGAGTACTGTAAAATGATAACGTGATTGAGGAAAAATCGTTTAATAAAGATAGTGTGGGCCTAGAGTGTTTCAACCGCGGTACAAAATACCGACGCAACTACTTTACTTCAACATTTTTTTCTGTGTCGCAGGTCTCACCACCATTCATGAATTAACAAAAAGTGGTGATTACGAATTGAGAGAGCTGACATGGAAGATTTTGAAAATCAAACAAGATACGCCAGTTATGGGTAATGTACTGCATATTGTCTTTATTACTGCACCAATTTCACAATACTTGGCTAAATATCAAAAACTTATTACGCCCAAGATATTTTAGGCCACGTTTGTTTCCGGTAGAAGGAATTACTGTTCTTGGTACACTACTTTCCGTGTAGGCCAGACTTTGAAGATGGTTTTCATTAAAATAAAACGCACACCAAAGCTCTGGCCGCTAAAAAAACTGGTGACTGGTCGTCTTTCGGCCGAGCATACACTACCGATCAAGTGCAAACAACTTTGAGGCTAAGGGCCCATTTTTATCACCGTAAGTTGTGGTCCAGACCAAATCAGAAGTTAGATGTGATTTCACTTGGTCAGCTTCTGGTATCCCATATAGGAACAGCCACAGGCCAGCTTTTCCACTTTGTGCACGACATATTGCGACATGCAGATACTAAGATTACATAATTATTGGTAACTAGGTTATTCTGCAGAAAATACATTTTCAATAGTTTGACTTAAGGTAGAAAAGAGCATGTAGTTAAAGTTGTAAAAATTTTTCGTGTCGGTACATAAAAGCACTTAGCCCGGAAAAGAATATAAGTACTCAGCCCGCCTTCCGCTGATTCCATATGTTATTGCAACAAAGTTTATTTAAATGTATCGGTTTGGGGAAAATGAGATGGGGACCATGACCCCGATGCCTCCTCTTCCCCCGGTTACGCCCCTGGGATTGGTGTAAACCTACGTTGCTGTCATAGAAAAACTGGGCATTAGCGCCAAAGCCAAAATTTTTTTTTCAGGAAATTTTCTGTACAATCTGGAACAAATTATACGCTGATGATTGGTGGATACGACGGAGATGCAGGTTTTTTGTGACAGCCTTTACTTAATTTTTTAAACAAAATGATCTACAACGTGCTGCAACTTGTATGACTTTCAATTGCTTTTGCTTATTGAATTGTTTCGCTAAATTTATCCAATATTGATTATTAATAATAATTTAACACTTTAGCAGCTCAGATGGCCGAGTGGTAAGAACGTCTGCTTTGGGAGCTGCAGACTTGTAGTAGTAGCAGTACATTTATTTGTCGATAAAACATGAAATATAACAAGCTTCAAACAAAAACACAAAACGACTCGGGTCACTCCAATGACTTTAAAATTGATATTCACAGCTTCCCTGCTGGACGCTCAGCATTAAAGGGACAGTGTGGAGAACAAGCCGCCATGTTTACTTGCTGTGCCGTTGGGAAAGACAATTAGCGGGATTCCCCCATCTTGGTGTGGTAAAGAGATGGCCGGCAACTAACTATAGGAAATGTGTCCAACTGTCCATGATAAAGTTTTTCATTCCCTTTTTGGTTTTTTATTTTTTTGCCAGTTGTGATATCCTAAAGCTGTTTATCCGATAATGCACTATCGCAGTTTTGAGTTGAAGAAATTAGTTTGTAGTTTATCGAGTCTTGCCGAAAACGAAAAAATAGGAATAGCAGCGCAACTCATAACTGCACCGACCTTTCCGACCACTTTACTTTTTTTTTTTATCATGTATGAGCTGCGCTTCATTTGCAACTTTTTTGTGACGCTGGATCACCGTGGCTGGTAGACTGTTTGTCGCCACCCTTTTGTTTTGGCGACGAAGCTTCGGATATTGTAACAAGCTTGCCTGTACAAGTTCCAAGCCATCCGCATACCACTCTAATATTGGGGAATCCCGTTAAGTGCATTTCCAAATTGAGCAACCAATACGCTTGCCAGCTTGTTCTCCACATTGCCTTTTTATTGCTGATCAGGCAGCAGGAGGGCTATGAATACCAATTTTTTACTTCATGGTGACCCGACTGGAATCGAACGTCTAGTATAGTTTTTCTTGTGGTTGTGGTGGAAGTAATGCTTAACCTACTGTTCATGTCATAAATTATTTGCTTCTTCTTCAAAGTATGACTTTTTCATTCAGGTAATGGCTTTGGTACCGTCAATTCAATGCGATTCTCAGCTAAAGATATGGATCAAGATACAGACCCCGGTTCTTGTGCACAATTGTTTAAAGGTGGTTGGTGGTATGCTAATTGTCATGGTGCCAATCCGAATGGTCTTTATTTACGAGGAGGGCATACCTCGTATGCGGATGGAGTAAACTGGGTGTCTTTCAGAGGGTTTCATTACTCTCTGAAGACGATTTCATTGAAAATTCGAAAGAAGAACTGAATTAGGCTACTTTATTAATGAGCATAAAAGACAAACAGAAATAGTTTAAATAGATAAATAATTATCATTCACAAAACTGGACGTTTCGACAACATAGACTCAGCTATCATCATCAGCAGTGTGAGCAAGGCTGCACAAAGCTGAAAAATCTTCCTTTTCAGTGTTGTACAGTTTTGCTTGCATTGCTGATGATGACAGCTAAATCTAGGTTGTTGAAACGTCAAGTGTTTAGAATTACTTTTGTTTCATTTTTGCTCCTTGAAGTATTTTGATTTCATTTTCATTGTATTCCGAATAATTATTCAGTATTCTTTTAAAGGTTCCAACGACAGTAAGCTGTTGGCCGTATTTGCGATATTCAGTGTTTCTATAGACCATGCTTTCTGGTTTAGTGAACTGCAAGTGGGGGCCGATTTTTGGCCGTTTTGACCAATTTTGTTAAATTGGGTCTCTCCCCTTCTCAGGTTACCGGGAAATTATGTCATTATGAACAGGGCCGGTTTCAAGCCGATTGGACTGACTTCCACTCGAGCCCAGCGGTTTCTAGTACCGGCCCTGACTGCAAACTATCCAATCAGCTACAGCCTAGTTAAATTTTTTATTATTCAAGTATTTTAAAAACAAGGGGAGGTATTGTTCAGTTATATGTCACTTTTATCCACTTATGATAGCCGTGTGAATAATAATTTCAGGGGCGGACCAGAGCTTTTAAGAGGGGGCTTCTAGTCAAAAAACGGTTGCAGTTTCGGGGGACTGGATGCATGCAAATACAAATGTATTGAGATGTATAACTAAAGTTTGGGGGTCTTGAGTCCTTTTGGCCTCCCCTGAATCCGCCAATGGCGTCTGCCGCTGAACCGGTAGTCTGGGGGTTTGATTCCACCCATGACTTGAAAGTTTTTGTTGTTATTCAAAACTTACCTATACCTGATCATATGTAATATATGGCCTTTACTTCGTTTGCGGCATTATGTTTTTCAAATTAGATACCGGTATTAGATAATCGTGTTTACATATTATTATAATTTTGGTAATTGCAATGTCCATTTTAAATTCGTGGATTGACAAGGTTTGTGTGTAACGGATTAAAATCTGTTTTGCAATTACCGTCAGTCCCAGAATCAGGATTGGGATGAATTGCAGCTATTCGGCGTTTTACGCTTGTTCAGTCGCAATAAAAATGACATTGTGATTCAAACTGTTTATTAGAGCTTGTATGATTAGCGCTTCCACTGGCAACTTTACCGATCGATCGTGATTTTTGAATCAGTTCACGTTCACTTGATGAAAGCTAAAAAAAAGTCCTTGGTCTGTGTAATGTATTAATTTGTATTAGTGGCATATTTATCCTCCTGTCACGAAAAAGCGATCAAAGCGCTATAACGAGCTCGCTTAGGAGTTGCCGGCCACCTGTCAACCACACCAAAATGAGGGAATCCCGCCAAGTGCCCTTCCCAACGGCACAATAAGTAAACTTGCGGGCTTGTTCTCCACACTGTCCCTGTAATGCTGAACGTCAAGCAGAGAAGCTGTGAATACCAATGTTAAAGTCACTGGTATGACCCGACTTGGAATCAAACCCGCGTCTACAGCTTTAGAGGCGGACGCTCTTACCACTCGGCCATCTGAGCTATTAAGTTAAAAAACTTACAGTCAAATAACGTGATTGAATAATTATATGCTTTTCCTGTTACGCCATTCTTGGAGATTCGCCAAGCAATGCAAAACACACCATGCAAATACTTAGAACTACTTGTTTGTATTGTTTGTGCAGAAACGTTGTCGTGTTTCATAAGTTTTGTTGAAACTTCATCAAAGTTTGGTATACTGGACTAGCAACATCACAGTTGTAATTGAAGTCTTGATAAAGCAAGAAATTTTGACTGTAAGTTCCGCAATCAAATATTTTTACGGGCCTGTAAAAGTTAGTAGAAAAATCTACCCATATATACAGAAACCAATTATAACGCCAATGACAAATTTACTTAATTTTTTGTATTTAATTGGGTGTTTATCCTCCTATCACAAGAAAGCGATCAAAGCGCTATAACGAGTTCGCTTAGGAGTTGCCGGCCATCTGCCTTCCACACCTAGATGAGATAATCCCTTCAAGTCCCTTTCTCAACGTACGGCACAACTAGTAAACTTGCCGGCTTGTTCTCCAATCGTTCTTGTTCTCCACACTGTCCCTTTAATGCTAACCGTCAAGCAGGGAAGCTGTGAATAACAATCAATTTCAAGGTCATTTGTTTGACCCGACTCGGAATCAAACCCGAGTCTACAGCTTTAGAGGCGGACGCTCTTACCACTTGGCCATCTGAGCTTTAAATTTAAATGAAACAACAGCTCAGATGGCCAAGTGGTATAGAGCGTCTGTCTCTTGAGCTGTAGACTCGGGTTTGATTCCGAGTCGGGTCAAACCAATGACTTTAACATTGGTATTCACAGCTTCCCTGCTTGACGTTCAGCATTGAAGGGACAGTGTGGAGAACAAGCCGGCAAGTTTACTTGTTGTGCCGTTGGGAAATGCACTTAACGGGATTCCCCCATCTTGGTGTGGTTGACAGGTGGCCGGCAACTCCTAAGCGAGCTCGTATAGCGCATTGATCGCTTTCTCGTGATAGGAGGATAAATATGCAACCAAATAAATAAAACAGTTTAATTGAAGCGGAAAACTGTTAGAGATTCAGGGGCGTATCCAGGGGGGCCGCGCCACCTCCCTCAGGCAAATGCAAAAAACTTTTGTGGCGTAAAGGTGATACACGTACAAAGGACAATCTGAGGGCGTGATGACTTTTTTTGCTCATCAATTAACTTTGGGCCGGAAAATTGAACATCTGCGGACGTGTTGACCTTTTTTTGCTCTTCACTTGACTTTGGGCGAAAAACGGACGACTTCAAATAGCGCCCCCCCTCCTTGAAATTCCTGGGCTCACCCCTGAAGTTTGCTAAATAAAAGACAGTGTTTGGAGTACGAATGGTCGTCGTAACATGACGGTACAGTAATAAACCACAATTGTGCGGTCGGTATGGTAATTAAAGTAGGTCATAAAATGCTTTTCGCTCCCACAGATTTCAGCCTGATCCAATGTGGTGAACTACCAATATACTTCCACCACGCAGTACTGCCGTCGAGGGTAGGCTTAGTAAGCTCAGCCTACGTTCGTTTTTGGTACGGTAGGCTCGATATTTTTCGGTCTTGAGGCCTAGTGACCCGAACAGAGATTCGCGCCGTACAAGGTCCACAAATCTTAAATAGACTGTGCGCTTGTTTTGTCAAAGTAACTGTAGGTGCGCTGCTATTGCATTTGTCATTGATCTCGCGGATGGGCTAAATTTCAAAGCCTGCAGAAAAACAATGTAAAAAGTAACTGCAGGAGTGATCTGTGTCTAGTCTGTTATCTGCGAAATCAGGGCTGGCTAAAAACTTGATCAATTTTACACGAGTTCAAGTTCGAGTTCAATGTATTTTAAACAAGTACGATTTCTCTAATTCCCTGTTTTCGTGTACAAGTTCAACCTGACAAAAAATATTAATTACATTTTCTACATCATTCGCCTCCCTCATAAATAATGAACCACATGCAACAGTTGGCAAAAGCGCAATCTAGATTTACAATTTTACACAGCTTGATCAACAAAAATATTTCTTTCGGACAATTTTGTTAATTTTTAAATTTCTTTTCAATGAACTAGAACAGCACCATTCGAGTTCAAGTTCGAGTTTGCAACCCTGTGCAAAATCTAACCATGTAAAGCACAACGCAACTGATAAGTGTAAAAAGAATTTGAATTTTAGTCAGGGCGTGAAAGCTCAAAAAAAGGGTCGAACCTCAAAAACAAAATAAGATGAGTCAATTTTTTGATATATGTTTGCTAATTGCATGTACATTCACCAAACAAAAGTTGAAATCAGCGACCCCAAATTACGCTTAATCAGCTGTTGCTTAACAAGTCACCAAAATTTTGTTGTACAGTGTAATCGGAGGCGTAGCGTAGGGGGGGCAGTGGGGTACATATGCCCCCGGGCGCCAAGGTACAGGGGCGCCAAAATGGGGCGTGCAAAAATTTCACGAGGGTAAAAAGCCGGTCACAAGCAAGATTGCACCGGCGGCAGACATCGTCTGATAGTAGTAGACTGGTACGCACCGCAGGGGAAGGTGGGGCAAAACGGGACTCGGGGCAAAACGACAGTGGCGTAGCGAGGGGGCAAGTGGGGCACGCGCCCGGGGCGCACCACCTAGGGGCGTACCAAGAAGTTCTTTATACTCTTTTTTTCGACGCATTCACACAGATTTTAAAAACTACTTCGTGGATTACTGTATTGTAATGTATGCTGTTCGCAAAGGATTCAAATCACGCCTTACTTCCGACCACAAATCACGCACCAAAGGGGCGCACAAAACAGTGATTTTATACACTCCAGTTTCGACGTAATCTTTTAAACTTTAAAACAATCAGTTTATTGCAATGCATCTGACACCTGTATATGCTTTTGGGGGAGGAGTGAAATCACTCTTTACACCCAATCACAAATCGCCCGTTTACTCTATTATGACATTACAAAGAGGTTTGAAACTGCGCGTACATAGTTATTCGACTTTGCAGCAATTAAACAGAAGGAAATAGAACTCCACTCGAAAAAAAGTAAAGAAGCGATAGGTATCTACAGTATTACATTTTCATTGTTTTAGCGTTAGATGGATGCTAAAGATTGTTGGTAAGTCGATTAAGATACGCGTATAGTCGCTCGCTGTAATACTGTGCTAAACCTACACCATGGTGATCCTAAGCTTTTTTAACCAATAGGCCGTTTCTGATAACACAGCGGACGAGTGCCGATCGAAGCATTCACTAAATTGAACCTTCGCCTCAATGACCTTTTCTGGGTGTTTTCTTTTGTAGTTTGTATTGTTTTGCTACCGTGATTGGTGTGTAGACTGTGATTTCTAATGCGGATATTTTGAATATTTGACAGCAATCACAGAATGAGAAAATAGGGAAAAATCTCGCAATTTAGGGGTTGCGAAGCGCAAACCCGTTGCTGCTGCTGAGATAATTTAGTTAAAAATGTGAAAGAATTGCTGCATCGTAGGATAAAATTGTGGCTGAGCGCTTGATTGTCCTATATGAAATGCAATTCCGTTTTCTGGATAGCCTTTTTTTCAGATCGACGGTCAAACTTCTTGTTGAAATTTTGAGCGAAAAAGCTTTGCAGTTTGATGTGGGCAACTTTCCCCAGTGTGAGCCCCTAGCCGACCGTTGGGATGTTGTCGTCTCCAAAAAAAAAAAGAAAGGTCTTCACCCACAATTCTCGGCCCTTAAATGGAATCTTGGTCCCCTTGACGGCTTAGCGGTCTCCGAAAAAAAGGTCTTCACCCGAAACTCGGTGAACTCAAATGGAAACCGGGGATCCTTGACGGCTATGTGGCCTCTCCAAAAATAACAAAAAGGTTTTCAACCATAATTCGGGGCCTCCAAATGGCATCCGGAGCTCTTCGACAGCTAAGGGGATCTCTCACCACACTACTTTGGGACCTCCATGATGGGCCCCTAAAATGCTCTTTCATGGACTCCTACACACCCATGGGCCCGGGGCAGATTGCCCCCTGTAATCCCCAGCCCCCTTCTTTTAAGCCCTGGATGGGGGAGGTCCTGTAGTGTGTCTTATGTATCCTTGACATTCAATTGGGACGATCTATACTACAGTACTAGAGCAAAAAATGTAATTTTCGCAAAAAGCTGCCAATTTCGTTCTGCATCTCGCTCCACAATGTCTTCTGATTGTACTCAAGGGCTTGCATGTGATGTTTTCACCGGCCCGCCTCTGGCTCAGAAAAATTGCCGCACCGTTAAATAAAATATCTCTAATTTGTAAAAACAGATAAGCGTTTTTAGAGTTTACATAGTTAGCGATTTAACTGGTAGGAAGATTATGCCAAAAAAAAAAAGAGTGGAACTCAGAGTCGAAAACGGCGAGCCCAACTTGAAGCGTTTTTGAATGAATCTAGAGAATTTATGAAAAAATATTTTAAAAGTAGTGGCTATGCAAAAAGACAATCGGCCGATATACGAAGACAAGACGAATCTGCTGGTACAGATAATCAGAGAATTGTAAAACACAGGGGGCGCAAAATTTTTGTTTGCCCCGGGGCGCAGGATACCCTCGCTACGCCACTGCATACAGTATCTCTAAACTGGGAAGCTAAAGCAGCTCAGCTAGACTGAAAAGATGACCGCAGCCCTTCACTTAAACAAATCAGAAAGGTCAAACGTGAGCACAAGGTTATCCATCAATCAATTCGTTTATTCGTGCTGAAATGAAGCAATCACGTTATATTAAAATGACACCGAAAATACAGCACCAGGAGATGGCGAAAATGACCATCCGGTCTTCAAAGTCTACCACCAGCTGTTACGTAATGTGGAAGCGTTGTCATACGTTCTGAAAGATGCTATGACACAAACAAACAAAAGCAAAACAGTTACAGTGGATGACTGCGTTAAAATATGATAACAACAAATCAACAGGTTATCGGTACTTGTCGAGTAGAGATATGATAGTATTAGACTTCGTTACGGCCTAATCAAGAATGTTAACACCAACGGCAAGCTTTTGCCGTTCTGTCGCGACCCAACGTAGCCTACCTCTGTACAAACTTGAACAGTAGGGTGTTGCAAACGCCCTCATGTGGCCAAAAACAAAATTACTTTTGATATGTGGTGACCAGTCCAGAAAAACTCCAGATATGAAGTTTTAGAAAAATTGAACATTGTTTATAGGTGTTCCGCTTTTCATTTCCATGACCCAGGCTTATCGATGCAGTGAATTTTTCCATCCGTTAACCACTTGTGCTAGAAAGTTGGTTAATGGCTCAAATGACTCAAAAACATAAAGTTTGTATCTACCTTACAGAGAAACTATATGGCTATTGTGCTTAGTTTTCGAGTTATTGCGTTAATTATGTTTTAAAGTCACGTTTTGGGGGGATGCAATGTTATCACTCTATCTATTTAAGCTACCTCATGATGATACAGAGCGAAATCAGGTACCAACATTACTGTGGTTACATGACAATATACTACTAGTGTTTTAGTTCATGGGTGGAGCAGAAGTCTTGTGTGTGGTTTGCATATAGATTACAAGCTGGTATGTAATATGGATGAGCTAAAAGTTAAAAAATCATCACAGTGCTTCTTGGTAAGTCAAGTCAACGAGTTTATTTTTGCCTCCAACCACGTCAAACGCACTTGCATGCAGAAAATAAAAGTGACAAAATAAAAATATATTGGGTTAGCGACTAGGATGCCGCGAAAAAACCTCAGCGGTCACCCTTATTGTCACCGAAAAAACATGTGACGCAAAAACTTATCAGTAATATTTAATATTACCAGGAGATGAACGCTGGTGAACAAATTATCCTCAAGAATAGGATGACTAAACGCCATAGAGTTTCCCGTTTGTTTCTGCTGGGAGCTGTTCCAACTCAAAACGACATCCACATTGTTGCAAGCAAACTACCAACCAACAAGCAAGTATTACTAGCATTCATTGCTAAAAAAGAAGAATTTGACCGAACCAAAACAAAAAGCCTTTTCATCACAATCATCTGCATCTTCTGATGCACATGATTGTGATGAAAGTTGATCGTCAGAACTACAGGCAAGCATTGAACTGTTGCTTCTTCATTTTTTTCTCATTTCTTCAGTTTGTTCAAGTCTGACCTGAGCTTCTTTTCTGTTGTCTCATTTCCAATTTGTGCGTTTTAATATCTTTTCCAGTTATTGATGCAGTGCTATGGGGCGTCGTTGTGAAAAAAACGATTTAGCAAATTTTGTACGAATTTTCAGAAACATATACACAGTTTCACAGCTATTTAGCTAAAGTGAAGTGAACTGCAGCTAAAACGCTTCGAAAAGTACAATAACAGCCAAGTGTAACGACATTTAATAAATAGCAGCGATATTTATTAAATAGCGGCGATGTTTATTAAATATCGCTGCTATTTATTGAATAGCGGCGATATTTAATAAATAGCAGCAGCATGTAATAAATAGCAGTGGCATTTAATAAACAGCAGCGATATTTAATAAACAGCAGCGACATTTATTAAACAGCAGCGATATTTAATAAAGCGCAGCGACGTTTAGCTAAAGTGCTGCGAAAAATTAAAGTGCTGCGAATAATATGCTAATGAGATCAACGATGTTTCCATTTCTTGAATTTTCGTAACATCCAATCGCGGTTTGTCAGGTCTCAACCGTCTCATGTCCTAGGTTGGTGCATCATTGCAACCAGTAGTTAATCGCATTTGGACGGAAGAACGCCTGCGTAGTTTCAAAGTTGTCACTTATAACTATTTTGGGACAATATAATTCATACAGCGACTTGTTTTAAAAATTTTTCACTGATAAGGCATTATGAATAGGCTTACCATATTTTTGCAATTGCCAACCGGGATAATTCCGAACAAGCAAAGTGCTAATGAATAGCATATATAGCTGTGTGTTTAATTTAGAAAAGCAGCTATATGCTAATGGGTGTTCTTTTCTACTACAAGTAAAACCCTTTCAACAATTTCGTTTTTCGTTTCATTTTCATTTTTTTTACAATAAAAATGTGTTTCTGAATCGCCGTTGTTTCGTAAAAATAGTAACTGCCCTGATTTAAATCACGTGTTAAAATTTTGTCCGCCCTTGCACTTTTGCTCGTTCATGCTTCATCATGTATGCGAAGCGTTAGAATATGTCACAAACCCTGCTGTTTTGTTTTTTGCTCATATTAATTTGTCCTGCGTTGACTCCTCACTTCTGATCATGCTTAGATAAAGGACAGTCGATTTTTCCGCTTATTTTGTTTTCCATAAGCTTTTTTGTAAATAATGTGAATAAATAATGTTAGCACTGCCCAGCAAACGAGCCAATAAATAATGTTAAATGTTCTGCAATTATGAGCTGTTGCTACCATACCAATATTAAACATCTCCTCTCTACCAAAGTAATAACTATCAAAAAAGCTTACGAATAAACTGAAATCCACGAAAGCGATTCAGAAAGCTAAACTTTGCCAAGCGGTCTCCGGTCCTCACCCCCAAAACAGTGATGAGTGAAAGTCCGGTACCTAGAAGAGCAGTTACGTACTTATACACTGAGGCAGGATCTGTTGGTTATACGCCTAAGGAAACTGTTTAGTTTTGACTTCAACATTAACCCCAGTTTTATTTCACTGCTGCTGCATTTTCGCTTACAGCAGGTTTGTCTAAAAGCTTTGAAACAAGTGCTAAATCTGATTGCTCCCGCTAGACCAGTGGTTTTCAAACCTTTTTAAAATTTCGACTTTGCGGTTCCCAATATCGCTTATGATGGCCTCCCCAATCGGCATGCTTAGCCCCCCAATTAACAAGCTTACTTTTTTGAAGACAGCGGCTTTTGTGTTTAATTTTAAACTTTGGCCACTCCTGATAAACGTTTGGCCCCCCTAAGTCGACTGCTCTGGCGCCGGCTCTACATTGGTTTGGCCCGTCTCAGAATCGAACTCAAGTCTACAGCTCCCGAGGCGGACGCTCTTACTACTCGGCCATCTGAGCTGTTAATTTATGCCACATAATGACATAACAATTGCATTGCAGCCAATAAAACGAAACAAATTGCAATAACTCATCACTTCGCTTTGATTAAGAAGTCGGGGCTATATTAGCAAGTTGGAGGGCTTAACCGGGACATTTTGACCGACCGGTCGGGACGCCGGGACATGGCGTTAAAACTGGGACTGTCCCAACTAAACCGGGACGTAGGGTAAGTCTAATTATGAACGGATGAAGCTTAGCTTAGACTAGAGAGAGAGAGAGAGAATTTATTTCGTTGCTCACAATGAACGACACACACAAAAAAATAAGCATAATATTGCAGAATAATGAAATCAGCAACAGGCAGCTGTGAAGGGACCAGTGGTCTTCGAATCGAACCGCAGCCTAACATAATTGTGCTTAGAAAAAACAATACGAAAAAAAAAAAAAAACAATCAGAGATGTTTTGTGACGTGGAAAGGGAGCGATCTAGTAGATGCTTTAGCTATGTAGTCAATAGGACTAGGCGTATTTCTCTAAAAGAAAATTTTTGTTGGTAATTTTGAATTCCCTATATGATAAGTGTCTAAGAGTTTTAGGAAGTGAATTCCATAGCTTTGCGCCTACATATTTTATGGACTTTTGAGTTCTGGTGGTAGAAAAACGCGGGAGGAGCAAGTGGTCTTTAAAGGAGTTGCGTGTGGAGTAAGAATAGGAATTGGATGAGTAAATAAAGTAATTGCAGAAGCGGATGGGTAGTTTATTATGGGTATATTGGAGCATAAATTTAGCAAGTTCAAATTGGTATAAATCATCAAGTTTTAGTATTTGTAGTTTATAATAGTAAGGGCTAATTCTTTCTTTATAGGGAGTCTCAGAAATAATGCTTATTGCTTTGTTTTGTAGCACTCTGATTTTAGTTAAGTACGTTTTGTATGTTGAAGCCCATACAGGCAGACCATAAAGTAGATGAAAGTCAATCAGAGAGTAATACAATTTAACTACAGTACTCGATTGTAAGAAGTATCTTAGTCTGGAAATTACACCAACGGATCGAGATAATTTAAATTCAAGGTAATGAATGTGTGACTTGAATGAGAGATTATCGTCAATTAATATTCCTAGATATTTAGTAACTTTGGGAGTTTCAATATTAACATTATTCAACGTAAGGGAAAGATCAAAGGGACACGGTTTTCGAGAAAATGGAGGGACATTTACAGCAAAAGTTTTATTTGGGTGAAGAGCAGGACCGGATTTACCAATAGGCTAGACAGGCTGAAGCCTAGGGCCTCGGAGAAATAAGGGGCTTCGTCACGATCAACGAAGACCTTTCTATCAAGATCCTTTTTTTGGAAATCGACCATCAAAGACCTTTATAGGCCTAAACGTAGAGACAAGAGCGTATTTAGGGGGGAGCATTGTGCCTTAGCCCCCTTTTTGACTTTGCCTTTTAGTAAAAAAGAACAAAATTAATGGTGCCACGTGACTAAAGTATGCCATACTCTTTGAATGGTTTCTGTAGCTTATGGCCAGGGGACTGGGATGAGGGGTATGTATCCTCCCACCAGCCATTTTCAAAAATGTCTTGATGTATACAATTTTTTCCATCATTTCAAACCTTTTTGATAGCAAAAAGCCTTACGTCTTCAGCACGTACATCGAAAACGAGCGAACAAAATGCATCATATTTGGCAAAGCACTCAGGATTAGGGTCAAAAAATTTAAAAAAAATTTGCGTGAGAATTATTCAAAAAGCACTAAAATAATCACTAGAGCATTAACTGGCGGCCCGCGGTCCAAATCTGGACCTTCCAAATGCTGAAGCTGGACCCCAATAAAGTTTTTAGCCAATCAAATATTTTCCAAGTGATAACGTAAAACTTTATCATAAATACAACAGAATAAACCTTAAAAATAGGCGAGGTTTTTGTTTGTCCTGTTGTAACCTTCTCGTGGGTGCGATCGAAGAGTTATGCGTTAATTAAGATATAACTTTAACTAAAATCGACTGGTTAGTGCATCGATTAAGAATTACGTTATCTTTGTGGCAGGTCTTCGGTTGGATTCCCGCGCTATTTACATTGGACACAGTGTCGCCATCAGCTCGCTACAGCTGCGATGTTTCTACGGAGCTGCATTGTCTAGGCGCTAAGCCGCGGAAATTGGCCCCACACTATTCGATACACGCTTCGGCGTAATATCCCGAGTATAGCAAAGATTTGATTTTATTTAAATTCTTATTTTACAGCGCGCCAAAAATAGCAACTGAAGGCACTTTTCATTTAGTATTTTTAAAAAAATAATGGATCGCAATGGAAGGTAACAAGTAAAACGATAACGATAAATGCGATGGAGAGCCCCGGTGTTCATGGTATTACGCCGAAGCGATAACCAGCGCACGTGGCAGGGCCTATCTCTGCGAAGTAGCGTCTAAGCAACACACCCAGGAGCGGATCCAGAAAGTTAACTAGGTTATTCTGCAGAAAATACATTTTCAATAGCTTGACTTAAGGTAGAGAAGAGCATGTAGTTAAAGTTGTTAAGATATTTCGTGTCGGTACATAAAAGCACTTAGCCCGGAAAAGAATATAAGTACTCAGCCCGCCTTCCGCTGATTCCATATGTTATTGCAACAAAGTTTATTTAAATGTATCGATCCGGGGAAAATGAGATGGGGGCCATGACCCCGATGCCTCCTCTTCCCTTTGGTTAGGCCTTTGGGATTGGTGTAAACCTACGTTGCTGTCATAGAAAAACTCGGCATAAGCGCCAAAGCCAAAATTTCTTTTTAGGAAATTTTCTGTACAATCGAGGACGAGTTATACGCTGATGATTGGTGGATACGATGGAGATGCAGGTTTTTTCTGACAGTCTTTACTTTATTTTTTAAACAAAATGATCTACAACGTGCTGCAACTTGTATGACTTTCAATTGCTTTTGCTTATTGAATTGTTTCGCTAAATTTATCCAATATTGATTAATTAGTAATACTTTAACACTTTAGTAGCTCAGATGGCCGAGTGGTTAGAACGTCTGCTTTGGGAGCTGCAGACTTGTAGCAGTACATTTATTTGTCGACAAAACATGAAATATAACAAGCTTGAAACAAAAACACAAAACGACTCGGGTCACTCCAATGACTTTAAAATAGGTATTCACAGCTTCCCTGCTGGACGCTCAGCATTAAAGGGACAGTGTGGAGAACAAGCCTGCAAGTTTACTTGTTGTGCCATTGGGAAAGACATTTAGCGGGATTCCCCTCATCTTGGTGTGGTAAAGAGATGGCCGGCAACTCCTCAGCGAGCTCGTATAGCGCATTGATCGCTTTCTCATGACAGGGAGGATAAATATGCAACAAAATACAAAGACATTGCATCTTTTTGCCTAAAAGATGACTTCCATTCCCTTCCTGTTATTTAATTTTTTGCCTGTTGTGATATCCTAAAGCTGTTTATCCGACAATGCACTGTCGCGGTTTTGAGTTGAAGAAATTAGTTTATAGTTGGGAGATTGCCAGACTCAGTTCAATACCTTATCGAGTCATGCCAAAAACGAAAAAATAGGAAACCATGGCAGCGCAATTCATCACTATACCGACCTGTCCGACCACTTTACTTTTTTTTTTTATTATGTATGAGCTGCGCTCTATTTGCAACTTTTTTCGTGAGACCGCTGAGCCACCGCGGCTGGTAGACTGTTTTTCGCCACCCACTTGTTTTGGCGACGAAGCTTCGGATGTTGTAAGAAGCTTGCTTGTACAAGTTCCAAGCCATCCGCTTACCACTCCAAGAAGGGTAAATCCCGTTAAGTGCCTTTCCAAATCGAGCAACAAGTAAGGTTGCCGGCTTGCTCTACACACTGCCTTTTAATGCTGATGATGCAGTAGGGAAGCTGTGAATGCCAATATTTAATCTACTGGTGACCCGACTGGAATCGAACGCCTGGTATAGTTTTGCTGGTGGTTGTGATAGAAAGAACACTTAACCTACTGTTTATGTCATAAGTTACTAGCTTCTTCTTTAAGGTATGACTTTTTCAATCAAATTATGGCTTTGGTTCCATCAATTCAATGCGATTCTCAGCTAAAGATATGGATCAAGATACACACCCCGGTTCTTGTGCACAATTGTTTAAAGGTGGTTGGTGGTATGCTGATTGTCCTAGTGCCAATCCGAATGGTCTTTACTTACGTGGAGAGCACACCTCGTTTGCGGATGGAGTTAACTGGTATCCCTTCAGAGGATATAATTACTCTCTGAAGACGATTTCATTGAAAATGCGAAAGAAGAACTAAATTAGGCTACTTTATTAATGAGCATAAAAGACAAACAGAAATAGTTTGAATGCACAAATACTAATAATAATTATTCACAAAACTGGACGTTTCGACAACATAGATTCAGCTATCATCATCAACGGTTTAAGCAAGGCTGTACAAAGTTGAAAAGTTTTCCTCTTCAGTTTTGTACTGTTTTGCTTGCATTGCTGATGATGACAGCTAAATCTAGTTTATTGAAACGTCAAGTGTTAGAATCGCTGTAGCTTTATTTTTGCTTTTTAAGGTATTTTGATTTCATTTTCATTGTATTACGAATAATTATTTACTATGCTTTTAAAACTTCTAATAACAGTAAGCTATAGGCCGTATTTGCGAATTTCAGTGTATCTATATTAGGCTATGCCTTCTGGTTTAGTGAACTGCAAATGGGGGTCGGGCTTTTGCCGTTTTGGCCAATTTTATTCAACCGTACCTCTCCCCTTGAAAAATCCCCGCGTTAATGAAAGTCTTTTTCTTATTATGAACAGGGCCGATTTCAAGCCAATTGGATTGACTTTCAATCGGGTCCCGCAGTTTCTAGCCCCGGCCCTGACTGCAAACTAGCCGATCAGCTATAGCCTATAGTTGAGTTCTTTATTATTCGAGTAATCTAAAAACAACGAGAAGTATTTTTCAGTTACATGTCACTTTTACTCAATTATGACGGCCGTGTGGACAAGACTTCCAGGGGCGGAACCGGAATTTTTTAAAAGGGAGCTTTTAGTCCAAAAACGCTTGCAGTTTCGGGGGTCTGTAAGCATGCAAGTGCAAATGCATGGGGATGTATAGGCTTAACTAAAATTTTGGGGAATCTTGAGCTCCTTTGGCCTTCCTTCAATCCGCCAATGCCGTCTGCCGCTGAATCGGTTGTCTGGGGACAGGGCTGGTGAGAGGGGGCAGGGGGGTACAAAGTACCGGGGTCCGTCGAGGGGCCCCGCTCTTATAAAATTTTTCTTTAGGGACACACGCGAAGAAATGCTGGAGAAATTACGTCTTGGTTATGTTAAGACCTACGTCCAGTGTGCAGAATAGGGAGAGATGGGTGGACATGTCTCCCCCAGTAAAAACAGTCGTCCCCCCTGCAAGGAAAGTTTGTCCTGGTGGGGGGGATGTGAAAACGTCCCCCTCCCGTCATAAGTACCGTAAGAAGTTAAATGTTTTTTATATCAACATTACAGCACGTCAGCAGTTTTTTATAAGCGTTAGTGAAAGCACTGAGAATATGTTAAAGCAGCGGTTCCCCAACATTTTTCAGATCATATTTGAGATTATGAATTAAATTGAGATTATGAATTATGAATTAAAAAAATGAGATTATGAATTAAAAAAATGTTAGCCTATACCTTCTGGGGCTCCGCCCCGGACCCCGCTGGGGTAGCTTACTCCTCTCACCCCAAGCCCCTTGCTTCATTTATAAAACAAAAACCTGCCTAAAACAAAGCTAATGAAGTTTTCGAAATTTTTCCGTTGATAATTTTTGTTCATCGTGCTGATGGTATGCAAAAACTCAGTATGCCCTCCACCCCTGTTTTAACTTCTTCATTGACCAATGACATCGCCTTAAGAGCGTATTTAGAGGGGGGTCTTGTGCCACAGCCTCTCCCCTTTTGACTTTGCCTTTTAGTAAAAAAAACGAATGGTGCCAAGTTACTGAAATATGCCAGACTCTTTTGTTGGCTTTTGTAACTTATGGCTAAGGGCAAATCCAGGGGGGTAGGAATGGGATGAGGGAATGTATTCACCTCACCAGCCTTTTTCAACTATGTTTTTCATAAATACAAATTTTTCATAATTTCGAACCTCTTCGATAACAACAGGCCTTATGCCTTAAGCACGTACAATTGAAAATGTGCGAACAAAATGCACCATATTTGGTGAAGTACTCAGAATTAGGGCCAAAAAATTTAAACAAAGTTTGCCTGAAAAATGTTCAAAAAGTACTAAAATAGCCATGTAGTATTTCAAAAATTTCCCGGAGAAGCATTCCCCCGGACCCCCAAAAAGTTTTTCTGTTTTTTAATCTGCTTCAATTAGTTCTGCTGAAAAAAAACTACGCTTAAAATAAAATAGTGAAATTACGCTTTCTCGCCCCTTTTAAAATTTCTTGCTACGCCCCTTCATCACCCTATGAACAATAAATACTATTTTCGCAACATTGTCTTGTCATTTGGGTTCAGAATTCAAGCAAAACTGTTGACAAAAACATCCCCCTCAGTAAAAATTTTCTACTTCGCACACTGCCTAAGGCTGCGTCTGTGCGATGTCAAGACCTTTTCTTTTTTGGAGAATTGTATTTTGGTACCGAGGGGGCCCGCATCATATCTCTGCGCCGCGTTCCGGATTTTCTCTCGAAGGCCCTGTCTGGAGGTTTGATTCCACCCGTGACTTGAAAATTTCTGTTTTAATTCAAAGCTTACCTATACCTGATCATGTGTAATACATGGCCTTTACGTCGTTTGCGGCATTATGTTTTTCATAATAGATATTAGATAATCGTGTTTACATATTATTATAATTTTGTTAATTGTAATGTCCATATTAAAATCGTTGATTGACAAGGTTTGTACGTAACGGAGTAATGACTATTTTCCAATTATTGTCAGTCGCAAAATTAGGATTGGAATAAACTGCAGCTATTCGGGGTTTTACGCTTGTACAGTCGCAGTAAAAATGACTTTGTGATTCAAACTGATTATTACAGCTTGTATGATTAGCTCTTCCGCTGGCAACCTCGCAACTTTACCGATCGATCGTGATTTCTGAATCAGTTCACGTTCACTTGATGAAAGCGAAAAAAATAGTCCTTGGTCTTCGTAATGTATTAATTTGTATTAGTGGCATATTTATCCTCCTATCACGAAAAAGCGATCAAAGCGCTATAACGAGCTCGGTTAGGAATTGCCGGCCACCTGTCTATTGCACGAAGATGGGGGAATCCCGCTGAGTGTCTTCCCAACGGCACAACAAGTAAACTTGCCGGCTTGTTCTCCACACTGCCCTGTAATGCTGAACGTCAAGCAGAGAAGCTGTGAATACCAATTTTAAAGTCATTGGTATGACCCGACTCGGAATCAAACCCGAGTCTACAACTTCAGAGGCGGACGCTCTTACCACTGGGTCATCTGAGCTGTTAAGTTTAAAAAATTTACAGTCAAATAACGTGATTGAATAATTATATGCTTTTCCTGTAATGCCATTCTTGGAGATTCGCCAAGCAGTGCAGAACACACCGTGCAAATGCTTACGCGTTTGAGAACTAGTTGTTTGTATTGTTTGTGCAGAAACACTGTCGAGTTTCATAAGTTTTGTTGAAACTTTATGAGAGTTTAGTCTACTGACTAGCAAAATCACAGTTGTAATTGAGTCTTGATAAAGCAAGAAATTTTAACTGTAAGTTCCGAGATCAAATGTTTGTAAAAGTTAGCAGATAAAATTTACCCGTATATACAGAAACCGGTCATACGCCAATGACAAATTTACTTAATTTTCTGTATTTAATCGGATATTTATCCTCCTATCACAAGAAAGCGGTCAAAACGCTATAACGAGTTCGCTTAGGAGTTGCCGGCCATTTGTGTACCACACTTAGATGAAATAATCCCTTCAAGTCCCTTTTCCAACGTACGCCACAACAAGTAAACTTGCCGGCTTGTTCTCCAATCTGTCCCTTTATCGCAAAACGTCAAGCAGGGACGCTGTGAATACCAATCAATTTTAAGGTCATTTGTTCGTATAAAGCGTGATGACCTTTTTTTGATCTTTTTTTTGTTATACACTTGACTTTAAGCGGAAAACGGACGACTTTAAATTGCGCCCCCCTCCCTCCTTTTCAAATTCCTGGGCTCGCCCCCTGAAGATTGCCAGATAAAAGACAGTTTTTGGAGTAAGAATGATCATCGTAATATGACGGTACAGTGATAAACCACAATCGTGCGGTCGGTATGGTAATTAAAGTAGGTCATAAAACGCTTTTCGTTCCCACAGATTTCAGTCTGATCCAATGTGGTGAACTACCAGTATACTTCCACCATGCAGTACTGGCGTCGAGGGTAGGCTTGGTAAGCTCAGCCTACGTTCGTTTTTGGTACGGTAGGCTCGATATTTTTCGGTCTTGAGGCCTAGTGACCCGAACAGAGGTTCGCGCCGTCCAAGGTCCAAAATCTTAAATAGACTGAGCGCGTGTTTTGTCAAAGTAGTTGTGGGTGCGCCACTATTGCATTTGTCATTGATCTCGCGGACGGGCTTAATTTCCAGAATTGGGCATTACCGCGGTACTGTAACGAGGTACTTTTTTAGTACCGTTATTGGTACCGTCGATACTTTTTAAACAATTCACCGTTTTTGGTACCGTCGTTACTATTTAGACCGTTTTACTCGATATTTCGGTAACTTTTTTTGAATAAACTTTAGAAAGCAAAAGCGAAAAGTTTTTTGGGATTTTTCGCAAAAAGCATCTTCAAAAAGTATCGCAAAACCACGTTGTTGTAGATCAGTGGTCGGCAACCACCGGGCTGCGGTCCCTTGCCGGATTTCTGGCACATCCCGAGTTGCAAATAACGGAATTAAAAAAAAATTATAAAAAAATTACCCAACGCCAGAGCTGGGCAAACTGCGGGCCGCATGCAGATCTTTATTTTTGCTCTTCACCGATTTGCAATAGAAAAATAGTAAATCGCGGACGTGTAGACTTTTTATTTTTGCTCATCAATGCTTTGTGGGGGCAATTTGGACCCACACTTTTCAAAAAGGGGTGATTGTGTAAAAAAAAAGGTTGGAGACCGCTGGTTTAGACTTTATGGAAAAATTTACTTCTGTGTCATTGAATCAAAGTAAAACTATAGACCTGCAAATTCTGAAAAAAATGTACATTTTGACTCATCTAAAAGTTCTGAGTAGGCTGCTACTGATACACCAACCTCTACTGAAAGTGGCATTAAAAATGAAAACATTCTCTTTCAATGCAATGATGAAGTTCGCACAGCGAGAACCTTTGCAACATCTTTTTGTATATAGGCCATAAGCTCTTTTACGTCCTCGATCAGCATTGTTCGAATGTAGCAACGTAGCCAGATAAACAAGGGTGTAACAAAACTTTTCTGCTCTCCAGGGCGAGTTTCTGGTAATGATACTTCTTAATTATACTTAGCCTCATAACTAATGCAGGAGATCAACAGACAACGGATTATAGATGTTGCCATACACGAGAATGCTTGTTTTAGTGAGCGTGCCGCTGTAGCCTTGTTGATATAACCGAAGTATTCGCTTGCATTATCAAGATTCGCGCGTGACTACTACTCAGATCTTACACTAGCACCAGATGCGACAAAAAGCTTGATAAGGTTTTAATTTCGTTGCTTTGCAAGACGTAAACCAAAACAAAAATTAATTTTTAAGAAAAAAGTTTTGTTTAAAAAGTATCGAAAATCGGTACCGAGTAACGATATCGTCGTTACTTTTTCAAAAATGTACCGTTATCGGTACCGACGGTGCTTTTTTAGCGAAGTATCGGTACCGATATCGTCGTTACTTTTAAAGTACCGAGTGCTCAGCTCTGTTAATTTCAAAGGCTGCAGAAAAACAACGTAAAAGAAAAACTGCAGGAGTGATCTGTATCGAGTTCGAGTTCAATCTATTTTAAACAAATACAATTTCTCTAATTCTCTTTTTTCGAGTACAAGTTCAGCCTGACAAAAAATATTGATTACTTTTTCTACATCATTCGCCTCCCTCATAAACAATGAACCACATGCAACAGTTGGCAAAAGTGCAATCTAGATTTACAATTTTACACAGCTTGATCAACAAAAATATTTCTTTCGGACAATTTTGTTAATTTTGAAATTTCTTTTCAATGAACTAGTACAGCATCATTCGAGTTCGAGTTTGCAGCCCTGTGCAAAATCTAGCAATGTTAATCTCAGCGCAACTGATAAGTGTAAAAAAAATTTTAGTTTTAGTCTGGGCGTGGAAGCTCAAAAAAGGGTCGAACCTCAAAAAAAAATATAGATGAGTCAACTTTTTGATATATGTTTGCTGATTGTATGTACATTCATCAAACAAAAGTCTCACGCATAATGTCTTTGGGTTACGTCACTATGACGCAGAGATGTGAGTTTACGCCGTATTTTATGCGCCGTAAACGTACGGCGTAAAGTTTTGGTTTACGCTGACGCTTACACCATCATTTTTTTGGATAGTTTACGGAAGAGGGTATGCCGTTTACATTTTGGCTGTTTTTAGCGTATAGCGTAAACGTAGACTTTTTGACTCCTCATCTGTTGTTTGCATTTTGTAAAACGTTTCGAAAGTGATTGTAGTCGTTCGTCTGTTACGTAACAAAAAGACAAATTAAACTATGTTTAGTTCAATCAACTAAATCAGTGGTTCTCAAACTTCTCGGAAGTATCGAACCCAACAGGTGTCATGCAAGCATACATCGAACCCTTAATTATAACCAGGAGCGGATCCAGAAAATTTTAGAGGGGGATGCAGTTTTGAATTAGGTTGAATGTTAAATGAGTGCAAAGACGTTAGACGTCTAAACCGGAAAAGGGCATAAGCTCTTTGAAAATGTTTCACGTCAGGGGCGTATTCAGAATATTCTTAAGGCGGTGGAGGGTGGCATAAAATTTTTACATTTTTTAAGCGTATTTTTTTCCGGAAAATTAATTTGAAGCAAATTGAGGAACAAAAATATGGCTCCAGGGGGTCCGGGGGTATCCTTCCCCGGAAAGTTTTCAAAAATTTAGACACTGTAATGACCATTTTAGCGCTTTTTGAACAATTTTTATGGCAAATTCTGTTTAATTTTTTGCCTCTAACTCTAAGTCCTTCACCAAATATGATACATTTTGTTCGCACATTTTCGATTTATGCGTGCTTAAGGCGTAAAGATGATTGTTATCAAATAGGTTTGAAATTATGGAAAAATTGTATTCATCAAAAACAGCGTTGAGAGTATGGTGGGGGAATGGATCATTCCACGCAGAGATAGTCATTTACTACAACTGTATGCCTTTTAGCAAAAACTTATTCTGATCTTAGCCGAACCCCTGCTACAGCCTCACCGAACCCCTGGGGTTCGGTCGAACCCAGTTTAAGAACCACTGAACTAAATGCTACAGTGATTACAGTAGGCTACAGAAGATAAAGAAGAGAGTTTAAGGAAAGCTAGTTTCCAGGGAATTAGGCATTCACAGGTCGTAATTGCAAACGATCTTAGATAAAAGACAAAATGATACCTGACTTCGAAGCTGGAGGAAACACAGAGAAAGGAAAACCGATAGAATAACGTTGATAAAGTAAATTTGCTTACGATGTTAGTTTTTTGTAATCCTCTAGAGATGCCGTTGAAGCGATTTCTACTGACATAACAATTTTAACGTTAATCTATGGATTTCTATTTGCCTAGGTTACATTGCCTACAGTAAAGCTACAGTACCCTTTTTTGTACTGTAACAATTCAACAAACTCCAGAATTGAAACATGAGTCTACGCAAGAGTTTACGCTTTACGCTTACGCCGCCAACTTTTTGAAAAGTTACGTTGACGCTTACGGCGCAAAGTTTTTGGAACGTTTACTTTTACGCTGACGGCGTCGAAAATTTTTGCATGCGCTTACATCACTGCTATGAGGTCATCTTTATCGTGCACTGCAATTTTTTTATCGTGATTACTTGCATTTACTTGCCTATAACTTTTGCATCTACAAACAGTAGTTGCTTCAAACCCAGTTCAATAAAACAAGTAAAAAAGCAGATGTCTTCACATAAGTTTAGGAGGTCATACGTTGATGACGTCACAATCCTCTGTTAACAACGTCAAAAAATGCATTTTTTTAAAATTTTGAGTCTCTGTAAACTTTTATCACTTTCGATTTACGTCACATGCAGTGGCATACGCAGGATTTTTCAATGGGGGGTTTCAGTGACGTCACAACATGATGACGTAAAATATTACGTCATCACGATGTGACGTCACTGGCAGTGTCAATTTAGACTTTTAACGTTTATAATAGTTTTTCATCAAACCGGACGGTTATATTATAGCGTAGTGTTACAGATGTTGCTATCGATGCGAAAGATTTGGGGTTCAATTCTCAGGCCAGTCAAATCAGACACAGTGTAGCCAACGGCTTGCCACCGCTGCGACGTTTCTTCGAACCTATGTTGCCTAAGCGCTAAGATGCGGGGTCGGACCCCGCCTTTCGCTACCACGCTTCGGTACTACAGCGAGTTTAATGAAACGAGTACAGTGAAGATTTGATTTGATTTAAAAACAAAATTTGTGTGCAGCCATAGCTACTGCGGAGACACCGTATTTAAGGAAACTCCTACTTACCAACTGCTTCACAGCAGCATCAATGACAAAAATGCAGTTCAAGCAAAACACATCAGAAAAGTTAAACTACCAGTATTGTTGCATATCGCATCGTAATGAAAGTTTCGCGAGATTAAATTAGAAAGTTGGACCGATCAGAAAAAACGTGATAGCAATTTCGGCAAGCTCTGCACGAAGAAAAGTTGGTTTTGTTTCAAAATTAAATATGAATTAATTTTTTCTGCAATTGTCAAGGGGGGAGGATGACTCCAGGCCCCCTCCCTTGCATACGTCTCTAGGGGCCACCTACGCGACTTAGCGACTGGGGAACACAAAAACGTCGCAGCATTGGCGAGCTGTTGGCGACACTGTGCCGATTTGACCGGCCCGGGAATCAAGCCCCAGACCTTCCGCACCGATAGTTTGTACGCTTGACCACTAAGCTAACGACCGGCACCGGGCCAGAAGTTGAACTCAAAATCTTCCGCGCCGATAGCGATGTCTTTGGTTAACCCCAACTGACTGGTTTGGCTAACTCAAAGTTATGACATCGCCAGCGGAACATCCGCCTACGTTGCAACCATTCTCTTTCAAGAATACCTCCTTCGCTGGAACGTTGTGTTGTCCAGCCTTGATAGCCGTTGAAAACAATCCCTTCATGACATTACAACACGACTCCAACTTTAACACTACCCATTGACTTGGTCCTGGCTTGCATTTTGTGTTAGTCGTTGGTTCAAGCGAAACCCACCAGAAAAGTTTGACTACCGGAATTATTGCATCACGATGAAAGTTTCTCGAGATTAATAAGCAAGTTGGATAGCACAGAAAAACATGACAGTAATTTAGGCAAACTCTGTATGAAAAAAGGCGGATCGTTTTAAAAAGAGAGGTTTAATTTTATTTTAAATCGTCGATGGGGGTTTTGACCCCCAAACCTCCCTCCGTGCGTACGCCACTGGTCACATAAAAGCAACAAATTACTTTTTTCAGCAATTTTATGCAATACTACGTACTTGGTAAACAGCTGAATTCATTTTATGGAAGTTTTCGTGCAAAAAATTGTGTTTATATCTGCATGGGTAAAGAGCTGAAACTAGGCCTAAATGCTATATGCACTATTTCGACGCTACCCATGCTTTAACTGGTTGAAACCAAATGAATTTCGAAGTGCGAGTAGTTTTTGATGAAATGGGAAAATCACAAATGATTTATCGTCAATCACGTCATCCATTGATAACGTCATGATGTACAGAAAATCTCAAACCTGATAATTTGATGTATGCAAAACGCTTCTAAACCACTGGTTTATCGCTCACTTCACCTCTTCGCATTCCATCTCATAAATCATCAATTTCACGAAAACTTTAGATTTACGTTCCACAGCTATTGAGTATTGTTTGAAGAAAAAGAAACAATCAAAATCAAACAAACTGATTTCTCAGGTGCGAGAACTTTTTATCACGAAAATGCCACATGGTGTCGTAAAAGCCAAGTTTCCAAACGACTCATCGCAGCATGGCCTACTGACTTCAGCTAGTTTAATTAAGCTAAATTAATCTATTTTAAAAGCGGCAAACGTAAGAGGAAAAGAAATGCCTTAGCAGCAGCTTCAGCTAAACAAATGCTTAACACTTGACGAGTATTCTTATTGTCTCTGACGTAGGACTCCCCCACCCAGCAGTATTCGCAGTAGCGGAAAGGGGCGCGTTCACGAATTCTGCGCTAAACTGCTGGGCCGCTGTGACATATGGATATTGTTTTAAAAATATATTCAGTCGCTTTTTAAAATTGTATCCAGTGCGAACCTGTGAAGTCAATTTTGTCTAACCCAGTATAATTGCTCTTACGGCCTGTTGCCGAGCTGCACATTTTTTACAAACAAACGTTCTTTGGAGCTGCTTACGTCAGAAGTTACTCAGCAATGGGTTGCTTCATGTTTCATTTTAATTTGATTTCAAGCGATTGTTTTTAACCAATCTGATGGCCGAGTGGATAGAGTGACTCGTTCTGTGGCGGTAGACTCGGGTTCGATCCGAAGTTGAATTAAATCAATAACTTAATAAAAGTTGGAGTTCACAGTGATTAGCATAAGAAGACAGCGTGGAAGAAGCCGCAGTTTACTTGTTGTACGGTACCATTGGGGAAAGCACTTAACAAGATTCCCCTATCTTAGTGTGGAAGACAAATGGCGGCAACTCCTAACTGATCACGTTGTAGAGTTTCGGTCGCTTTCTCGTGATAAAAGAAATAAAAGCTTTAATAAAAGCTTATGTCTTTTTAAACTCTAACTATTAATGGTAAGTTGTTTCAAGTTATAACGTCTTTTTAAGATCAATCGTTTGTGATGCTTCATGGTGGCATAACTTGATGGCCTGATGGTGTGAAGCACCTTATAGTGTGAATATTATTTTATTCAAGAACGCAACAATGTCATTTTGGAGAAGTGAACCGAGGTCTGATAACGGAGTTATATAAAACAGCATTTTCTGATCATTTGGCATTAATACATTTTACTGGAGACGCGAAGACATTGGGGAGAAAATTAACCCAAGATATGACCATCTCATTCGCATACAGTGTCTCTAAACTTGGAAGCTAAAGCAGCTCAGCTAGACTGAAAAGATGATCGCAGCCCTTCACTTAAACAAATCAGAAAGGTCAAACGTGAGCACAAGGTTAAGACCAACGGCAAGCTTTTGCCGTTCTGTCCCACCCAACGTAGCCTATATCTCTGTACAAACTTGGACAGTATGCTCACGTACTGTCACCACCTCGAGACACTGCGCAAGAAACTTTCTGCGCATGTGACATTATTGCGGCGACTTGCAGCCTTTGGTTGAGTATGCATGGTGCTAAACATTGCGTTCAGATGTCCTCCTCAGTTTACTCATCTGCTAAGCACTGCACACTAGCTTGGTGTCGTAGCACGCATGTCGCGCACTCGTCTCATCTATAACGTTCTAAACCAGGGGTGTCCGAAACGTTTTGAGTGGCCCGCGGGACTTTTCCAAAATTACCAATATTATCAACTTAATGACTACGTAATTTATGGTAAACTTACATTCCGAGAAATTGTCATTTCAAGTTTGCTTTCTTGTGAGTTAATTTTATTGCATCACAAAGGAAATTGTTTCGCATCACATTTTCGATATCGTTATGTTCATATCCTTTCCACACAATCGTGTTCGTGCTTCAAAAGTAGTCAGTAATAAAGTAGGTTGGACCGGCCGTTAGCTCAACTGCTTAGCGCACACGCTACCGATGCGGGAGATCCAGGGTTCAAATCCTGGCTCGGTCAAATCAGCACAGTGGTACCAACGGCTCACCACCGCTACGACGTTTTTTCGGAGCTGTGTAGCCCAGGCGCTGAGCCGCGGAGATGGATCCGGCGAATTTGTTATAAGCTTCGGCGTAATACCACGAGTATCACGAAGATTTGATTTTGATTAGGTCGCGATTCGAATTTATACCATAGGCGCACGCAGGGGGAGCACGGTGCTGTGCCCCCCCCTTTGACTCTATAACAAGGCGATAAAACCTAACTTTCAGTCTATAATTTCTCAAACTGATGATGGTTGCAGTCTCCTTTCACTTATTTTGGCCACGCTTCTGCTTTTAGACATACCGTAAGCTGCGAAAATATTTTTGTATTGTCGCGAGTAATTGAACTCACTGCATGCCCTTTTTCGTTAAAAAAGTGTGCTAAGGTAAGTGTTTTTTATGTGAAAACCGACCCCCTTTGCCTGCTTCGCCCCCACATGCTCGGTTGTGCCCCCCTCCTTTGCCGAATCCTGGGTGCGCCTCTGTCTGAGACGCGAAAATCTCGAATTTTTTGGTCGGAAACTGACTTAGTCGAGAAGAAAATCGTTCGATCTTGCCGAATATTGCCAAGCTTGTTAGAAAAAAAAAAAAAAAACAGTGCCAAACTTGACATCGAAATGTCGGCGCGTAGCAAAAACTTTGTTGAATTTACTGTTGGCACGTTTATTGTTCTTATAATTGTAAAAATACACATTTCTAAGGTTAGAGTTTTAGTAGCGTCTTAGCAGTAAACACTCCGGTGGCCCGCGCAATCATTCGTGAATTGCATGTGGCCCTTTGGCCAAAAAGGTTGGACACCCCTGTTTCAAACGATGCTTTGCGCATTGTTAAGAGATGCTTGCGTCAACTCCAACGGACAAGTTACTTATTCTTGTGGATATCCAGCCAGCTAAGCTTCGCCGCTAACGAGCTGCACTCTCCTTAGCTTATCGTGGCATCTAGAACCCGGGCCATGTTCTTCATGGTCAAGTAGTCAGACCTCCGAATCCCTACGAGGAAAGATTGAAATTCAGACGCCTATTTGTGATTGCTGTGCGGAAACTACTGCACGATTTATTTACGTTGTATATTGGCAGAGCGCAGTGGGCAAACTACAAATGGACCGCTGAGTATTTGCTCGATAGTTTACCCAGGTTCCGTGATGTTATACCAAGAGCTGGCCTCCATTCTTTTGGAATGAGCTTGCCCAGTTTCGCCTTAGTAAGGCTGAATTTTTTACGAACTGACGTAGGTCGATTTTGCTTGTCCATTCATAAGTGGGATCTCGCTCCTTCACCGGATTGCGATTTGCGAGTGTAGCGCAGATTATGTTATTTTCATGTGCCCAATTCGTCGTACACTAAGAGGAATACGTGGTTTGTTGCTCGTACATGACGATACTTGAAGATGACGATAGTTGAAGCTCGCCAAGCTATATCATTGCCATAGCTTGGAATCCAGACTGGGCAACAATCTGGGGTTATAAAAGGATAGACCCACGCCTTCCATTGAACAGTAAATAAATAAATCAGCAAAGCACTATATGATTGAATCCAGACTTTTTGGTCTGACTTTTAAAGAGCATAGTGCTGGGAAAGATTTTTGTGCATCTGCAAATGTAGATGGGAAGTGTCCCGGTGTTCTCCGCTATGGGTGCGCCACTGACTACCCCATGCATCCATCTATTTGGGGCGTACCAACTTCGACAAGCTTGTAACACTGATTATAACTCCTCATTTACCGTTTATTTTTGTTTTCTTTTTCGGATAAAAATCATTTCTGTTTTTTTGTTTATTGAATATTCAACAGCAACAATAAGCAAAAATGAAACTTTTTATGTTGACGGTGTTGGTGTCAACCATGGAATTCACTTGTGCTGGTTTTGACCTTGGAACGTATAGTCTTCAATGCGGTGGTCAAACAGTGCATGATGGGCCTCTTATTCAGAATCAACTTCGTGGACCGAGCGGGAAAAGGGGGCCTGCAGGACCCATTGGACTTTCTGGGCCTAAAGGGGATCCTGGAGCCCCTTGCGATTGTTTAAATGAAGGTAAGATTAAAACAGCACTATTGAGAGGAACTGCATTAAAATTTTAAACAACTTTTTGTGAAAAAGTTGACTTATGATTTTGTTTTGCTTCTGGGGTAGGGACAGAATATCGCAGAGAGGAGCGTAGCTAAACATGCCCCACTCCCATTTTGTGGTTTTTACTTTCAGTAATAAGAACAAATGCTGCCGAGTGACTGAAGTATACATGCCCCCCTCCCATTTAAAAATTTCCCACTTCGTCGCTAATATCGCAGAAGATCTTTTCCAAGTCGACTTGTAAATAACGCGTTGACTTATCCGTTGAATCACTTCTCTAAAGTACAGGGTATTTTGTTTCATTCTATGAAGGTGATCGTGTCACTACATAATTTTGCGCGCATTTTGTGTCGCTTCTGCTGGCGAGGAGATGCAGACCCGACGACCCCTCAGCTGCTACAGCTGTCATGGTCTTTTGCGTCTCCTCACGAAACACTATTTTTCTGTTTATGAGGCGTAATTTTTATTTCAACATGATACTCTGTCCGAAAAAATAAATGTATGACTGAAAGAAAAACTTCTACTAGATTTTGAACATTAAGAAAAATTTTTCAAACCGACGTTTGAAAAATCAACACAGAAACAACACTTTATAAACAAGCAAATAAGAGCATATTGAGTTAATTTCTTTCTATGGGTGTCGTCAGGAAAGGGGCACGGAGCAAGAGTAAATTGGTTTTAGCTATAGTCTTCGTTCTTCAGCACAAAAATCATAATTTTCCCTTTCCTGGATATTTTTCTGCATCCACCCTTGCTAGTTGTGCCGCCTTTGCTTCTTAAGCGAGATCAAAATTAAGTTTTAATCGTTGTTTCGATAAGATAAATCAACATATTACGATGGTGTATCAGTCATTCTTATTAACGCGCAGTGTTGGAAACGAGTCGCTGGAAGTCGAGTCTCTCGAGTCAATGTCCAGTCCCGAGTCGAGTCCGAGTCTTTTTGTACAACAACTCGAGTCAAGTCAATTTGCACCACACACTCGAGTCAAACCGAGTCAGTTTACATGCAGACTCCAGTCCAGTCTCGAAAGTGCTACTGCTAGGCCTATAAAGTTGTTAAAAATTTTAACTTGCGGCAACTTACACATACAATTTTACTATGAAGCAATTGCGCGACATAAACCTATACTGTAAATTAGTATATGCTCGTAAAGTAATAAATAAACCGTGCATACACGAAGCTCATTCTAAGTCATATTTTTTTATGAAAATAATGAGATTATCAGCAAGTGGTTCGAGTTGCGACTCGAGTTCGAGTCGTAATGGTCGAGTCCCGAGTTGAGTCTCGAATCACTAAAGTCGAATCCGAGTCATTTGTGCAACGACTCGAGTCTAGTCGAGTCATTTTCTGTAGCGACTCGAGTCGAGTCTCCCCAACACTGTTAACGCGTCGTGATGTTGAATGAAACTAATGCATGAGTTAAATTGATTTATTTGCGAGTACACACAAGCAAAACGAAAACAACAGAAAAAAAGAAGAAAATAAGAGTTTTACTACTCGCGTATAGGGAGACTGCGAATGACTGCTGGCTAAGGTCTTCGAGTCAAGCAGCCAACCATAAAAGAAGCTGGGATGTATCGTCTGATGCACGTCAAGCGAGATGTTATTGCAATTTACACAAAATGTTCTACTTTAAGCAAAGCGGTACTTCAAGAACTAACTGTAAATGCTCAAGGATTACAGCACCGCACAAACGATTTATGAAGCCGACGCACTCAAATTATGATATATTTTACTCGTTTCGGTTTCACTGCTTTAAAACTGTTCATTTTTCAGAGTTTTTTCCTCAAACCTGCTCTGATTTGACGCCATTTCACGGAGTTGACGCCAGTGGTGTTTATAAAATTTATCCATTTGGCAATTCTACTGGTTTGCTGGTGTATTGTGATTTGAAAACTGCAGGAGGTGGCTGGTTGGTAAGCATACTTTTTTGTTATGACAATATTTTTTTCATCAAAGGTTTTCAACACATTTTTGCTCATGGCCCTCTAAAACAGGGGTGGGCAACTTTTCTATTCGGCGGATGGCGATATGAGGAAAAACAAAGATCTTATCATTTTTGCAAGTCTTGGCGGGCCGCATAAAATGGGCCGTATGTTGCCCATGCCTGCTATGAAACGATCATTTGCGACGGTGGCCCAATAACTTTTACTAAAAAGGACAATGTGAACGCAATGACATGATTCAGGAATGCTGATGTTGTTTTGTAGTCAAGCTCTGTGGCCTTCTCAAGACAGTGCCGAGGCCCACAGGCAGAAAACCTACGCTGTACTTGCTTTCATATCAGTTACCGTTTCCGGTTAGAAAAAGAGCTGCAGATCTCCTAAAAATATTTGATACCGGTACCTTAATTAGTATACTTCGGTCCTTCTACATTCGCAAATCTGCAAGATGGCACTTTTTGATTCTTAGCCCACTAAAAATCTTCTCAATCCACCTCCGAGTAGTACTTCTCAATTCACCTCCAAGTAGTACATTCTAATTTAACATAATGAATAGGTTATTAGAGATGGGCGAATAGTAATCATTCGTTAAAAAGTAACGGTTAACAAGAAGTAACGGATAGTATTAACAGATTCGTTTTGTCAAAATACCGATTCCAAATGGTATTCATTTGCCATCTACAATACAAGATACTCGAAATGAAAACCAGGCGAAAAATACTGGTTTGAACCGGTTTATGTCGCATTTTTTCTTGCTTTTCATTTCACCGCGAAAGCAGCGGAAGTATAAATACAGTGGTTGAATCTATGATGTCATCATTTCGGCATTGGCTTATTGCGATCAAAGCAATAGAAATGTCTGCGCTACAGTCAAATCTCGATACTATGCCACTCCGCTTCTATGCCACTCTCGATACTATGCCGCTTTTGATCGTCCCAACGAAATTTAATAAAAAATAAAGTTACTATGCCATCTCTTAATCTCGATACTATGCCACGTGAAATTTATGAATGATTAGTAAAAAGAGCCTTGTGACGAGTCAATGTATAACAGTATCATAGGTGGGCAGTACCGCGGTACTTTTTTAGTACCGGTACCGTCAGTACTTTGGAAAAAAAGTTCCGGTACCGCAGTGCCGGTACTTTTATTTTTCAATTTTTAGGCGGTACTTGGTACTTTTACAAATTTTTTTATAATAAAGAAGAAGGCTACACAACTAGCCTACACTTTCCACAGCAATCGTTTGAAAGATTTGTTTTTAAAATACAATACTGCCATCCCTTCAAGCGCGGCAATAGAAAGATTCGTTTCCACAGAAAAGATATTTTGATGCCAAAAAGGTGTGGTCTTTAGAGTTAGACAACCTTTCCCAATGGTTTTGTTTTTGAAATGCTATTCAGAGTAAAACTTTTTCAATAGTTTCGTCTGTTCTTTTTTGCGTCATCGTCCGTAGATAAGGTTTTTGCTCTAATAGAAACTCTCAAGACCTGGGTAGATTTTTTAACAGCCTGCATACAACATGGCTTAAGGAATGTTAAACAGAGTTGCGCAATGGGTAGCCCCAGTGAAATGGATGCGCTCTCCGAAATATTTTTCTTCTTGTTCGATACAATTCCGTGATGTTTAATTCAAAGTCCGTATGACTTCGCATTACTTTATCTCAGCAGGCTTAGGGTTTGATTGATTGGTTTTTGCGTATTTCAATGCGATTTGAAACCTAAGCTTAACTATGAGAACAAGAGCGACAAAAAATTTAAAGTAGTTTTAAGACGTCTTTTTTGCAGATTTCAAAATTCATTTTTTCGGATTTGATTTGTAATTTCGCAAATGTGCTTTCTCTACACATTTGATTTTCTTTGATGTGATTTCTTCTTTATTTGTGTCCTCCTGTCACGAGAAAGCGACGGGGGCGCTATGTGTAGGACGAATCCACACTCGCGTAGGAGTTGTCTTTGTTTCCGAGTTTTCCGGTTGAGTTTTGCTTCTGACTTTTTCAATTTGCTGCTTGCTAGATTCCACCAAGCAGAAATAATCGTCGTGAAGCATCTTGTCCAAGGACGCAACAACGAGGCTTGGTTGGGAGTTGAACCGTTAACCTTGAGAACATGCCCGTCGTAAAAACGACCTCCGAACCACTCGGCCACGCTGCCGACAGGCATTCAATTGACTTACAACTCTCTGCAATAATATCTCTTGGTGCATCTCAGAGATGCAAAAATATAAAATAATTGTGTGTTTTTTCCTGTGAATCCGATGGTATTCTAGATCTATAGACCTTATTATTAACGAGGTAAAATCAATTTCGTTTTTTAAAGGCCCGCATCGAGGCCTACCTTGATAGCATACTATATATTGTATTATATTTACTCATGTCAACTCGACGACTAGGCCTATTTTTAATGTTTCAAACTATTCATTGCTGATTATGACAGTCCATTGTAGCAGCTCTTCCCATCTTACATTGTTGCTTATTCGCCATCTGTCAGTTCCGTTGTGGAATTATTCCCAGTTCCTAATGCGCATATGCATTTTTGCTCCAACCATTTTTGCTCCATTTTCGCTTGCTATATCTTAATTCATAAGATATTAAACTCACAAAGCAAAATGTGTCTTCACACTTACGCAACCCAATCTTAGAAAATGTCTACGCACGACGTACGCCCCTCCTAAAGCTTGTTTCCTGAGAAGGGGGTGATGAAAGTTTTCAACTTCCAAAAGGAAGCGGTAGAACAAAAATGTTTGAGAATCACTGCTCTACACCCAGGGTCTCCAGTCTCGCGATCATGACTTTTCATAAATTGTCCTCGTCCGTGGTCGCCCGAAGTATTGTCTATTATCATGATCACATGAAGCTAAAAGACAGCTTTGAATGCTTTCTAATAATCAGTGCTCGAGTTGTAAAAACACTTATGGGGGGATGGTAGGCCTACAACTTTTTATGCAGACGTAAGGAGGGATGGTCATTGTACTTGTAAGGTTATGGTTTACGCTAAAATGTTTTATGGGGGATGGTGTTGTTTTGCGGGGGGATGGTATCCCCCTCTCAACTCGAGTATTGTTGATAATCACAGACATGAAAATTAAGCGCCATCAAAAAGTTAAAACGGTATATCCTACGTGAAGATCTGGAGTGCAACAAATTTTTAAAAACAACGAAGCATAGGCTACCTTAAAAGATTATTGGCCCTCGACTCCGCGAGCACTTTTACATTATCAAATCAGTTGCTTCTGAAAAAAAATTTGAGTATCCCTGCTCTACACACTTCGATGTTAAAAGTTCTGTTTCTATTTTAATGACTTCATTAAAAGGTTGGACGTCATTATGATTTCTGACGAACTCCTTCCATTGAATACTCCTGCGTAGGCCACTTCTAGTTTTAACATTCCCATTCATTCAAAAACCCTAAGCAATCTTTTTGTCGCATTCTGGAAAAATGTGGTCTCCAATAAAAAAGGTTTCGCTTTATGCGTGGCGGCCCATTCTTAAGGGTGAGAGAAAAATGGTTGCATTTCTTCTGACTTTTGTTGCAATAACCACAGGCACTAACTAGTCTATAGCTTGTTTTGTACGGTTTTTTGATGGTTGGTGCATAGTTTGCAATTCGTGAATTGCGTCGTACCAAGTAATATTGAGTAATTTAGTACCGTATTTATCTAGCTAATACCTATAGAACTTTTCAACATACACAACATACAAAACCATCTGCTGTGATAGCCTATTTAGATAATCTTGTGCTTTGCATGGCCTAATTATTATAAAACTGACCAGTTTCACTTAAAAATCAACAAAATATAGGGCAGTACTTTCTTTCTGGAACTTTTTTTGAAAAGTACTGACAAAAGTACCGCGGTACTACCGGCGGTACTTTTGATTTTCAAGTACCTAGTGCCGGTACCGCCGGTACTTTAAAAAAGTACCGTGCCCACCTCTGAACAGTATGCCACGTTTAGTTTTTGTACTGTGTTGCATAACTACAGCACAGAAGACTACAGCACTTTCGAAGTCAAAATTTCGTTTCAAATCGATATTTTACCCAAAATGTTAACTCAGAAGCGCAAGCGAACTGAGTTAAACCAAGCGAGAAAACGACTCCCTACTTTTATTTAACAATGCTTGTGACTGACAAGTCTAAGTACCAGATATTTTCTCTCTGCTTGTGAGCGTCAAGCCAGACAAAAGAGAAAAATATTCGTTTGCCACGTGCTTGATAATGGGAATCGTTAGTGAGTCGAATCCTTAATGATTACTTTTTTCTCTGCTTGTGAGCGTCAAGGCAGATAAAAGAGAAAGATATTCGATTGCCATGTGCTTGAAAATGAGAATCGTTTGTGAGTAAAAACCTTAATGATTACTAAGTACCAGATATTTTCTCTCTGCTTGTTAGCGTCATGGCAAACAAAAGAGAAAAAATATTCGTCGTCGCGTGGTATTTAATTGTTCTGATTCTGCTGCTCTTCTTAGATTCGAATAGATTTCGATTCGTGATTACCTAAACGAATACAAGTAACGGATAAAAAATACCGAATATCTTTTCTAAAGTAATCACTTGGAACCGTTACTCAAAAGTAACGGTTAAGCACATCTTTATAGGTTATGTTTAGGCGCTGTTTGCAAACACAATAACGTAATTCAGCGTCAGAGCTACTTCCATCCCATCTTTCTCATTTATCTTAAGCTGAACTTTAGCCTCGTAACGCATTCGTTTGAATCATCTTTGGCTTAGTAAATCCGAATGCAGTCATGTTTAAACTTTATGTCAATTTAAAGGGAACTGTAGTGTTTGAATATTTTTTTCATCCTAAAGGGGTTAGAAAATCCAACGACTTTAAAACTGACAGCAAAAATTTTTAATTATAGTTATAGTTAACAAAAAATAGGCGTTAGCCGTTGTGATGACGCATAAAGAATTATTTACTCATTGCGGCGAGCAAGAGTTACAGCTGCAATGCTCGTCAACCAAATTTGCTTTGACTAATCAATTGTCAAATGTTTTTACTTAAGCTTAATTACTGCGTTATCACTATGGAGAAAAGCGTTTGACCTGTGACATTTGATCAGTTAAAACCAATTTGGAAGGCAAGCATTACTTACAGCTGCAACGCTTGCACGCGTCAATGCGTAAATAAAATCTTAGTGCGTCACCAGTCACCTTAAACCTTGAGCGCTTACTTTAACTTAACTAAATACATCTAAAAATTACCACTGCCAGTTTTGAATTCACTACACGTTTTTAACACTTCCATCAATCATTTTTCTGGACCCGTTTATCCTTGGCGGGATGGGGGTTGTGGGAGCAGCAGCTCGAGTTGGATCCTCCAAGCATCTCGACCTCTGCAGCAAAGGACATATGTTCTGCTGAGATGCCAAGGCGAGACCAACTAAGATCTTCTACGAAATCTCGCCATCGAGTTCTGGGACGGCCTCTGGGCCTTCGACCAATCGGTGTTGAACAGAGCAGTTTTTTGGCTGTTCTTTCCTGGGACATTCGTGTCACATGTCCATACCAACGCAGTTGTTATCTTTTTAGTCGGAGAAACAGCCATTCGATGTTTAGAGATTCACGAATTTCTGCACTTTTAACCTTGTCCAACAGGGTCAAACCGCTAATTCTTCGCAAGAATCCCATTTCGGCTGCTTGAACTCTAGACCTCACTTTCTCATTCATGATTCAACATTCATAGCCATAAGTCAGAATAGGAACATTGACCGATTTGAAAGTGGATAGCTTTGTCTTGGTGAAATGCTCCTGTTTCAGTACCACAGATCGGTGGACCTGGCACATTACTGCACTTGCCTTTCCGATGCGGATATCCAATTCGCTATTTTATCTGCCGTCACTTGTGAATGAGACGCCGAGGTACTTGAATTTCTCTGACTGTTTTAGTGGTACTCCACCAATTTTAAGAGCGCACTGCTTTGGTTGTCTGGACAGGCACATGGCTTCTGTTTTTGTTGTACTGATTTTCATTCCGGCAACAGAGCATGCATCCGAAAACCTGTCAAGAGCTTGCTGAAGACCATTTTGGGTAGAGTCGAGTAGCACAAGATCATCTGCAAATAACAGACGTAGTGCAGTGCATTCAGCGATCTTTACTCCGCCACAAGACTCACTTTTCTTAACTATTCTATCCATATAAATATGGAACAGAATAGTTTCGTCGTTGCGCTGTTAAGAATGCATGTACAGCGACTTAATAGCAGTTAGCAACTGGCCATCAATGCCATACTGCAACAGCACCGCCTAAAGCTTGTCTCTAGGAAACCGATCATATGCTTTTTCAAGATCAACAAAGCATGCATTGACCTCTTTTGCATATTCCCTCGACTTCTCCAAGATTTGCTGCAAGGCAAAGATCTGATCCATTATGCTTCGGCCAGGACGAAAGCCACACTGTGCATCCGTTAGTTTAGGCTCGACTATTTCACGGCATTTTTTTTCAAGGCATTTGGCATAGACCCTACCCGGGACCCTGATGAAAGATGTGCTTCTGTAATTGGTGCATTTTCTCTTGTCTCCTTTCTTGTGGATAGGTATTATCACATTAGTTTGCCATTGCTTTGATGCTTGCGCAGTCCTACATGCCACCTTACAAACACGAGCCAGCCAACGAACACCATATGTGTTCATTGCTTTTAACATTTCAGGTCTGATGTCATCCTCACCACGTGCTTTTCCAGTTTTCAATGATTTGATAGCTGCATTCACATCTGTTTCGGTTATCCGAATATCTTTCCCAACCTGTTCCTCGTGAATTTGTGTAGGTGTAGCATCAACCGGGTTTAAAAGATCACTAAAGTAGTCTCTCCAACACTTTTAGCAAAAAAGTAATTTTGCACTTCGTTTCTCTTTAAATCAAGTTCAGACAGAGAATCATCTAAAAATCAAGCGTGTAACGAGTGGCGGGCTCATATCTGCGGCTTAGCGTATGGGCAGCACGGCTCCGAAGAAACGTTGCAGCGGTGGCGAGTCGCTGGCGATACTGTGGTAGATTTTACCGGCACGAGATACGAACCCCAAACCTCCTGCACCGATAGCGTGTTTTAACATTAGTCTAAGCTAACCGGCTATTTTTTGTTTTTTTATTAGGTTTCCTTGGCATATTTATTCAAAAAAGTTCCAGAACCACTTGCAACAATTTCCGCATTCTGAGTTTCCGAAGTCACCAAAAAAAAATCGAATTTTACCAGTGCCAGATTATTCAAAATCAAGCATATAACGTTTTAATCACAAAAAGAAAAACCAATAATGTTTGAAACATTTGAATAGTTTCCAAAGATTTTGATTTATACTGAAACCATTGTCAATCTCATTCAAGTATTAAGATTGTGTTCGGAAACATGTCTTTATTTCGAGATATCTTTCAGGTATTTCAGCGTCGCATGGATGGCTCTGAAGATTTCTATCGAAGTTTTTCTGATTACGAATCAGGCTTTGGGAAGCTCAGTGGAGAATTTTGGCTAGGTTTGGTTTGAATTTGTTTCATCTTTTTGTTATAATTATCTATTTTATGAAAGCTGAAAATGAATCACATCGAAAAGCTGATGAGTTACAGTAGTATTTCAAAATATTGCATGATGAGAGCTTTATATCTAAATTTTGAGAAATTACTATTTTGAAGTGATGACGCACCGATTTGTAGGCCTAGGCTACTGTATGTTTTAACAAATTCATGTGTTGCAAAATACACTTGCAGCCTGTCCACATGTCCAATCTAAACGTGCGTTTATTGATACGCGACGGGCGAAGACGCGACAAGCGACAGTTTTTTATCGCATCCAATTTATGATATTTTACTGTTTAGCCTAGTTTTTCTTAACCCGTGCCAAGTGGCCGAACCCTAACAACTTCGTGGCTGTCTCAACCGAACCCTAGAAACAGACAGCGAGACGTACAATTTTTCTCCCCAAATCAGGTGAAAACCAAAATAAAGCTCATCACGTCTTTCGACGTGCAATTTTTTTCCCAAAATCAGGTGGAAGACCAAAAACAAAACAAAATAAAGATCATCAAGTCTTATACGACGTCCAATTTTTTTCCCTAAATCAGATGAAAACCAAAAATGAAAGGTCATCACGTTATACGACGTCCGATTTTCCTCCCAAAATCAAGTGGCCAACGGCCCCTGGGTACGTCCCTGAAAGTGTTAGGATTTTGAAGGACTTTCACCGAACCCCAGAGACAGCTAGTCGAACAATAGGGGTAGACAGCTCGTCGAACACTAGGGGTACACTGGTTTAGCCCAACGATCACTCGAAAACCTGCGATAATCTGCTGTATTCACTGACGTTATCATTTTTATCGCGTGGTTGCATGTCGCATATCGGTGAACAAGAGCGCCGACTTGTTGCGTCATAATTAAACTTTTGACATCATAATCACGTTTTTTATATTATGACACCACAATTTCTTTATATTACAGAAAGCCCGTGAGCTTATGGGCAGCTTAAATTGATCATGTGGACAGGATGATTAACTTTCTTAATTGATGTGATATGAATTGATATTTAATTGATATGATATTAATCGATATTAAGTTGAATTGATATGATATTTAATTGATATGATGATTAAATTTCTTAATTGATATAGATATGATATGCTTATTGTCTCAGGGACAAACTATTAGAATACTGTAAAATGATAACGTGATTGAGGAAACATCGTTAAATAAAGATAGTGTGGGCCTAGAGTGTTTCAACCGCTGTACAAAATACCGACGCAACTACTTTACTTCAACATTTTTTTTCTGTGTCGCAGGTCTCACTACCATTCACGAATTAACAAAAAACGGTGATTACGAATTGAGGGCTGACATGGAAGATTTTGAAAATCAAACAAGATACGCCAGTTATGGGTAATGTACTGCATGTTATCTTTATTACTGCACCAATTTCACAATACTTGGCTGAATATCAAAAACTTATTACGCCCAACTTGTTTAAGACTACGTTTGTTTCCAGTAGAAGGAATTACTGTTCTTGGTACACTACTTACCGTGTAGGCCAGACTTTGAAGATGGCTTTCGTTAAAATTGTGCACTACGCCGACACCAAAGCTCTGGCCGCTAAAAAAACTGGTGACTGGTCGTCTTTCGGCCGAGCATACACTACCAATCAAGTGCAAACAACTTTGAGGCTGAGGGCCCATATTTTATCACCGTAAGTTGTGGTCCAGATCAAATCAGAAGTTTGATCTGATTTTAATTGGTCAGCTTCTGGAATCCCATATAGAAACAGCCACAGGCCATCTATTCCTCTTTGTGCACGACATATTGCGACATGCCAATACCAAGATTATTGGTAACTAGATTTCTCTGCAGAAACTACATTTTCAATAGTTTGACTTAAGGTAGAGAAGAGCATGTAGTTAAAGTTGTTAAGATATTTCGTGTCGGTACATAAAAGCACTTAGCCCGGAAAAGATTATAAGTACTCAGCCCGCCTTCCGCTAATTCCATATGTTATTGCAACAAAGTTTATTTAAATTTATCGGTTTGGGGAAAATGAGATGGGGGCCATGACCCCGATGCCTTTTTTTCCCCCGGTTACGCCCCTGGGGTTGGTGTAAACCTTCGTTGCTGTCATAGGAAAACTCGGCATAAGCGCCAATGCCAAAAATTGTTTTTCAGGAATTTTTCTGTACAATCTGGAACAAATTATACGCTGATGATTGGTGGATACGAAGGAGATGCAGGTTTTTTTTTTGCAGCCTTTACTTAATTTTTTAAACAAAATGAACTACAACGTGCTGCAACTTGTATGACTTTCAATTGCTTCTGCTTATTGAATTGTTTCGCTAAATTTATCCAGTATTGATTATTAATAATACTTTAACACTTTAGCAGCTCAGATGGCCTAGTGGTAAGAACGTCTGCTTTGGGAGCTGCAGACTTGTAGTAGTAGCAGTACATTTATTTGTCGATAAAACATGAAATATAACAAGCTTGAAACAAAAACACAAAACGACTCGGGTCACTCCAATGACTTTAAAATTCGTATTCACAGCTTCCCTGCTGGACGCTCAGCATTAAAGGGCAGTGTGGAGAACAAGCCCGCAAGTTTACTTGTTGTGCCGTTGGGAAAGACATTTAGCGGGATTCCCCCATCTTGGTGTGGTAAAGAGATGGCCGGCAACTCCTCAGCGAGCTCGTATAGCGTATTGATCGCTTTCTCGTGGCAGGGAGGATAAATATGCAACAAAATACAAAGACATTGTATCTTTTTGCCTAAAAGATGACTTCCATTCTTTTCCTGTTATTTAATTTTTTGCCTGTTGTGATATCCTAAAGCTGTTTATCCAATAATGGAATATCGCGGTTTTGAGTTGAAGAAATTAGTTTGCAGTTGGGAGATTGTAGACTGGGTTCAATACCTTATCGAGTCATGCCCAAAACGAAAAATAGGAAGCCATTCATCACTACACCGACCTTTCCGACCACTTTACTTTTTTTTTATTTTGTATGAGCTGCGCTCTATTTGCAACTTTTTTCGTGAGACTGGGCCACCGCGGCTGGTAGACTGTTTGTCGCCACTCTCTTGTTTTGGCGACGAAGCTTCGGATGTTGTAAGAAGCTTGCTTGTACAAGTTCCAAGTCATCCGCTTACCACTCTAAGAAGGGGAATCCCGTTAAGTACCTTTCCAAATCGAGCAACAAGTAAGCTTGCCGGCTTGTGCTACACGCTGCTTTTTTAATGCTGATGATGCAGTAGGGAAGCTGTGAATGCCAATTTTTAATCTACTGGTGACCCGACTGGAATCGAACGCTTAGTATAGTTTTTCTTGTGGTTGTAGTGGAAGTCATACTTTAACTACTGTTTATGTCATAAATTATTTGCTTCTTCAAAGTATGACTTTTTCAATCAGGTAATGGCTTTGGTTCCATCAATTCGATGCGATTCTCAGCTAAAGATATGGATCAAGATACAGACCCCGGTTCTTGTGCACAAAGGTTTAAGGGTGGTTGGTGGTATGCTGATTGTCATAGTGCCAATCCGAATGGTCTTTACTTACGAGGAGAGCACACCTCGTATGCGGATGGAGTTAACTGGTATCCCTTCAGAGGGCATAATTACTCTCTGAAGACGATTTCTTTGAAAATTCGAAAGAAGAACTAAATTAGGCTACTTTATTAACCCTAGAACGCATACACAAAAAAATTTACACCAATGCATATCAGGGGTCATTTTGACCCCTGTTGTTATTGCATGCAATTTTTATTTCCAAAAGCCTTTTCTTTTATTATTTTTTTGTTCATTCCGGTATAATGACATGGCATCTACTATGTTTGCTGCATTTTATTGAAAAACAACTTGAAGAATGAAACAACTAACAAAAGAAGAGTAAAGACTTGGCTCAAAAAACAGGAAAAAATATTTTTTAGCAGATTACTATATGACATGCGTACGACATTTATTCACTGCATTTGTTGCATGCGATGGTCACGACGATGTGATCTGAGCACACTGGTCTGCAACATCTTGAGCAGCATATTTTGCAACCTTCTTATCCTTCGCATGAGGACTCAAGGAGTATTGCTGAACCAGAGTCTGTCAAATATAAAGATTGAATCCGTGCTTCGGTATCGGAATAATGAGAGTTCAGATTAGAGGGCACATAGGTTGGATCATCAACACCATCTAAAAATCAGAGTCGCTCTTCTAACTTTCTTCATAGACTTCATTGTCGTCTTCCTCCAATGCATCTTATCTTTGCTGTACAGTATTTTCAAAGTTCATATCACGATTATTTTAAGCTTTCGCTATTTTATGCCATTCAAGTGCAACAAACCTGCTCATAAACAAATAGGCCTACTCTACATAAATTTGAAGCTTGTGGCAGCACTTTACTGCGGAATACAACGTATTTTCAATGTTAATTTGTGCCAGGTCATAATGACCCCTATTATGCATTCTTGAGGTATTTATAAAAAAATTCAATTTTATTCCGAAAAAAAGGTAGGCTATTTGGCCAAAAAACAATCTGCCATCATTTTTGGGTATAAATTGCAAACAAAGTCAAGAAATTTCAGGAGTTTAATTACTATAAGTGTTGAGATATCACTGCGCGCAGTATCGTTCGGGTCATTTTGACCTCTGTTATGCGTTCTAGGGTTAATGAGCATAAAAGACAAACAGAAATAGTTTGAATAGATAAATAATGATAATAATTATTCACAAAACTGGACGTTTCGACAACATAGATTCAGCTATCATCATCAACAGTTTAAGCAAGACTGTACAAAGCTGAAAAGTTTTCCTCTTCAGTTTTGTACTGTTTTGCTTGCATTGCTGATGATGACAACTGAATCTAGGTTATTGAAACGTCAAGTGTTAGAATCGCTGTAGCTTTATCTTTGCTCCTAAAGTGTATTGATTTCATTTTCATTGTTTTTCGAATAATTATTTACTATACATTTAAAAGTTCTAACAGCAGTAAGCTATAGGCCGTATTGGCGAATTTCAGTGTATCTATATTAGGCTATGCCTTCTGGTTCAGTGAACTGCAAACGGAACCGGGTTTTGGTCGTTTTGGCCAATATTATTAAATCGGACCTTTCCCCTTGAAAAATCCCCGCGTTAATGAAAGTCTTTTTCATAATATGAACAGGGCCGGTTTCAAGCCATTTGAACTAACTTCCAGTCGGGTCCCGCAGTTTCTAGCCCCGGCCCTGACTGCAAACTAGCCGATCAGCTATGGCCTATAGTTGAGTTCTTTATTAATCGAGTAATCAAAACACAAGGGGAAGTATTTTTCAGTTACATGTCACTTTTACCCAATTATGTCGGCCGTGTGGACAAGACTTCTAGGGGCGGAACCAGAATTTTTTAAAAGGGGATTTTTAGTCAAAAAACGCTTGCAGTTTCGGGGGTCTGAAAGCATGCAAGTGCAAATGTATGGAGATGTATAACTAAAATTTTGGGGGGTCTTGAGCTCCTTTAGCCTCCCCTGAGTCCGCCAAAGGCATCTGCCGCTGAACCGGTAGTCTAGGGGTTTGATTCCACCCATGACTTGAAAATTTCTGTTGTAATTCAAAGCTTACCTATACCTGATCATGTGCAATATATGGCCTTTACGTCGTTTGCGGCATTATGTTTTTCATAATAGATATTAGATAATCGTGTTTACATATTATAGTTTTGTTAATTGTAATGCCCATATTAAAGTCGTTGATTGACAAGATTTGTGTGTAACGGATTAATGACTATTTTCCAATTATCATTGGTCCCAGAATCAGGATTGGAATGAACTGCAGCTATTCAGCGTTTTACGCTTGTACAGTCGCAGTAAAATGACTTTGTGATTCAAACTGTTTATTAGAGCTTGTATGATTAGCGCTGGCAACCTCGCAACTTTACCGATCGATCGTGATTTTTGATTCAGTTCACGTTCACTTGATGAAAGCGAAAAAAAGTCCTTGGTCTTTGTAATGTATTAATTTGTATTATAGGCATATTTATCCTCCTATCACGAAAAAGCGATCAATGCGCTATACAAGCTCGGTTAGGAGTTGCCGGCCACCTGTCTACTACACCTAGATGGGGGAATCCAGCCAAGTGCCCTTCCCAACGGTACAACAAGTAAACTTGCGGGCTTGTTCTCCACACTGTCCCTTTAATGCTGAACGTCAAGCAGAGAAGCTGTGAATACCAATTGTAAAGTCATTGGTTTAACGGGACTCGGAATCAAATTCCAAGTCTACAGCTTTAGAGGCTGACGCTCTTACCCCTCGGCCATTTGAGCTGTTAAGTTTAAAAAATTTACAGTCAAATAACATGGTTGAATAATTATATGCTTTTCCTGTAATGCCGTTCTTGGAGATTCGCCAAGCAATGCAAAACACACCATGCAAATGCTTACGCGTTTGATAACTGCTTGTTTGAATTGTTTGTGCAGAAACATTGTCGAGTTTCATAAGTTTTGTTGAAACTTTGTGAGAGTTTAGTCTACTGGAATAGCAACATCACAGTTGTAATTGAAGTCTTGATAAAGCAAGAAATTTTGACTGTAAGTTCCGAGATCAAATCTTTTTGTTGGCCTGAAAAAAGTTAGTAGATAAAATCTACCCATATATACAGAAACCGGTCATAAGCCAATGACAAATTCACTTAATTTTTTGTATTAATGGCATATTTATCCTCCTATCACAAGAAAGCGATCAAAGCGCTATAACGAGTTCGCGTAGAGCCGGCCACCTGTCTACCACACCTAGATGAGATAATCCCGCCAAGTTCTTTTCCCAACGTACGGCACAAGTAAACTTGCCGGCTTGTTCTCCAATCTGTCCCTTTATCGCAAAGCGTCAAGCAGGGACGCTGTGAATACCAATCAATTTTAAGGTCATTTGTTCGTATAAAGCGTGATGACCTTTTTTTTATTCTTCAATTGACTTTGGGCCGGAAAATTGAACATCTGCGGACGTGTTGACCTGTTTGTTGGTATTCACTTGACTTTGGGCGGAAAACGGACGACTTCAAATTGCGCCCCCCCTCCCGTTTCAAAGTCCTGGGCTCGCCCCTGAAGATTGCTAAATAAAAGACAAATTTTGGAGTACGAATGATCATCGTAAGATAACGGTACAGTAATAAACCACAATCGTCGGGTCCGTATGGTAATTAAAGTAGGTCATAAAACGTTTTTCGCTCCCACAGACTTCAGCCTGATCCAATGTGGTGAACTACCAGTATACTTCCACCACGCAGTACTGCCGTCGAGGGTAGGCTTGGTAAGCTCAGCCTACGTTCGTTTTTGGTACGGTAGGCTCGATATTTTTCGGTCTTGAGGCCTAGTGACCCAAACAGAGGTTCGCGCCGTCCAAGGTCCACAAATCTTAAATAGACTTAGCGCCTGTTTTGTCAAAGTAACTGCAGCTGTAGGTGCGCCGCTATTGCATTTGTCATTGATCTCGCGGATGGGCTTAATTTCAAAGCCTGCAGAAAAACAATGTAAAAGAAAAACTGCAAAAGTGATCTGTGTCTAGTCTGTTATCTGCGAAATCAGGGCTGGCTAAAAACTTGATCAATTTTACACGAGTTCAAGTTAAAGTTCAATGTATTTTAAACAAGTACGATTTCTCTAATTCCCTTTTTTTGAGTAGGCCTATAAGTTTAACCTGACAAAAAATATTAATTACTTTTTCTACATCGCCTCCCTCATAAACAATGAACCACTTGCAACAGTTGGCAAAAGTGCAATTTCGATTTGCAATTTTACGCAGCTTGATCAACAAAAATGTTTCTTTCCGACAATTTTGTTAATCTTTAAATTTCTTTTCAATGAACTAGTACAGCATCATTCGAGTTCCAGTTAGCAGCCCTGTGCAAAATCTAGCAATGTTAAAGTTAAACTCAGCGCAACTGATAAGTGTAAAAAAAATTTAGTTTTAATCAGGGCGTGGAAGCTCAAAAAAGGGTCGAACCTCAAAAAAATATATAGATAAGCCAACTTTTTGATATATGTTTGCTGATTGTATGTACATTCACCAAACAAAAGTCTCACGCACAATGTCTTTGGGTTACGTCACTGTGACGTCATTTTTACGTGAGCATCGTAATTTTTTTATCGTGATTACTTCCATTTACTTGCCTATTACTTTTGTTTCTACTAGCAGTAGTTGCTGCAAACCAAGTTCAATAAAACAAGTAAAAACGCAGATGTCTTCACATAATTTTATGACGTTATACGGTGATGACGTCACAATCCTCTGTTAACAACGTCGAAAAATGCATTTTTTTGTATTTTAGTCTCTGTCATCTTTTATTACTTTCGTTTTGTGTTACATAAAAGCAACAAATTAATACTACGTACTTGGAAAAAAGCTGAATTCATTTTATGGAAGTTTTCGTGCAAAAAACTGTGTTTATATCTGCATGGGTAAAGAGCTGAAACTAGGCCTAAATGCTATATGCACTATTTCGACGCTACCCATGCTTTAACTGGTTGAAACCAAATGAATTTCGGAGTGCGAGTAGTTTTTGATGAAATGGAAAAATCACAAATGATTTATCGTCAATTACGTCATCCATTGATTGATGACGTCATGATATACAGATAATGAGATAATCTCAAAATCAAATCAAATCTTCATTATACTCGCCGTATTACGCCTAAGCGTGTAACGAGTTGCGGGGCCCATTTCCGCGGCTTAGCGCCTGGGCTACACAGCTCCGAAGAAACGCCGCAACGGTGGCGAGTCGTTGGCGACACTGTTTGACCGGCCCGGGAATCGAACCCAAGACCTCCCGTACCGAAAGCGTGCGCTTTGCAACTGAGCTAACGGCCGGTCTATGAGATAAGCTCAAACCTGATAATTTGATGTATCCAAAACGCTTCTAAACCATTGGTTTATCGCTCACTTCATCTCTTCGCATTCCATCTCACAAATTAATTTCACCAAAACTTTAGATTTACGTTCCATAGCTAGCGAGTGTTGTTTGAAGAAACAGAAACAATCAAAATCAAACAAACTGATTTCTCAGGTGCGAAAACTTTTTATCACGAAAATGCCACATGATGTCGTAAAAGCCAAGTTTCCAAACGACTCATCGCAGCATAGGCTACTGACTTCAGCTAGTTTAATTAAGCTAAATTAATTTATTTTAAAAGCGGCAAACGTAAGAGGAAAAGAAATGCCTTAGCAGCAGCTTCAGCTAAACAAATGCTTAACACTTGACGAGTATTTTTATTGTCTCTGACGTAGGACTCCCCCACCCAGCAGTATTCGCAGTAGCGGAAAGGGGCGCGTTCACGAATTCTGTGCTACTGCTGTGCCGCTGTGACATATGGATATTGTTTTAAAAATATATTCAGTCGCTTTTTAAAATTGTATCCAGTGCGAACCTGTGAAGTCAATTTTGTCTAACCCAGTATAATTGCTCTTACGGCCTGTTGCCGAGCTGCACAGTTTTTACAAACAAACGTTCTTTGGAGCTGCTTACGTCAGAAGTTACTCAGCAATGAGTTGCTTCATGTTTCATTTTAATTTGATTTCAAGCGATTGTTTTTAACCAATCTGATGGCCGAGTGGATAGAGTGACTCGTTCTGTGGCGGAAGTTGAATTAAATCAATAGCTTAATAAAAGTTGGTGTTCACAGTGATTAGCATTAAAAAGACAGCGTGGAAGAAGCCGCAGTTTACTTGTTGTACGGCAGGGGTCGGTAACCCCTGGCACGCGTGCCGAAGGTGGCACGCTGGAAGGTTTTGCATGGCTCGCGAAGCGATTCCATGCGCTAGCAAATTTTAAGCTCTTAAGATTTAACAAATTTACTTTTGAATGTATGAGCGAGTTTCAGTGCAGTGGGTTCAAAAGTCACTCAATTATTGAGGTATTTCTTGGTAGATAGGACATCTACCGACGTGAAGACCTTTTTTTTTTGATCCGCACTGATATTTTCAGAGGAAAATAGGGCAACCGTGTGGCACGCGGAGAAGTTTCTATCTTGACACTATCAAAAAATGGCACGCTGCGCTTAAAAGGTTGCCGACCTCTGTTGTACGGTACCATTGGGGAAAGCACTTAACAAGATTCCCCTGTCTTAGTGTGGAAGACAAATGGCGGGCAACTCCTAACTGATCACGTTGTAGAGTTTCGGTCGCTTTCTCGTGATAAAAGAAAAATAATGATATAATAAAAGCTTATGTCTTTTTAAACTCTAACTATTAATGGTAAGTTGTTTCAAGTTATAGCGTCTTTTTAAGATCAATCGTTTGTGATGCTTCATGGTGTTATAGCTTGATGGCGTGATGGTGTGAAGCACCTTATAGTGTGAATATTATCTTATTCAAGGACGCAACAATGTCATTTTGGAGAAGTGAACCGAGGTCTGATAATCGGAGTTATATAAAACAGCATTTTCTGATCATTCGGCATTAATACATTTTAGTGGAGACGCGAAGACATTGGGGAGAAAATTAACCCAAGATATGACCATCTCATTGGCATACAGTATCTCTAAACTTGGAAGCTAAAGCAGCTCAGCTAGACTGAAAAGATGACCGCAGCCCTTCACTAAAACAAATCAGAAAGGTCAAACGTGAGCACAAGGTTAAGACCAACCCAACGTAGCCTATATCTCTGCACAAACTTGGACAGTATGCTCACGTACTGTCACCACCTCGAGACACTGCGCAAGAAACTTTCTGCGCATATGACATTATTGAGACGACTTACAACCTTTGGTCGAGTATGCATGGTGCTAAACATTGCGTTCAGATGTCCCCTCATGAGTTTACTCATCTGCTAAGCACTGCACACTAGCTTGGTGTCGTAGCACGCATGTCGCGCACTCGTCTCATCTATAGTGTTCTAAACGATGCTCTGCGCATTGTTAAGAGATGCTTGCGTCAACTCCAACGGACAAGTTACTTATTCTTGTGGGTATCCAGCTAGCTAAGCCTCGCCGCTAAGGAACTGCACTCTCCTTAGCCAATCGTGGCATCTAGAACCCGGGCCATGTTCTTCATGGTCAAGTAGTCAGACCTCCGAATCCCTACGAGGAAAGATTGAAATTCAGACGTCTATTTGTGATTGCTGTGCGGAAACTACTTTACGATTTATTTACATTGTATATTGGCAGAGCGCAGTGGGCAAACTACAAATGGACCACGGAGTATTTGCTCGATAGTTTACCCAGGTTCCGTGATGTTATACCAAGAGCTGGCCTCCATTCTTTTGGAATGAGCTTGCCTAGTTTCCTCTTAGTAAAGCTGAATTTTTTTTACGAACTGGCGTAGGTCGATTTTGCTTGTCCATTTACAAGTGGGATCTCGCTCCTTCACCGGATTGCGATTTGCGAGTGTAGCGCAAATTATGTTATTTTCGTGAGCCCAATTCGTCGTGCTCAGAGAGGAATAGGTGGTCCGTTGCTCATAGATGACGATACTTGAAGCTCGCCAAGCTATATCATTGCCATAGCTTGGAATCCAGACTGCGCAACAATCTGGGGTTATAAAAGGATAGACCCACGCCTTCCATTGAACAGTAAATAAAAGTCAGACCAAAAAGTCTGGATTCAATCATATAGTGCTTTGCTGATTTATTTAAAGAGCATAGTGCTGGGAAAGATCTCTGTGCACCTGCAGATATAGATGGGAAGTGTCCCGGTGTTTTCCGCTATGGATGCGCCACTGACTACCCCATGCATCCATCTGTTTGGGGGCGTACCAACTTCGACAAGCTTGTAACACTGATTATAACTCCTCATTTACCGTTTATTTTTGTTTTCTTTTTTGGATAAAAATCATTTCTGTTTTTTTGTTTGTTGAATATTCAGCAGCAACAATAAAACAAAATGAAACTTTTTATGTTGACGGTGTTGGTGTCAACCATGGAGCTCACTTGTGCTGGTTTTGACCTTGGAACGTGTAGTCTTCAATGTGATGGTCAAACAGTGCATGATGGGCCTCTTATTCAGAATCAACTTCGTGGACCGAGCGGGAAAAGGGGGCCTGCAGGACCCATTGGACTTTCTGGGCCTAAAGGGGATCCTGGAGCCCCTTGCGATTGTTTGAATGAAGGTAAGATTAAAACAGCACTATTGAGAGGAACTGCATTAAAATTTTAAACAACTTTTTGTGAAAAAGTGGACATATGATTATGTTTTGGTTTTTGGGTTAGGGACAGAATATCGCAGAGAGGAGCGTAGCTAAACATGCCCCACTCCCATTTTGTGGTTTTTACTTTCAGTGATAAGAACAAATGCTGCCGAGTGACTGAAGTATACATGCCCCCCTCCCATTTAAAAATTTCTCACTACGTCACTAATATCGCAGAGGATCTTTTCCAAGTCGACTTGTAAATAACGCGTTGACTTTTTCGTTGAATCACTTCTCTAAAAGTACAGGGTATTTTGTTTCATTCTATGAAGACGATCGTGTCACTACATAATTTTGCGCGCATTTTGCGTCGCTTCTGCTGGCCAGGAGATGCAGACCCGACGACCCCTCAGCTGCTATAGCTGTCTTGGTCTTTTGCGTCTCCTCACGGAACACTATTTTTTCTGTTTATGAGGCGCAATTTTATTTCAACATGATACTCTGTCCGAAAAAATAAATGTATGACTGAAAGAAAAACTTCTACTAGATTTTGAACATGAAGAAAAATTTTTCAAACCGACGTTTGAAAAATCAACACAGAAACAACACTTTACAAACAAGCAAATAAGAGCATATTGAGCTAATTCTTTCTGTGGGCGTCGTCAGGAAAGCGCCAGGGAGCAAGAGTAAATTGTTTTTAGCTATAGTCTTCGTTTTTCGGCACAAAAATCATAATTTTCCCTTTCCTGGATATTTTTCTTGCTAGTTGTGCCGCCTTTGCTTTTTAGGCGAGATCAAAATTAAGTTTTAATTGTTGTTTCGATAAGACAACATATTACGATGGTGTATTAGTCATTCTTATTAACGCGCAGTGTTGGGACCGAATCGCTGGAAGTCGAGTCTGAGTCGAGTCTCTCGAGTCAATGTCCAGTCCCGAGTCGAGTTCGAATGTTTTCGTACAACGACTCGAGTCAAGTCAAGTCAATTTGCACCACAGACTTGAGTCAAACCGAGTCAGTTTACATGCAGACTCCAGTCCAGTCTCAAAAGTGCTACTACTAGGCCTATAAAGTTGTTAAAAATTTTAACTTGCGGCAGCTTACACATACAATTTTACTATGAAGCAATTGCGCGACATAAACCTATACTGTAAATTAGTATATGCTCGTAATGTAATAAATATATCGTGCATACACGAAGCTCTTTCTAAGTCATATTTTTTTATGAAAATAATGAGATTATCAGCAAGTGGTTCGAGTTGTGACTCGAGTTCGAGTCGTAATGGTCGAGTCCCGAGTTGAGTCTCGAGTCACTAAGTCGAGTCCGAGTCATTTGTGCAACGACTCGAGTCTAGTCGAGTCATTTTCTGTAGCCTTGCATATATGTTTGGTATGTTTGGTCTAATGGTTTTGGATGACGAAACAAGATGCTGGCCGAAGTCCCTTACAGTCAGCATCTGACCCAAGCAGTTTGGTGGCCAGGGTGGTAAAAGGATAAACCCTCGGCCTTGGTCCTCCCATCTGTCTTGGAAGAGATGCCCCGCCAAACGACGACGACAACGATTTTCTGTAGCGACTCGAGTCGAGTCTCCCCAACACTGTTAACGCGTCGTGATGTTGAATGAAACTAATGCATGAGTTAAATTGATTTATTTGCGAGTACACACGAGCAAAACGAAAACAGCAGAAAAATAAGAAGAAAATAAGAGTTTTACTACTCGCGTATAGGGAGACTGCGAATGACTGGCTAAGGTCTTCGAGTCAAGCAGCTAACCACAAAAGAAGCTGGGATGTATCGTCTGATGCACGTCAAGCGAGATGTTACTGCAATTTACACAAAATGTTCTACTTTAAGCAAAGCGGTCCTTCAAGAACTAACTGTAAATGCTCAAAGATTACAGCACCGTACAAACGGTTTATGAAGCCGATGCACTCAAATTTTGATACATTTTTTACTCGTTTCGGTTTCACTGCTTTAAAACTGTTCATTTTTCAGAGTTTTTTCCTCAAACCTGCTCTGATTTGATGCCATTTCACGGAGTTGATGCCAGTGGTATTTATAAAATTTATCCATTTGGCAATTCTACTGGTTTGCTAGTGTATTGTGATTTGAAAACTGCAGGAGGTGGCTGGTTGGTAAGCATACTTTTTTGTCATCATAATATTCTCTACTTGCTTTTTGCTTTCATATCAGTTACCGTTTCCGGGCAAGGAAAGAGCTAAAGTTCTCCTAAAAACAATTGATGGCTTAATTAGTACACTTTGGGACTTCTACATTCACAAAGCAGCAAAATAGCAGTTTTTTGATTCCAAGCCCACTAAAAACTTTTTTGAATCTACTTCCGAGTAGTATACAGCCTAATTAAAAATGATAAATAGATTCTGTTTATGCGCTGTTTGCAAACAAAGTAAGGTAATTTAGCGTCACAACTACTTCCATCTCATTCTTCACATTATCTTAAGTTAAACTTTAACCTCGTAACGCATACGTTTGAACCATCTTTGGCTTAGTGGACTGATAGGTAAACCCGACTGTAGTCATGTACTTTATGTCAATAAAGGGAACTGAAGCGTATAAATATTTTTTTTTACCCTGAAGGTGTTAGAAAAATACAACGGCTTCAAAACTGACGGCAAAAATTTTCAATTACAGTTATAGTTAACAAAAAATATGCGTTTGCAGTTAAAGGTAATGACGTACTAAAGTTTTATTTACCTACTGAGACGTGCAAGAGTTACAGGTGCAATGCTTGTCAATCAAATTTGCTTTGGCTCATCAAATGTCAAACGTCTTTGCTCAAACTTTGCTGCGTCATTGCTAAGGAGAAAAGCGTTTACCTTTGATCAGTCCAAACCAATTTGGAGGACGAGCATTACTTACAGCTGCAACGCTTGCACGTCTCAATGCGTAAATAAAACCTTAGTGCGTCATCAGTGATCTTAAATCTTGAACGCCTACTTTAAGTTAACTAAACGCATTTAAAAAAATTTTATTGTGAGTTGTGAATTCAATGCATTTTACAATTTTTGCGAAAAAATAATTTTGCGCTTCATTTCCCCTTAAAATTAAGTTCAGGTAGAGACGCATCTAAAAGAAAAATCAAATCTTCATTATACTCGCGGCATCACGCAGAAGCGTGTAACAAGTGGCGGGCTCATATCTTGCGCTACACAGCCCCGAAGACACGTTGCATCGCTGGGAGTCGCTGGCGACACTGAACCCCAGACCTCCTGCTCCGATAGCGTGCGCTTAACAACTAAGCTAAACGGCTGTTTTTTTGTGTTTTTATATTTGACTTTTTAGAGAGGCATATTCAAGGAAATTCCAGAACTCCGCAACAATTTCCGAGCTCTGGGTATTCGAAGTTACCAAAAAAACAAATTTTACCCGCACCAGAGTATTTAAAACTAAGCGTATATTTTAATTACAAACTTAAGAACCAGAAATGTTTGACACATTTGAATAGTTTCGACACGCTTCGATTTATACTCACAACATTGTCAATATCATTCAAGTATTAAAATTGTGTTCCGAAGCATGTTTATATTTTGAGATATCTTTCAGGTGTTTCAGCGTCGCATGGATGGCTCTGAAGATTTCTATCGAAGTTTTTCTGATTACGAATCAGGCTTTGGGAAGCTCAGTGGAGAATTTTGGCTAGGTTTGTAAAAATTATGGTTGTTATCACATCATTTTCTTATTGTAACAAATAAGTTGGTCTACATGTAAGCAATAAACAGGGATGTTAACAAAAACTCGATCTTTGTTGCCGAATTCGAACTTTGACTCGAAAAAGTTGATTCAGTTTTGAACTTATTCTAAACTTGACATAAATTGCTTGAACATAACCTAAACCTGATAAAAACTATAAAAATTATTGAACCCGAACCCGCAAAATTCGAAATGAAGAATTCGAACTCAGCTTACAAATTTTTAGTGAACTCAAACTTGAACTCGATGAAAATGCGAGTTCGCAGTTCTGGGACAAAGATTGATAGAAGACATGTAATTTTAAGCACTACCAGCATTATTGTCACAGGTCTCATCACCATTCATGAATTAACGAAAAATGGTGACTACGAATTGAGGGCAGACATGGAAGATTTTGAAAATCAGACAAGATACGCCAGTTACAGGTAAGGCAACGGGGTCGAAAAATTGAAAACGTTTCCAGCATAGCATTTTAGTGACAAATGGATGAAAAATGAAGATATCGTCAAAATGGCTCTGCGTCATAGATTGTGGGGTTGTAAAAAATAGCTACAAGAAATATGGGCAACCTATGTTGCCATTTCGCAATGCTTTAAAAATTCAAAAAGTTTGTTTATTTTTCAAATTATTGAATTTAAAATTCAACAGTAATTGTGGAAGTCTGTGAAGTGACCTTGCGCTCTTCAAGTCAGCAGCCGACCGTAGTCGTCAATTTCAAGTGCGATCGGCCCCAGGCGTGAAGCAAACCCGTCTCAAAAGATCTGCCCGCAAGGCCGTTTTTTGGTCATCTGCAAGAAAATACGGACGGAATATTTGTTATTTTTAATCTCAATTTTTTTTCAGAAATTTTGCTGTGCAGTCTGGAACTGATTACAGGGCTGCGATTAGTGGATACGTAGGTGATGCAGGTATTCTGTTACAGTCTTTACTTACATTAAATTTTCCTTAGCAAAGTAAGTACCCTTAGCAAACCAGAAAAACTTCAGGATCACGAGTCACGACTGGTAAGAAAATGAAATGGAAACTAACAACTGTACACTTAAATAGATCGAAAAATTTGTAGTCCTTGCGATTCAAGTCTAGGTGATTAAAAATCAATCAAAACCAGCGTAGTATGTTATCTATGCTGAATTTTAGCGACGTTTCACGTTACTTTGTACCGTGACCATGATAGATTGTGAAACAAAGTTTAAACTCATCAGTGCAGTTAACTGACTGACACAACCAGCGGTTTAAAAGCGGGGTAAGCATTTTCTACTTGTGGTTCCGAACTTAGAATATCGCACTGTAGAAAATGTTCTCTGCGGAAACAATTCTCCCGTGAAAAAGAAGCGCGAACCGCAGGCTCCTGGACAAAGCGAACTGCTAAGATACAACAGGAGGTTGTCAGATCAGTAGTCAGTCACATCGACATAAAGATATGACATGTACTTAACTGCAGGTAGTGTGCACCAAAGTCCGTATAACTTCGTATAAGTTGCGCGGACAGGAATGGAGCAGAGACGATGGAGCAAAAAATTTGTCCAAAAAGACAATCGCCTGCCTATCTTTTATAATGTAAAAACGTTTGAAAGTGTTACAAAAAAAGTCATAACTTTAGTTATACTCGTTTGTTTTTAAAAATTTCAACTGCATCGTAAAGCTCTTGATTTTAGCTATCGTTTAAAACAAATTTCAAGAAAATTGATGGTGTTTTAAGCACTCTACATAGTTAATAATTTGGACATACTTAGTAATTTTTGAAGCAATTTTTACGCTAGCTGCATTTCTTGCTATTTTAAAAGCATAAATATAGCGCATATGGGCAAAAAGTCAAAGTTATTGTTTGATTCAAATTAAATAGGTTCAATTACAAAAATTTGAACTTCAGTAGGAAAGTAGCTTAGCTATATTGGTCATAGTTTTCCAAGCCGTTAAAGATTTGTTGCTAGAAAATGATTGCGTAAATTGTTTTAAACCTCACGTAAAAGTAGGCTTTACTGTTAGTGTATAGATTCTATAGAACTAGGTTTTTACAACCATGGTAGATTGGAGGGAGGTTGTTAACTTCTATCATGTTTCACCTTTGGACCATGAGCAAAACGAGCCTCTAGTTAATTTTATTCAGGCCCACAATATTGGATTTTAAAAGCCCAGGGTTTGAAAATGAAGAAGCTGCTGCCATGAAACGACGTAGACCTATGTTAATGTATACGAAACAGTGAAATCAAAAAGTATAATAGATACCGGTATATTTTTCCCGCTTGAATTTTGCTTATTGAATTTTTCATTTAACAAATGGTCCAAAATCCAAGGGTAAAGCACGACAGAAGTTAGCAACCACACTACCAATCTAGCATGGTTGTAAAAATTTAGTTCTATTCAGTGAAGCCTTCACATGAGGTTTAACACAATTTACGCAATGATTTTCTAGCGAAAAAGTTTTAAGGGTTTGGAAAACCACGACCAAAAGCCAGGCTAATTTCATATTGAAGTTTAAATTTTTGTAATTGAACACCCTATTGATCAGATGCTTTCCCTTTGCATGGGCAAAATGGCGTAGCAAAAACGCTCCTTTGTATGGGCTCGGGTGCGGAATTTTCAAACCTGAAGTGTTTAGCTGACAAATGATCGAACCTGCAATTCCTTTCTATGGGCTCTATCCGAATTTTCGAATCCAAATTTTCGAACCCAAATTTTCGAACCCGATCGAACCCGAGGTCAGATTCCGACATTTTGCCCATACAATGGGAAGCATGCTGATCAATAAGGTGAATTGAACCTATTCAATTTGAATCAAATTAACTTTTTGCAAATCTGCCCTGTATATATGTTTCAAAATGACAAGAAATGCTACTAGTTAAAAAACCGCTACGAAATTTTATATCTCTGTGCAAATTATTTACAACGTAGAGTGCCTAAAACACAACCAATTTTCTTAAAATTTGTTTTAAACGATAGCGTAAGTCAAGAGCTTCATGATGCAGTTAAAATTTTTAAAATTCAACAAGCATAACCGAAGTTATGATCTTTTTTGTAACACTTTCAGGCGTTTTTACATTACGAAAGATAGGCGGCGATTGTCTTTTTGGACACATTTTTGCTCTATTGTCGCTTAACAATGTAACCAATGATTCGCTCAACTTATACGTGAGTTATAGGGATTTTGGTGTACACTATTTCGACTTTTCAAGTCTCATCAGTGCAGTATGCTGACCAGTGTTACCAGCGAGTGACATTTCAAAAACATCAAATTTTTTATAGAGCAACATCAGATTCAATGCAAAAACAGCAAATTTAAATCTAATCCTTTTTCTTTCTAAAAATTCATCTTTGGTAACACAAATGTGTATTCGCATTTTATACTCTTAAATATAATAAACATATAAGACGAACCAATAGTCTATGGTTAATGGTAAGGTGCCATTTATATCCAATCAAATTTTAAAAAACACTTCACAGTACAACCACGATTTTCAAACTTCGGTAACCGGAAATTTTACCATGTTTAGGCATAATTTTCGGCTATCGTAGTTGTAGTTTCGCAGTGGCGGAACCGTTTTTCCTGTCACTTGAAACCTTTATCAAAAAGCAGTTCATCAGCCGCACTCACAGCTCAGGTATAAGTTACACTCATCCTTCAAAATGCTTGACTTTAATCAGCCAATCAATCCTCCGGAGTCATATACCTCAAAAGAAACTTAACCTTTGTGGTACGTAACAAGTTTTTGGGCATAACTTTTGGTTACCGTATTTTGAGTTTCGCAGTAGCGGAACCGTTTTTCCGGTCACTTAAAACCTGTAGGTGTAGTGACTCTATCGGTACTTCTATTTTGTAAGTCCCTACATACGTGCAACATCATATTAAACGTTTATTTTTTGGTAACCGACCCCAGCTCCCCCAACCCCAACCCCTCCAATCCAACCCTAACCTGCGACAATCCTAACTCCGAACTACCGGCTACTCAACGGTTCCCCTACTTCCATTATCAAACTACCATTCCCGTGCTTTCGGCTCCCCTGCTTCCATTATCAAACTAGTGGAAAGTGCGGTCTCATAATTACCCACATCTTGGTCTCATAATTACCCACTCTAGCTTTCCATAAAAGTGCGGTCGCATCTTGGTCTCATAATTACCCACTCTAGCTTTCCATAAAAAAGTAGTTTAGATATTTTATCAACTTCTTTTGGTAACACTAGGCTGGTTACTCATGATCAGAAATGTTCAGTGAGAAATAAACACGTATGAAGGAGATATGGTAACGATAGTTCGTTTTTGCTACAAAAAATTACTTTTAGTGACATAAATTTATCGATCTTTGAGCATAAAGGAACATTGATAAAATCTTGTGCATTTAGTAGTAGTAATGACTCTAATCTAAGCACTAAGTTCAGGTTTTTCTGTAACCATATTCAAGTGAATGAAATTTTATACAGACAGGTGGCAGTGTACAGCCATGAGCCACTAAAAGTGTCGACCTTTGAGCCATAGTTCATGGGTCCTTGCAAAATAAATATTAAGATGATGTTTATGTTTCATCGAGAAAATATAGACAAGATATTCTTCATCATTCTTTGATCGGAAGGCATGCCAGTGGGTCTATCCCTATTGCAGGCAGACCACAATGTGTAAAAGAAGTGTCTATTTTGCCGTTAACGGTAACATTAACGGTAACATTAACTGTTAACGGCAAAATACTGATTGGCTACTTTTTGCAAAACCAGGCATGCGTATAAACGCATACCAATCAACAGTCATGCGTATGCACGCCTATATTTTTTAGCCAATCTGTATTTTGCCGTTACCTGCAATGTAAATTCTACATTGCATTCTACAATAATAATCCTCCTTCAAACTAAAAGCAAATCCTACATAACCTTTTAACGATTGTTCATCACTAGAAAATTGAGAAGGATATTTTTTAATTTTTTTTTTTAGTTCAACGTTGTTGTTGATCACTGATCACTAAAACTGTGTTTTTATTCTTCTAATTTTGACTAAGTTCGTTCAAACGACGAAAATACGACGTTTTTTGCTTCATCTTTGTTGTGGTTCATGGGAGCTAGTGTAGTGGCTCAAAGGTTCTTACTTTTTTTTCTGTATGGGCTCTTGAGCCACATCCATTTGTGGATCTATATCAGCCAACGTATCAAAGTTATCACTTCAACCTACACACGGTATCATTAGAGAGCAAAAACGCATATTCCTTTAAAATTGCAATTTTGTAGTTGTTCAAAACACAACTTAGAAACGATTGTACAAAAAATAGCTCAAGGATCCTCATTTTCCCCTACCATAACCGTGTTTTCGGTTTCTTTACTGTGAGAATGGCACTACGGAAACTTCCCCTACGGCCAGTGATGAGCACGGTAAACCTTTCTGTACCAAATCGATAAATCTCAATTTCCTAAAGCGATATCGGTATTGGATAAATTGTCGCCGATAAATTTTTCCGATAATCGTTGTGGAAAATTTTTAATATGTTTTATGAAGTTTTGTTTTGTAAGTCAAATTGCAAAAATGTTTTTCTAGATTTTTCAAGAAAAAAGAGCAGTTCACGGACTCTGCCGTGGCATCAAACAAAACGAAGAGAGATTTTTTAAATTGCAACAAGACTTTATGGGTATCGTGTATTTTTCTATGGCGCCAATTCACCAACTTTGAACATTGTGCGCTCAAAGAATCGTTTATCGCGGTAATTTATTGGCGATAACAAAATATATCACAAAAGCGATATCAGTAATCAATAAATCCAAGCTATTTTGAGCGATAACGATAATGGTAATAAATTATTGCCGATAACTATCGCCGATAATTTATCTCGATAAATGTCCATGTCTGCCTACGGTTACCCAACTGTGAGAATGGCATTTCAGGAACCAAAAAACGGTTTCACAACTACGATTTTCAAAGTTTGGTAACCGGAGTTTCCGGTGAAATAGACACTTCCTATAATATTTTGTAAGGGTACTGCTACTGTACTACCCAGGCATCAAGGAAAAAAGTCGTTTCTTCGGGCAGATTATTTAGTCTCACGCCTCAAATTTGAACCAGTTCAACTTTCTCGCTTACTCTTGAGACTAACACCTTCCTAGTCCTAGCCTAACATACGCTCAAAGCCAAATCAATGAAAGCTAAAGGCGTTTTCAGCGATATCGGTATTCGATAAATTATCGCAGATAAATGTTGCAAAAAATTTTTAACATGTTTAACGAAGTTTTGTTTTGTAAGTCCAATTGCAAAAATGTTTTTCTAGATTTTTGTAGCAAAACACATGGGTGTTCAAAACAGTGCCTTGCTATGCACTGGCCCACGACTCGAGGTCCAGGCTGTACCACTTGCACTAGTATTCGTTGTGATAGCGCAGGTTGTGTGACGTCAAATTAATCTCAAATTTGTAAAAGCCATTGCAACTCATAGGGAAAGTAAATAATTCGCAAATTTCTTACGAAGACATAATACTTTATACTTTGGTGAATACTGTGCAGCCGCAACGACTCAACATCATAATCACGCGCAAAAACATCAGACATTTAATATTTAGTCAGAATCATCAAATCTTTTTTTTTTTTTTTATTTTCACCACCGAAGTGGGCACAAGACAAAAAAAAACAAGTTATAAACAGCAGAAAACGAGACACCAAACAAACACAACTAATAAGAGTGAATGAACATGTCAAAAAATTCACTTTAGTTTCTGATTATACAACTATAAACAGCGAGAAAGGTTTCTTATTGCACATTCATAATTTTTATTGCTTCTGGTTTTCTCGGCCAAGTGTCTAGTTCGAATTCTATTTTTTATATCAATAATAATACTACTAATGTTCAAAATTGCGTTATCATACATCATGTTGTTTCTATGAATCCATATTGAGTATTTAGTCACACTTAAAAGTAAAACAATTGCAGTTTCTTCGTCAGAGCTAATTTGTTTAAATACAGCTCTAACATCCAAATACAAACAGAGAGCGATCGAAAGGCTTACATTAACTCCTGTTAATTTAAATAAACACATATCAACGTAATCCCAAACATCTCGTAGTTCACAACACCGGTAAAATACATGCGAAACCAATTCATCATTTTTTTTACAAAAAGTACACAAGTTTGTCTGATGGAAAAAAGCAATAAAATGTTTGCATTTTAAAGGAAGCAAACTCCAAACAACTTTATAGTTAAAGGTTTTCAAATAATTAGGCAAAACTCTATGATGAATATTTTTCCAAGTGTGATTTAAATTGATTGTAATGTTTGGAATTAAAATTTGACCATACTTTTGACTAATAACAATTTCATATATTTCTCGATATTTGCAATTTTCTATCTGGAAGCTGGTGAGTTTTGTTTTTCTTATAACATCAATACACTCTTGGTAATGCACTGATGGCTTAAAAGCATGAGGTACACAATTTGAATAATTAACATCAAGTGTCTTCGAAAGCCACCTACCACAGTAGTATTCCAAGAAAAAACAGTATGAGAACCATTGAATGTTTCCTGTTTTAATTAGAATGTATTGTTTCATCTGTTTTACAAAAAGTAATTGCATGTACAAAGGGATATCTAAAACTGCATATCCACCTTCATTTCTATTTTTGCTTATTTCAGTCATGGTTATAGAATTATCAGATCCAAGAAAGTACTTCATAATAATGCTGTTAAGTTTTGCTGATAAACTATGCGGAAAACAATACACTTTGGATAAGTACATCAACATCGGCATAAATTTCATCTTAATGATCATGGTTTTAGCATCATAAGTTGTTTTAATTTTAGATAAGTGAGTGGCTTCTTGTTGGATAGTATCAATTTTTTCATTAAACAATTGCTTCACGAAAACGTAATTTCCAAAAGGAATATTTAAAACGTAAATGCATTCATCGTTCCAATTTATAAACGATAAGTCTGAAGGTATAATAGTATTCTTTTTCACGATCAAACCGTTTAGCTTGCGCATATTCAAAGATAACCCGGTTGCGCGCTCATATTCTTCAAAACCATGGAGCATTCGAGTTACTGCGTGAACATTTGACAAGGTGAAAGTAATATCATCGGCATATGCTACATATTTTAAGATAGTTTTCTTCGATCCAGGTATGCAAACACCATCTATATGTTTGTCATGATTCACCATTTTTAGTAAAGGTTCCAAGAAAAGCAAAAAAAGATGTAAACTTAAAGGGTCTCCTTGTCGAACCCCGCGATGGACGTCAAAACAATCACTTATATAACCATTTACAATTACTGATGCATGAGCACTTTGTATCAATTTAGCGATAAGATCACAAAAAAAAGGGGCGAAACCAAATTTTTCCATAATCTTGCGTAAAAAGCTATGTTCAACGCAATCAAAAGCTTTATACAAATCGATTGAAACAAAATACGCTTCGTGATCATGACTTTTTAAATATGATAACGTGTCACGTAACAGTAACAACCCATTCGTAACATCCCGACCTCTTACTGCAAATTGTGTGTCATGCAATAAATTAGGCATCAAAGGCGTTAATCGATTAGTAATTACTTTACTGACAATCTTGTAGTCAACATTGAGCAACGTAATAGGTCTGTAATTTGAAATATCTGTTGGGTCTGATTTTTTGTGTACCAAAGTAATATAACCTTGATTAAAATTTTTGCAACTGGATACTTTGGAAAAAATTTCATTTACTACTTTAGTGAAATCAACACCAATTATTAGCAAATATCGCTTATAAAATTCAGCGCTTAAGCCATCTGGTCCAGGGGTTTTTCCTTTTTGCATTTTAGTTAAGGCAAATTCGATTTCTTCTTTAGTTACCGGAGCGCATAAGCTATCATTTTGCTCATCACTTATTTTATTGGAGATGAAATCTAAAAATTTTTTTTGTAAATTTTCGTCAATATTTGCCAATGAGTATAAATTTTCATAAAATTTTTTTGCGATTTTTAGCTTTTCAGATGGCATGGTCAGGGGAGCGTTGTCTAAATTTTTCTCTTTCAGGGCGTGAATGTAAGTCTTTTGTCGATTTTCTTTTAGCTTTCTGAAAAAGTGAGCATCAAATTTGTTATTATCATCAAGGTTTTCGGCGTGAGAACGCACTTTTATAGCTTGTAATTTTTGGAATTCACGTTTTCTAATTTCTTCTTTTATTTTACGAAATTTTGTAACCACTCGTTTACCATTAGCCAAGTCATTAACTAATGTGCCTAGCTCAAGTTCAAGACGCTGTGATTCTTTTTTGTCAAGGGATATCATCTCTTTTGAAAAAGTGACTAATTGATGGTGTGGTAATAATGCTGGCAACACATTGCTACCTGACTCAACCAGCGCTTTAAAAAGCGGGGTAAACATTTTCTACTTGTGGTTCCGAACTTGGAATATCGCACTGTAGTGTGTCAGTCAGCAATATGAAAAGTCGAAATAGTGTACACTATCTGCAGTTAAGTAAACGCTTAAACTGTTTACCCAAAATTATTCTTTTGCTTTTTTGTGCAACAGGAGATGGCTTACGTACTATCAATTCATCGCGATTCTCAGCTAAAGATATGGATCAGGATTTAGACCCCGGTTCTTGTGTTGAACAGTATAAGGGTGGTTGGTGGTATGCTCGTTGTCATGATGCCAATCCAAATGGTCTTTACTTACGAGGAAATCATACCTCATACGCGGATGGAGTTAACTGGGAACCTTTCAGAGGGTATCATTACTCTCTGAAGACAATTTCATTGAAAATTCGAAAGAAGAACTGAATTACGTTATTAATGAGCATAAAAGACAAACAAAAATAGTTTGAATGCACAAATAATAATTATTCACAACACTGGACGTTTCGACAACATATAGATTAAGCTATCGTCATCAGCAGTGTAAACACGGCTGTACAAAACTAAAAAAATTTTCCTTTTCACTTTTATACTGTTTTGCTTGCACCGCTGACAGTGCGGATGATGACAGCTAAATCTGGGTTGCTGAAACGTGAAGTTTTAAGAATTACTGTTGCTTTATTTTTGCTCCTTAAGGTATTTTGATTTCACTTTTATTGTATGCGGAATGATTATTCAGTATACTTTTAAAATTTTAACAACAGTAAGCTGTAGGCCATTGTGCGAATTTCAGTGTTTCTATAGGCTATGCCTTCTGGTTTAGTGAACAGCAAATGGGGCCGGTTTTAGGCCGTTTTGACCAATTTCATTAAATCGGGCCTCGCACCTTAAAAGAACCTCGCGGTAATGGAAGTCGTTTATTATGAACAGGGCCGGTTTCAAGCCGATTTGACTGACTTCTAATCGGGTCGCGCAGTTTCTAGCACCGCTCCTGGCTGCAAACTGTTCGATCAGCAATAGCTGAATTGTTTATTGGTCGAGTAATCTAAATATAGAGGGAAGTATTTTTCAGTTACACGTCACTTTTACCCAATTATGACGTCTTTGTGGATAAGACTTCCAGGGGCGGAACCACAACTTTTTAGGAGGGGGTTTTTAGTCAAATAACTGTAGCAGTTTCGGGAGTCTGAAAGCATACAAGTACAAACTTATTGCAATGTATAACTAAAATTTTGGGGGGTCTTGAGCTCCTTTAGCCTCCCCTGAATCCGCCAATGGCGTCTGCCACTGAACCGGTAGTTTGGGGGTTTGATTTCACCAAATACTGGAAGATTTTCTGTTCTTATTGAAAGCTTACCTATATCTGATCATGTGTAATATATGGCCTTTACTTTATTTGCTGCATTGTGATTTTCATATTAAATAGTAAATAATCGTATTTGCAAAATTATTATATTCGGTAAATAATCGAGTATATAATCTATTTTTGTTAATTGCAATGTCCATACTAGAGTCGTTGATTGATAAGGTATGTGTGCAACGAATTAAAGACTATTTTCGAATTACCATGCATCAGTCAGAGAATCAGGGTTTAAGCGTTTCATGATGAACTGCAGCTATTCGGCGTTTTACGCTTGTACGGTCGTAATAAAGATGACTTTTATGATTCAAACTGTTGATTTGAGCTTGTATGATCAGCGCTTCGACTTGCAACCTCTCAACTTTACCAATCGATCGAGCATTTTGACTTGGTTCACGTTCACTTTATAAAAATTTAGTGTTTAAAAATTTACAGTCACATAACGTGATTCAATATAAGCTTTTCTTGCTATACCATTCTCGAAGATTCGTCAAGCAATGCAAAACACACGCAGGAAATACTTCCGCCGCGCTTGAGTAGCCTACTACTTGCTTCATAAGTTTTGTTGAAACTTTATGAGAGTTAGTTTACTGGACTAGTAACATCACAGTTGTAAAGGAAGCCTTGATACAGCAAGAAATTTTGACTTAGAGTGAAATCCGAGCTGAAATATTTTTACCGGCCTGTAAATTTAATAGTTAAACTTTAATAGTTAAATTTTACCCCTTTATACAGAAACCGGTCACGTGCCAATGACAAATTTACTTTTTTTATTTAATGGCATATTTAATTATTTATCCGCCTATCACGAAAAAGCGATTAAAACACTATAACACTTCGCTGTAGGAGTTGCCGGTCATTTGACTACCACACCAAGATGGGGGAAACCCGTCACACTCCTTTCCTAACGTCACAACAAGTAAAGTCGCCGGCTTGTTCCCCTACGCACTGTCCCTTTAATGCTGAGCGTCAAAAGGAAAGCGGCAAATACTAACTTTAAAGTCATTGGTTTGACCCGAGGTGGAATCAAACCCGAGTCTACAGCTTTAGAGGCGGACGCTCTTACCACTTGGTCATCTGAGCTTCAGATATAAATGAAGCAGCAATTCTATAACCGGGAAAACTGTTAAAAATTGCCAGATAAAAGACAGTTTTTGGAGTGAGAATGATCTTAACGTGACGGCAGGGTAACTAAACGGTACGAGCTACGGCAATAAACCACCATCGTGGGGTCGGTGCGGTAATTAAAGTCGGTCACAAAACGCTTTTCGCTCCTACAGATATCAGCTTGATCCATTTAGTGCACAATCAGCACTTCCACCACGATTAGTCTACAGTAATCCAGAGGTGAAAAAGATAAATTTTTAACCGAAAAGACGGTACAACAGCGGTAACAAAGTAGAATGATTTTTCATCGTAAATATTGGTCAGTAAAGAGTGGACTTGACTCTAAAAAGTTCCGTAAAAGTTTATTCGCAGAGCAGGAAATTACTGCTTACCGCGTTTAGACCAGTTACGTCAAATTTGTGGCATGAGCTGCGATAGCAGGTTTGTCTTTGCGTGTGCTGCGGACAAGACTATTGTACAGGAGTTCCGGGCGGCATGACCCCTAGAAAGTTTTGCAAATTTGCCCCACTCAGGCTGACTGTAATTGTAATTTTCGTGCTCTTCAAGGCCAGCGGTAAGGGGGGCCTTGACCCAATCAACAAGCTCACTCTTTTGAAGAAAGCGGTTATTGTGCTTAATTTCAAACTTTGCCCCCCCCCCCCCCCCCCGATAAACGCTTGGCCCCCCTAAGTCGATTGCTCTGCCACCAGCTCTGGTGATCTTTCCTGATTTTCGCCAAAATTATTTAGGTCTTCTCTCGGCTGCTACATCAGCACCTAGAAAGTTAGGTCTTTCCTTAATACACTTTTGCTTTAATAAGCTCATTGAGGTAGATGAAGCATAAAATGTGTAGTAGCCTATACCTGGCCAACTAGGCTACTAAATATATAATTGTTCACACAATTGTTAGGCCTATTTGCTTAATTTTGAGTAAACACTAGCCGAGCTAATTTTTCTCAATGAAAGATCGAAGCACGTGATGCAATGAATAGCGGTTAAACAATTGGATTTAGTCAACTTGTGATAATGTGTCATTAAAATAGCATAACTTAAAACAATGTGGCACTTGTTGACAAAACTTCTATACCGCAACGCCGTTCCGGCATGCTGACACCACCACTTTATCAATTATTGAATGAAGAAGCTATCATAGGTCTATGCTGACCATTAATTTGTAAAATACATGAAATAGGCTGGATATGCATACCAAGCGTTGATATTATAAAAGAAAATGCAGTTCACAAACCTTTTCCGGCAAAATTCGCAAAACTTGAGTCGATCTTGAGTCATAACTTCATTCAAGTTATTAATAGACCGATCTTTAATTAAACCACAACCTTAGCTTCAAGATAGTAATTTGCTTTTGTGATTAATGTGGATGTGTAACTTACAATACGTTAAACGTCAATATTAATAATTGTTTGTGTCTAGGCTTTGAACGTGAACCAATTTCGGAATAAGGAGAGTTGTAAAGCGGGCTCGAGAAATCGGAAGTAAGCTTGGCAAAAAACGACCAAACAAGTTTCTGTCGAGAGAACAACTTTAATATTTTGTAAAACAGTTTTTAGCGATTCGATTCTCAACATCACAGGCTATTGAGTCGCAACTTGAAGGGACTGAATTTTGTATTTGTATATTGCTAGCTTAAGAGTTGCCCTCTCAGCGTGTTCCACTTCAAAATATGAAAACACGGTTAAGTTCTTTTTCCACCACTGCTACAAAAGAACTTACCAGCTTATTTTCCGTAGTAGTAGGCCATCTTAAATACTGAACGTTAAGCAGGAAGCTGTGAAAACATTGGTTGAGGCAGTTGGTTTCAGAATCAAACTCGAGTTTACCGCTTTGAACAGACACTTTTATCCACAAAGAAGCAGGGTTGGGAATCGATATTCAAAAAAGTAAAGAAATAATCGATTTCGATGATAGTTCACCAAAAAGTAAAGAAATAATCGATTTCGATGGTAGTTTAAAAAAGTAAAGAATATTTTAATCGATATTCGATATTATACTGAGTGATTTTAGCTGTTTCGAAATGACCTACTGCAAACCTAGAATTGACACCAAATGCACTTTTGCAAGCAAAGTCACTGGTACTCGCCAGAATCACAAGTTTTGTCAGATGCTAGTTTCCCAACTCTGTGGCAACTCTTCCATTTTGGCTTTGCAATTTGCTTTTGTCCACAGTTAAGATTAAGAAAAGAAATACGATAGTTTGGCTGGTACAGGTTTACGGAATGAATATATTATTGCGAACATTAGCGCCAAAAAATTGAAATGACAAAAGCAATGATGCTGATAAAACATTTTAAGCAAACGAATGGTTAAACATTTAAACCACAGAAGTGACATTTTGGTCTTTGATCAGAATCGAACGTGATGGACCCGGATAGTGTTTTTTTTTTAATTTAAATGCAATTTGGTAACGTACGCTAAGTGACAAAATTTTCGCCCCATACCCTCTATGGGTGCACTGCTCTGCTGGGCCACGTTCTTTTTAATCATTGCTTATGGTCCCAGTAATTTACTGGGCTTGCATGCTGTGTAAAACATGTTTCTACTATACGAGTAACTTACTTACAATTTGTCAGTTTCGCAATAAATGTTGCACTAGTTTGGAACTGGGTTAGCGCTTTGCGCACAGTCTTGGTTGTCTTCAACATTTAGCAATATCAGCAACTATACGTTTGGTTATCTATCTGCTGATTGACGTGCTTATAAAAATTGACTTGGGAGTTCTAAGGCTATGTGGAGATCGTCAAAATCTTTAGAAGGGTAAATAAGCTTGTGTTTATACAAGTAGAAACCAGGCGAGAAAAAACATTTATTCAAACGAGGAAGGTGTATAGAATATGATGCTATATGCTATTTTGCAGTTTCATGCTGCTTTATTAATTTTAACACCAATTTTTGGACTTCGCTGCAAATGAAAAAGTCATAAGCCCTACAGGCTGGCTCAAAGCTCGTAGTGATACCATAACCCTTGCACACCGCATACCTGTCCTCCAGGGCTACAAGCCCCAAAAATATTTTGTTTTCCATAATTTTTAGACTAACTTGTTTCCATACATTCAATACATTTGTCTGTAGGTGTCTATTATTAACAGTACACGCCGAGCGTGTGTGGTTTTATTTCAGATGATGTCTTTTAGCAACGTTTTTGGAGGACTCCCTTTAACAACTTTTTTGTAGACCCCCTCCCACACTCCGGACGTGCCTGCAAGATCAGCTTCGGCTAATACTTTTCGCTCAACTTCATGAACTGAGTAGTTATAAAGCGCGGGCCTCCCGGTACAATGACAGATCGAACAAAAACTGGAGTTTGTTTAGCACTTTTATTAATAAATTCAACAGTCGAGCGGTCTCACTGCTGAGCTTTATGCACTAGTAGCAACTCATATCAATCTTGAGTTTCCGTCTACGCTACTTCAGGTACCGGTACTGGGTAGGCCTATGATTGTTTTTCAAGAAACCAAAATATAGCAGGCTAACAGCTGATCACTAATTCAGTAGGCCACCAACAAAGCAGTAGAATTACCGGTACTTATGTACCTACACTACCACTACACTGCTAACTTTGCTTCCATAGCGCAATACAAGGCCTAGCTACCTAGAGCCTAACCAATTGCGCAATTAGCCGTATGCGCTAAGCCTTTTCTGGAATTTGCTCACAGTCACGGAGTAGCTTTAAGACAAGCACCGGACATTGCATGCGGGTGCGACCATAGATGCGAAACGATTTGGTTCTAGCAACTTTGTTTGATTTTTATTTTTAGTCGGGGTTTTGGCACAAAAAAATTATATCAGCAAAAAAGGAATGACATACAAAAACGATATCAAAATCCAGTGCATTAACGCATATATTATATATAAATTGGTGGTTTGCAGGTATCTAGCTGATATTTAGTTCACCTACATTATAATAGATTGAGAGTAGCATGTCTAAATTAAAAGATCCTCGTTTTTTCTTGTTGGATACTAATCCTACAGAAGCAGATAAACAGATACAAGGATCAAGATTGCCTACAATTCTACAAATGCTGCTATGCTTCCTTTCTCATCATGCTTCAAAAAAGAGGCGAGATGCAGCTAATGACACTGTGAAGGCAGTGTTGCCTTTGTATCAGAAGGCAAGGATTGAACCCAAGAAGAACAGGTGCAGGATATGACAAGCCCAGTTTTCTCGTACTCCCGAAAGAGTCAACTGCTGATCTTGAGAGATTTGTTGGCAAAGATAGTTTTTTGTTTTTCAAAATTTTGAAATTGGACACTGCTTTCTTGCATACTCCTGTGTCAGAGAGGCCTAAAGATTAATCGTATTTTTCAGCAATGGGAGTTGTTAGACATCTTTTTGTGGTCAATGACTCCGCAGAACATGGTGTCAAGTTATGCCATGACTTTTTACATATGTCAGCGCTAGAAAGTCGACTTCAAAGCATATTACAAGTCGTTAAAAACAACAGAAAAGCAGTTCCCAATCAACGCAAACGGAAGATTGAATCAAAAACTTGGTTTATAAAATTGTGATGCAGTTCTATAGTGTCGGTAGGCCTATATTAAAGTCTACTTCTCAGTGCATTTTCAGTTTGTTGGTAATTTTTGTATGCTTTGTGCTTGTGCAAAATAAACCATGTCATGTGCAATCCGGTATGAAGAAGAATTTAACAGCTGTCTGAACTAAGTTTAAGAAAGTATTCATTATCCGACTCCAAAATTGCGAATAAATTTAGCCTTCAATCGAAGTAAAATGTAGTTTTTTGAAAATAACTTGATAACTATGAGATTTACAACAAAATGTTCTCTTACAACAGATAGAAACATGGCCATTCTGCATCATTTGAATATAAAATGGGCTTTCTAGGCCCAGTGGTTTTTGAGTTATGATATTTTTCCAAAAATTGACCCCCGGTGAACTTTCGGGGGTTTGCTGCCACCCCCAAACTTGCGTCAAATTTTTTTAAACTTCACAGGGATCGTTTTTAGCATGAACCTCACCACCAAAAAAAGGTCAGGCATTATTAGTCATTTTTTTCAAAATTATGGGGCGCCTGCATCACCCTAATATTTCTCACTACGTCACTAATCGCAGTGGATCTTTTCCATGTCAACTTGTCAATAACGCGATTTATCTCCCTATCACGAGAAAGCGATCAGTGCGCTGTACGAGCTCGCTTAGGAGTTGCCGGCCATCTGTTTACCACACTAAGATGGATGAATCCCGTTGAGTGCCATTTCCTACGGCACAACAAGTAAACTTGCCGGCTTGTTCTCCACACTGTCCCGTTAATGCTGAACGTCAAGCAGGAAAGCTGTGAATACCAATTTTTAAGTCATTGGTTTGACCCGACTCGGAATCGAACCCCAATTTTACCGATCCAGAAGCAGACGCGCTATCTCACTGGGCCATCTGATTGGTTAAACATGAAGAAAACTTATTCAAACCGACGTTTAATATATCAATGCAGAAACATCTTACAAACAAGCAAATAAGAGCATATTGAGCTAATTCTTTCTATGTCCGCCGTCAGGATAGGGCCACGGAGCAAAAGTGAATTTATTTTAGTCAGTCTTCGCTCTTCAGCAAAAAAATAACAATTTCCCCTTCCCTGGATATTTTTCTGCATCCACCCTGGTTACTTGTGCCGCCTTTGCTTTTTAAGCTAGGTCAAAATTAAGTTTTAAATGTTATTTCCATAAGATAAAACGACATATTACGATAGTGAACTAGCTATCCTTATTACTGCGTCATGATGCTGAATGAAGCTAAAGTATGAATTAAACGTGTGGAATGTGTGGAAGGAGTCTCACTATGTAACGCAGAGATAACTGGGGTTTCCTCATGCTAGACTCTAGCCCAAAGCAGGCTAACTGTCAAAATCGAAAAGTTAGATAAAAGGGATAAAGCGGACCAGTAGGGCTACTGCAGCCAAAATAAAATAAATAAATAAATAAATAAACAACTGAGGTTATTTTCAAATTAAGTAATGCAGATGCTGGGTGCTTTTAGTTACCGTAATGAGATGTATTCGAAATCGTCAGAAAGTGACGGCTGGATTCAGTGCTCCAAATGCCTGCAATGGGCCCACGAAGCCTGCGCTGGTAGCGACGAAGAAGACGACAACTTTATATGCGAACCATTTCTTTATTGAAACATGCAAAACGTGCAGCTGGTGAACTATTGTTAGTAGTAAATAAATGATTTTTGTTGAAAAAATACCACGATTGCTCAAAATTGTTGCGGTCCACTCAGGGCCGGATTTACGTACAGGCTGAGCAGGCTGAAGTCTAGGGCCTTGGACAAAATGGGGGACCTCGGAGAAAATAAGAGGCCTTATCAAGAACAACAAAGACCTTTTTTTTGCTCTTCACCAATATTTTCAGTTAAAACAAGACGTCTGAAAACTTGTAGACCTTTTATGTTTTTGCTCTTCTAATGAGTGTGACCAAATAGTCTAGGGCCTCTCATTGTCTAAATCCGGCCCTGGGTTCACTTTACCCCTCATGCAAGGGGTAAAACAGAAGATCGGAGGTATTTTTCAATCAAAAAATTAGGAATTATAAAAATTGTTTTGGAAAAAAGTTTGGTTTTAGAACGGACAACATATGCTCACGCTTACCCTCAAAACAAAAAATCGAAATATTTTTTTTTCTCCGCTTTCCCCTACACTTCGGGACTTCTACATTTACAAAGCTGCAAAATAGCAGTTTTTGATTCCAAGCCCACTAAAAAACTTCTAAACCCATCCCCGAGCAGTACAGCCTAATTAAAAATGATAAATAGATTCTGTTTATGCGCTGTTTGCACACACAGTAAGGTAATTTAGTGTCAGCATTATACTTCCATCCCATTCCTCACATTATCTTACAAGCTGAACTTTAACCTCGCAATTTAAAGGGAACTGAAGTGTTTAAATACCTTCTTTTACCCTAAAGGTATTAGAAAAATACAACGACTTCAAAACTGACGGCAAAATTTTTAATTATGGTTATAGTTAACAAAAAATAGGCATTCGCAGTTAAAGGTGAAGACGTTCTACAGTTTTATTTACGCATTGAGGCGTGCAAGAGTTACAGGTGCAATACTTGTCAATCCAATTTGCTTTGGCTCATCAAAGGTCAAAGTCTCTACTCAAGCTTTACAGCGTTATCTATCACTAAGGGAAAAAGCGTTTTACCTTTGATCAGTCCAAACCAATTCGGAGGACGAGCATTACTTACAGCTGCAACGCCTGCACGCCTCAATGCGTAAATAAAACCTCAGCGCGTCATCAGTCACCTTAAACCTAGAACGCCTACTTTAAGTTAACTAAATACATAAATCTTTACTGTCAATTTTGAATTCATCGCATTTTTAACACTTTTAGTGAAAAAATGATTTTGCACATCATTTCCCCTTTACATTAAGTTCACAAAGAGACGTATCTAAAAATTAAAAAAAAATGAAATTTTCATTATGCTGTACTTGCGTTATTACGCTGAAGCGTGTAACGAGTGGCGGGCTCATATCTGTGGCTTAGCGCCTGGGCAGCACAGCTTCGAAGACACGTTGCAGCGGTGGCGAGTCGCTGGCGACACTGTGGTCGATTTTACCGGCAGGGGATTTGAACCAGACCTCCTGCACCGATAGCGTGTATTTAACAACTTAGCTAATCGTTTTTTTGTATTTTTAATTTCGTTTTTTAGAGAGGAATATTCCAGAAAATTCCAGACACACTCGCAACAGTTTCCGCGTTCTGGGTTTCCGAAGTTGCCAAAAACCGAATTTTAGTCGCGCCAAAATATTTAAAACTAAGCATTTATTTTAATTACAAACCTAAGAAGCAGTAACGTTTGAAACATTTAAGTATTTTCGACACATTTCGACTTATATTTAAACCGCTATCAATCTCATTCAAGGATTAAATTTGTGTTTTAAAGTGTGTCCTTATTTTGAGATATCTTTCAGGTGTTTCAGCGTCGCATAGATTTCTATCGAAAATTTTCTGATTGCGAATCAGGTTTTGGGAAGCTCAGTGGAAAGTTTTCACTACGTTTGGCTTGAATTTGTTTCGTTTTGTTATAACTATCTATTTTAAGAAAGCCGAAAATGAATCACATCGAAAAGCTGATGAGTTACAGCAGTATTTCAAAATATTGCATGATGAGAGCTTTATATCTAAATTTTGTGAAATTACTATTTGAAGTGATGACTCCCCGCTCTGTGGGCCTATGTTTCTACAAATTCATGTGTCGCAAAATATACATTTACCCTGTCCACATGTCCAATCTAAAGGTGCGTTTACCGATGCGCGACTGGCGAACACGCGACCAGCGACAATTTTTCATCGCATCTGGTTTGTTTTATTTCACTGTTTAGCCTATTGATCACTCGAAAACCTGCGAAAATCTGCTATATTCATTTACGTTATAACTTTTATCGCGTTGTCGCATGTCGCGTATCGGTAAACGCACCATTAGTGGGCTCAAGGCCCACTGGCTTGTTACGTCATAATTCAACTTTTGATGTCATAATCACGTTTTTTAAATTATGACATCAGAATTGATTTGTATTGCAGAAAACCAGTGAGCTTATGGCCAACTAAAATGATGGACTTATGGAAACTAAAATGTGGACAGGGTAATCAAGTTTCTTAATTGATAACAAGAACAAACTATTGGAGGACTGTAAAATGATAACGTGATTGAGGAAAATTCGTTAAATAAAGATACTATTATAGGCATAGAGTGATTCAACCGCGGTACAAAATATCGATGCAATAGCTCCAGCATTTTTTTTCTGTGTCGCAGGACTCACCACTATTCATGAATTCCGCTAATTCCGTATGTTCGCCATCAGTCCGCCTTCCGCTATTTTCATATGTTATTGCAACAAGATTTATTTAAATATATCGGTGTGTGGAAAATGAGATGGGGTCCATGTTCTCGATGCTTCCTCTTCCCCGGTTACGCCCCTGGGGTGGGGGTAAAACCACGTTGTTATTCTGGAAAAACTCGGCATAAGCGCCAATGCCAAAATTTCTTTTTAGGAATTTCTCTGTACAATCGGGAACGAATTATACAGCTATGATTGGTGGATACGAAGGAGATGCAGGTTTTTTGTAACGGCCTTTATGTAACTTTTTAAACTAAATCATCTACAACGTGCTGCAACTTACGTAACTTTCAGTTGCTTTTGCTTATTGAATTGTTTAGTAAATTCGTCCAGTAACCTATTGATCGAATTTATAATTGTATCTTCTAGCCTAAAAGGCAACATGACAGAGCAAACTACAGGTCAAACTAGCTCCCTAAAGATAGTGTATGTGCATGGTAATTGAGTTTTTCATTTACTTCCTGTTTTTCAAATTTTTGCCTGTTGTGATATCTGAAAGCTCATTATCCGATGATCCAATATCGTGTTTTTAGTTGAAGGAATTAGTTTAAAATTTGGAAACTGCCTGGCTGGGTTCAATATTTTATCGAATCTTGCCAAGGACGAAAAAATAGGAAACCGTAGCAGCGCAACTCATCACTGCACCCACGTTTCCGACAAGTTTTGCTTCATATATTTTGTGTGAGCTGCGCTCTATTTGCGACTTTTTTCGTGAGACTGGGCCACCGCGGCGGGTAGGCTGCTTGTGGCCACTGATAATTAAGTAGCTTTTTTTTGCGAGGTAGCTTCGGATGTTGTAACAAGCTTGTTTATGCAGTCAAGTTGCAGGCCATCCGCTTGCCACTCCAAGATGGGGGAATTCCGGTACGTACCTTTCCCTAACGGAATAACAAGTCAGCTTTTCGCCTTGTTCTCCACGCTGCCTTTTTAATGCTGATCATGCAGCAGGAAAACTCTGCCGTCATTTGGCAAAACCCATTAACTTCAAAATTTTGAATTTTCGTTTTTTTGCATTTTTTCAATCGTTACACGAATGTCCTTCTTGCGTGCAAATTTCGAGTTTGTACTCCTAACCGATTTCGAGTTATCTGTAGTGGCGAAACCCATTAACTCCACTCGTAATTGTTAATCTGATATTGCGTCATAAACAAAGTTCAGTGGCTTTCTCAACAAATTTCGTCTCACTAGTGAAAAAATTGTGCGTAACGATGTGAAACAATGATAATAGAGACGTAATAGCTTATTGAGTTTAATGCAAATTTGGATAAAAATCGAACGCAAATCTCATACGCTGTTT